>OX104111.1:80717239-81917239 GCA_944474755.1 Limnoperna fortunei | reverse complement strand
CAATTATCATTAAAATTATAGAAATAAGGAGTGACCCTCCTCCAGCAGCAGCGCATAAATAGAAGGAATAACCTGGTGAAACATCGACACCAAACACTGATAGTAATGTTGATACATCTCCGAATACTTCTTTGAAGATGTATAGATAGTACCATACCACTCCAACAGAACAAAAGAATCCTGTAAATAAAGGGAAATAGTCTTAATTGAAATTGTTTTCTAGCACCAGTACGTGAATGTTTATTGTTTAGATATCAAACGAGACATATTCACGATCCTGATAACGTTATTTTGAATTATATAAAATTCTTCCACTTCCCACGTCGTCTCGTAAAAAATTTCATTTTATTTTCAGTGAAAGAAAGCCTTTCTATACATGTATCTTTTAAAATATACAAACTTCGTTCATTATAAATCGACGCACAACTTTTCAAATTAGGGATTTTGTCGAAAAATATTTTAATGATATGATTCTGTATAGCGTCTTGAACCCTTGCCAGATTATATTTTTTAATAAAATTTAAAATACAGTAATTAAGATTTCTTTTAACCAAAAACGGAAATACGGAAAACACGACAGTTCTAAAAATGGGTTTGTTATACAATTATATTTGGTAAACTGACATATCTACTGCTACGAGATATTATTCTTCTGTATCATTCTTAAATATAATAAAATCTGTAATATTTTGTTGTACAGAATAATATTACCAACGGCAGTGGATCTATAGAAAATTAGAGTTAATTCAATTGCAGGACATGTACAGACACAACTATTAATCAGATTGTCGAGTGTTCACACGATGTCAACTGTTACTCGTTTGGAATAAACTGAGTCTAACAATGTGTCAAACATTTGATGCCATAGGTCAAATGTCAACAACTCACTGAAATATAGAATATCTTATTCCTCAAAAACTGCACGCTTAGGATCTGCTTTATAAATTGTCCTACCTCCAGCTACACCTACTCCTGATAAATTCTGAACGGTTGGTTTCGCATATGGTTTGCTACATCCACACAATCCTACTAAACCAGCTATGAACAGAAGCAGACATCCTAGAAGAGATGTCCCCACAATGCCGAGATAATGAACTGAAAATAAAAATATATAAAATGCTATGCAGTAGCTGTGTATTAAGTACCAATCTGATTGTTTGAATGGGTTTAACGCCGCGTTTATCAATTTGTGTAACAATATCGTGGAGTCCCAATTTAGTTTTTAATGAATTAGTAATCTATAGTACCAGGAGAAAACACCCGACCTTTGGTAAAATGCTTTTCAATTAAGGTTGGACGTAATAATCTGCATTAAAATGGATCTTATATACGACTATGTGGAAGTAAATATAGGAGGTAGTTTTCATTGACAAAATTTGGAAAATAAAAGGATACAACCTGGAACCCGTGTTTGTTAAAAAATATCCTCTGAGAGTTACACAGCCCGTTCACACAGCCCTCCACGGGCGTATCGCGGCCGAATCACGGCAAAAAATTTCTGCCCGTGAAGCAAATGCTGTTGGACGCTTTGAGGTCGCGATAAAGACGCGATACAGCCGTACTTTATCCGTCGTTACACGCGGTTAGCCGCGCGACAAAGTTTTGGGCTGCCCAAAAATTTAGACCGCGGGTAATCGCGGGCGGTACACGTGGTCACACGCGGTAAAAACGCGATACAGACGCGGAACGAACGTGCTAGGACGTGCTACGGCCGCGGTTAAGACGTGAAATTTAAGCGGGTAATCGCGGGTGGCACACGTGCATTAGCGTGTGTACCGCGTGTAAGCACGGAGAAACGTCTTTCTCTGCGTAAACCCGTGGTACCGCCGCGCTTCACCCACGATAAGGACCGCGGAACAGGCGTCTGTTCCGCGGGCATACCACGGGAAAACCGCGGGTAGGCCAATTTTATTTTCCACTACGGGCAACCGCGGGCAAACAATATCGCGAAACTGTACCCGCGATACAGACGCGAAAGGCTGTGTGACCGGGCCACCCAGAAATTTTCGGCGTTGCAACTTTTATCTCAAACACGACAATTGCAACATTTTTACTAGCCGTTACTGGTTAGTAAACTATTATTAACATATCTAAACAGTAAAACAGTGTGTTTTGGAAAATCAATGTAACTGTATTATGTCAAACATTTCATTATATGCATTTAAAAAAATGTATTGAATGTAAAGGTAATTAGGACACAACAATGCTTTGGAATTTTATTTTAAATTAGTTAAAAAGAAAAGAGTTATATGCTAAAAATGAACCTTTTTTTAAAAAGAAAAAATTAAGATGATGTTTTTGAATATTTTGAGACTTGGAATTCAGATTTTATAATACGAAATGTATGTTTTATAAATCGGAATGGTTTAATGGAGCTGTTCTTGATTTCTACTTAGAGACGTGAAACTGTGCATGAACTTTACATTTACAATGAATTATATGGTAAAGTATGATTTTACCCATTTTACTCCCTCCAAGAGGTATAGTCCTCATGCAAAAAGACGTCGAAATTAATTTCTTAGCTGCTTGGCATTTTGAAAAGAAAATATGTCGAAAACCTAGAGAACATTCGGTCGCTTTTACATCCAATGTCGAAAATAAATTACAAATCCATTATTATACTGTAAACACAACTTTATATTTGCATGTTTCGAAAAAGTACATGTATATTCAGGAATAAATCATAATTTTTTCACGGTTGATGAAGAAACTCAGTGATGTTATACACATTATTGAACCAGTGAGGCGTGTTTATAGCATGTGTGTCAAACATCATGTGTTTTGTTCGAATGAATAAACAAACAATTACGATCAAATATATCTATTAAGAAAATACTTCTTAACACTTCCAAACAGCTAAGGAAAACATCAGAGTCAACCATTTTCTCGTTTGGGTCTGTTTTGCGCGTGTTAATTTTCAGACATTTACAAGCAACTTTTACATCAGAAGTAAAATTATTTTAAATTTAAACTTCAGCTGTTTGTCGTAACAGGATTGTGTTTGAGTGTTTTATGCCTGCCAACGAAAGTTGGGATACATAGATTTTGTGTGCGTTCGTTCGTCCACTTTCGTTCGTTTGTTCGTTCAGCCCACCTCAGGTTTACCTTTGCGTTGAAGATTTTTTAATGAAGATGACTTCACATCTTCATGAAACTTTGTAAATAGATAACACCTGATGCGATGTCTTCACTGGGAAAATTCTCTAGGGCTGTGTCAAATACTTCAAGCTTTTTTGAACTAGAAATATTGGGGTGTTAATATGTGCCAAGCGGGACATCAGTGTTACCGAAACACAATTTTCTTGTTAGATCGTTCTAAACACTAACTTATTATTTATATTCTTTTTGATATCCTATCAAAAAATTTGTTAAATATGTTTGTATATATTTTATTATAAACTTGCTGGAAGTAAGCTTTGAATAAGATGTCCGTGGTACGGGTTTCGAAATACTAAGTCAAATCGGCCAACGTATTCCATTTTCATCAAATATGAGAAATATTGTTGAGATATTGTATCCTAGAATTTCAATTTATACAATTCTCTTAGCAATAATCGCCTTTCAGGACAATTTACAATTTGCGATTAATACTACATACAACAGTTATTTTAATCTCGCCTGAGACGACAGTCGCTTGAGGCGAGACATATGTATGGGAATCCGGCGGCGGCGGCGGCGTAAACACTTGACATCTTGCTTCATATATTTGTAAGCCCAAACCCTAGGTCCATCAAATTTGGTACATAGGTAGCTTATGATGAGTACTTGCCAGTCAGTCACCAGTCACCTGACCTTGACCTCAATTTCACGGTCCAGCGACTACGTTAAAGTTTTTTGGGTTACGACAGTTCCTCTGCAACTACGCATGGTAGGATGACAATATTTGGTGTATAGGTTGCTGATGACTAGTACATGACTGTCTGGTAGGTGTCACCTGACCTTCACCTCAATTTCACGGTCCAGCGACTACGTTAAAGTTTTTGGGTTACGACAGTTCCTCTGTAGCTACTCATGGTAGGATGACAATATTTGATGTATAGGTTGCTGATGACTAGTACATGACTGTCTGGTAGGTGTCACCTGACCTTGACCTCAATTTCACTGTCCAGCGACTATGTTAAAGTTTTTGGGTTACGACAGTTCCTCTGTAACCACGCATGGAAGGATGACAATATTTGATATATAGGTTGTTGATGACTAGTACATGACTGTCTGGTAGGTGTCACCTGACCTTGACCTCAATTTCACGGTCCAGTGACTACGTTAAAGATTTTGGGTTACGGCAGTTACTCTGTTCCCACGCATGGTAGGATGACAATATTTGGTATATAGGTTGCTGATGACTAGTACATGACTGTCTGGTAGGTTCGACCTGACCTTGACTTCAATTTCACGGTCCAGCGACTACGTTAAAGTTTTTGGGTTACGACAGTTCCTCTAAAACCACACATGGAAGGATGACAATATTTTGCATATAGGTTGCTGATGACTAGTACATGGCTGTCTGGTAGGTGTCACCTGACCTTGACCTCAATTTTACGGTCCAGCGACTACATTTAAGTTTTTGGGTTACGGCAGTTTCTCTGTAACTATGCATGGTAGAATGACAATATTTGGTATATAGGTTGCTGATGACTAGTACATGACTGTCTGGTAGGTTCCACCTGACCTTGACCTCAATTTCACGGTCCAGCGACTACGTTAAAGTTTTTGGTTTACGACAGTTCCTCTAAAACCACACATGGTAAGATGACAATATTTTGTATATAGGTTGCTGATGACTAGTACATGACTGTCTGGTAGGTGTCACCTGACCTTGACCTTAATTTTACGGTCCAGCGACTACATTAAAGTTTTTGGGTTACGGCTGTTCCCCTGTAACTATGCATGGTATGGTGACAATATTTTCGTATACAGGCCGCTGCTGATATTTAATGCTATGTACGTAATGCTTATGACCAAATTTATTTTCGTTACTGATGCGGAATGCAGGCGAGACGTTTTTCTGTGTCCACACTTGTTTGTATTAAATAAGTAAAGCGTAAATAATTGGTTATGTGATTACAAGGACTCAATATTAGAAGGGCGTTATTTGATTATATTTATTATTTGTTTTCTATTATAAGTAGTTTTTGTAAATAGTTTACATGTAATATGTGTTTAAATGGACGTTCAACTGACAAGTTTAAATGTTTTTATTTGTTGGAAGAGAATTTTAACTTTCCTTTGAATGAATGATTTTATTGCAGAAAGCACATACATGCTATAGCAAACAATAATAAATACACAGTGACAAACAACGGATTACAGAGAACAAGTATAAACTAACTAGTTAATATAAGTTGAGACCTAAGTTTCCATGCCGAATTTATAAACATACATACTTTAGTTGTGAGTTTTCTGTCCGAACATTTTAACAAATTATATAGTTTCTGGCGATTTGGCCACGAACAATAGTATATTGGTAAATAAAGTTTCCTTAGAGATCTGTAAGTTGGACATACTAAAACAAAATGGTACTCATCTTCAACAACATTCATATTACATGAAAAACAAATTCTATTTTCTCTTTCTAAATTCTGGTATCTGCCTGTTTCTACAGAGAGCTTTAGAGTTCCACTTCTTATTTTGGTTAACAATTGTACATTAATATGAAAATCTAGATAACTTTCCATACAAAATTCAATTTTAAAATGTTTATATATATTAAGTTTGGTACATTCGTCTAGACCAGAGACCCATGATTGCAAAAACTGATCTTTAATGCGTTGCTTTAAGATATCAATGGAAAATGAGCCAGGATTCTGCAAAATCCACAATTCATTAAAACCCAAATTACATAACAGATTTTTAACATTTGACACCCAATTCGTTTTACCATTATTTGTATCATCTAACAGCATTTTATAAATATCATATACTAGTGGAGGTCTTAAAGTTAATATGCGAAACCAATATTTCAAAATCCTCATATGTCTATATACATACATTGGGTAATGACCTAGTTCACCATATAAAAAGGGCAGAGGAGCAGTTTTGCCTAACTTTAAAATATATCTACAGTATGGTGACAATATTTTCGTATACAGGCCGCTGCTGATATTTAATGCTATGTTCGTAATGCTTATGACCAAATTTATTTTCGTTACTGATGCGGAATGCAGGCGAGACGTTTTTCTGTGTCCACACTTGTTTGTATTAAATAAGTAAAGCGTAAATAATTGGTTATGTGATTACAAGGACTCAATATTAGAAGGGCGTTATTTGATTATATTTATTATTTGTTTTCTATTATAAGTAGTTTTTGTAAATAGTTTACATGTAATATGTGTTTAAATGGACGTTCAACTGACAAGTTTAAATGTTTTTATTTGTTGGAAGAGAATTTTAACTTTCCTTTATATAATAGTTCACTTTGTAATAGTCGGGAGGACCGGGGTACTCGGTTAAACGACTTTGACTTTAACAATCCTTCTCAGTTGACGTTGAAATGGCCGGAGCACTCACACTGTCCGCAATTAACTAAAATACTTTTATGAACAAAGAACTTTTTCTTTACAGTAATAATTATGTAACATTATATGTAATATTTTGAGTCTAATTTTTAAAAACGCACATTACATTAAAGAAAAGAATTGTTTCTACCCTTTCAGAAACATTATGAACAATATTGTATAGCATACACTTTTTTCAGTCTTCATTTTCAAGACAGTTAAAAAGTGCAATTAAAAATGCAACTTTCTGTTTTTGTCGAACACCAGCTAATATAACATTTATCAAATATATAATCTAATGTGAAATATAAATAAAACTTCGAAGTATTTTGTAGTGTACCCTACCCCTATTTATGTGACGTCTGGCAAGATTCGCCCTACATTTTGTTTTTATGATACTTAATATAATAAAGGATTAACGTTGAAATGGACAAGTTGAACACCCAATGTCCGCAATATACTTAAATACTTTTGTGAACAAAGAAATCACAACTTTTTCAGTACCATATAACAAAATGTAAATTCACACTTGAACTTACGGTAAATCTATTCATCTATCACAGTTCAACCTATAATCGATAATGATGAAGCGTTACTAACACAAACAAGATTTTCTGAAAATCTCATTTAGATTACTGGGTGAACTTTCGAATGGCCGATTCCTGTATACAAACCATAAATATTGTTTAAATAGTTAAAATGTACATCATCAGCTAATACTCTTTTATTTTATTTATGCAAATTTAGAATTTAAATATTTTTAGACATACTAATATGAGCGATGTTAACGTTGTTTTTATATAAAAAATAGTAAAAGAATAAGTTATTTTATCGTGTATAAATTTCTCTAAAGCCTGTTTATGTACTTACCATTGAGGAAGTCCCGTGCGTACTGAACGTAATAGAAACACTGATTAATTGACAGTACTTCGTAGCATAATTTAAATAAACCAGCATGTGATTGGATAAGTCCAGTTGTGTGACCAACGGCCATCCAGTACTCGGTGCCTAGTCCAACCGCTTGTAAAGCGCAAAACGCCACCATCAATAAGGTGCCAATAGCTACTGCAGCCGACATGATTACAAAGAGAATAAATAATTGCCGACAAAAACTATATTTAGATCAATACCTGTTGAAACGTACTTCAATATTCTGCGCTATGCTCTATGATCCTTTCGGAAAAAGAGATTGCAGTTTTATTTTAAGGTAAATGTGTAATCGTTTTTATTGAGATAAAGAAATTTAACGGTGCGTATCGAAATATGCAATGGATTTATTCATAAAGGCATTTCAATAAACCCAACCCCTTATCTATGCCCTAACAATACAGACAAGTGAAATATACCCACATGTAACAACATAAAAGCAATGTTAAAATTTGAATCTTCAATAGAAATAGCTGCCACGGAAGATTTCTGTCTAGCGGAGTGCTTTACTTCGAGTCAAATGCTAATTTAATTGTAACATATCACTATAATATCTCCACACTGACAGTGAACGAAACTGTCAATAAATTGTACAATTAGTCTGTAATATTAGAAATAATTGATGTCGAGTAAAACAGCTTGCACATCTGCAAAGATGTTTATCAATTGATAGTGGTGTAATATAGCAGAAACAATAAGACAGGCTATTTAACAAGAGAGTAAATAAAATCGGTACTTTGTAAAATATTTTAATGCATATACTTGATAATTATTTACCGTCCAATATATACATGTCTAACACTCATGAGGGGCCTCGGTGGCCGAGTGGTCAAGGTAGTTCGTCTACTATTGATCACGTGGTCTGTCAACACTGATATTGCGGGTTCGATTCTCACTGCAGGCAGGGTGTACTCGACTCCAATCTTAATTGACAAGGATTGCCAGTTTTCCTACCGCAGGTCAGGGGTTTTCTCCGGGTACTCCGGCTTCCTCCCCCAATAAAAACTGGACGCCATGATATTGCTGAAAAATTGCTGAAAGTGGCGTTAAACACCATGAAACAAACAAACAAACAAACACTCATGAAATATTAAACTTAAGAACGTTAGTATCAATATCAACCTTATTTTAAGACATCAAAATTGTACAATTTTAATATACATGTACATTGTGGTTTGAACAAACAGACATGTATAAATGGCACCCACGAACCACCATAATAATTTGTTTTCTAAAACGAAAAGTTTTACAGCATATCACTATGTAAATAAAAATTATAAATTACATAAAAACCTCTATGATGTCATTCGAAGTGAGTTATTGCAGAATTAAATAGTTTTTTTTAAACATTTGTAAGGATATGCACCTTTTATACTTCAAGGTTTTTAATAGTTCATTCCAAGTTGAAAGCAGTTATTGTTCCACGTACCTTTACCTAGTATATTAAGTCCTACCTATATTATAAGTATTTATTTTGTGGTCATATTAAGAACTCGGAATTTTTATATACTTTCTACCGGAATGTAAAAACTGTATTTGCAACTCAATAATAATTTTCCAAGCAAGGAACGATGTTTTAATTCAATACGATTTGTTTATTAATGAAATACTTGCTAAACTTAAGAAAACAGTATTTCTATTTTATTTAGGACATCTAAAAGTTAATAAACAACATATCATTTTGTGACCTGAATGCCACTATAGAAAAGTATGAAGAGTAAGGTATAAAAGACAGAATGTTTTTCCTTTTGTAGCGGCTTAGTATTTTTGCTTTCGTATTAAACCTGAAAACCCAGAACAAGGGGAGACCGTCAGTTTTACATCAGTATATTTACACTATGTAATCAACAGGTCACATTGGATCGTTTTGAAAATGAAGATTAAAACAAAAGAGTATGTTCTATATGTAATGATAAGGTAGAGGACGAGAAATATTTTATATTAAAATGCCTGTTATGCACCCATGCGTATTTGATTATACAGTGGAGCGTGATACATTTTTATATATGATCTAACGACAAAAAATTGAGGTTATCACAAACTGCACGATGTTCTAAGTGGTTGTCATGGACTACTTCACTTAAAAATTTTTAATCACGTCAGAAAGAAACGTATATCAATATACGTATTAGCCGCAAGTATCTTATAATAAATGAATTTTATATGTTCTGTACTTTGTTTTAAAAGAGATTGTTAATACCGAAAAATAAAGTAAAACAAATCGACCCACTGCAATCACCTTGCTGCCATCTGTATCAGTGTTTTTGTTTTTCTATACAAAATGGGCAACTACCATATATGGCTTGTATAAGTCATATCATGTCTTGTCTATGGTTAAATTGGCATTTAATTTACATATCTACCTACCGTTTAAAAATTCTTTCGTGTAACTCGTGTATAACTGGCAGGACTCATTGGACGCAACATCGTAACACAATCGGAACAAACCAGCGTGTGACTGACGAATCATTCCTGATCTCGGAGCCGCATTCATCCAATACTCTGTACTTATTCCGGCTATATCTATACCGAAACATACAACCATCATTGAAATACCTAAGGCTACTGTGGACATGATGTTCTATTCCAATAGACCCTCGAAAAAATAGTCATATGTAGAAGTCATTTTTCAGACATATAAAATACAATCAGACATTAACGTTCATGAATTTTATATGTAATGGGTGATGGAATATACGTTTCATTTGGATAATATTGCTCTGTGTATATGTCAACAATTCCCGTTTGAGGCATCGCATTATTTGTTCGTTTTACAAACAATTTTCACAGGTCTTGCATTATCATTCAGAGATAATGTGATAATAAATGATACACTACACGTTAAAGTACAATAGGTATCCTGTTCAATATTCAACAATATATCAACATCAATACTACTAAACTCTCCGTGTATTAATCCTGTTCGTGCTAAATATTTAGGTAAAACTGTAGTATTTTTAAGAGACGTGACTGATACTAGGCTGACCCATAGTTCCTTGTTCGATAATGGTACATATGCATACTTATGAAAAGTCTTAATAAGGAGAAAGGGGACTATTTTTATAAATACATGTATTTGTAATACAACAAGATTTACCAACAAGAGTAAACTCAACTCTGAAGGCAAAATATAACAATTGTTTATCTTAGGTATCGCTTGTCTTTATATTAATAATGCAAAAATAATAACAATAAACACGATATTAATGTATGAAACAACAGTTTTCCTGGCTTAGAACAAATATTGTTCTTAAATCATTGTCTCTGGGCACATTTTGCATTCATTTTTAGTGTATTGTATTGTTTTTTTTATTTGAATTTGTTCCTATCTTTTATGGATGTTTTGACTATTTTATGATAACATGTAAGTAACATATAAGTATTAACATGATTTTTCTTCTTATTCAAAGAAGTGTTCCAGGGCTCGACCGATAGGGCTACTCAGCGCGTCTCCAGATATGGAAGGCGCCGTTTCGTTGAGGGTAAGAGTGTGTCGTGGTGTAATAGCTCTTAGACTATAAAAATATATAAATCTGACAGCAGACCACAGTGAGAAACGTGTGGAGAGTGTCGCTCTCGTTGAATAGTATAGAAAACTTTATTTGTACCCGATGAAAAAGCGAAAGTGCATTTTAAATTCTTCCAAATTCCAAATTCTATCTCGATACCCGAATGGCGATACCCCATACTGTTCCCATTGGCAGTTAAAATGTTCTTTCCTTTCGTCAATTCCTTATTCCCGAATTCATTTATATTTTTGTTAACTTGTTCTCGTCATAAATAAATCTCAATCTAATAAACAATTCGATCTCACTCAAAATTGTTTTACATGTATGTCACGTCCAACGCGACATATTAGCGATAAGAGATCGATTTTCAATTATATTTAATTATAGCTGTAATATTGCTGGTGCATTTCTATTTCGAGCATTGATTTATTATCTGTTCTTTTATATCAGTTAAATCGTGTTTGTTTCAATAGGATAAAACAAAGTCAGTTGGCATTCATTAATTAGCAGTTATTACACATGAGGGCATTATAAAGCCCATATCGCGTCCCGGTAAATGTTATCATCAGTAACAAGCAAAACAACCTGTTCATTTTTAATTTGTATAAATGAATATACACGTACAAACTAAATGAAGAAACAATGTAAAATAAAGAAAACAAGAATGAAAATTGTTTACTGTAATTCTTTCCATATTATAATGAATTTGATGGCCGTTGTGTGAATGTAGTTGATTCTAAAAAAAAAGGGGGGGGGGGGGTACGGAATTAATCATTTCTGCAAATATTAAAAGGTGGTCAAAACACAGTTAGATGTCGTTCAGAATGTTGTAGCTTTCAAGTTTAATAACACAATTAAAGCATGTTAAGATCGATATTCGTGTATGTATCGCTTTATCTGACGAATAAATAAAGTTGCAAATATTCAAATCAAATAGATCAAAATATATATTAAAGCTATGTGTACGTGTTGTAACACCACAGTTTAATTTGGTAATTGTGCTCCTGTGTAAAGGGCAAAATAATTTAACGTCTCCGTTTGAATTTCTTTACGACTGGTCGGGAGAATTTAAAAAACTATATAATTTAATATTGAGTATCAAGATTGGAAACATCCGATAATCCAAGAGTACTTGTGTAAGATTCTGTTGTAATTTTAAACAGTAGTAAATTTGCGAAATGAAATACAAATTCTCGCAAGAGCAACCCCAATTTTATAGTAATGACTACAATACGCGGTAAATTGACATTATTTTGTTCATTATTTTTTAAAAATTTTAAATCAATTAGATGAGAACTAGAAATTCACTACTGACGAGAAATATTTTTCCACAACAAGCGGTTTTAATATCTTTAGAGAAACAAGTATTAATAGAAAGTAAAAACAATGCAGGCTGTACATTCACATATAGATGTGTATATGAAACTCTGTGTACATTGTACATGTATATGACAAGAAACACTTTCCTTGATAACTGTAAAAGTGCAGAAGTTGAAGGTCAACAGTAGCTATGGAAACGGGGGGGGGGGGGGTTGGGTTTCTAAAATGTCTATATTTAGATTTGTAGTATTTCAGATACACACCAAACAGATTACTCATGCATGATAAAAAAAGTTTAGAATATATCAGGGCCGATTTACTGCGGAATGGCTTGACACTAGTGATTAATTTCAACCGTACAAGCAGAATCACAATAACTTAAATTGGAATTCGTGCAACTTCGAGCAAAGATATTCTGCGCCGAAAACAGTAATACTATGGCGCCATATTTATACATCACAAACATCGTTTCATATTTTCACCCAGTGATGTCAAAAGTCGCGATTTCCTATCATGCAAGTATAGCATATGAATGAAAAAATCGTATTTAATCAAATATTATACCAACTGAAAAAAATTATTGCATATAAATAAAAAAATATCGCATATGATAAATAATTATACCAATTAAATAAAATTTATTGCATATAAATAAAATATAAAAAATATAAAAGAAAAAATATACCAATTAAATACAAAAATATTCCATATGAATAAAAAATTATGAATAAAATGGAAAATATAGTAATTAAATGGAACATTTTAGAAAACTATTGCATTTAAACGCAAAAATATACTTTATAAATTGGCGAACGTCTTTTTGTCATTTCAATGGCAATAATTCCTAAAATGAGGGGTCTGATACCTTTGAATCAATAGACACTGTTGTAGAGCTTCAAAATTTTAGCAATTAAATTTTTTTCTATCTTTTAACATTCACAAGTTTTATGGCAAAGACTGCAAAAAATAACCTTTGTTTACGTGCAATAAATTTAACTAGTTGCCGCCCACTTCTTTGACGAATGAAGACTATTGTATAGAGCCATACAAGCCTTACATTACATCTATTGTAAGTGTTTTTACTTCCACCATTCGCCAGTTATCGGGAAAAAAAACTTTAAATCGTCATTTTTACCTTTCAACAAGGGTGATAACTCTCACAGACAGAAAAAACGGACGACAAGTGATGACAGGTGAGCTAAAAACATAAAAAAATATGTCTAATTTAAACTTTCTATAAACATGATGTCTAATCTGACAGCACTGAATTTTGCACATACGATACATATAATATTACCATGCATACTAAATTTCCAATCATTGCCATAATTTTTTTATTAAAGTTTTTAACTTGCACAATTTTTATTGGAGTATATGGACGGACAGTGGTCATGTTTTGTTTAAATTGAAAGAACGCACTGAGATATGTAGTACTTCCACAGGTTTATCTCTATCACTCTAAAAACAAAAATGTTACCGAAGGTTGGGAATTTTTTCCTGTTACTCCGGCTTCATCCTCCAATCAAAGCTGGGCGCAAGTAATAAAACTGAAAAAATTGCTGAAAATGGCGTTAAATACCATTCAAATAGCATTTATTTATTTATTTATTTATTAGTGACAATTAATGGTCTAACAAATGTTTCAGACATAACCAGTTTTCATTGTTCATCATTCATCACTTGTGCTTCAAAACATTAAAACTGCATGCTCTTCTGTCCTTTCGTCAATTCTATCACATCTTCAATTGTGTCTGGTTTGTCCACAAATGCCATTAATCGGAATTAAAACCCTTTTCAATTTATAACTTGATTGTGATGGATCTATGGAAATTTTAGGGAATGATAAAAAATACAAGTGTAGATATATTATAATAATGTATAAAGCATGTAGATAATTATTAATTAATTATTAATTATTAATTATTATTATTAATTATTAATTATTATATAAAATGACTCTAGTATTTGATTTATTTCTTGTTGATATATTATAAATTGAACTTTTATAGCTTCAAATTACGCATAGTTCGATCTTGTCGCCATTTTGTAAACATCTCTTAATTATAGCAAGTCATCCGACAGACAACATAATAACATCACGAAATAAAAAGCGTGATTTGGGGAGTAAAGCCCCATATAAAGTTAAGGTACAGTAAAAGCTACCACTTTCAATTTACGGCCAACTAGTCTCTTACTCACCATGCAGATATCAAAATCCTTCATTAGGGGAAGGGGGCTAATTCTGCAAAATTGTGGTGAACTATGCTGATTTAAGTTATGACAGACATTTTGTATCCCCCTTTTCCCCTTTTCTGCCTCATCTGTTTAAAGGAGTATATATATATACAAAACGATAATGAAAGTTAAACACCACATTTTTAAGAATTTATTACTAAACGGAACAAACTTGTACTTTGGTCCGACTCTCTATTGACATAATACCATGATTAATTATGCTAACATTAAGGCTATGATTATGCAATTTAATATCCATTAAGCATCATACTATGTTGTGTTTTTAAAGATCTATCGTTCAAGATGTCAATGGCAGTTATTTGGTACGATTTTTTTTAATATTTCCTACTGAACTGCATAGAAGAATTATGTAATATTTAACATGGAAAATTAAATCTTTTTGATATTTGTTATTATTTTTATATGTCTTTATTGATTTACATATATTTAAAAAACATGCATAGTTTCTTTATAAAGTTTAAAAGTCAAGAACATGCTTTTAATGTCTCTTGTCTGTAATAGAAATTTAAAATGTGGATCTATTTTTGATCATATATAAAGTAAAATCTTGGATAAGTGCTTTTCTAATGTTTATATTTACTTGCTGGGTTGCTTGAGTTTTCAGAATACACATTTATGTTATAAACTGGAAGTTTGTGCATCTCTAGTAAACTTGATTTGTGAACATCAAAATATCACCGACTGATGACGGCAAATGTCCAAATACATTATATTATAGTTATCTTGTAAAATTGCAAAAAGAAGCGTACAATTTTCTTATGTAACTTTGTCGCAATCCATATATATGGACAGACTATTATGGAACAGTTTTTGAAATAATAAAATACCCCACAGACCTTAAAGAATACGGTAAGCCACAAAAGGATTACATTGTAACTACCTCCCGGATATATTCCATTCAGTGCAATTAATCATAGATGGACAAAATTGATGTCAAAATAACGCCCACCAACCCGCACACTCATTTGTCCGGCATGGAAAATATACGTAATTTTTTTTGTCCCCCTATAACTTATAAAGCACAATAATTTTACACCAAATCTCATTTTTTAACTCAAATAAATTTGCAACAATTGTTTTTTATTGTTAAGAGACTCAGGGAAAAAGGGAATCAAAGATACCGAAGAATAATCGGGAAATAATAAATGAAAGATAACGTAAGTTAAATACAATACAGGATAACTAAAAATACTCATTTAACTTACAGATAAAACCTAAACAATCCAGCTTGAAACTGATTACTGTTACGTCATGTAATGGCGTAATCAGTATCAGAACCATTTGAAGAATAACTTCTTCTGCTGCAGACCAGGAACCTATAAATCAGCTAGTTATACTAGTCCCATTGCAGACATATGGTTTATTCCAGTAAGTAATGGTGAAATTTCCTAAATTTCAAAAAAGGATTCTATGCACTTTTCAGTTTTCATAAACAATACGAGACATTAAAGACGAAAACAAATATTTTCTGGTTGGAATGTACTTTCTGATTGCAGTTGGTAACTTAACTTCCTATAGTGGAGCGATTCTTCTTCTATATGTCAAAGTTTATAATACATATACTACTGTAGAAAAGCTAATTTTTGTTCTCATTTCTGTTCGTCAGTGAGATCAAAATCTAGTTTAAAACTGTTTCGAGATACAATATGTCATGTATTATTCTTATTGGCGTTACAATATTTTTTTTATATTTTCTTAGTTATTTTTATGCCTCAAAATCTGGTAGATATGATCACCGCTTTTTTCCTTCATCCGTTCTTCCGTGTGTCATATTTGTTGTCTGGGGCATATCGCCAAAACCGTTTGAAACTTTGACTTCAAACTTTTTTAGATTCTGGTGTGTACAAGAACAGTAACTCTACCTACGTTAATTGTTGAGTTATCTCTCTTATGGTCTCTTTTGCATGTCAGCTCAATAGCAGTGCAGTGCTTAACTGTCATTAATTGTAGAGTATCTTCCTAAGGTGAATTTTCTTGTCCGAAAAAAAACCAACTTAATAACTACTGGATTGATTCATATGTAAAACTTTGTATATAGGTACCCCTTGACCAGTAGAACTGATATTTCGTGTTTTGTTTCTGTGCATTTTTGATCATTTTTGATTCGAAACTTATTTATCAAATTCAGAACCAATAGATCGGGATATTTGAGTGATAACCGGTATATAGCGATGTATCGTCCACTTACAGGATATTGTCGCGAACGAAGTGAGGGAAGGAGTTTAGCGCAGAAGTAAACAATTTTTACCCCCTACCTTTGTTGTTGAGCTCCCTTTGGAAATTTGCACATATGACAACATGATTGTAGGTGTTCTACGTAACGGACATTTATTCTTTAAGATTATGACACCAGTCCAAGAAAAAGTTTCACGGTTGCAAAAATATGGATCTGTTAAAGGAATCGATGTCATAATCTTAAAAAAAAAGTCCGCGAGTACGTAGAACTCTGAATTTTCATACCATATCTGTTATGCCATTCTTTTCCTGTGACAATCAAAATGGCGTTGACATATATGCATTTTATAATACGAAATTCTGAAGCATGCTATCATCATTGACACAAACAGTCGCGTACAAATAACATACAAACAGCAACATCAAACAAGACAAACAAGAAACAAAATAAGATAAACGACACGAGCTGCACTCAAACTGAAGGCCATCTTTAGTGCGAAAATTACTGTATTTTATCAGCATTTAATGGGGGGGTAGGAGGGGGTCTCATCCCGTACTCCCGTAAAAATAAATACAAAATCACGTTTTCCCGGTGAAATAATGGATCAATCCCGTTTTCCCGTTCAAAAATCAGACAACTTACCTCAGAATGGAGTGAGGCTATCAGATGTATAGAAGTTTACAATTGTTTTCTGGCTTTTTTCCATTATTTTAAATTGATTAAAATTGATATATGTCGGAAGAAGACATGTGTGATTTCCGCATGCATTTTTAATGTTTGTCATGCTCTGTTATTGATTTTAGACTTACCCGAAGACTTACCAAAGTGAAAGTTTGTAGATACACGAGTTTCCCGATTTCCCGATAAAATAAAATAATTTCCCGTATCCCGCTAAGTAGAAATCCCGTATTCCCGTTGAAATAAAGCGATCATTCCCGGATCCCGCTATGTAAAAATCCCGAATTCCCGCAGTTTTATTTGTTAAATCCCGAATTCCCGGCGAATAAATCAGCCTTTCCCGCTGTCCCGTAAAAAAAGTCCTACCGACCCTCTTTAATTGAAGTAACGTGGTTGAAGAGTGCCACAATCCTTAAGACTTAATCAATTTTAATTATACTGTATTATTGAATTATTTACCAATTCAAACAGTATCCAATTAACTCATCTTAAACAAATGTAATAATATATACGGTATAATTTACTATTTCTGTTTAAATATTTAAGATATCAGTTGAAATTATTTATTTACTTTATATTTAATACATAAAAATGTTAAGGTTTCTGTAATATTTTGGAAACACCTCCCCAGCTTTGTTTTAAACTGAGCTTATAGAACCAACGTAATTTCTCAGATTTTGGCGAAAACATTTCAGAAATAATTTTTTTCTGTAGTATGATAGTAAATTATTTTATTATCATATTTATTTATTTCAATTATTATTATGGTCCGGGTTGTCCCCTATCGGGCCGACTGGTCTTAATGTGGTCCTACAAACCGGGTCGACTTGTCTTGAATATAGGGCCGAGTTGTCTGACTACCGGCACTCATGTTGTAATTTTCCGGAACCATATGTTCCGTGTTTATTTCAATTTTAGTTAAATCGATGTCAAGTTGTCTCCCTTGGACTAAAGAAATGACAGAAGCAGAAGTTGATCTAACCAATCTTACTGTTGCAGAAAATTCGTTTGAAACTACAGTGATTAAATTACTTAGGCGATTCCATTTGCTCCAACATGAAAGAGTAGAAACATATAATTTATTTGAAGAGTAACTATTGGCTTATAAAGTTTCATATTGGCTTTTGCCATTCACACACTCGTATTTCTACTATAGTCAACTTTACCGTGTCCATACGACGGGTTTTTGCTTGACAAAATTTGAAAACTGCTACCGCGTTTGGTCGTTTATGGTCCTTTTGTATATCTCATATTACAGTATTTGAAGGTAACAATTATTTTCCACAGTTAATCGGCTTTTTGAAATGCGGCCTTTTTTTCATTTTGCTAGATCGATTTTCCATAGGAAGTCAGCCATTTTGGTATCTTAAGGGGTCTAATGTTGTTTACAAACGTTCGTCTGTTTTCTTAACGTACAATGGTATTCGGACAAACCGCGAGACTTTTCCCGCCTCAACTGCAGACGACAACACCCGAAGGATTTCGAATAGACAACAATGGAATTTTCCTAACGTACAGTTCCGTTCAAAACAAGGTCAAAATTTAGTATGGAAAATCGATCTGGCGAAATGAAAAAACGGACGCATTTCAAAAAGCCGATTAACTGTGGAAAATAATTGTTACCTTCAAATACTGTAATATGAGATATACAAAAGGACCATAAACTCGACCAAACGCGGTAGCAGTTTTCAAATTTTGTCAAGCAAAAACCCGTCGTATGGACACGGTAAAGTTGACTATAGAAATTCTAGGGACGCAAAATAAAATTTTAAAAGTCTTGCAAAATTTAAATACAACACATCATTTTAAAGTGGAATTCGTGACACTTTGAAAAACAGTTTAATTTTTAAAATATCTATTTGTATGTAAAAGAAATTTACATTTTATTCTTTTCAAAAAATTCGATCTTGACACAAAACTGTTTCCACAAAACAATTATATATAAAAAATGCTAAAATTGTAATATAAATTGAAATTAATATTTGGCTTCATTAAAATGAACTTAACCTATATTAACTCAAAATGCTTTAATAGCAAGTAGTTTGATAAAAATATTGTCTCAATCTGTCTGCAAGATTGTCACATACAAAAGCAGTCTTTTTGTGTTTTCACATTGAAGAGTGATTTCTTCTTCTTCTTCTTCTCTTCTTTAGGTATACAGTTCACTATCAATAACTGATAATCACGAAACTGTTGCGCAGCGTGGCTTGGGCTAAAATTTATATATTTGCAAATTAGAAAGAAATGAACAAGTGCAAAATTACAAAATAGAACTGGTGATTAAAACTATGTACAATGGGTATGAGGTTTAATAGAGTGTGTAGAGAACAGCTGATGTCAGCTGTACTCTAAAGGCGTCAAGTGTGGCGGCATTGACAACGTTAGCGGGTAGTGAGTTCCATTGGATGATTGTGTATGGAAAAAAAGAGAATTTATAGCTGTCTTTTAGAACTGTTATTTGCCGAAATGTGAAGTCATGATTTTTGCGTGCTCTGTGATCAGTAGGTAGTAAGATAGATGATGGTATTGCAACTAGTTGGTGAATGATTTTGTAGAACATAGTGAGTCTGTATTTTAGTCTGCGTTCCTGAAGTGTTGGCCATTGTAGGGTTGTAAGCATGTTGTTTACGCTGCTGGTGTTGTGATAGTGGTTGCAGGCATACCTTGCTGCTCGTCTCTGGACCATCTCAATTTTATTAATTTGATCAGCAGTATGAGGGTCCCAGACAGAGCATGAGTATTCAAGTTTTGGTCTGACTAGGGAAAGGTATGCCTGGCTTTTTATGTTTATATTGGCTGTTTTTAAATTTCTTCTCAGGAAGCCTAGTTGTTGGTTACTACTGGCGATGATGTTGTTGGTGTGCTGTGACCATTTTAGATTGGATTGCAGAGTTATGCCTAGATATTTTGCAGAGGTAACGAGTTCAAGTTTGTGATTATGAAGTATGTAGTCATGTGTGAAAGGATGTTTTTTCTGAGTTACTGTGAGAACTGTACATTTGTCTGGATGGAAAGCCATCAACCAGTCACTCTCCCATTTGGCTGCAGCATTAAGGTCGTTTTGAAGTGCCTCACAGTCAGATGCTGATGAAATGGTTTTGTAGATGATACTGTCATCGGCGAACAGTCTGAGCTTACTGGAAGTGAGGTATTCTGGCAAGTCATTTATATAAGCCAAGAATAGCACCGGGCCCAGAACTGTGCCCTGAGGTACACCTGAAGTGACTGGGGCAGTTGATGATTGCTCTCCATCCAGGACAACTGTTTGAGTGCGGTTAGATAGAAAAGCTTCTACCCAGTTTAAAGTGTCATTTCTAATGCCATAGTGTTGGAGTTTATAGAGAAGTCTGCGGTGTGGCACTTTGTCAAAGGCCTTGGCAAAGTCCATAATTATAAGGTCAGTTTGCTTATTTAAGTTGTTGTTGGCTGCTAGTTCTTGAACAAAAGAAATAAGTTGAGTTTCACAGGATCGGAACTGACGGAATCCATGCTGGAGGTCATATAAGATGTTGTTTGATTCTAGGTGAGTGATAATATGTTTTGTAATAATATGTTCTAGTAGCTTACAACTAATACAAGTTAGAGATATGGGTCTATAGTTTTCCGGTTTGTATTTTTCACCTTTTTTGTAAACAGGTGCTACATTTGCATGTTTCCAGTCGGATGGAATAATACCGGTTTTGAGTGACTTGTTGAATATTAGAGTAAGGATGGGAGCTGTTTGAGCTTGTAGTTCTTTTAGTATGCGACCACTGATTTTATCTGGCCCGCTCGCTTTGTGAGGATTTATACTATTAAGCAGTTTTTGTATACCTGGCAGCGTAATGTGAAGTGGTTTGATGTCAGGATGAGGACTTGGTCCTTTGTCAGGGATGGTATCATCTGATTCGATTGTAAACACTGATTGGAATTGAAGGTTAAGTATGTCAGCCTTCTGTTTTGTGTCTGCAATAAGTTGTCCGTACTTTTTGAGTTGAGCAACCCCAGTGTTGTCTGTTCGAACAGCTTTTATGTATGAGAAGAGGTTTTTGGGTTTTGCTTGCATGTTAACATTACATCCAGGTTCTGTTGTTGGGAGGTCTAGAATCATGTTTTCGATATAATTCCAATATGCTGTTCTTTGTTCTTTCTGAACTAACTTTTTCAATTTCTTGTACTTTTCAGTGTATTTAATGTCGTTTTTCATTTTATCATACATTTTGTTTTTCTTATTAATCATTTTTCTAAGATTGTTGTGAATCCAAGGTAATCTCTGTTTGTAAGTGAGCATTTTGTGAGGTATGTTTTTCTCAATAGATTCTGTTAGATTGGATTTGAAGATGTTCCATAGTTCATTAACATTGGTATTGGGATCAAGATTTAGTAAGGTGTTGTATGTGTTTTCAAGATCTAGTTTGATTTTGTCCCAATTAGCATTTTTATATCTGTAAATTTTTCTGGGTGTTTCTCTGATTCTACGTAGCCAGATATCCTTTTCAACATAGACAATGTCGTGGTCGCTAAGGCCAAGCGGTGGAATGGTGCAGACTTTGCTTATATCTGTGGGAGTGTTGGTGAATACTAGGTCCATGGTTTTGTCTTTACGTGTAGGGATATTAACAATTTGATTGAGATTTTGGTCATACATGATATCAAGAAGAAATTGGTGTTGTTCTTGGTTGGGTTTGCCGGTGATGATTTCAGGGATGGACCAATTTATGTTTCCAAGGTTAAAGTCTCCACCTAGTAATATATTAGATTTAGACGTTTTGTTTATTCTACCAAGGGAGATTTCTAGCTGCTTCAGCGAGGTGCCATTATCAGAGGGTGGTCTATAAAAGGAGCCAACAAGCAGTTTCCTTGCCCCTGATATGTTTATTGTTGCCCATATGATTTCGCAATCAGTTTTTAGTTCTATACTTTCTGTGCTTATGAATTCTTTAGATATGGCTAGGATTTACTATGTTTGATCGAATGCTAGACGACTCATCGCCGTTACCAACTCATCGCCATTCAAGGTTGTCGACTCGTCGCCTAGTTTTTCATAACTCACCGCCAACCAGTTTAACTCACCTTTTGATAATTATATGTAAGCGAATGTATTGTTTTCATTGGTGGACTACATTGAACGTCAGTGGATGGACAATGCAGTGTTCACGGTGGAGTCGTGGAGTGTCTTCATGAGACTCGTGTGCACCAACAATGATGTGGAAGGGGTGTGTAAGGGTGGCACAACCGACTCAACCAGACAGGGAAGGCCAATCTGAATATCTACCAGCAGCTGATCTCTTTGCTGCAAGATGAAGCCAGGGCTACCCCCGTGCAGATTAGGTTCTCGAGTAGAGGTGCTGTCCTTAGGTACCAACGAAGCCAACATCGCCAGAGACAGCATGCATGGGAGACCTGAAAACTGACTGTTTGTCTGGTGCTCAGCTTTTACGGAAATTTGCAAAGCTGAATGATCCTGTGGTTCGGGAATAGGACAGAAAAGAAAACAAAGACTCTGCTTTTTATAATTTATAGTTTTGTGATGCAATATACTAGTATATGCTATATGTTTTTTTGTGATACTGTATTTCAACAAATGTAGATGTATAAACAATTTGTTTATTATTGTTCTTTCATAAGTTTTGAATCTGAAAAAAAAAAACAAAAAATTTTAAATCTTCAGACAGTTCTAAACTATCAATGCATCACAGTAAAAATATATAGGCGATGAGTCGACCAGCAGTTTTTAAAAATCGGCGATGAGTCGACCAGCGGACTTTAAAATCAGCGATGAGTTGACCAACCTCGATTGGCGATGAGTTAGTAGTGGCGATGAGTCGTCCTGTTACCGTTTGATCATGTATTACATGGGAGGTAACTGCGTCATGACACAATGGGGTAGGACATTTATAACTTTTTTTAAATATGAAAAAGGTGGTTTTAATTAATTTTTATTAGCAAATCTTTTAAAAGATGTATAAAATATTGTTCTGTAGAAGTTTCATTAATTTACTGTGCAAATAACTAACTTTAAATGATCAACAAAATTTTGAATTCTGGTTTTCCCAACCTAATCACTGCCACAAACTGTAGCAGATATACGGTAAATGTGATGTAATCCCTCATGAATATTCATAAACTACATTTGACTCTCTCCTATTGTTTTCCTTCCAACTGAAGGCTGTAATGCAACACCACCCAAGCAGTGAAAAAGTTCAGTCATGCGCGAACATACTTATCTTGAGTTATCTGCACTTTGTATTTACGTCTCTAGTATTTCGTCCATACTCGAATTTAGGCGATTTCCCTTCATTCAGCATTGTAGACAATGAACCCAAGGCTATCCAAAATATCGTGCATTTATTGCTGTAGCCAAATGACTTCTAAATAATAAAATATAGTGCGTTTCAACGAAATTAATGTACATTAAACCGACACACTTTCATCGCCGCAATTCGGGTGTACTAGTAAACAAGTTTTGAATTTTATATTGGATCATCTGTCATAAGCTTGATTTTCTTTCTGCGTCTGCTCGTAATGACCACCATCAGCAAATTGATTGTACTGCCATGTAGAATGCGAGTGCGTAAATTTCAAAATTTTTGTTAAAAAACTGATGACAGTTTAGTTGTTGATACAATTAAAACTATCAATATTAAATGTTACCGTGTCTGTCAAAATTGAAAACTGCTACTGGGTTTGGTAAGTTAAAGGTCCTTTTGTAAATCTTATATTACACTTTTTGAAATCAACAATTATTTTCCACAGTTAACGGTGTTTGAAATGGGGCTGAATTTTCATTTCAATAGATCAAATTTCCATAGGAAGTCAGCCATTTTTGTTTCTAAAGGGGTCTAATGTTGTCTACAAACGTTCGTCTGCTTTCGTAACATACAATGGTATTCGGACAAACCGCGAGACTTTTATTGCCTTAACTGCAGATGATATTACCCGAAGGATTTTGAAATGACAACAATGGAATTTTACACTTCCGTTCAAAACAAGGTCAAAATTTAGTATGGAAAATCGCTGCATCAAAATGAAAAAGCCCAAGTTGGTGGGTTGTCAGACCACCATCAGCAAATTGATTGTACTGCCATGTAGAATGCGAGTGCGTAAATTTCAAAATTTTTGTTAAAAAACTGATGACAGTTTAGTTGTTGATACAATTAAAACTATCAATATTAAATGTTACCGTGTCTGTCAAAATTGAAAACTGCTACCGGGTTTGGTAAGTTAAAGGTCCTTTTGTAAATCTTATATTACACTTTTTGAAATCAACAATTATTTTCCACAGTTAACGGTGTTTGAAATGGGGCTGAATTTTCATTTCAATAGATCAAATTTCCATAGGAAGTCAGCCATTTTTGTTTCTAAAGGGGTCTAATGTTGTCTACAAACGTTCGTCTGCTTTCGTAACATACAATGGTATTCGGACAAACCGCGAGACTTTTATCGCCTTAACTGCAGATGATATTACCCGAAGGATTTTGAAATGACAACAATGGAATTTTACACTTCCGTTCAAAACAAGGTCAAAATTTAGTATGGAAAATCGCTGCATCAAAATGAAAAAGCCCAAGTTGGTGGGTTGTCAGACTCACTCTGATCATTCTGTCTAAAGTGTTTTTTGCATTTTACACAAATCAGGTTAAACATCCTCTATTTTTGTATCCGTTTTAATTTTTATTGGTCCTTTACAATTAATATCATATTACTAAAAATAATTTTAATTAAAATTAATATCATCACATTATCATGTTAGAATAGTACGAAAATACTGCATATAACACACCAACAAATGGTGACCGCCAGTGACAACAATCAAGAGGTGGAAAAAACTCTACTGAGTCTGTATTTATGTATAATCCGCACTGTTCCTTTCCAACTTAGATTAAAAGAAAAAGACAGCAGACAATTTGACCCTTTTTATGGTACCTGTTTCCCTGCTCAAGGTTGGGGTTCTCTACAGGTACTCCAGTTTAAACACCAATAAAAACTGGATACCATGAGCTACACAATTCTTGAAGTACCATAACACCATCAATGAAAACCTGCAATATTGTTTGCATGTACAGCAGTACAACAGCATAGTTTTTATATTGGACTGTGTTTTAAAATACTTATTTGAAATAAGCAAATGTTGTAATGATGCTCACTACTTGGAAAACTATATGTCAGACATCCCAATTTGATGCTTTATCACGAACATCTTGTTTTAATGCATTTTGAAAAATAAAAGATTATTGTTTGCCAAGAAATTCTTTAATGCATTTATAAACTATTCATTATTTTGAAAATATATAGTGCATACATAAGTTCTTACATTTGTTTTGAAGTTGGTTGAGCATTATTGTCTTAAATGGCAATTATGGACAAATGTATGAACAAAAGAAGTCGAACAGATCCCCATTGTCCCCACCTCAAATCAAAATATAAGTACTGAAAAGTTGACTGTGAAAGTCATGGTGTCACATCACTAAAAAAAATGTGTAGCATTATTATCAAAGAATGAAAAATCACAGAGGATAAGTGATCTAATAAAAATACTGCGAAAAGGAAATACATGTACTTGTAGTTGACATTTTCTGTGAATAAAAGACAATATGTAAAACAGTAATTTTTGTAGATGAATTGCTGCTGCTGTATGCATAGCTTTTTCTTTTATCTCTATGAAAATTCATGTACATGTAATAATATAAGCTGTATTTCACCATTTCTTCTCTTTTTCAGAGGTTTTCAAGCTTACCTAAAAGGATTCCCCAATTATAATTTTCCTCTGTATAGACAGTTAGTTCATGAAATTACAGAGACATTCAACAAAATATCCAAAGATATTGTTGCTATAAAGACCAGACTTGCAGATGACCATAAACAGAATAATGTTTCAACTCTTATTGGCAAAATTCAGGATCAAGAACAGAAAAAATTAGAAATTGTAAGTCATCTCATCAGGCTTGTGACAGATGAATGTAGATTTACATTATCACACTTAGAAAAAAACCATTGTACACATACTAGTACATGTATCATAGCAGTTCTGATAAGTGTACATATATTCACTGATATTGTTGAGTTGACAGGTGTAAATGTAAAGCAAGTTAAAAATTCTCATTTTTGTTTTTTTTAAATACTGGTACAGTACAAAATATAAACACTATATTGTGACAGTTTAATAGCAAGCAACACTGATCAGGAAACCATAGCTGCATGATGATGAAATATTGCTTGTTTCATTTATCTGATGATAGTTTATACAACTGTCATTTTTTCAACCATGACACAAAAGATATACATTTGAATTTATTGTGAATATTTTACACAAAAATAATACTATTGAAATGACAGATTATTGCTTATAAAGTACACTTAAATCATTTGTGTAAAAAGGTAAAGTTATATAACCTACCCAGTATTAATATTGCATTGGTCTTCTGTAATAATTGTGTTTTTTAGACTGTACAACATCAGCTATCTAGACAGAATGAATTAGACCATCCTGGTCGCCTAGAACATAAAGAACAATCTGAAGACCAACAAACAAAGTAAGTGACAAAAAGATTAAATGTAACATTGTTATCTTCTTTCCAGTTCAGTCGTTGCTTCCTCAGGGCACATATTTGCTGTAGTTTACTTTGTGATATAGTTTCATATTAAGTTGATCAGAACACTGTGGATTTAAGGGAAATTCCATCATATTTCAAGGTCAGGGTTGCCAGATATTTCCAGACAATAACTCAGAAAGTATGCATTTGATTTCAATCAAACTTTAGGATATTATTACAGGTGGGTAAGCAGCCTATTGATGCTGGAGGAATTCCATCGAACGTCAAGATCACCAGTCGACAAAAAGCATTAGAAATTTTTTTAAATTTCAGTGGGGGGAATCCGTGATCCCAAGATCGCCCTTTTCTAGTTTGATTTGTTTTCACTTTATTTTAACTCAAACCACAAACAAAAGCAATAATGGCTGAAAAAGGTTATTATTTTATTTGGTTTTATTTTTAGATTACAAGATATAAAAGATAAAATAAATGAGCTGTTAGAAGAATTGAAGTACGAGTCTGAAGAAATTTATGGAGAAGATGAGGAGGATACAGATATTTTAGTAGAAAGATAACACAAGATAACATACTGGAGTGCCAAAAAATGACACAATACATACGTTCGGGTATAGAGATAGTATCAGTCACATGATATTTCAACAGTTCAGTTTGAATTATCCAAACTTATTAAAAAGTTCTTATCTGTTAAATTTTCAAGATACATCTTTACTTCCAATTTTGTCTTAAAACTTATTAAGGTTTACAGAAATATATATACATCTGTCTTAAGTGATTAAAATAAGCATGCTGTTTGTCTGTTGTCTGTTTGTTTTAATGTGGTATAACAACACTTTTTTAGCATTTTTTTAGCTATTTCATGGTATCCAGTTTTTATTGGGGGAGGAAGGCTGAGTACAACTTCAAGTTTCGACATAAAAACTGGAAATCCTTATCAATTATGGTTGGAGTCGAGTAAACAATGCCTGCAGTAAGGTTTTTAAAAACATGCAACCTGAGTGTTGATAGACATATAATAATGATCAATAGTAGATGACAAACTACCTTAACCGTTGAGTCATCCAGGCCCCTACTGACAGTCTACGTTCAGTTTTTCAGTTTAACATTCACTATTCTAATTAAAGTATAATTCGTACATGCCACATTGCAATAATAGATAACTATGCTGTGTCTCATTAGACAGCAAAAAACTCTGACATTTTGGGATTAAAATATATTGAAAGTTGCATATGTGGAAAAGGCCAAAAAAAGGTATATGATAAGGATATTATTTTCTTTTAGAAAAAGTGAAGTGGACTCAAATGAACAGAATGTATTGATAATTTGAAAATAATTTCTACATATGATCATCCATAAAACATTAAACTATCATTGTTGATCTTTCTTGTTTGGAACAACTTGGTAAAGGATTATGCTATGGAATGGTTCTTTTAAAATTTGATCACATTTCATACAATTACCAACATTTAAAAATAGAAATTATTTAAATGGATCAATCTGCTTTTACTTTTCTGCATAAAAAAGCTTAAATTTTAATAATAGTTAAATGAAAAGAAGCAGTTTGTAATTGATATACATGCCAATTATAAAGAATTCACGAATAAGACTTTGTTTTATAAAAATACTGTATATGTTGTTATTTTTGGTGATTTTTTTTTGTGATTTGTTCATAAAACTTTTTGTGTGGGTATCAATTCACTACAAACAACATATCTCATTTGCACTTTTAATATAAATGTTTACGTGGGGGTAATTTTTACTCATACACAGTAATTGCAGAATAAGTGATAATTATTCCTATGTGAAAATTGCCATGTTTAAAGCAAATCAAATCTCTAAGCCTCAACCTCCAGCCCAACTTTAACAAAATTGTAATGATGGATCCTTAAATGTTCCCTTTATATAATACATTGGAAAGTCTTGCTCCACCTCAAATATCACCCCTAAAGGTGTAGTACCACCAAATACCTGGAACCAGTCCAGAGGTTGTAAAAGTAGTACTATTCAACAGACAGGTTCACTCTTGCCTCATTTTGAATTTGAACCGCACATGATACCAGGATAAATTTGGTATTTTTGGAAAGCTAAATATTTTAGAAAACCTGAGGTTAAAGTTTTATTGGTTTTAAATAAACATAAAAATGTTGAGAGTCAATTAGGGACATGCACTATTTATGGAATGAAATAGAAAGTGAAAGTAGATTTTTAGACCACGTGGGCTTCAGATTTAGCGTTCGTTCTTATATGCAATTAAACATATTGTGGGATTTTGACAGAATGTTAACACAGTGCATTTGTATATGGGACAGAAGTGTCGCTTAATTTTAAATGAAGGTGAATTTTCTATGATTAGTCAAAATTATCAAATTTTACTATAGCTGAAGAGTAAAAAAACAATGGTGGTCCTACATCTAAACATGTACTTGTTTGTATCCTTTTATTATAAACTCATAAAAAAGATAAAGTAAAAAGAGATATCGTTATTGATCCTTATTGTGGTTGAACAAGACAGAACTGCTGGTATTTACTTCTTTAATAATTATGCTACAGAGCTAAGGCCTGTATGTTTCGAGTTGATATTAATGTCTTGTGGGTGATCACACTTGCTAGTGTGCAAGTATGTGAGTGATCACACTTACTAGTGTGCAAGTAATATAAATATACACACTTATTTCTGTGTGCTGGTACTATAACTATACAGCTAACCAGAAATTGACCATTTGGTGAAAGAATTGAGGCAATCTTGGAATCTTTTTCATGGCTGCATGTACCTTGTAGCTGGGTTAAGTTTTCTCTAATATCACATTGTTAATGTATATCTGAAAATCAATTTCAAAGTAACATGTTCGTAAATACCAAGGTTGCAAAGAAGAATCTTACGTCTACGTGTATCTTTGACGCTTTTGACTTGCCGTCGATGAAAATTGCTAGAAATGAGACATATATATGGGTTTCTGGCGCGATGTTCATAATTTACATTTTGCTTCGTATCTTTGCAAGGTTAACCAATAGATCAACCAAATTTGGTTCAGTGCTAGCTTATGATAAGTACTTATTATTACGTCACCTTTCATCTGATCTTGACCTCAATTTCACAGTCCAATGACTATATCTAATGTTATTGGATTAAGCCAGTTCTCAGTAATCGTGCATATATTGTCCACTAATATGTGTATCAAGTTTCATTTACACAAAAGATGGATAATATTTGATACTAATCTTTTTTATACCCCCGCTTGAAAAGCGGGTGTTATATAGTGATGGGGGGGGGGGGGGGGGGTCCGTCCGTCCGTCCGTTACACTTTCTCTTATTTGCAATTCCTACACCACTGAATGGAATTAGATGAACCTTACACAGAATCCTTGTCACATAGTGCCTTGTGCAGGAGATATTTAACATTTTGATCAGAATGATTGGGGTTTCCCATAGAAAAACATGGACTTTGTCATTGACTTAAGGGGATACCCATCTCTTATGTGCAACTCCTACACCACTGAATGGAATTTGATGAAACTTACTCAGAATCCTTGTCACATAGTGCCATTGTGCACCTGATATTTAACATTTTAATCGGAATGATATTTGGGTTTTCCCACACAAAAAAATGGACATTGCTATTCTTTGAGGTGGGGGAGGGATGGGGGTTCCCATGTTTTCTCTGCAACTCTTCCTACACTAGATTAAGTTTCAAGTTCACAAGTAAGAACACGTGCATTTTGAAGAAATCATGAAGCGGGGGTATCAATGGTGAGCATTGCTCACAGTTTTTGTACTCTTAGTTTTTAATAATTTCTACTACTTGAATTGCATTTGTTTAAAATATCTGAAACACAAGACTGGTATATTATTTTAGATATTAGCATATTTGAACAAAAATTGACATTTGTGTCACTCTATGGATACAACAGTGATGAGCCAGAAATGTTTAATGAAATAATGTCACATATTGCTGCTTTTTCTAATACTAGCTACTTATTATGTGGTGATTGGAATGTTGTTCAAGATAATAGCATAGATACATATAATATTATACATGCCAGGAACCAAAATTCTAAAAAAAAAATTGAAGAAATGAAAGAAACTTTTGAACTACTAGACCCATGGAGAACCTGTTTCCCAGATGATAGAAAATATACCTGGCGCCAATGTTCCCCAATAAAACAAAGTCGTCTGGACTATTTTCTAGTATCTGAGGATCTTTTTTCACTCATGAAAAACACAAAAATAATTCCTGGATATAAAACTGATCACTCAGCAATTACTTTTACATTTTCTGCCAGCCTTGCCAAGAGAGGAAGAGGTTATTGGAAATTTAATTCTCAGTTACTTAGAGATGTTATTTATATAGAACATGTAAAAACCTGTATTAGGGATACAGTGTCTGAATATTACTTGTCTGGAGATATTAACGAGCCTTTAAATGTTGAACTTATGTGTAATGATCAAGTATTTTTTGAAATTCTTAAGATGAAGGTCAGAAGTGTTTCAATATCCTACAGTATCGCCAAAACAAGAGAAGAAAAACAGCTGACCTCAAATCTTGAGAAGGATATTCAAAACTTAGAAGATATGATGAATTCAACCCCTAGTCAAACAATACAATTATGTTTACATAATAAAAAAATTGAGTTGGAAAACAAAAGAGAGAAACAAGTCGAAGGCCTACTTCTTCGTGCAAGGGCAAACTGGCATGAAAATGGAGAAAAATGTTCAGAATTTTTCTGTAAATTAGAAAAAAGAAATTTTATTAAAAAAACTATAACTGAGCTTATTGATGGTACAGGTCACCATATATCTGATCAGTCCAAGATTCTTCTTGAACAATGCAACTATTATAAAACATTATATTCCAGTAAAGGTTTTGATTGTAATGATGAATCATTCTTTGGTCATGACAGTAAACTCACAGAAGACCAAAAAGCCTTGTGTGAGGGTAATGTAACTTTCAAGGAATGCTCACAGGCATTAAAGTCTATGACTAATGGAAAAAGTCCAGGTTCTGATGGGTTTACTGTAGATTTTTATAAATTCTTTTGGAAAGATATAGGTCCATTTCTTTATAGATCATTATATTATGGCTATGAATCGGGAAGTTTTTCAGATTTTCAATATCAAGGTGTCATTACATGCATTCCAAAAGAAGGGAAGGACAAACGTTATATTGATAACTGGAGACCAATAAGTTTATTAAATACAGATATCAAAGTAGCTTCAGCTGTAATTGCAAATAGAATTAAACCTATGTTACCATTTATAATAAGTGATACTCAAAAAGGTTTCATAAAGGGAAGATTTATAGGTGAGAACACACGGCTTTTGTATGATTTGATGCATTATCTTGAACAACATAACAAAACAGGTCTATTACTTCTGGTAGATTTTGAAAAAGCCTTTGACTCAATTGAATGGAAATTTTTGAAAAAGGCACTTTTAAGTTTTAACTTTGGACAATCTATTTGTAAATGGTTTGAAATATTTTATTCAAAAGCAAAAAGCTGTGTTATAAATAATGGTAACTTGTCCAATTTTTTCTCTCTTGAAAGAGGCTGTCGGCAAGGCGACCCCCTTTCACCCTATCTGTTCATTATTGGTGTAGAACTCCTTTCTTTAAAACTGAAGGCACATAAAAATATTCATGGTATTCTTATTAACGATGTTGAATCACTCATAAGTCAATATGCTGACGATACATTTCTTATGTTAGATGGAAGTGAAAACTCATTGAAGGAGGCACTGAGGTGTTTTGAATCTTTTCATAAGGTGTCTGGTTTAAAAATGAACCCATCAAAAACAAAAGCTGTTTGGGTGGGAGACAAAAAATATTCAAATCTCATTCTTTGCCCAAATTTTTCACTAAACTGGTCACAGGAAAATTTTAAACTTTTGGGGATAAATTTTTCACTTGACCTAAACTGTCTTACAAACATAAATTTTTCCCAAAAAATTAAGGAAGTTACATCAATACTAAAAAGTTGGCAACATAGAAAACTCACTCTGCTTGGTAAAATAACAGTTATTAAAACTCTGGCACTGCCAAAACTAATTCATCTATTGACAGCCCTACCAAATTTACCGGAAGCAAAAATAAATGATTTAAATTCACTTTTTTACAGTTTTATTTGGAATGGAAAATCAGATAAGATTAAAAGAAATACATTAATTGGTGATATATCCCAGGGAGGGCTGAAGATGGTTCATCTTCAGTCTTTCAACACTTATCTTAAAGTTAATTGGATAAAAAGACTAGCTTCCAACTTAGATGGCACTTGGCAAAAACTATTCTTATTGAGTATTCACAATTTTGGCAGCAAAAGAATTTTAACCCTTCAGAAAGAAAAGCTTAAGGAAGTTGCAGGGAAAATAACCAATCCTTTTTGGAAAGATGTTCTTTTTTGCTATCATTTAGTAAAACCTTCTACAAAAATGAATATTAATGAAATTTTGTCACTTGATATTCTTAATTTTGTATCAGTAACCAATTTTTCATACTACATTAGATGGATTCAATATAATGTGCAGTATTTATGTGATCTTGTTGATCCACTTACTGGCAGCTTTTATAGTTTTGAACAAATTAGACATAAACTACAAACGAATAATTTTTTAAAGTATTACAGCCTTATTGAAAGTGTTCCCAAATACATTAAACATCAGATAAAAGACAATTTTCCAAATGTAATCTTTGAAACAGTGAGTAAGGTGGACACATATCTTGTGAAAATAGTTCAGAGTAGAAAGATTAAATGGGTATATGAAAATCTTGTAAATGATATAATTTCTTTACCAACTGAAAAATTTTCAAAATGGGAAGAACTGCTGAACTGTCAAATAACAGACTGGTCACAATATTTTATTCTTCTAAAAAAATCCTGCAAAAACTCACATCTTCAAAATTTTCAGTTTAAACTGTTGCATAGAATCATTCCTACCAATTTATTTTTGTATAAAATAAAGCTCAAAAATACAGACCTATGTACATTTTGTAAAATTCAAAGTGAAACCATTGAACATTTATTTTTTGACTGCAAAGTGACACAGGATTTCCTCATTTCTTTGTCAAACCATATAAACCAGTATTACCAAAATTTTAGCTTTGACAAAAAGGAAGTCTTCCTTGGTTTTGAAGCAGAGGATCTACTTGTTAACCTGATTTTTATTATTGCTAAATATTATATCTTCAGGTGTAAACTCAATGACCAAAAGCCAAATATAGTTGAATTTAAATATAAAGTCATGTGGTATCGGTCACTTGAGCAGTATGTTGCCAAGAAAAACAATACTCTGTCTTCATTCGAAAAGACATGGACCCCTATGGATCATATTTTTACTGACATTAACTGTTACTAGTATATCAATCAATCAATATTACTGTGTATTTTTAAAACTTAAAATTTAGGATCAAAGTTTTTTTTAGTGAACAATAGTGAAAGCAAGTGGGAGTGAATGGTGAGTGAATGTTATTGTTACTAGTAAGTAAATACTGTACTAAATGTGCCTTTTCAAAAAAAGTTAAAAGCATGTAGTCAATGTGATTTTTGGTTTTTTTTTCTTTGTTTTATTTGAATAACCCTGTCACACCCTGGTCAGGTGGTGTTGTAGGGGAATTGTAAAACCCTGACTATTGAAAAAAAAAAAAAAAAAAAAAAAAAGACTGGTAAAATACTTTTCAAACAAGAGGCTCTCGAGAGCCTGTATCGCTCACCTGATTTCATATAGGCAAAGAAGATGGCATTTCCCTGACGTTAACTAAGTTCAATTGTATACTGCATAAATGGAAACTTTTTATTCTGAAGATTCTAAGACCAATTTGATTTTTTCTATCTGTTATAGTTTTTGAGTTGTAAGACATTGTAAGTGATTTTACCATATGTTCTATTTTCAGTAACAGGGTCATGTTTTTGATTGGATCCATTCAAAATGAGGATCGTTTGTTGCCAACATGCGATATATCATTCTTGCAAAGGTTAAGTAAGATTGGTTCAGTGGTTTCAGAGAAGATTTTTGACATTTTTACGGACGACGGACGCATAGTGATGGTATAAGCTCACGTGATCTTTGGCCAGGTTATCTAATTCAAATTCAGACAACAGCAGCACATCTTTAAATTCTGTCTTTTTAAAAAGTTCTTTGAACTTGTTGTCCTAGTTAAAGTGTCTGCAAAGGCATATTAACAAATATTTAACAATTTTATCATAAATTATAATTTACAACAATTACCTTTTTTTAGCTCACCTGACCCAAAGGGTCATGTGAGCTATTGTTATCACTTTGCGTCCGTCGGTGTCTGTAAACTTTTTACATTTTAATCTTCTTCTCTGAAACCACTTGGCCAATTGAAACCAAACTTGGCCATAATGTTCATTGGATGGACCTTTACAAACTTTGTGTTTTTTATTTTGATTGGTAAACCAATATGGCCGCCACCTCAAGACTTAGTTTAACATAGGACCCTATGGGAAAAAAGTTAAAAAGGGCTTCTTCTCTGAAATCGTTTAAGCAATCAAAACAAAACTTACTAGCAATATTGTTTGGATAGTCCTCTATAAAGTTTGTGTTTTTGATGGGAATTGGAAATTCAAAATGGCGGCCACCGCAGGACTTAGTTTAACATAGAACACTATGGGAAAAAGTTTTAAAAGGCTTCTTCTCTGAAACCGGTTAATCAATGGAAACAAAAACTTATTAGCAATATTGTTTGGATGGTCCTCTATAAAGTTTGTGTTTTTTATGGCAATTGGAAATTCAAAATGGCTGCCACAGCAGGACTTAATTTAACATAGGACCCTATGGGAAAAAGTTTGAAAGGCTTCTTTTCTGAAACCGGTCAACCAATGGAAAGAAAACTTACTAGCAATATTGTTTGGATGGTCCTCTATAAAGTTAATGTTTTTTTATCCCAATCGGAAATTCAAAATGGCCGCCACCGCAGGACTTGGTTTAACATTCGACCCTTTGAGAAAAAAGTTTAAAAGGGCTTCTTCTCTGAAACCGTTTAACCAATCAAAACAAAACTTACTAGCAATACTGTTTGGATGGTCCTCTATAAAGTTTATGTTTTTTATGGCAATTGGAAATTCAAAATGGCCGCTACCGCAGGACTTAGTTTAACATAGGACCCTATGGGAAAAAGTTTTTAAAATCTTTTTCTCTGAAACCGGTTAATCAATGGAAACAAAAACTTACTAGCAATATTGTTTGGATGGTCCTCTATAAAGTTTATGTTTTTTATGGCAATTGGAAATTCAAAATGGCCGCTACCGCAGGACTTAGTTTAACATGGTACCCTAAGGAAAACAGTTTTTAAAGGCTTTTTCTCTGAAACCGGTTAATCAATGGAAACAAAAACTTACTAGCAATATTGTTTGGATGGTCCTCTATAAAGTTTATGTTTTTTATGGCAATTGGAAATTCAAAATGGCCGCTACCGCAGGACTTAGTTTAACATAGGACTCTATGGAAAAAAGCTTTTAAAGGCTTTTTCTCTTAAACCGGTTAATCAATGGAAACAAAAACTTACTAGCAATATTGTTTGGATGGTCCTCTATAAAGTTGATGTTTTTTATGGCAATTGGAAATTCAAAATGGCCGCTACCGCAGGACTTAGTTTAACATAGGACCCTATGGGAAAAAGCTTTTAAAGGCTTCTTCTCTGAAACCGGTTAATCAATGGAAAGAAAAACTTACTAGCACTGAAGGGGTCATTGTCGACCTGGGTACTATATCAGCGTACCCAGGGTACTTAAAATTTGAGAAATGGTACCCAGGGTACTATCGCTTAACATAAACGTACCCAGACCAATATTGTTGAATCAAATCCATTATTTTTCAACAGTGTTCATAAACATGAACATAATCAAAACAAACTTAACTGTAAATTGTAACAAAACGTCATTCTTCTATTTATAATTGTGGACCAAATATGCGAAAGAAATGAACGTAATCTCGCGATACTTACCACACCGGGTACGTTTATGTTAAGGGACAGTACCCAGGGTACCATTTCTCAAATTTTAAGTACCCTGGGTACGCTGATATAGTACCCAGGTCGACAATGACCCCTTCAGCCTTACTAGCAATATTGTTTGGATGGTCCTTTATAAAGTTTATGTTTTTTATGGCAATTGGAAATTCAAAATGGTCCCCACCGCCGCAGGACTTAGTTTAACATAGGACCCAATGGCAAATAAAAAAAATCTTCTCTATACAACGGGTTAACCAATGAAACAAATCTTTCTAGTTTAAAGTTTATTGAAAATTACAGGACTTACTTTAACATCAGGGAAATGCCATCTTAATTGCCTATAAAATCAGGTGAGCGATACAGGCTCTTAAGAGCCTCTGGTATAAATTAGTATTGTTATAATAAATGTTTTTCTAATATGATTTGCCTTTGACGCTTTGAGTCCTCACCAGATGTAAAACGAGTATATAGTCCTAATAAACGTCATAAACGATCAACGCTCTTTATGGCGACGTCATAGTAAGATTTTTCATGTATTTAACGACGTCACAATCAAATTTGTGTCGTAAATGGCCGACAAGGCCTGCAACTCAAAAGTTGCGTTGTTAAAAAAATACTAATTTTACCACGGTTTTGTCCTTAGGTTGGTGTTATCTATCTTAGATTGATTGATTGATTGGATGTCTGTTTTACGTCCAGCGAGCAGTATTTCAGCTATATTCAGGACGGGAACAAGTTAACAAACAATAAATCAACGGAAAATATGGGTGGGATGGGTCACAGGGAATACAATTTTGACTGCAACTGGAAAAGTATGGAGTTTTGGTTAGGGGCGGAAAATATAGCCTTTTGTAGCGGCTACATTCAGCCTACTCTTTTTCGACATCTACAAAAGTGGTCTTTATCGTGCAAGGAGCGTGGCACTCTCCAAACACGTTACCCACTACGGTCCGCGGTCAGGCTTTCCGTATTATGACCTGACAACCCCCCAAACGAGAGGGTCTCCCCTATCCGCCACCGGGGACGCGCTGGGCTGCTCTGTGGGTCGAGCACTGGGAACCCTCCCAGTATCTCTCTAGAAGTTCTATGGTCGTCACCATGACTTAATTGATCGTTATGGACAATCAATCTCTCAAATACGATCGGACATTTTTGCTGAGTCATAGATAGTGTTTCCTTTTCCTGGAATTGACTTTTTCTTAGACATGCCAATGAGTCTAATTAGAGGCAGGCACTGCTTACTTATCCGGAGCACCTGAGTGCAGCCATGGTTTTTATTGGGTTCTGGTTGCTCTCTTTCTGATTTTTTGGGTTTTTTTTCTTGTTTTTAGTGTAAGTGCTGCGTTGTGTATGTTTGTCTATATCTGGATTTGTAACTTCCCTTGACTTTTGGCTTTTGTTGTCCGGTCGGTTTTCTTTGCTATTTTTACTACCCTTCGCTTTCACTCGGGGTAAAATATTGGACATAAATGGCCAACCGATGGTAAAATCGGTAAATATTCGTGCCAAAATGAATTATTTCTTCATATACAGTTATTAACACGGTACCGGGAGATATATGGAGATTTTACTATTTCCAGAAGCAGCAGCTGAGATAAATAATAGAGTGGCGAAAGACAAGAAAATAGCTATATCCAGAGGTGCTGTTTAATAACTGGTTTATTATATTGAACAAATTTGAAATACGATAATTAAGATATGGTGGTATTTAAAATTAATTATAAAGTAAAGTGATCATGAATTTCGTTGTATTGAAAACCCGTGAAAAGTAATCAGTAAAGTTCCGATCAATTTCATCAGGTCACGGCGCCTTTATCTCCAAGTATATAACCCAGCGAAATACCAACAACGTAGTTCCTATAAATTTCAATAGGCCACGCCTTTATCTCCAAATATGGAGGTGCTATTCACGGATGAACAGAAAATTGTAGGTATTATTTACCGGTGAATAGAACGTTCAAGAAAAATTTGTTTTTAAAACCTTGTAAATACGATAATTAAGATATGGTGGTATTTAAAATTAATTATAAAGTAAAGTGATCATGAATTTCGTTGTATTGAAAACCCGTGAAAAGTAATTAGTAAAGTTCCGATCAATTTCATCAGGTCACGGCGCCTTTATCTCCAAATAAATAACCCCGCGAAATACCAACAACGTAGTTCCTATAATTTTCAATAGGCCACGCCCTTATCTCCAAATATGGAGGTGCTATTCACGGGTGAACAGAAAGTTGTAGGTATAATTCACGGTGAATAGAACGTTGAAGAAAAATTGGTTTAAAACCTTGTAAATAAGATTTTTTTTGTCATAAAATTTATACAAAAAAACATGAGACCTATACTAAATCGGATTGTGACCCATATTTCGATTGACAATGTTTTTCTCAGGAAAACAAACTTATCTATCCTCCGCTTATCTATATATTACCTTTATTGTGAAGGAAAATACCTATTATATACCCATATAATTATGTTCGTGTAATGGTATGTGTTTGTCTGTAGACAGCATTGTTTCTGGCCTAAACATTTTTTTGCTATGAATTAAAGAGCTGGAGAATTTAACTTGTGTGAACTATTGAGACAAATCGTGAGAGCAAAATACGCAATAAGGTATAGGATTAAAATTAAGTCATGAAATTAAAAAAAAACACCTCTAGTTCAATGTAAATGCAAAGAAAATCTAAAAAGTTGTCCTCAACATTTAGTAATTGGCTTTCGATCATCAGTTCTTATTATTGTCGACTGGGTTGCACGAAGTACGAACCTGGGTCGGGCCGGCGGCTAGTGGGCGCACAAGAAAAAAAGGTACATATTTTGTGTAATAAACTTTTCATTCAGCTTTCAACCCAGATCTGGTAATTGAGTTAAAATGTCAAATTTAAACTTTGCTGCAGTAAAGCCAGAAAAAACATCAGTGCAGTTTGTAATGGTTAACTTAAAATCGTACCATTTTAACTTGAATCAGTAAAATAATTTTGATGTACCATATTAATCCTGATGTTTGGTGACCGATAAATATTTCCAGCAAACCTTTTTCCTTAGTAAACCGTTGATATTTCAATAAATAACATAACACAAAGTATTTCTAAACATAACTTTCAGCTCAGAAATAACGCAGCCTTGAATTTCAGACACAAGGCAACAAAAATTATAATATTTTGTCAAGGCTATTGATTGTAAAACATAACTAAATTTTAAAAATCAGGTACATTTTTCCAAGTTAAAAAAAGTTACCGTAACTTTCATAGGTACCTAAGCGCTAAAGATATCAATATTTTAAAATCCGAACCATATCCAAGCTTAAATATGATGAAGTCTGAATTTCCGAGCTAACTCCCTGCTGTGAAAAATAACTGTGTACAACATTCTGAGCTTTTTTCCTAGCTATAACACTTGGACAAAACCTTAATTTCCGAGCTAATTCTATACTGAAAATATAAATGTCAAACTTTAAAAAACTGGACTATCTTGCGGTGTTATATGTTGCCAATGTTAATTACTTCCAACGCTATGTTGAAGATTAGTTTCGAGGAAGAAGGTTTTTATTCAATTTGCGTTTATTCCTGCATGTTCAATTTATCCATATTGCCCGTGACATTTGTTTTAAGAAAGGAAGCAAGTATACAAAATTCATTTTAGAAGTGTCAAAGAGTTAAGTTCATGCGAAAGGGATTCTCAAGCGTCGTATTGCTTTTTAGAAATTCAAACATAATTAAGAAGTATTACATCATATAATTTGTGTAATCTATAGAGGCGACGGCCTCAGAGAGGTTTCATAACAACTACAAGTTGAAACTGGAACCGCATTCTCCCAAACCAAGGGTTATATATGATTCCAGCTCCATTTTGATAATGCCCCGACTTGGGAGGATGCTGGAACCGTGGACAGTACGTTTCCTATGTCCAGACCGGCAATGTTCTACTTTCTCACTAGTGTAGTCATAAATGTGATTTATTATACAGTCAACCAGTAAATCTCCCTTAACAGTTATGTATAGGTACGTTGCAGAAATAACCGTCACGAAAGTGGCCATGAATAGTTTGTAGCTGGTCTACAGTTCTTCATCGGATTAGACCAAACTTCTATGAATTTCTGCAATGTGTTTTCTGCTTGCGCGAAAATTAATCATTCTTCTTCTTACGCATGTAGATTATCTGTTAACTTTGACCTTAACGAGTATCATGCTTTATAGCAGATCTAGACGAGCACATGCAGGTGAAAAATTTCTGCTCTAGAGCAGCTATACCGCGGAATAATTTATTATGTGTGCATAGTAGCTGTGGTTCAAGTTTCTACAGGCATTGACAGGCGTAAAACGTCATGAAGCAAATACAAAATTTTGAAACTTTTTTCGACAAAAAATTCTTCTGAAAGAAATTTTTTGAAAAGTGCATGACTAATCAAGGCAGGATCTGTCTAATTTAAACATGCTAACTTGAAAATCATGACATTATGACGGTATGCAAGGTGAGTAGGCACAAATCTTCTACTAAAACAGGTTCCGGTATAATCGTATTTGTAAATAAAATGAATCACCGTTATCATTGAAGTCCTAGGTGCTTCATCTTTCTTGGCGATAATCACTTATCGGGCAATGACTCGGATGGGGGAGTTTGTATTGTTTAACAGATCAGTCGTGTGGTTTCCCAAGTATCTATTCACAGCGTTTTTTGTCTGTTTGTCGTTCAGTAGGTGTATGTTGTGGAAAGTGACATCAGGTGTTGTGTTAGTATTCGTGATTTATTTTTTTATAATGTGATAAATGATGTGTCATTGATATGAATCAATACTTACCGTAACGACAATGCGCTGTTAACCTGTCCTCTAATGCATCTACAGAGCCCTCGCATATCTGTTCTACATAAGGTGCCAATCTTTTAAATCACGCTGTGTTGTGTATTAAGAGTGCATGGTTCGACATATATCGTAGGCTATGTAAATCTTTACTTAACTGTAAGACAAGCAAGTCATAATTTGACTTGATATATACACATACAATGTGACTGTTTGTATGTTTATCGTGCTTTAAGTCCAGTTTAAAGGAAGTCGTTAGAATTTATCCTACACGACGTTAAGCCGTTCAGTCAACTCTTATCGATGTGTTTAGAAGCAGCACGTACTTATGTTAATTAGTTTGCTTGAAAATATAATTTTTATTTATAGGTATAACTAGAATAAATGAAATAAATACAATTCACTATGGTAGGCGAAAGTAACGTTATGTCGAGAATCTAGATTTATGATCCATAGTCTAAGATTATGGCTAGCTAACCATATCTTAGCCGAGTTACTGTGATGACTCGTAAACATTAATTCAAACTAAACTATAGGATTTCTACAGGTTAATATTTTGGAATTCACGTAAATGACTGATAATCAGAGATAAAAATAACATAGTGAGCTGGTGTTGTATAATTATTTTTTCCCCTAAATTTACGTATCCAACATTTTGGATGTGGGTCTATATAATTTAAGGTCCGCTCGTTCAGGAATGGGTCCACCCAATAGACGTATTCATTCTTTATGTTGAAATTTAACATATGAAGTAACAAAATAACAATCAAAGTATGAATAAGGTACTTTCTTCACAATAACTTAAATTAGAATATATTCTATATGAGTTCAAATAGTGATTATTAAATACAGTTATTGATAATTGAAATATTATATATATTCCGGCGATTTATTATTATTATTATTATTATTATTATTATTATTATTATTATTATTATTATTATTATTATTATTATTATTATTATTATTATTATTATTATTATTATAACTAATTATGTGATGACATCGTTTTCTTTGTAAATATGCCTCGAACCTTAAATGAATACGTCTAAAATCGTTGGCCCTTATAGTCTATGCCTCATATCTATGCCTGAATTGTCTAAGATTCAAGCGAGTATCCTGATCTCTTCAACTAAAACTCTATTTCTGCGTATATTTTAATCACTTCCGCAGTTATTATATATCTGTTTACATGTGTATGAGTGGCCGTTCATATCATAATTGCCTTATTGGTATCGCGTTACTTTTCCATCACGTTACTTTTAACAAGTATCGCGATACTTTCGACTTCTATCGTGTTACTTCTTCAAAGTATCTCGATACTTCTTAAAATTAACGCGTTACTTTTGATTTTCATTTGTAACGCGATACTTTTCAAAAGTAACGCGATAGAAGTTTAAAGTATCGCGATACTTTGTAATTTCCTCTCTTCAGAAAGAACCAATCAAAATACACCTACCAACGATTGTTGACCGAACAAGATTTCACCCTCTTGTCAAATAAAATGTTTCGAAAGAACTATATCTATTTTTTTTTTTTATTTTTAATTGTTTTCGTGAGTTGGATGTCGAAACAAAGTAGTATATCTATTATAAATGTGAAATAATAATCTAAATATTTACGCGGGACAAGATCACCTAGTCATTAGTGCTACACTAAAATATATATCTCCAGATTTGCCGACAATCGTATATTACATCTGTAAGGCTTTTTCTGATTTGTGGTTTCTTAAGAGATGAAATTAAAAAGAATCGCGATACTTTCAACTTCTATCGCGTTACTTTTGAACAGTATCGAGTTACACATGAAAACAAAAGTAAGTAAAGTATCGCGTTACTTTTAAGAAGTATCGCGATACTTCGAAGAAGCAACGCGATAGACGTTGAAAGTATCGCGATACTTGTTAAAAGTAACGCGATAGAAACAACGCAATTATGACTTGAACGGCCACTCATATATGTGTTCCTAGGCTTTTAAATGACTTGAAAATTCATAAAAAGGGCAGACGCGTATACTGTTCATTTAATAGGTCTTGGCTATAAAATAAATATGAAGCGGACCTATAAACCGAAAATTCTAAGGATCCGGGGCCATGCAAAAAGTTTAATAAGAAATGCAGACCCATTCATGGGTCAGTTGCTTAAACGTTGGACCTGTAAACTGTACAATTTATGGATCTGGGCTCTTAAATTAATTAAATTAAATAAAACCCTTAATGTGTAAAAAGTATTGCACGGGCTCTTTATAATGAAAATACTAAAACGGCCGTGCTACTGACTTTCATTAACAGCATTATTGGAAACTCTTAAACATCATAAAAAGTTTCATGGTTGTCAATTGGCATGTGGTAAATTTCTAGAAGTGAGTGTGATAGAGGTTTATATGCCATTGAACGGTAAACCTTTACATAGCTGCAAAAAATTATTTATAAACGAATTTCTTTTACAGAAAGTGAAAAATCCAAACATGTCATTATAATCATTTTGCTAAATTCACAAAAAGCAGGAAATTGTATATATTAACAAGGCTTTTAAAATGTGTACCTGTATCTTAGAAATTACATATTTCCAAGAACAAACATATTGCTAAAACCTGAAAATGTAAATGATAAAAAACACGGATTTGAAATGCAAGTTTTATTGGTACCGTATGTTAAAGTAAACTGGAGGTGTTTATATTAAAAGAAAGTTGTCTACACGAGAGTTTGCAGTGGAATTAATAATATTACAGGGGCTTCGGTGGCCCAGTGGTTAAGGTAGTTCGTCTATTAATGATCACGTGGTCTGTCAACACTGAGGCTGCGGGTTCGCTTCTCACTGCAGGCAGGTGTACTCGACTCCAATCTTAATTGACATGGATTGCTAATTTTTTTTACCACAGTTCGAGGGTTCCGGGTACTGTGGCTTCCTCCCCAATAAAAACTGGACCTCATGATAAAGCTAAAAAATTGCTGAAAGTGGCGTTAAACACCAGTCAAACAAAAACAAACCAAACTAATATAACGCTACACTCCGGACCTTTAAAAATAGACAAAAATCGATAGAAAGCGGACCCAAAATGTTAACAGTATGGATCCGGGTGTATCGTAACCCGTAATTATGCGCCCCTGGCGTATGTATTCATATATTTTATTCTGGTTTACTATAGTGATCTATTGCTTATTTAATTTACTTGTCGTTCTGTAGATTTAGTTCTCAACAAATTAGTTTGGATTATCGTTTTAACCTTAAAGCCCAGCTGCTAAAAATATAGAACTGCTTTGTGACCTTAGCCATTTGTGCAATTTAATTAAAATAAGCTATGCAATATCAACTCTATGGTACCTACACGTAAATGAGGCATTTGAAGATATTTTTGTCTTTCTTCCGAATCAACGATAAACAAACGCATTTTTCAGAATATCGCATAATCGGCTCTGTTACAAGTGTAACTGTGATTAATATTTATACTTTAGAATATTTCGATTAAAACATCGAAATAGTATTAGCACATGAAAACAAATAGTATAACTCTATAAAAAATTATTATGACGGTAATTACATGAGTACGTGTATGTACGGATTGTACGAATAGCATAATCTCCAATTAAGTCGGTGTGGACAACGCGCTGTACATATGGCCACACTAAGAATGCATACACAATGTTGAAGCAAATGACAAATTGAAAAAAATATCAGTAGAATTAAGTTTCAGATATGTGGTTTTACGGCGTATGTGATTGTGAATATATGTACTTTGACAAATGCTAGTATGATTACATCAAAAAATATACCGAGAACGGAAAGTGACATTTTAAGTTCCGTAAAAACATCAATAAAAGATTCGATTTTGTACCTAATGATACTAAAGTTTATTAAACCAGCCTGAAATTGCTAACGTTTAAGTCGCGAAATTTTCAATAACAATAAAAATTAATTTACGCAATAGTTTTAAATTAGAATTACTTAAAGCCATGTCGTCACTTGTACCTTTACGTTCTCTTGCAGAATGTTGATGTTGAATTGACAATTTCTTTGAAGATAATTTGAAGCTAATATTTTTTTAATAATCAAATTATATAATGAAATATTTAAAACAGAGCACTGTACTGTCATTTGAGACTAAGCTTTATATAAATAAGTACGTTAAACAAAATATTTCTATGGTATACTGAAATTCATAAAACTTTAACTTGAAACTGAAAAGTAATTATTCAGCGTTAAGTCTAATATTGACTGTAATGTGTGTTTACATTAGAAACCTGCCCCCACACACCAACTCTCGTCATGAAAGTGACTTCTATTGGGATTATAGCTAATTATTTATCATAAACAGTGCGACAGAGAATTTTTTTAATGACGACCAATGTAACACGCGTTCTTACAAACAGGTCGATTCTGATGGACTATTAAATGTACTACAGATCAATCGATTATTATCATGAATAGAAACCATTTGACTTCAACAATTGGTATTATCATGATTAATTTTCTCCATCAATTGTAGTATGGTATGTTCCACATTATCATCATCTATCGATCAGCATCCTCTGCACATGTCTGGAACATATCTTGAATAAATAATTTATTTCTTCAGTCATCAACTAAAATTATATATATATATTTTTGTTACTAGGATATATTAATTTCAAACAACTTGTAAATAATTAATTAGACAGAAATTGTGAAAACAGTGATTTTTTCAAGTTGGATAAATCGATTATCTACTGCACGCGCCTGGATAGAGATTCTGGCAGACGACAAGCCTCGCTTTGACTCTGAGGGTGATTTATGCATACATGTAATATTTAAGGCGATGAAATATAAAGAATCAATGGTGAATTAGTTTTGTTTTTTTAATTACTGTGATTTCATCGAGAAAAATGTGCACAATTCATGGTTATTTTAGGGAAATTCCAACTATATGAAATGTTGTTTTAGAACCTTGGATATTGTTAAGATTCTATGATGATCCGTTCAGACAATCGGGTGCTTTTCTGATGTTTATTAAGAAGAGTGTGATTTTTCCAGCTGGCTCCATCGGTAAGTGGGTTATGTTTTTATGTCTATTATTACTGCGAAATGAAGCAAATTGTTCTACAAAATTTCAATTTTAGAATGATTAAATAATTGAATTGACTACCATACAGTAATGGTTCTTACTGATATTAGATTCAGCGGAAGCCGGCCTGTTTATGAATGATAACGTATATACCAGCTGATTGAGTGTGTGCAACATTAAAATGGCTATAGTGAATTCCCGGGAGTGAATTGTCCTTAATCGACCCGATGTTAAATAATGCATTCTGTGCAAAATTTTTGCTTTTGTGTTCAATTTAAGAGGATGATGAGGAATTTACACACCAACATATTATGCACACATTAATATATTATTGTATATTGTAATTTTTACGCTTCTACTAAGTGTATCCCTATCGATTTTTGTAAATAATGCGAGAATAAACATGTTAAGTGTAAATAGTAAATAATTCGATTTTAACTACATTAATGATGGTTTTGACATAAATGACAGGCAGCTGACGTGGGTTTATGTTCTTTGTGTTGTTCAATCAAGGTGACAATTATTGGAGAAATAATCCCACACATATATTGACAATATATCAACATCCAAAATAATGTAATTAGCACATTATTAAAACATTGTGTCTGTTTATAATTTACCGTTGTTCAGCAACTGAAGTCTAAATCTACGGATATTTTTTGGGAAATTTTTTAATCGATAAATTATCAAATTTGTCGTAAATTAGATGAGGGAAAATTGATTACCCTTCTTTTCAACAAATATCAGATTCTTGTGTAATAAACTATTGTAATGCACCTTTACGTCACGAAACCAGCCTCCCCCGCAGATATTTAACCTTTGTAACACGGTATGTAATCGATTTACATCAAATTGTGAAACCAAGGTTCCGTTTTTTGTGTGTATAACGTCATCAGCCAGAAAATTTATAGTGAATTATAGTAACTTGGCACATTAATTACTAATATATATCACTGTCTATAGACCATATATTGCTACTCAGATTATCATTTCTGTAGCAAAAAATTATTTTATTTTATTTATTTAATGAAGCTCATTCCCGGGTAGCGGATGGTAAAGGCAATATAAAGAATTAATTTCAGTTGAAGTGAGAAAATTCAAGATCAATATTTTACGACTTGTTTACTTTATTTATTTATATTGACACATTTAAAAGAAATTATTTTTGAATAAAATGAGTTATTCAATCATGTGGACTTAAAAAATGACATGACTTTTCTTTTATTTAGTTTTTTAATTTCCTTCTGGTTGGGTTTCCAAATGCAAAACATACCGAGTCGCTAGATTTACAAATCAATAATAGATAGGTTGTTTAATTGTATTTTGGGGAAGGGGATGTCAAGTTTAAAATAAAAAAAGTAAATTAAAAAATTATTAAAGAACACAGTATGATAAGCTTATAGTAAATATGCTTTCTAACTTTGACCATACTTCAAAACTATATCTTTTCAATGACATTTGATGTCCACCCGCAGATTAAACCTGGGACTAGTATATTTATGGTTCCTGCTAACACTTAAAAATTTTAATAGTAGAAAAATGCTTACTAACTTACGCCTTAGTGACCATAACCTGGAGGTGGTACTAGGTCGATACAAAAAGATTCCACTAGAACTTAGACATTGCTAAATATATCTCATTTATTTACCATGTTCAAATAAACTTCAATAATTCGTTTCTTAGGTTTAATTCTATCAAAATACCATAATGAGCTTCACCATCTAACTTTATTTTTACTTAACCAAAAATAAGGATGTTTTGCCAAAAGTTGTCGACTTTTTTTATTTGGCAATCCTTTGAGTGTGAAAATGAGGTCAATATTGGTCAAATACATACATAATTGAGATGTGGTTGTAATTGTTTTATATATATTTTGTATGTTATGTGTACTTTGCCTAATCCATAAGGGTTTATTAGAAATAAAGTAAAGAATATGTGTTAGAATAAGACGACTGTCATGTTCTACTAGACACGAACTCACATCCATAATATCAATAACCCTCCACAGATTGAATTTTTTTTAGGTATAAAGAATTTCGTAATAGCCGACTATTGATTGGCCGTTGGTCTTTGATCTCTGCCTAAAAGTCGAAAATATCGAGGCGTAATATATACAAAGAGTCGACTAAGTGATATAATGACCTGTTATGGTCTATTATAAATTTCAACGCAGAAAAAATGATGATATTGTTTTTGACGTATATGGCTATCTTTTTAATCATCGGGGTCAATAAAACAGTTTTGTCTCTTCCGGAAATTCACGAAGTAAGGTGCATAGTCTCGATCACCCAGACGCATATATAATAGTCTCGATCACCCAGACGCATATATAATAGCGTCTGGGATCACCTTATTTTAATTTCGCTACCAATAGGTGGAGACAAACAATGATTATATTTTTAGGGCCCTATTTTTAAACCAGGAAAACCATGCATACTTATAATATGACGTCATATTCAGATTCACTCTTGATTGTGCACAACAATATTTGTTTAATTAATTGATAAAGTTATATTTTATAAAAATATTCAAATGTAAACTTTGGCACAATTTTTATACACTTCTTGATATGAACGGAAGTATTTTTAGATAATAAAAATATCATCCAATCAAAAATTACGCCCAGTTTTGGGCGTAATGGTAACGAGTTCAATATAGAAATGAATCCAGACGCACAAATGTAATTAAGCGTCTGGATGATCGAGACTACATATATAAAAGCGTCTGGGATCACCTTATTTTAATTTCGCTACCAATAGGTGGAGACAAACAATGATTCTATTTTTAGAGCCCTATTTTTAAACCAGGAAAAAACCATGCAAACATATCTATACTTATAATATGACGTCACAGTAAGATTCACTCTTACTTATGCATAACAATAATATTTGTTTAATTAATTAATAAAGTAATATTTTATAAAAACATTCAAATGTAAACTTTGGTACAATTTGTTGTACACTTCTTGATATGAACGGAAGTAATTTTTTAGACAATAAAAATATCATCCAATCAAAAATTATGCCCAGTTTTGGGCGTAATAATAACGAGTTTAATATAGAGCTGAATCCAGACGCACAAATGTAATTACGCGTCTGGATGATCGAGACTATAAGGTGCAATAAACATACAGGTATGAAATAAACATTCCGGCAGCTGCCTGTCAATAAACGGCTTCTCGAGATCTATTGAACCGAAAAACATGCACATTTACTCAAGTGAAAGTGATAAATGTACGTATTTGGCATTACAATATATGTCATGTTATTACATGATAGAAATTTGCGTGTTTTTGATTGGTCTAAAACAACTTTCGGCACGATAAATTGCAACAGTAATACAGTTACATAAAAATATAGAAATTTTTGTCCGCTCCATGATTACGCTGCACAATAGTCAAGCGGAATCCAATATCGACCTGGTAACTACTAGTTCAAGTCTGTTTTTCATGACTGTGATGTCATTAAATTTGATGATCTGCAATTACAAAATACACTGTTAAAAATGTAAGAATAAAATTGTTGATTTATTTATACTCTTCTCATTATTTGAAATATGATAAAACTGAAATTTCAGGATTATCAGTAAATAAATCAAAATGCAGTATTAAAAATTGTTACGGTAACCAGCATTACAAAAATTACAAATTGTAAGCATCCTTTCTTTTTCTTATGGAGGAAGATTGCTTTTTTTTGTTGAATGGTGTTTTAACGCCACTTTCAGCAATTTTTCAGCTATTTCATGGCGTCCATTTTATTGGGGGAGGAAGCCGGAGTACCCGGAGAGAACCCCCGACCTGTGGAGGAAGATTGCGATTTTATGCATGTAATAAAACAATTGCTGACTTTGATATTCGGTCACTAACAAAATTTCACAACCCTCAAAAATGTATATTCATATGGCTTATAAATCCTGATAGCGACCTATATCAAGATCATTAATTGTATAATGTTTCATAAATAACGAGCGACCTATATCAAAGTCATTTATTGTATAATATTGCATGGTTCAGAGCAACGGGTACGAGCGAACCATATCAAAGTCATTTATTGTATTATATTGCACTGTTCAGAGCAACGAGTATACAATAAAATTAAATTTCATTGTTTTGGATTGCAAACATGAATATTGTTTTTTATCTCTATTTTATATATTTGTAACCATTCCAATGTTATTCCTCTAAAATAAGACGTAAACAATTAAATGATATATAGCTGTTGTTTGTGTCACAGCGAACAGAGACAGAACTAGAACATTATGATGCTGGAATATGTAATGTTTCATAAATAACGAGTCGTTTTTGCATCGTTGCCAGCCGTACTTAAAACGAAACCATGGTACTGTCACACTGTCTTTTGCGGCTTGTATATATGTTATGTTAAAATTTGCTTCTTGTTGTCGCGTTTGCTGTCAAACTTTGATATCTTAAAAATCTCAAAAAGATAGAGATGCGGTTACCAAGGTTTATTAAGAAAAGAAGACTTTTTAGTCTTTAGTTATAAATATTTATGGCATTACATGGAGAGGTGTTATATGAACGAAATGAACTCAATATCTTTTACATCTCCGAAAAATGCAAGGAGTAGGGTTCTTTTTTTCATCCTAGTTGCTGTAACATATTGATTAACATATAAGTGTTTTCAAATATATTTCTATTTCGTTTTTCAAATCAATCTTTAAAAGAAAATGCGGAACACATTTATGAAAGATAGACTATGATGGTACAATTTACACATAATACGCATAACATGGTTATATTTGTATCGAGTCTTCATGCTGATTTGGCATAACATGCCTTAAATCAATTCATAAAAAATAGTCACCTCTCGACGAATTACTGTTTTTTTATCTGATAGTATACCCTTTTAATACTGAACACCTGGGGACAGAGGTAAAATGTGTAATTTGCTGCTTCCGGTAGAAGACGGCTACTGTTGATATCTCAAAATTAAGTTCTACCAAGCTATATGTACCTATATATAATACCGAACGTTTGCATCAGTAACATGTAGCTACTATAATGTAAACATATATTATAAAAATAATAAAAATAAATAAAAATATAAACTTCTACTTAGCAGCTTGTAGAAATATCCATCGTGCAATCAATTGATGCAAGAATCCAGCTTCAGGGATAGAGCTTAACTTTTTTACTGCAGTAGCCAGCTGGGCCCCTATAGCCTGAAAAAATCCAGCAGCCCAACAATATAGTTAGGGGCCCAACTTTTTTCAGCGCAAGTGTGCTTTAACTATAAATTATATGATCATGTGTACAAATTTGCTTATGTACACGAATTCAGAAGTAATTGTCTTGTTTTGATATTGTTACTACCTACCTTGGATCACTACATACATAATTGGGTCTGTTGGACTTGTATTTTGTTTCCAGAAATTAAGATTATCTCTCAGAATGTAGGAACCTCCCCCAAAGCTACCGGCTATTTGACTCAAAATCCTACATTTCTGGCATTTTTAGCTACCTTTATTCTGCAATATTAGGAATTTATAAAACAAATTAACTTATTTTCATTTTAAGTATGCAGGAAAATGTCCACCCTTTTTTATTCTAGATTTAAGATTCGTAAGACAGAAAAGACTGCCACAGATGCTTACAATGCACACACAAACATGACAAATGTATGATTGAAATAGCTACAATCTATAGAGTGCTATTGTATTTGTTTTATGTTTTTTTTCCATAAATAATTGATATTTAAACTATAAACTTGCTATGATAATGAGTAGGATTTAAGTTTATGTGACGTCTGTCTTGTTTTGTATTAAACAAAACAATGAATGTTTTCTATATTTAAAATTTACAATAAATTTAATCTTTCTTTGTGTTGAACAAGAAGTAGAAAATGACATCATTGCAAAAATATGTATATTCAATTGAAAATGCGCTATTATAAATTCTTTAAAAAATTGTAAGTGATATGTTATTGTAATTTAATTTAATTAATATGCTAAAAGTTACTTCCAAAATAGTAATTATTATTATTGTTTTAATCTTGACAGTTAATAGGATACATCGTATTTAAAACCTCCGGAATCGAAATCATATTTACTCCCGGTGATTTTCGTAATTTATTGCTTTGTACTGGTTTCCGCCAGTATTAACACTCCATGGTGGTATTATTGACATAGATAAGTCAGCGGGAACCAGCTTAGGCGGTTTTGATTATTCCCCTTTGACAAAAAAATGTCACGTAAACTATTTCAAGACGATTCCTGACGCAATTGTCAATTAAATTGTTCTATCTATTCCCGATCTGGATAATAATTACGCCACGTCACCAAATATTCTACACGCACGAAATATTGCCAATAACATTTTTAAGGAACAAAAATTTAAATGTAAACGCAAAAAGCGTTCGTTGGTCGGTGCATCGTACTACACTTGTTACGTTCGCCAACTGGGCGATCTAGACACAGGCATTTGGTCGCCCAACAAAAATTCTACTCGCATTGGCGACTGGGCGACTGTTAAGTTTCATCCCTGAGCTTCCTTACGTTATATATAAGCTTACGATATATACAAATAACCATGACACACATTCAGGATAAAATGCATTGAAACTACGTTTAACTGACATTGCTGCGATGACAATTTTTTTTATGAAGCTATTGCAAAGATGTTTGACTTTTTCACATTGACACGATACATGGACGACAGGTTTTTGTTTATTTTTACGCAACAGGGACAGCGGGCCTTTGTATAATTCTAAGATACAGGGACTACAAGTTTTTGTTAATTTTTACGAAACAGGGACAGCGGGCTTTTGTTTAATTCTACGATACAAGGACTACAAGTTTTTGTTTATTTTACGAAACAGGGACAGCGGGCTTTTGTTTAATTCTACGATACAGGTACTACATGTTTTTGTTTAATTCAAGGGTTACAGGTGAATGTCGGGAGCGCGGGGTTGGGAAATTTTCGTAACAGTTTTCTCAACAACTACTAATCATATTCTCTTGAAATTTGGTATGCAGCATCAGCATGGCTTCCCATAACGTGGGGTTCGATGTCAGGTATGTCTCTCACCTACTTCCTTAGTTAACGAAATCTGTCCATTCCTGTCTTTGAAGGATTTTTATTGTTTAATTCTACAGTACAGGAACTGCAGGTTTTTATTTAATTCTACGATACAAGGACTACAGGTTTTTGTTTTTTTCCACGATACAGGGACTACAGGCTTTTGTCTAAGTCTATACGATACATGGACTGCAGGTTTTTTTTTAAATTCTACGATACAGGGACTACCGGTTGTTTTTAATATACAGGGACTGGAGGCGTTTGTTTAATTCTACGATACACGGACTACATGCCTTTGTTTAATTCTACCGTAACATGGACTGCATGCTTTTATGTCCCCGTGACGACATGTCGGGGGCATTAAGTTTTACTCATGTCCGTCCGTCCGTACGTCCGAACGAATTTCCATCAAGCTTTTTCTCAGAAAACGTACATGAGAACAATTTGAAATATAACAGGATGGTTTAATTTCACAAGTTGTTCGTCCTAAGCAACTTTCAGACCTGTCGGACAAATACTTCCTGTTTGGGACTTAATTTAGCGGGGGCATCTGTGTCCCATGGACACATTCTTCGATTTTTTTAATTCTTCGATACATGAACTACAGGTTTTTTTTATTCTACTGTACAGGGACTGCATGTTTTTATTTAATTCTACGATACAGGGACTACAGGCTTTTGTTTAATTCTACGATACATGGACTACATGTTGAAAATGTTTGTATAATTCTAAGATACAGGAGCTAGAGGTAGTTTTTAATTCTACGACACAGGGACTACAGACTTTTGTTTGATTCTACGATACAAGAACTACAGGTTGTTTTTAATTATACGATGCAGCGACTACAGGCTTTTGTTTATTTCTACATTACAGGTACTATAGGTTTTTGTTTAATTGTACGATACAAGGACTACAGGTTTTTGTTTATTCCTAAAATACAGGGACTACAGGCTTTTGTTTATTTCTACGATACAGGGACTATACATGTTGAACGTTTTTGTTAAATTCTAAGATACAGGGACTGGAGGTTGTTTTTAATTCTACGATTCAAGGACTACATGTTTTTGTTTAATCTAGGATACATGGACTACAGGCTTATGTTTGTAATTCTACGATACAGGGACTAAAGGTTTTTGTATAATTCTAAGATACAAGGACTGCAGGTTGTTTTAATTCTACGATACAGGGACTACATGTTTTTGTTTAATTTTTGTCGTTAAGGGGCGCTATGAGCGAGCGAGTTACTCCTTACACGTTTCAATACTAGGTTACGATTGATTAATTAAATGTTTGCTTAATAACCAGCAAGAAAATGTTAGCAAAAAATATATCAACAGGGAAAAGTGATGGATGAACAAGAAAACAAATTTAAATATAGAATTTTGTAGACTACTCTTTTTTTTTGAAGAAAAAAAGCAAGGAAACCGACCAAAAAATAAGAGCCGGAAGTCAATCCGGATTTTGACAAACAAAACCTCAAAACATACACAAACACCCCCCCCCCCGAAAATAAGTAACCCGAACCACAAAACAAAACCATGGGTGCACTCAGGTGCTCCGGACGAGTAAGCAGTGTCTGCCTCTAATTACTGACACCCGGAGTAACTCATGTTGAACATCGTTTTAATTTGAGGGATAGCTCTTGCAGACCATCACTTCATGTTTGGACGGCTATATCGATTACCATATGAAATTTGTAGACTATCGTATGAATGACAATCGTATACAAAAGCTGTCGTTAGATGCCTATCGAGTTTATAACTTTACTAACGTCATAACTTCTTTTCAATAAATATGCTCATAACATTGACTGAAGGTTGATGAATGAAAATTGAATAAATTCTAAAAATCTACGTATTTTCTTTGTCTATATTTTAATACACAAATTTGGCACAGGGTTTGTAGTACAGCTTTTAAGTCCATAGAAAAACGAGGTAAACGTGTATTCAGCAGCAGAATATTCTTCACCTGTTAGCTGTTAGGTTTGTTTGAGTGGTGTTTTACGCCACATTCAGGAATTTTGAACGATATCGTGGCATCTAGCTTTTATTGGGGAGGAAACCTAGTCCCGAGAAAACCCCTATTTTGGGTTTTATTTCGAATCGTCATTTTAATAGAACTAACAAGTCTGTATGTCTGTAATAATACTTGTATTTGAAATTACCCTTACGTAGCTCTGATCTGTATAGAGTATACGAGAACTATCATCCAGTCAAGTCGGCAGCCCTGTGGAAGCTGCGTACCATTGAAATGTTGACAGTTTCCATGTTAATAATATAAATGAAACTTAGTGCAAAGTTTCACAATGGCTCATTTTATATTCTGATATTTAGATTGATTAAATCCGAGGACAGTATAGTCACAGTAATACAACTATTAAATATCAGCAGAAAGGTGCTAAACGTTTGGTGTATAACTTAATTAATCGTGTGTAAATCAGGTGTGTCGTCTTTAGAAATGTTCTTTTTCTAATACAACTATTTACAACTACATGATTAAAGACGTTATTTCCGTCCAGTTTAATTTTGCAATGATTTGAACTTCAGTGGAAACCATTTATAATTTTTACTTCATTTACATATACATGTATTAAATCGAATTTAGTTTTTAATTTAAATCTGAATGAATAAAGTAAAATATAAGGTTTTATGGAAAGTGACATTCACTTTACAACAATCGACATTTAAAACCATTTAAAATAAATTATCGCCACTTTTAAATTGAGATAAATATAAACTAAAGCTAAACATTCTGCATTTAATTAAGTTAATTTAATCGAACGGTTTTACTTTAAAAAAAAAATATAAATATATTCGTCTGGGAATCAATCTGAAGGCCAAAGAGCTCAGGAGACAAGTTTTGACTGGCATTCTTTCCACGACAATTGTGGGTGTAAATAACTGACATATTGTTGCAATGTAAATTACATTACTATTACTATAGCTCCTATGTGAATTCTGTGTTCATATCAATCTATGGCAGCATCTATAGAGACATGTTGGCAGTTGCCTCCTATTGCGGACTTGCAAAACAATATAGAACAATAAAAATAGTACATGTAGATTTCAGAAATAGCGGTCACTGCCTCTTAAAATCAATCCATATTTACGATCACGCTTATTCAATGTCGAATTGTTCATTTCATCATATTTTAAACTATAAAACTATAAAACACTAATAAAACTGTTATGCACGCGCAAGTTTCAAATATTGAACTGCCAAATTCATGATTTATCAACATGAACTGATTGATTGATTGATTGGTTGATTGATTGATTGATTGATTGATTGATTGATTGGATGTTTGCATAATGTCAACATGAACTGCATGCAGATGACAATGTACATATGGAGTCAAGTAAGAAGCCAATTAATTTTGTTGAAAGTGCTATTATATACGCTACGACGTATCTATGATGTTGCTGTGGACCATACTGGGAAGGTTACAAGTGCCCGCCCATACAGCTGCTCTGTGCGTCTTAAGATGACTATAGGGGAGGCCATCACGTTGGGATGAATTGTTGGGTTAGAATACGAAAAGCCGGACTGCGGACCATAGTGGGTAATGTGTTTGAAAAGCGCCGCGTATCTGTACGAAAGGTGTTCGTTTGTAAATTTAAAAAATAGAGTAGTCCATTGTAGCCGCTACACATGACTAAATTTGTCGTCCCTTCTCAATACTTAGCTGACAGTCGAAATTTTGCTTCCGTTGGTCTCCCCCTTAAATGAATGAATCAATCAATCAATCAATCAGAGTGAGTAAGGTTACACTAGCACCGAAATATGTAGCACAGTCGAACAGTCGCAGGTTCCAAATACGGCCGTATCAAACAAAATAATGAAAAGGGAAATACTGTTTGTCTTAAATGAATGAATCAATATATCAATCAATCAATCAGAGTAAATAATGTTTCACTAGCGCCAAAATATGTAACAGATCAAACAAAGTCGCAGTTCCAAATATGGCCGCGTCAAACAAATTCACGAAAAGGGAAATTATCCGTTTGTCTACACAAAGCAATAACAGTTGACCTTTGTCTTGAGGGGTGATTAAGCAATACACTGTATAAAGATTCAAGAATATGTCTTTAACGAGCCACCGTAATAACAAATACGTATACAATATCTCTATTAATTTAGAGATTGGCCTTTCACTGTTATTTTAAATATAGGTGTACCCGCTATTCGATTACTTTTTCGATGAAAGACGAAGTTAATTTAATGTTAAATCAAGAGAGATTACCAGAGAATAAGAGAATAGGTGGTTCATTTGGTGTTATTAAAAATATAGGTTCGCATTGCTTTTCTAACTGAAAAATTAGGGTCAAAGAGGGGGTCTTATTTCTTATTTCTTTTCAAATTTCCTCGAGGTGCCCCTACGTATACGAAATTCGATTTCTTCATCCACAAGTATTTATTGTGTATTTTCATACCAAATATTGCATTTCTTTCCAAAATATATTTACTTCAACAATCATTATTGACCAATTGCGTTTCAACGGACAGTTTTCAAGCTTTATTTTGTGTTCATAAAATGGCCGCGCCCATAACATTATGCATTAGTACATTGATACCTATAAGACTTTTAAAACGATCCTTTATTTCTTTTTTATCTTTATTTGATATTTTAATCTTTCTTTCAACCCACGTGGCCAGTTTAAAAAACTTTTGGGAAGAAAGAACCGAAGATACCAAGCAGTATTAAGGGACAGACCATTTAACTTGAAGGGGGGGCCTTGGTTTTTTTGTTTTGGTCAGAAAATTGTTTGAAGGCACCGCGACAGAATATTTTTTTTCATTATTAGCATTATTTTATATAGCAGAAATCCTTCAGAATATTTTTTTTCTTACCCTCTGCTTCCAAAATATTTTTTTCATCAAAAATCATTTTCAAAATATTTTTTTAGGAAAAAACCAAGGCCCCCCCCCCCCCCTGCAAGTTAAATGGTCGGTCCCTAATGAAACGATAAGTTAAGGACAAACAGACAACACCAACCAAAATAAAATAACTTGTGACACAGATATTCCGTAACTGTCCACTATGTCATGCTGGCAACCTTAAAATGCCGCTGGTTGGCACTTAAATAATTATACTTATATCATCCCACTTACTCCGGAGGAACAATCCTTGGTCTAACTTAGTAATGTTCTGTTTTGCCGGAGGCACCATATTTAATAGTTTTAAACACAATCGTGAACATAGTGTATAGGTTGTTCACGCCATCGCCATACGATCTCTATTGAAAAAATCCTTACTGAGAAGAACTCTTCGTCTATATCGATCTTTGTGCATTTTATATTTGAACAATCAGATACTGCTCGCACGTTAACCCTGTATTGACTGAAATAACTTATATTCTACAAGCCATCTTTAGATAAAAAAAGCAACTACGTACACGATGTCCTTATTATTTACGATACCTCGTTGATTTTTAACCAAATCGTTAAGTCATGAACAATTGTTCGTTCTTATAAGTAATGCCCTCATTATTGGTTATAATAATTGATATTCCCGATGTTGATTTGGCTAGTTATCAAGGTAACAAATAGTAATTTGTAATACTAATAATTGATTTTTGTTCGTATATCCGGAAGACATTTGTTTGAACAGGTTGGACATGAAAAAGGGAGATAATTTAATATAATGAATTTTTTGTTCAAAATGGCAAGAAATCTAATGAAAATGTCTTAACCCACTGCTAAAAAACGAAACTGAATTTTTCGTGGGTAACCGAAGATGACTTGTCAAATGCATTTCATTCAATTTATACACCCAATTAATTTTATATGCTTAATAAGGTTTTCGTTGGTATTGCAGATCCCTTTCCATTGATTGTCTAAATGATTGACAGTTTTCAATATTGGTCTATTTATAGTAAAATACAAATAATTTTTATTCCTTATATTATCTTCTAGATTTGTTTCACAAATTTAATTAGTGATTCAGCTTCCTATTTTTATTTCCATAGTAAGGCATCTTTCGTAGAGGATTTTTAGGTTTGCTTCTCTAACCAATACGTGCTATTTTTAACATACTCCCACTCAACTCGATCGCTCAAGTCTATATAGTGTTATGATCGTTTCAAATCTATATGAAAAGAAACAGCGATTTTCAATGATTCCAAATTTAATATAAATTAAATAGTGTCTTTATATGCCGTCATCTCCGCTAGAGAATTGTTACGATCTTTTTTGACAGGAGAGAGCTGGGCAAGATCTTAATTCTTGTCTAGCATAGATGGAATAACAATTCAAATACTGTTAATACAGAATGTGCACATTTGTAATGGTTCTTTTTATTTCATTTAGAATGAAGATGGCATCACTTTAGCCCATATAGGTTCTGATATAAATTATGTAGAATTAAAATTTGATATACATGCATATGGTATATAACTTATAGATTGTGCATTAAAGTATGAAATCTAATCTCTATTTCTTGTTTCAAGAAGTTCATAAGAACATACAATTTTGTTTGTTCGGCCTTATCATAAAAGTACTACCAAAGGGATTTTGCAAACTCTTACCGAACTAGAATCCGACTTAAACAATCAATAGGTTATATAAACAGTTATAACAACATAGAGCGAAGTCTTAACAATTAAGGACTAAAATGTTTTGACTTAACTTATGTTGGTAGACTTTACTTATATGTTAAGACGCCGTGCCCTTTTAACAACCAGTAATTGTTAATACAGTTTTTTTTCTTGAAATAACCTTATATAGAAATATACTTCGTCTTCTTTATTTAAATGTTTATTTACTATGTTCTACGAAGGCTGCAAATTTTAATTGATTTTGCGACATTTACGTTTAGAAATTTAAAGGATTATTATTATTATTATTATTACTTTCTCTGGAAAGCAGATATAACTTGACTTTTTTATGTATTTATTTATTTTTTATTTATTTAATACTTTTTTCAGTGTAAAAGCAAGCTAAAATTTATTTTATTTATTTATTTATTTTTATGATTTATAATTTCCTTTTAATAACATTTTTTTTTATTTTTAATGCCTTTTTAATTAATATATATAAAACAGAGTCTCAGGCTCTGTTGTTCTATGTATAGTGTATATGATTAATGCAAGTTTTAAGTGTCTCGTAGGTCAATTTTGGCCGGACATCATTTTATTTTTATCATTATGATTATGAATATTGTGATTTTATATATGCTGTATATATTTGATGTGTGTCACTATAATAAAATATATTGTTAATAGTTAATCAGTGTATGCCATTTTTTACGCTAGAGTAAACTAAACAATCGCATGAAAAAAATCCGTTAACGGCTGAATGTCAATCGAAGCTAATAGGCCATCAGACCTATTCTGGGGCTAATAAACCATCAGACCTATTCTAGGGACAATATGCCATCAGACCTATTCTGGGGCCAATAGACCATCAGACCTATTCTGGGGCTAATAGGCCGTCAGACCTATTCTGGGGCTATTAGACCATCAGACCTATTCTGGGGCCAATAGACCATCAGACCTATTCTGGGGCTAATAGGCCATCAGACCTATTCTGGGGCTAATAGACCATCAGACCTATTCTGGGGACAATATGCTATCAGACCTATTCTGGGGCCAATAGACCATCAGACCTATTCTGGGGCTAATAGACCATCAGACCTATTCTGGGGCCAATAGACCATCAGACCTATTCTGGGGCTAATAGGCCATCAGACCTATTCTGGGGCTAATAGACCATCAGACCTATTCTGGGGACAATATGCCATCAGACCTATTCTGGGGCCAATAGACCATCAGCCCTATTCTGGGGCTAATAGGCCGTCAGACCTATTCTGGGGCTAATAGACCATCAGACCTATTCTGGTGATAATATGCAGACCTATTCTGGGGCCAATAGACCCATAGACCTATTCTGGGGCTAATAGGCCATCATACCTATTCTGGGGCTAATAGGCCATCAGACCTATTCTGGGAATAATATGCCATCAGACCTATTCTGATGCCAATAGGCCATCAGACATATTCTGGGGACAATATGCTATCAGACCTATTCTGGGCTGTAGTGTTTCTCTTTTTAGCTCACCTGACCCGAAGGGTCATGTGAGCTATTGCCATCACTTGGCGTCCGTCGTCGTCCGTCGTCGTCGTCGTCGTTAACTTTTCTTCAAAAATCTTCTCCTCCAAAACCACTGAAGGGATTGCTTTGAAACTTTGCACACATCATCAGTAAAATTCCCTCTACCAAGTTTGCCCAAATCATGGCCTCAGACCAACCAACATGGCCGCCATGGCTAAAAATAGAACAGAGGGGTCAAAATACAGTTTTTTGCTTATAGTTCAAAAAGTATAACAGATACAGGAAAACCGAAGAGACCTCCCTTCTTCAGCATCTAAAGTTCTACAAAACACTCCATTGGGTCAAAGTTGTATGATGACTCCTTGTAGGAGTTATTGCCCTTTAATTGTCAAAATTGATGATTTTTGCCATTTTTGCCTCAAAATCTTGAAAATTATTAGAACTAGAGAAAAAGTTAGCATTGCTTAATTGTTCTGCTCTATGAGGGCTACAAAAATGACTTAAGGGTCAAGATTGTCTGATTAACCGTTTAAGAGTTATTCCCCTTGAACTGTTTTTTTTAATCGGTTTTAATTGATTTTTTAAAATCTTCTCCTCTGAAACAACTGAAAGTACTGTTTTGAAACTTTGTACACATCATCTGTCAAATGTCCTCAACCAAGTTTGCACCTACCATGGCTGCAGATTAACCAACATGGCCACCATGGCAAAAAATAGGACGGGGTGGGGGGGGGGGGGCGGTAAAATACAGTTTTTGGCTTATATTTAAAAAAAGTGTAACAGATACAGGTAAACCGAAGAGACATGCCTTCATCTGCATCAAAAGCTCTACGAAACACTCCATTGGGTTGAAGTTGTATGATGACTCCTTATAGGAGTTATTGCCCTTTAATTGTCAAAATTGATTATTTTTGACATTTTTGCCTCAAAATCTTGAAAATTATTAGAACTAGAGAAAAAGTTAGCATTGCTTAATTGTTCTGCTCTATGAGGGCTACAAAAATGACTTAAGGGTCAAGATTGTCTGATTAACTGTTTAAGAGTTATTCCTCTTGAACTGTTTTTTTAATCGGTTTTAATTGATTTTTTAAAATCTTCTCCTCTGAAACAACTGAAAGTACTGTTTTGAAACTATGTACACATCATCTGTCAAATGTCCTCAACCAAGTTTGCACCTACCATGGCTGCAGATTAACCAACATGGCCACCATGGCTAAAAATAGGACGGTGGGGGGGGGAGGCGGTAAAATACAGTTTTTGGCTTATATTTAAAAAAGTGTAACAGATACAGGAAAACCGAAGAGACATGCCTTCATCTGCATCAAAAGCTCTACGAAACACTCCATTGGGTTGAAGTTGTATGATGACTCCTTATAGGAGTTATTTCCCTTTAATTGTCGAATTGATTATTTTTGACATTTTTGCCTCAAAATCTTGAAAATTATTAGAACTAGAGAAAAAGTTAGCATTGCTTAATTGTTCTGCTCTATGAGGGCTACAAAAATGACTTAAGGGTCAAGATTGTCTGATTAACTGTTTAAGAGTTATTCCCCTTGAACTGTTTTTTTTAATCGGTTTTAATTGATTTTTAAAAATCTTCTCCTCTGAAACAACTGAAAGTACTGTTTTGAAACTTTGTACACATCATCTGTCAAATGTCCTCAACCAAGTTTGCACCTACCATGGCTGCAGATTAACCAACATGGCCACCATGGCTAAAAATAGGATTGGGGGGGGGGGGGCAGTAAAATACAGTTTTTGGCTTATATTTAAAAAAGTGTAACAGATACAGGAAAACCGAAGAGAATGCCTTCATCTGCATCAAAAGCTCTACGAAACACTCCATTGGGTTGAAGTTGTATGATGACTCCTTATAGGAGTTATTGCCCTTTAATTGTCGAAATTGATTATTTTTGACATTTTGCCTCGAAATCTTGAAAATTATTAGAACTAGAAAAAAAGTTAGCATTGCTTAATTGTTCTGCTCTATGAGGGCTACAAAAATGACTTTAGGGTCAAGATTGTCTGATGAACCGTTTAGGATTATTCTCCTTGAACATTTTTTTAATCAATTTTACTTGATTTTAAAAAATCTTCTCCTCTTAAACCAATGAAAGGACTGCTTTGAAACATTGCACACATCATCTTTAGGATGTCCTCTACCAAAATTGTGCAAATCATGACACCTGACTACCTACATAGCTACATTGGATTAAAATAGAAAAAATGAAAAAAGGGGGAGGGGGGGGGGGTTGAGAGAGTTTTCGACTGATAGTTAAAAAAGTATAACAGGTACAGCAAATTTGAAGTTAACCTCCCTTCTCCCTCTAACCATCAAAAGATCCTCCTTATAGAAGTTATTTCCCTTAAAAGGTCAAAATTAATGATTTATGCAAAAGTGTTGGGCAATTCCTTATAGCAAAGAAAAGCTGGATAAAAAAGGGTTGTTTGGTTTCAGGTTCAGGTGAGCGATACAGGCTCCTGGGAGCCTCTAGTTTACACAGCTTATAGAGTGAATTACAGACTACCCGCTTCTGTAGTTACCTATCTTTGCAATATAAAACCATTTCGGTCGATACCACATTTGTACGATGTTATAAATGCAAGTTCTTCCATTATGTTGATAGGAAATTAATTATACAGATCAATATTATAGACGACTATTTTTAACATATCAATACACTGCTTGTCCGTCTAAACGATGAAAAATCTGGCTTGATGCTGGCAATATATTGAATTAGAGATGTACATTTGCAACGAACACAAGTCTTAATGTATTTCAAGTGACCACAGATGCGGAATATGTGTTGTTCTTAATCGCAGACAGTGTATGTATGTATGTATATTGAAGACTTTTCACAAAATAATGGATGTCATCCACTACGGAGTGTAGTTGTGTGTAGTTGCTTTATGTAAGATTTCATTTTCTTATTTAATTGTGTTGATGATACTTATTTTTTCTTATCAATGCTTTGTTGCACGGAAAAAGTGATGACGTATTTGGCATGTTTTATTATCATGAACAACCAATATGTTACAGTAATGAATATGTAATTGTTTAAATTGTTGTCATTGGCTGCACAAACCATAAAAGGTTTGTTTCAAATTTAAAAAGAAAACCATAGCAATTATAATCATTAAATTTAATAGAGTTTTTAGCGTCATATATTTATAAATAAATAGGAGATACACATATTTCATATTAAATAAGATTGATTGATAAATATTCTGCCGAAGAAAGTTTTTATTTCCTTCCTTTTCCTAAAGAAAGAACTTCATGAGTAAAAAACGTTGTTTTGAAATGGTAAAATGTCGGAAAAATGGTACAGACAAATAAAAAATTAATATTTGCTGATAATGTTGATGCACTGTTTTTTTTTTTAAATTTAATGTAATTTTACCGTCAAACTTCCGTTGAACGCTGACCTCAAAAAGACCTATAAACTATTAAGTATGTCTCCGTTTGCTCACCGTTAAAGCATCCCCTGAGTAAGTTACCAGTCAAAATGTTATAGTACAAATTTATGTAATGATTACAATGTAAATAATCTGTCTCTAGCAAGCACCCGTACCTCGTCTAATAAACTTTTTTTTACACCACGTCTCTATAACGAAATAACGAAGTAATAATTTAAAAAATTATTGTACAGATGACACTTTTTAAAAGGCACTTCTAACAAACCCGTATTCACTAATACCGACAAAACTAAATTGAAAAAAAAGAATCATTAGAACCAGATGTGACATTAAATGTTTAAACCAGGTCAATAACTGGGTCAAATCAATAGACATAGATTTAATGGCCATTTGTTATACAGCTTGCCATTCGAATAAATACATCTTTTTGTCGTCAAAAATACAAATAAAATAGGCAAGTACAAGATATCAGATGCTACATGATATTGTTCAACTCCGTCTGTACTGACTGTATGTTTTGACGACCGTATGGCAATGTACTCGTGATAATACTGGTATTTTACACTTATCAATCAAATACAAATTACAAAATTAAATCAATTCTTTTTTAAAATCATTAACTAGTATCCTAAATTTAAGTTGTTATTCAAAACGAAAAACTGATTCCTCCAATAATTCTGCCACAAGAACAGCTATTCTACCGGAAAATTATGTTTCTATGATTATGATACATTTTGATTCAGTTGACTGATTATGCTTTTTTTAAATTAATTTTGTTTAATTTTTCACAAATGTGCTTCCCTGGTGAACAAGGAGTGTTATACCAGGTTTCCTCAAAAACAGTGATAATGTTCAATAACAACATAACATGTCAAAAACACTCCTAGTGATATATTGTTCGTTAATTGGCTATCCGTAAAGTTTTCTTAAACGAATCTTCGACAGGTCAATTCTACATTTCATCTTGATTGTACCAAATACAAGTCTGCATACAAGGTTTTTCGAAACAAAATATATTCTTCGAAAGTAAATTCTAAATTTGTTATAATTTTAATTGTAATATAGTTCTTGTATTAAATTCGTTTTTCATTTAGATTTTATTGTATGTATTTCTGAGGTAAATCAATGGATTTTTCCTAGCTACATTATTGTTGCTAGGTTTTTTCATCACCAAGATAGACGGGATAAAAAGACAAAACCTATTTTGGGGTTTTTGCCATTAAAGTATGTTTTTAAATTTAAAACTCATTTTGAAAGTTTTAGTCCCACTCAAATGTACACAGGTCTAAAAAAATAAATAAAACAAGCATGTTTAGATGTAACTCATTTGTAACAAAGGAGACATAATGCGCCAATGTCAATAGCTCTTATTTGTTGGGTTTAAAAAAAAATAATCCGACTTTTACAAGATTTTTATTCCTCCGCCGACAGACGTTACAAGTGTAAAGATTTGGTCAAGCTCGTATACGTGCTTACGAAATTAGTTTCCGCATGGTAGCTTAGTAAAAACCGTAAACAAATGGTTTGAAATTTTGAAATATTTTTTCGGGACCACTGAACACAGATCGAGTTCCAATTAGATTGATTTCATTCTTTCTCGTTCTGGAGTTTTGGCCCCTTTATGACATAGCTTAAGCCTTGACAAATTGACCACTAAACGCACATAAAATTTCACACATTAAAAATTTGACACAGATCAAGTTCGAATTTAACTGATAACACTTTTTTCGTTGTGACATTCTGCTCCCTTATATTTCTGAAAATATGAAAATAGCGAAATTTGTGAATTTCGACTGGTAACTCAAGAAAATCTTCACCAAAATGTTTTAAATTTTAAAATGTTGCTTAACAAGTAATTTATTAACATTAAACGAATAGACGAATTTGAATAAATAAGCAAGAAAGATCTACAAATAAGTGAACTTCATCGAGTGAATGAATTCCTTATAGGAATTATTTCCCTTTAGAGACTACATATGTACTGATTTTTATATTTGACTTTTGGCTATTATCTTGAAAACTATAATAGACATAAATAAACTGTAAACAGCAAAAATGATCAGCTTATGACATCTTCTAATAAGTGTCACTCGATTCGTTTTACAAGTTATTATTTATCGACCTTTCTTTTTATTGCGTTGTGGTTGTTATTTAAAAAACTGTAATAGAGAGAAGTCTTAACTACAAAAATGTACAGCAGCACAACTCTACTCGAACATCAGGCATTGTTGTAACTGAAATCACATTTGAGTGAAATTTTAAGTCGATTGTCTTCTAAGTGAACGAATACAGGTTCCATGAAGCCTCTAGTTACAATTGTATGTTAAATTTCCTGTTAAAATTGTAGCCGCGGGATTCGAACTTACACTGTTGAGACAATACCATCATGCTACACTCCGCCTGGATTATTCCCTGTGACAAAGAACGCTAAATTAACTGTTTCAATAACAGAAATAAAACGAAGGATTAACATAGTATATGTTATATATTATAAATACCAGAATTTTCCTTAATCATCACAATTGTGGTATTTTATCTTCCCTTTCTACGATGAAACCACTGATTGAAACTCGACACACATCAAACTGGAAAAGGAAAATCGATTTGTTCAGCCGACGCAACAATTCCTCTTAATGTAGTGGAATTAGAATTTATACAGAGAGCGTGTGCGGCAATTCTATGTACTAAGGTCATACGAACCTATTTATTTGCAATTCTGCAACAATTTGCTGCCAAACAAATTGCAGTTCATCATAAATAAATAGAAAAAAATTAAATGTACATGTAGTTTTATATAATGTAAATATAGTATTCCAAAAGGTATGCTTTCGAAATGAAGACAACATGGCTTTTTCAATAATTGTGTGTGTCCGATAACAGAACCCGTAAAAAAAAATACGTCCAGGTAATAAAACATCAAATTTGTATAGCATATGTTGATTCCCGTTTAATGTTAAACGTCAGAAACATTCCTCGACAAAACGATAACAAAACACAAAAGTACTTTTAATTTAAAATTTGTGTATGTTTGTCATAAATCCTAATGATGTGATTTATATGGCAATAAAAAGTTGTATTGTATTGTTGTATTGTATTGTATAGAGGGCTAATACCATTTTATACCCATTCTGAGTTTCTGAATCCTGGTGGAAGGCGTCAGGTGGATGGCCTTGGAGCTTAGTTCAGTGTTCATTACATTACTAAAAATTAGTCCAAAGATCATGTTACATAGGTTTAGAGAAAAAGACATAAGTTAACATTAAATTTCAATGTCGAGCTATTTTTTCTTATACGCCGTAGGAGTATGTCGGAACTGAATCTCAGCATCGAACGTTGTAGTTTTTGCAGAGGCCTTTTATTGACATCAGAATGGCAAAGCACGAAGCTTGTGTTGTAACTTTTATGAGAATTACTACTATTAATACTATAAACAATGCAAACATTTAGCGGTAATGAGGGTAAAGGTTTAAGTTTACAACTAATTAAAATTGATATAAATGATAAGAGAATATATTGCTTCGGTTAAGTCGGTCCCTGCTTCAATGTATAACCAACGTCCGCCGTATGCTAAAAAACTATAAAAAATAAATAGATCTAAAAGATTTACATGTAAGGTAAACAACTTACAATTTATAGAGTTGAAAGCATTTAGGTGTGGTAATTTTCATGACATGGCTTGCCAGTTTTCCTGTTGAAGTTTGAGAGTTCTCATTGGGTACTCAGGTCCTCTCTCTCGCCTCTAATAAAAACTGAACGCCATCATATAGTGCAAGTGGAATAAACCAACCTTCAACAAAGAAACAGAAACGAAAGAATTAAAGATGAATTGCACTGTTGCCTGCTTAAAAAACCACCTGGTCCAGATATGTGGAATGTTAACTATCATTATAATACAATTACATCCAACTTAAAAGATCAATTAGAAGTTCATCTGGTTTACTTATCTTACATTTGACTGTAGAGATGGCAAAAATAATGTTTATTCAACGGCACTTTAGAATTTATCATAGATATAAGGTATGCGGGATTCGAATTAAGAGTTTATTTTGCCAAAAAGACTGCCTGTTTCTGAGCTAATTAATTCATAAACAATTTATATATTACAAATAATACTATTTCGATTTAATAGAAATTTGTTTAAATGTAAAATTCTTGAACTGTATCATGTGCATTGCATTATAAGAAATTTTAAACAAGTATAAAAATACCTTAGATTAAAAAACATAAGTGTAGCCGTAGACAGTACAATTATAAATAATACAGACAAGTACTAACTGACACTTATCTGCTACTATGTCTTTTCTCTCTTAATGTTAGACATATTTAAAGAAATATTACAATTCTTATTGTTAAGTTTTACATTAAATTTTAATATCTCGACATACTTTTAAACTTGTAAGGTAAATTATTTATAATTTACATGGTTTTATCAAAATTCAAGACAATAAGAGTTTTATGGATTTCCGGTGTCTATCAACGTTTTGGTATCCGTCCTCAACCTTTTGCATTCATGAATTTTCAAACTGCACGTGAATGCTAAATAGCGTAATTTGTGTTATGCACTCCAGTTTTAAACAATTTACGTGAATCACCTTCACCGATTTTAAAAAAATCGGATCAATAAAGTGTCGCTACTTAATTACTTATATGCATTTTACTACTTTTTTAAACAGTCAAAAAAAAAAAAACCAAAACAAAACAAAAAACAAAAAAAAGCAAATAATTAAATGTTTAGAAACTACTTTTAGTTTTATATTATGTTATTTGTAAAAGGAATTTAATTGTTACAATTTTTCATTAATTGCCGGACATTCTGCAATATTTTACAAAGGTTTTTTGTACGGTCATACATATTCACATTTAATTTGGTCATTGATTTATCTTTTTCAAAGTTGCATTTATAAATATATAAAGAAAGCCGCTGTTTACAAAGTGGCATTCCAAAGAAATTTGTATTTATATACTTTCTTCTTTAGAATATTACACAAGAATATACGCGTAAAAGACGAAATTTCAGAATTGCTCCAACATATACTTATAGCAAGACGAATGCCAGTCCAAATATTGGGACTCATGATGACTACAACAAAGTAATGATCATACTGCTTAAAAAAGGAATTTCTTAAACAAAAAATCGAAAGTTTAAAATAAATCATAGTTACAGAGAGCTATTAAGATCCTTTTCTGTCTTATTTATATTGTCTCACGTAATGCTTTGACGTTAATCGTGTAGGAAGGTCTAACTGACTGTCGTCATATTTTCATTCAAACATTTTTCTAAATAAGGAGTTTTACTAATTAGCACAAATGTGTATTAGGTTAACATAAAGGTTTACTAGACAAAAATTGTGAATATATAAACAAACGATAACTTTTTGTTTAAATATAATATCTTAGGCTTTTATGAGATAAAATATTTAGATAAAAGAGAATAAAAGCAAACAAAATGATTATTAACGGGTTAATTTTATAGAAATTTTAACATAGATCAAAACCAGAAGCTGTTTCATTTTTTAAAATTTAAAATGGCATGTTTCTTACCACTAAAACATAGCACACTTTAGATTACTGTAGTTTCAGTTAAAAAATAGGCACATATGTTAAACTATTATTTAAAATATGTTTATCCGAATAAGAGACGACTTGTCAGTGTCGGGGACTCGATTACTGTTGGCAATAGAAGGGAGGGAATATAAATCACTTTCCGTATGAATTTTTAAGTATATGATTTTCAACACTTTTCTATATGCCTCCAAGTACAAGAGGTCTGTCACTTTATCTTATGATCTCCATATAATAAATGAGTTCTGTCCTTTCTCTTATAAATCTCCAGTATGAGAGTTCTGTCCTTTCTCTTATGAATCTCCAGTATGAGAGTTCCGTCCTTTCTCTATGAATCTCCAGTATGAGAGTTCTGTCCTTTCTCTTATAAATCTCAAGTATGATAGTTCTGTCCTTTCTCTTATGAATCTCCCGTATGAGAGTTCTGTCCTTTCTCTTATGAATCTCCAGTATGAGAGTTCTGTATCTTTTTCTTATGCCTCTGACCTTATAAAGTTGACGAAATACTAAGGTATGTTTTACCACGGATTAAAATTAGACAGGGTACCAGTTAGTTTAGAAAAGGAAAAATTAAACAAACTACGAGAATGAGAATTTAAATAGTTATTACATGTAGGATAGATTAACGTCGACCTCTTTCAAAGATCCTATAATAATAATGTCAAAAAGATTCAGACAAGAAAGACACTGTTTGAAATCAAACTAGTGATTCTGCATAGAACTTACATGTAGAATAAATGCCATCACCATAGTGTATTTATGTTATGTTTTATTGAACAATCTTATCGATAAGCAAGACAGATCAATTCAGAAATGTGATCCATTACGGGTATGCATATTTCTTAAAGCATTGCTTAGTTACAATATATATCGATCAAAACATTTCTGATGCAAGAAACGTCCAACAGAGTGTGTGCCGATTCCTAAAAGGATGCTTTATTCCCTCAGTTGACAATACTTGGCTTAGATATTCAGATTTATAAGGGGAACGAAGTTATGGTAATGAAATTCAAGATCATAGCTGAATTCAAGAGGACATACAATTAAGTGTTATGTAAAATCTATAAATAATTATCTTGCCAGTTCAAGTTTTTTTTTCAGTACGCGTTGCTCTCGTGAGACTTTGAGCAATCACATTCATAATTTGGTCGTCGGCAGAAATACGCAATGTGCCAATCAGAATGTTTAAGAATGCATTGATTCAGTTTGACTAATGTGTATTTCCCAACGCATCCCAGTAATGTTTAAGCTGTAACAATTTAAATTGGAGAGTAGGCTTTTTAATGAATTTTTCTATAGTATAACAACATTTCAGCTATAGGAGTCAAATCCTTTTTAGCTATAAACTTTTGTCTTCAAGGTGACAACTTTATGAATATTGTAGGTAATAGTTTACAATAAGAAACGCGGACATAGTAGCCAAAGCGCTCGAGCAATTGCGCAGTAGCTCGTACTATAATTGAAAAAGACCAGTTACTTCAGAACATATATTTGTAATGAAATTGATTTTATCGCTATTAAAGATATGTTCGATGTCATATCGATTATTTGATAAATCGTTGCCAACGTATTTGAGAAAATAGTTAGATTTGGTCAATTACGGTAAGAATATGTCATGTAATTAGCACGTAAACATACTTAATACATCAAGTCAGATTCTTTCATAATAAAAATAATGAAGGATTCATTTATAAGATCAACAATCCTCCTCAAGCCTAAAAACAACAAACATTAACCACAAATAAATGTTCCTCTATCGTATAAAACCGTTAGGTGGCTGTGATAATTAATACTTAGTGTCGTCTGCTGGCATATCTGTATAGATACAGTGTCATTAAAGATACCAAAGTGTCCGTATAAAGATACAGTGTCAATATAGATACTAAATTATCTGTATATTAATACAAAGTATGTTTCACTGGAAAACAACTCATTAACGAGTATTATATTAAAAACTACAACAAATAATTGTGCACAAAGTTTATAAGTTCACAGCTATCTAAATAGAACTATGTTATTTGCACTTGCTTACTTTAGCACAATTGATGTTGTGCTTTTATTTATTAAAGAGTTTGAAATGTTACTTAAACATTTGCAGCCTCTTTTAAGATTGATTTACTTTATTCATGGAGTCATGATATAGAACGATATCAAACAGTGCGTAGCCATAGTTCCGGTAAATAATTTGTGTACAGGTTTAATTGAATTTTCTTTTCCATTATATTTGATGTTGTTATTTATGCAGAGTGCATGTGCAGTTTGCAGCTGGTCAATTGGGTGAAGTCATTTGCTTTGATGTGAAATATTGATATTGGTCGCCGACTTCTTCGTGGTTAGAGTAGGTTAATACAAAAACCCATTTCCAATGAAACATTCGCAGTATCGATTGTTCATTCGCAGTTTTGTTTAGAGCCAAATTGCATATTGCATATATTCTTTATTCCGATGAAAAACACATAATGCTATATCATTTCAAAGAGTTCCGTGAACTATTCATTTTAGTCTGATATTCTTGGTAGGGAGAACAATGTTGATTGTTTCCATTGATAATTATATGTTTTCATACATATGCAACAGTGTTATACTGTGATGCATATGTTGTTGGCGTATCTATACACATGTATGTTTTGTAATCTTACACATACATAAATATTTCTCAAATCTCAAATGTACTGTTCTTTACGGTTTTTTGTTTTTGTTAAATTAAACGTTATAAGATATCAGGAGCATTGTGAGAATTTTGTATGTTTTTTTTGGTTGTTGGTTCTAAAGTTTGCCGGGTCTAGGATTTTGATTTGTGAATTGTCTATTTGACAGTTTACTAAATGTTCGATAATTTGTTAGTACCTTCATTCAAGAACATTTAAGTTAGTAATATCAATTCGCCTTGACTTTGTTTTTGAAACATTAGGTTTATCTGTAGAAAAACAATTATTTTATTCATCACGTGGTACTAACCTATATTTCAATCCTAAGTATCTCTGACATACATTATGCCAGAGAAACGGAAGCTAGGTTTAAATAATTAAAATCCTGGCTTATTTCACACTGATTTTCATCACGTTGAATATGAAATAGACATTACACATAGAAAACTATAATCGTATTTAATTAAGCTATTGATATATTCCAACAACTAGAAATGTTCCAATGTTAAATATGATATTTATCTGAGCGTACTATGTCACTTTTATTGAAAATAATATCGATTGCAAGCATTTCTAAGCATCTGTATTAAGCCTTTTTGGAAAATAAATTTTGAACTTATTTATGATGTATTTGCTTCGATTGATTTTTTTTGTGTTTTCCAAAATGAAGTTACCCAAAGTATCATTGTTATTAACTAAGATAACTATCGAGATATGTTTATTTACTTCTTACGTGTAGATTTGAAATCTTTTAACTTGGTAAGCAATGATATCTCAGGACAGTCACATTGATTATTTCTTCCACGTACTCTGTGAAATGTTCATCTAATTATTTTACATGGCCTAGTTAAAGGAAATCGATAGAATCAACAACAAGAAAACGCGGTCAATCGCTCTCTAGACATCGCGAACAGGTCTCTGTGATTGTGGTTTGTTTCGACGATAAGGAAGGCTCCCGTCAAGGGTAATTGATATCGATCAACGCATGCGTATTTATTTAATATTGATACCCCCATCGATCATGACAACGTGATGCATTTATTGATTGAGAAAAAGTGAGAAAGTACGTTGATTGCCCGAGTGATACAAAATGCTAGATTTTTGTAAATATGCCTACGAGATCAATTGCATTCGACCAATGATAAGACGAAATGTTGGAATATAACCCCGATAAACAGGGGCGGATACAGGATTTTCGAAAGGGGGGCGTAAAATGGGGATATCGTAAAAGGAGTGCTTATACATGTATCTAAACCTTATTTTATGCAACAGAGTAATTTTGAAGCATCACCAGATCTAGAGATAATAAAAGATAATTATTTATATAAAGGGTAACCAATTAGTGCTATTAATATATATTATAACATAGGTATGGTGTTACAACCAGAGGAAAACCACCTACGTACGTGTGTTGCAGCATTTTAACTATCAAGCTCTGCTACAATGCACAATAAGCGTGATTCCGATTAGTTATTCTGTAACACAATAAATAAAAATTAAAAAAAAATATAATAAACGGTCACAGGAGCGTCTTTTTAAACTTTAATCCACTGTGGTAATTTATTATTATCACATCGTGAGCTCATGTTTTGGCACACAGCTGACACTGTCCATATATGTTAGCTGTGTGCCAGGACATGCTAGTTCCATATAAGTAAATTGTGTGCTAGAACATGCGATAATTTGTGGTTTATAAATTTACATACACATTTATTTATATTTTCAGTCAAATGTCTGAGTATCCGCCAAATGCCAGTTTTCATCGGATCTGTTTAACCGGCGTGATAAGCTGTGGGGACAGAATCACATCTAGAATCAAGCAAGGAGTAAGTACAGTAAGGTTAAGGGTCAGGCACATCAAAAATTTTATTTTTAACTCTTTTTGGCTTAGATGCATCATTTTGATATAAAAACAAATTCTAACAAGATTTTACATGTGAAAAAGTGTAAATTATAATTTTTGACTGGTTACATAAAGAAAAATTTGGCGGGAAAATTTCCCGGCATTTTTCCCTGTACAATGCAACTATATTTCGAATGATTATATCTTAAAAAGGCAAAATAATTCAGAATAAATTAGAATTTTTTATATTGGATAATTTTATCAAATTCCATGATAAAAAATTTGCGTTTTTTCCTTCATGTGTCATCACATGTATGCATTTTGATTCTTACGTGGACTGATACTTAAATTGTTTCTTTATGGTCATGAAATGATGTTCTATGATTATTTTGTTTCAATGGTAAAATTTTTTTTTTTGGATTCCGACTAGAATTTTTGCCACCCAGAGAGACAAACAAAAAAATCGAAAAACAAAGAATAAATATTAAAATATATAAAACGGGCAATGGGATGGGTAACTGAGACCATAAAAAACCTAGTAGAAACATGTGTTGCTGCTTGGGATTTTAATGAACAATAGGAACACGTGTTTTCTGCTTTGAGATCTTTTACCTGCAGAGGCTGGGATTTTTGCAGCTGGGGATCTCTGATGTTTGTCTCCATCCGACGATTGTGTACATCCACTTCGATCCTCGAGAGGAGTTCTCTTACCTAAAATACAATCAGGTCTAGGTATTACGTCGAGGAACATGGGGGACAGAACATTTTTTTATAATGCATAGAAAGCTTTCTGTTGACAGTTGTTTTCCTTCGCAGCATTTTACAAGTTTCAGTCCAATCGGTATTCGATATAGTAACATGTAACGGTAAAAACCGCCCTGCTATATCGTTTTTGAAATCAACCCTAGTTTTTAGTGTAAAAACCCAAAATGTCAGTTTCAGTGAAATGCGATTGTGGAGAAAATTTAATTATAGTTTGCATCACCAACTCTAGCTATAAATTATAGAAATGGAAAAATATGCTTCTATAGCGACTACAATGCGCCGTATTTCTTTTTAAATATACAAAAGTGGTTTTTTATAGTGCCAGGAGAGTCGACGGGCACGTTACTCACTATGGTCACTTATTATAACTTGACAACCCTGAACGAGAGAGCATCGGGTATTCAACTCCCAGTGACGCGCTGGACAGCTCTGTGGGCTTTGCAAGATGAACTTTCCGGGCGCATACATGTAAACCGACGAATGGAATGTATATAGTGATTGTTAAAATGTTTACAATAAAGAACACATGCCTATTTAGTTAACCTGACAAACAGGATAACTATTTGATATTCCGACTGTTCATTATAATTGGAAGGCTCATTGTTAGAAACTTGCTTACTACTCTCAAGTCTTCAGGCACATTATTTATATTGTTCATAACACGGAATGTGTATGCATGGTTTCAGACATTTATAGTTTCTAAATATTTGTCTTGTATAATATTTATATACCGTAGATTGAGATTATATACTTTAAAAAATATTAGGTTTGATTGCTCCTTAAATTTTCGAGCAAAAATCTTATTAACGACAGCAAATTATACATAAACGCGGTAACTTACCTCGCAATCTGATAAAACCGGAATACCCAACCTTTGGTAGGTTAAACAAGTAGATCTTCTGAATAAATAACATTCGAAAAAAACCACCTAGAAATAACCGTTAGAGCAACGAACTTTGGGAACAGTATGTCTTCAGGTCAATTAACCTGTTGAAAAATAAACCTTTGCAATATCGGACCGTAACCGAATAAAATCAGTATGATTTGCGTATTTGATCGTCGAAATCGCTTTACAAAATCTGTATGCCAGCTGGGAAACCAGTTGAATACAACCAATCTGCACTTAGTATGTAAAATTATAACAATGGCTGAATTCGCATAATTTTTTATCAGCTATAATTGAATTTAACTGTAGTATAGTATGATATTCTTTGCAGAAAATAAATTTGAAGAAGATGCATTGTACGCTTTATTTTCACCAAAAGTAATTTTACTTCCAATGGGTCAGATTTAACCTAACTATCGTAGCTACCTTCTAAGTTGGTACATAAAACCTTCGCCCCCTTTCGACGACAAAACAGAAATTGTTTTCTTTAACTTCATAGAAAAATAATTGCTTCCCTCGGAAACAATAACCAGTTCGAGCTAACATCGATGCCACGTGGTTTCGGCGTAATAATTGGCACATGGACTACGGGTTACATAATACTATGAACTAATGATTGATTGATTAATAGTGTTTAACGCCCGAGCAGCAATATTTCAGCTATATTCAGGCGATCTATGAACTAATGTAAATTTAATATAACGGTTTTGTATCGACTGAGATTGGATCCAATAAAAATGTTAAACTTATTAAAGTTGTATACTATTAAATTCTCTTAATGCCCTTTACTATAATAACAGAGATTCTTCTACACTAAACGACAGAAAAGTACAATGAAGAAATTATCGTGATAGGTTAATACCGAGGACAGGAAGAGCTATCGAAGTTAATATAGTTTTTATCATAATAGTCCTTTAGCGAAAACAGGAAATAGATAAGTTAACCAGGAAGCAAAAATTTAACTTGCGCATACTTTGATACAATGTTAAATACAATGAAAGAGAAACAGGAAAAAATTATAAACGAAGAGGAAACACTGTATCTGTATGTCTTGGTGGTACCAAATGGACAACACATCTCTAAAAAATATCCTAATCGAGCACAGCAATATCGTGGTAAGTATTAAAGATTAAAATGTTTCGATTTCATGACACACTTTTTCGGCATAAACATTCCTCTGTTAAAAGGTAGCTTCCTAAAAGTCAATTCAAAATCTTCATTAGATCAGACCGCCTTTGTTTAACACTTCTAATGAATTTTATGACTAAGAATCGAATTCAAATAATGCGGTTTACGCTGAACATTATAAGGGCGTTTTGAAAGATAATCGCCCTTAGTGCCAGTTTGGTAAGTAAAAAGAACTATATAATAAATCACTAGGCTTTACTGAATTTAACACAACGTGGTACTTCTGTAGCAAACATAGTTTTGCTATCGACGCGTTAACGTTAGCGGTACCGATAGAAAAGTAATGAGATGAGCACTTTTGTTATCACACTGCGCACCATTTTTGGACAGAAAACACTAGAATTTTACCCCCTCAAATTGTCCTCTTTATCCATTCACAATCGACGATACTGAAATATGAATTTATCTTGCGCGGTTTAAACGACGAACTATGATTTTTTTTCGTGAAATCTGATTGGGACATTATCCACAACAAAATGCGCGTTATGTAACTAACCTACAATTATAATATTCATATGCCTTTGGTATATACAGTATGTGCATTATAAATGTATATCTTAGGTAATGTACGAAACGAACACATTATCTCAATAATATAATGACCACATTTCTTATGTGTGGCGAAATATGTTGTAAACGAATGAAAACATTGTCAATTGAGGCGTAGCTGTAGCTGACAATGCATTATAGGTAACGAAGAGTTTTTAATACCAAAAACAAACAACTAATTCTCATGTATAATGAGAATGCAGGAATTTGTAGGTTATATGATTATACAATTACTGAATTTGATATCTGGGTTTCTCAACCAGAGAAAATGTAATATAAGCGTAAATTATTGTTGACAGGATTTTTTTGTTACTGTTGCGTACATGAATCAGATACATCGATTGCGAGAATAGGACGGCTATTCTGATTAGCGACTGAACAATTGTACTTTTCCATTGTTTTTATTATACTTCGTGGAATACTTTAATACATATATGGTTATTTTGTGCCAAAAAGGTTAGGGTCACCGATTATCCAAGCATTAAACAAAATTTTTAATATTTGGACATTTGCGGTCTTTTTTTGATATTTCAATATTGCAAAGTTATGGTGGCATATATCTGCCCCTTCTTGTCACATAATTAAGTCAACATATTTTGTGAAACAAGTCGACTTGTCACTTAATTAAGTCTACTTGTCACATATTTAAAAAAACTTGTCAGATAATAAAGTTATAATATTTTTAGGAAAAATAAAACATATTTTGCGTTTTTGCCCTTTACATGCCATACATAAGTTGACATAACTATTTGACAAGTAGACATGTGTATCTGACAATATGACTTATTTATCTGGCCTTTGAACTTGATTATCTGACAAGTAGACTTATTTATCTGACAAGTCAACCTGTCAGATAATTATGTCAACATGCAGATAAATAAGTCTACTTGTCAGATGACTAAGTTCACATGTCAGATACTTTATGTCAACTTGTCAGATAATTAAGTCTACTTGTCAGATAAATAAGTCTACTTATTAGATAATTATGTCACCTTATGGCATGTATGGCATGAAAACGGCAAAAACGTAAAAATGTCTTTCTTTTCTTAAAAATATTAACACTTTATTATGTTAAAAGTTGAACTTAATATGTGACAAGTAGACTTAATTAAGTGATAAGTCGACTTATTTCACAAATTATGTAGACTTAGTTATGTGACAAGTAGGGGCAGATATATGCCATCATACAAAGCAGATCGACAAATTGAGATAATTTAACAAATTGCGTTTGCACGGCGAAAATTGATATTTATAAAAAAAAATGGGAATTAAGAAATCGACAACCGCATACTTCTTTATTTTAAGTTAAGATAAAGAGGAACACTTTGCGAAAATATTTAAATTTTTTAATAATATAATTTATTTAAACTGCCAAAAATAAACATTTTTATCTAATTTTTAACCATGACCTCAAAGGTCATAATAAATTCTGGTATATCGGTGTATTACATATTTTCCACACATGACTCAAAATAAATATCAATTTGTGCAATTAGTTTAATTTGAAAATATAAAGTCAATCTGATTGGCTGTATGGGTATAAAACGGGTTTTATTACCAAGAAAAATTAACAAGCTACCAAATATTGGGACTGACTTTTCCGTTTTCAACGGATGAATTTCCTACCAAATTCTTTTTTATTGTTCATTATGTTATGTCATCGGGAAAATAAACTAGAGCAATGTTAAATGTCAGTTACTATAATAAGTCATAAGGATGTTCAAACCGCGGAAAAAAACGTCGTATCATTCTTCCTTAAAAGACCATATAAATCTACAGCTTCCTGTTTTAGTATTTTAGTTTGCTTTAAGTCGTTTTCGTCTTACCACAACTATGTGAAACACTTTAACGCATTATCGTGATTTTCTATTTTTACCGAACTATTATTCTACATGCATGTGTTAAATGTATATTTAAATCATTTAAACAATTCCGTTTTGAGTTTTGATATTTGCGCCTTCATGCAACATGTTAATTTTAATAGTTCATTAGTAGAGCCAGTTTATGAAATTAGCCATGCATACTCCCAAAATCTGTGGGAGAATTCTTATTCTTGACTTAAACAAAACCTACATCAGTACCCATGTTTTCAGTTGGATACGTGGCAAAAAGTTTAGATTTTGCATACATGTATGCGTTTATGAAAGAAAAAAAGGCTTGTGGTGCATGTCATACATCTTGAAGGTTGGTGTACATAATGCCCTGTGTTTATAATACCTCGAGATCCGAATGCTCTTTGGTTCATCTTTGTTGAAAGTTTATAAATATCATCTAAATATTTGCCTAGTTTCCTGTGTAACCAGTTGTTCACGTGATATATCTATGTTGTATGTATGTACTTTGGAATCGAAATCCTGATCTTTAATAGCTTACAATATTTCATTTTTGTGTTATAGCTGATGACCGGCTAGATTATAAATAGAATTTTGATTTTGTAATCCTTGTTCTCGTCGAGAATATAGCTGAAATATTGCTTGCTGGACGTTGAGCAAATATCGGATCAATAAACCTATAACCTAACCAAATGTAGCATTAAACATTAAAGAGCTTATAGTTTCATAAAACTTGTCAAACTGAGAATTTTCTTTAATTCTAATTTTTCAGCAATATGATTGGTCAGTGTTTAAATTGAGGATAAGCTAAGGGAATATTTCCCCACTCGTAAGAGAGAGGGCTATATTGCAATCACCTTGTTCGTCTGTTCGTACGGTGCAAACTTTTGTAACAGATTTCTCGGCTTCTACTAAATGGATTGATTTCAAATTTGGTGCTTTAGCATAATTTGTACCCTGCTTTCCCTGTCCAGGTCTGTCAGTTATCTACTTCCTGTTTCCCGAGCCGAAAAATGGTCGAGTGGGGGGATACTTAGCACGACTTAGTGCTGGTCTATGTTTGAGATGTTTTATGAAACCAGGCTCAGATGTACTAGTATGCTCTTTGTTGTTATATGACTGCGATATAAATGAAGATGTCCTAAATGTACAGGTTTACTTACAGATGACTTCGGTGTTACGAAGACAATCATCGACGTCAAACGAAAACGATGTGAGGATGCGAAATAACCGGAGTAGTGGCCATGGTGCAGTCAACGATTCACCTCCATCTTCCCCCGCACAAGCCGGTGATAGAGGGACCAGAGCTTGCTGTTTTTGTTGGTGCTGTTGTTGTACTTGTTCATGGTGAATGCATGTCTCTTCTTAGCACCATTTTTTTCATTGCAAATTAGGGCCACCAGTTAAATGAAAAATCTAATAATGACTGACACAAAAGTAACACATGTAACCGTGTTTAATGTAAACCATTTAGACTACTTAATATGTCAGTATTGGTACCGATTGTAAAATCTGTTCTTTAACAGCAATATATCAAGTCACAATGAGTCCTAGAAATACAAAGGGATATCTGAATCTCATGTAATGAATTCAGCCTACCACGTGAAATTTCATTTCTTGATTATAATTTCGGTTTTTAACTTTGCAGTAAAATCAGAACTGATTGAGATCAATTCCAACTAAAACATGTAATTTTATAAATTGGTGGCCCTAACTTTTTATTAATTGTTTTTAATGATGTTAATTTTGGTGGCTCGATGTTGTAATTACTTATAGTACTCATATTAACAGTTTTTATCAAATTAAGGGTATAACACACTTACGTGTCCTATATATTATTCAGTAGCAACATATGGGACCGTAATAATTGCCGTTTTTAATTTCCAGAAAGAATACATAACCTGTTTTTGATGGTTGAAATGTACTACTTATAACCTGACCGCATTGTTCAAATGTTTAGCCTTATACTTTGCATATATGTCTATGGCAAGTTGTACAATTCTTTACATCATTAATTCCCGTCTTTATTAAAGCGAGGACACACAAATGAATAAGATTTAAAATTGCACTTCGTCACAGCGGGAGCATAAAACTATAATTTTGATGGCAACACAGCTCATCCATATGTATCTTTTTCACCATTTTAAGTTTTAGTTGAAATATAAGACCATGGATACATGACAATGTTATCAATATGAAGGTTCTTATTTATTGATTTTATTTAACTTTCAAGTCTCAGGAGTACGAACAGTCAATGAATCAAATAAAACACATCGATTCATAAATACATACTACTCACACGTCATAATCAGTGTTGTTATTGCCTTATATAGCACGATCTTAAACTGCCAGATTTGGACTCGTTTTTAGTTTTTGAGGTCGAAATATAGAGAAAGTTTAGCGGCTGTGAATTGGCTGTTAGTAGACGGCTCAGTTTCTGGGTTCCAAAATAAATGTTGGAATTTGAAATGGGTATTCTATCCCCCACCGTTTAGTAAAAAAATTCTTTTCATCCTATAGTTGGCGGTTTTTTATTTTGTTCTTAGAAAATATGCTGATAGTATTATAACATCAGAATTTCGTTGTGTTAACGTTCTTTCCATATTAAGGCATTTTATAAGGTGCCGATAAAGCTACATTTTTTGGTATCATTATTGGTTGTAAATATTTTATTTTTATTAGATCTTTAGAGAATTTATATTCCCACTTCATACCTAATTGAGTTACCTTGTGGTACTGTGGCAATGGATATTTCTTATCCTTTTTGATAAAAAGGTTCGAAATTGCCACTTCATATTTGCTATTTTTTAGGTTATATTATTTAACGAATTTTCATGAATTTTTTTTAAATTTAATTTCTTTTTAATACGCTTTCAGTAATGTGTCAAATATTTTTGAAATTTCTTTTACAGTTGTCAAGGTATAGTGGTACTAGGGCCAAATATTGGTTTTCCACGATTTAGATTTTTTTTTAATTTTAGATGTTAGAGCTTTTGAAGCAATCGTGACTTAGCAGTTCAAATATTTATGTCAGACAATCGAAAAAATTTTCTGGTTCAATTAAGAAACTGTAATATGTTTGCAAATATTTACTAAGTAAAAGATTCGTATAAAAATGAAATATAAGTATAACATGTGAAAACAAAAATCAATATCTTTATAAAACATTCATCAATATCTTTTATTTCTTTTTTTCAATCAAAGTTTAAACTAATTTCACGGAAAAGCAAAAATTTTTTGATAACTTCTTACTTAAAGCTGTAAACGAGGCATAAAGATGGTTACAGACTGATTTTTAACAAAATTCGGAACTGCATATAGATAACATTGTGTCTGTAAAGGCTGTGATTGGTATGATATTGTTCTGGCTTTGTTATTGACGATTTTTCCTTGTCAGGATATTGTTCTGTCTCTGGTTTGGGCGATTTATTCTTGGTATGATATTGTTCTGGCTCTGGTTTGGGCGATCTATCCTTGGTATGATATTGTTCTGGCTCTGGTTAGGGCGATTTATCCTTGGTATGATATTGTTCTGTCTCTGGTTTGGGCGATTTATCCTTGGTATGATATTATTCTGGCTGTGGTTTGGGCGATATATCCTTGGTATGATATTGTTCTGGCTGTGGTTTGGGCGATTTATCCTTGGTATGACATTGTTCTGGCTGGGGTTTGGGCGATGTATCCTTAGTGAGATATTGTTTTGGCTCTGGTTAGGGCGATTTATTCTTGGTGTGACATTGTTCTGTCTCTGGTTTGGGCGATTTATCCTTGGTATGTTATTGTTCTGGGTCTGGTTTAGGCGATTTATCCTTGGTATGATATTGTGCTGGCTCTGGTTTGGGCGATTTATCCTTGGTATGACATTGTTCTGGCTGGGGATTTTGGCGATTTATCCTTGGTATGACATTGTTCTGGCTTGGGATTTTGGCGATTTATCCTTAGTATGATATTATTCTGGCTCTGGTTAGGGCGATATATCCTTGGTATGTTATTGTTCTGGCTCTGGTTTGGGCGATTAATCATTGGTATGACATTGTTCTGGCTGGGGTTTGGGCGATTTATCCTTAGTATTATATTGTGCTGGCTCTGGTTAGGGCGATTTATTCTTGGTATGATATTTTTCTGGCTCTGGCTTGGGCGATTTATCCTTAGTATGTTATTGTTCTGGCTCTGGTTAGGGCGATTAATTCTTGGTATGATATTGTTCTGGCTATGGTTTGGGCGATTTATTCTTGGTTTGATATTGTTCTGGCTCTGGTTTGGGCGATTTATCCTTAGTATGATATTGTTCTGGCTCTGGTTAGGGCGATTTATTCTTGGTATGATATTGTTCTGGCTCTGGTTTGGGCGATTTATTCTTGGTTTGATATTGGTCTGGCTCTGGTTTGGGCGATTTATCCTTGGTATGATATTGTTCTGGCTCTGGCTTGGGCGATTAATCATTGGTATGATATTTTTCTGGCTCTGGCTTGGGCGATTTATCCGTATTAAAGTCTTACATTGTTGTTATTTGGACGCAGCAACACTGAAAGTTCAAGAATACCGCCGTTGTAGACTGTTGATAACTACACCAGTCATGCGAGTCGAATTATCTGGACTTATCAGATGCGCTAAAACATAAATTAAAGGAGGACCAAATAGTTACGGTGTAAAGCTTTCATAACCAACATTCCATAACGATTCGCAAATCCGGATAAGGCATTTGTAAAGTTTTTCTGTTTTTTTAGTCACTTTTTCATACATCTATAATAACCAAATGGGCCCGAACTATTTGTTACGTTTCCCATGTATACCTGTAAAACTCATGGTTGGGTGTTAATCAATCAATGAACTTACTGCAAACATGTTTCTAAAGAAGTAAAATATTTGCTACAAGAACCTATCAGGTATGGTCAGCCAAAATTACTTCCAGCTTTAATTAAAACAGCAATGTTTTTGAACGTGTCTTGGGCCACACTTCATTTATTCCAAAGTTGTGTTTTCTTGTTTTTCGGAAAAGGCTGCGACACGTTTTCAACTGTTTTTGTTGTTGAGAAACGTCTAGAATAGCATGTGTTTGCATGGATAAAGGAAGAGATACCCGAAAGTTTTGTTGAAATCTCAAAACCTTTAAAGTGAATATGCGGTCAACTTAATTATAGAAATGGTATTGAACAAAAATTTATGACAAAAACTTTACGACTGTATGCTTTTTTTCATCTATTTTGTCATCGGATATTTTTTATTTATGGCATAATTAGGCGACAAGAAATTTGCGTAGACCTATTTTTAAAGAAATAAAACGTAATCTTTCGTCAATACATGAAATGCCTGGAATCTTATAATTACGTATAATCTCTGGGTTTTTTTAAATTAGTTTTTTTTACTGATATTTATAAGATATTTCAGCCTTCGGCCTTTCATTCGGTTTGTAAGGTCCGAGATATCCGTTCGTACATACATGAACGATCAAGTTTTGTGCTTAGTTCTATAATGAATACTCAAACTTGAATTAATTAGTCAAAATTATTGAAAAACGCCTAATATTCACATATCTTGGGCTGATTTAGCAGTGGCCACACGCGTGTTGAATAATGACCAATTTTGCATATTTAGATGGTGTAATTTGTGGATTATATGCAGACATGTAAAAACGGGCTTCAATGCAACATTTTGGTTTTATATAAAAATACATATAAGCAAATTCCATCAGATTTAAAAAAAAAATTTCAGAATTAAAATTTCATAAATGAACATTGAAAAAATGCCTAAAATATTTGGGGTCACAGGCGTAACTCATATAATCCCACGTACACAATTTGACAGACTTGGCCCATTCATGTGGACCACAGGCTCCGTGATGCTAGGCCTTTTTTCTTTCTTTCACATAAAAATGAATTCGGTGTAAGAAAATCTGACGAGTAATAGTACTTATATCGGACAAAAAGAAAAACAGTCCGACAAAAAGCTAATCGGATACAAAATTTAGGACAAAAGGCAAAAAATCGGACAAAAAGCAAAAATATTGGACAAAAAGCTAATCGGATAAAAGGTTGACGGACAAAAAGCAAAAGTTCGGACAAAAAGCAAAATTATCGGACATAAAGCGACGTCGGACAAAAAGAAAATGTCGGACATAAAGCATCGTATCAAACGTCAATGTTAGATTATGTTTTTCTCATATCAATCTAAATTTGATATGAGAAAACATATGTGAAAATGCAAAATAATAGCTGATATTAATTATAACTTAGAAATTTTGATATATTTTGTAAGAAGTTGTTAATATACTTTTACTAATTTTCTTAGTTATTTTTTATAAATATGCGGAAAGATTTCACCCAATTGCATTTTGTCCGTACACCGAAAGCTTCCTCCAGTTAGTAGCGTTCGTCACGATATTTTCTGGCCTCACACTCGGGTTGCAGTTCACAGCGCATTTTGCTATTAAATTGGCTTCTGTCAAACTACTTACGTTGTCAACTTCACGGTCAAGTTAGTTTTGCTATCAACGTTTACAGTTTCTTTCATTCACTTCAGTGTGTTTATAAAATTGACGTATGTTTATGACGACATCACCGGAATTGACCGCTATACCCATAGACAGACATAAACTCTTAAGATAAGGTCAGGCGACTCCGTTTAAAGAAATATAAACTGTTATCCGAGCAATATTTTAATTTAATCTGCGCACTGTCGTGGCGTCAAAAATAAACGTATTAACTATGTTTTAATGTGTAGACATAACAACTGTGTCCTGTATCACTATATGCCACATGTGTTAATAAAATTGTCATATATCTGTTAATGTTGACGAAATTGACAGTTATATCGGTGCACGTCTTAGTATTTATATAAGAACATGATAGCATAAACTCTGTTTATTTCCTGCAAGTTGAGACAAATGTATCCGTCCGAAGTCAAATCTTCCAAACTCAATGGAGTTAATTCAAAGAATGGTGTCCTGGACTATACTCAGCAAAGATCAAGTTAACAGATAATTAATATGAAGTACATGTACCACAAAACTTGAATGCCCTCGTTAAAGTATGAAGAGTTGTGTAGGGTCAAACAATTTAGCCTTTATGCAATGCGCTTAATGGAAAGAAAATCTACAAATGGGTTCTCGACCGTGCGAGCACGATAGGACTATTCAAATTTTCATTTGTTTAAACTTCAAGTTTCAGTTATTCATTAATTAAATTATTTTAGTTATTGAGCACATAATGACATTAAAACCCGGGTGTTTGACACATATTAAACCTTTTAAAGTAAAGAATTGTCTGCTTTTATTTGAATTTTTTTAAACGGATGATAAAACCACGTTTTTATGTGAATTAATTATTTGACATAGTTTATAAATAAAATAAAAAGTAATTGTCATATATCTTAAGAAACCCTATTCTACCAAGAAAGTTAAAAAAATATTTTGGACTATATAATGTGACACAAATAGGACATTCCTTGCTGAGAATAAAATATATTTATGTCGATTGTTTACATAAATAAATATCAGAAGGTATGTGTTAATTAAAAGGAAAGGTGACATGCCACACTACCATAGGTATCTGTAGCAACAGCTTGCTTCAAAAAGTGTACACATTTATCAATAGAAGGATGGACTGGTTTTCTTTTGAATAGTAAGTTTTTTTCCTATTTTACGAGATTTATTTTAATTGCAATGTAGTTAAAAAAACTTCAAGAAGTCATCTTGTTGTTTTGAACAATGCAATTCTTAATGATATGCTGCGTGTAAAGTCAGTATTCTAGCTATACCATGACACGAAACCAGCATTGGTTAGCAATATATATTATAGATAACGTTTGCGAAATTAATTTTATTAAAGTGAATTTGAAACTATTTGGGAAAAATGTAGACATAATGTAAGATATATGAATTATTATGTAAGTGTATGGTTTATATATATAGTGTAAGAAGTATATACATGTATATGATCCCTCCAGTTCCTTCGAAATCAATGGTCTTATCCAGAATTTTGACTCCCTATGGACGCTTCTGAACAATTCATTATTTGTTTAGCCCTTATTATTTTTAAGCAGTCCATCTTCCATATCCCTGCGGCGACTAGTAACGACAAGTATTGTCCTTTTAGTCGCCAGTAACCAATGTAGTGAGAAGGCTTAAACATGTGTGATTTACTAAATCTATTTTGAAATTCTCCCTTTAGATACGTACTGTTAGCTCGGGGGAAGTCCATAATATAATAATAATATATAAATAAAGACAATCAGCTATGACTACCCAAAACATGTATTTATTACCCAATTGAATTAGTATTCGTGTATTTTGCGACATTCGCTTATTTTGCGAGATCACTTCGTTTCAAAAATTTTAGTGTATGTCTAAGATAGAAATATATCGGAACTATTTTTTGAACACTCCCAAATATTGACAAAGATATTGAAACTTTATATTATATATTTTTGTCCGCGATTTGTATACTATCATTCCCAAGGAATATTTGGCTATCTTACGGTATTATAAAATTACACTACTCAATTATAAACCAGCTTTTCAAAAAATGATTTTTCTAAGATTATTTACACGGATCCCTTAGTAAATTTAACCTTTGCAAGAAACTATCTAGTTTTACTTCTAACAATATTTAAAAATATGTAACAATACAAAATATCATAACGTATGGTTTCTCTGTATATGCTCAATATTATATCTAGGCCTCTGTGGCCGGGTGGTCTGACGCCACTGAGGTTGCGTGTCTCAATGCGGGCAGGGTGTACTCGACTACAATGTTAATTTACAAGGATTGCCAGTTTTCCTACAGAAGGTCGGGGAGTTTCTCCGTGAACTTCGGCTTACTCCTCCAATAACGACTGGACGCCATGATAAAGCTGAAAAATTGCAGAAAGTGGCGTATAACATCATTCAAATAAGCAAACATCAATATTATATCGATTTCGATCAATACCATTGGAATTTTTTTAAATTTACAAAATTTGTTACACAGTGTATTTATACGACGGCGTCGTCTGTCAGAAAAGGAACTGTCGGTTGAAACCAATTTTATCGTAGGTAGGAGAGTACTATTTGTTAACCCAATATGATATTGATACCATAATTAACGTTTATAACATTGGCTTGGCTAAGATATTTATACAATTTCATTTAAAATTCAAAACGATATATATGCTTTATATATATGCAATACTTAAAAAAACTAGTCCGGTTGCACAAACATATCTGATTCCTCAATCATGGCCGATCATAATGTCATAAACAAAAACCACAAACCTGGACGATTTTTCGCCCACAAACGTGTCCGATTTGGATTCCACTAAACCATACGTTATGTCACATCACAGTAGAAGTTTTGTCACGTCGTAATTTTCTATCTTTATAACATAACTTTAGGAATCAATTAGTATTTTATGCATATTCATAGCCGTTTTTATGATGTCATAAAATAATTAGTAAGAAATAAGTGACACATGTATGATTTGTAATACATCCCGTCAAGCTCCGTTGGCTGTCAAACGTCCTGTCTAGCTTCGTAGACTGTGTCAAACGTCATGTTTGGCGACTTGCTCTGTATCAAACGTTCTTTCTAACACCATAGGCTGTGCCTGTGTTGAATAATAGATAGATCAAGGGTAAGTTTATAAATCAAAGCATACATTCTTTCTAGAACAGTTGACCTTTTGAAACCTTCTCTTTGTTGCTGTAATCTGTGTCAAACGACCAATCTAACGCCGTAGGCTGTCTAACGTCCTATCCAGCCGGTAGCATTGGGTTGTATCTGTTTTTAAAGTTAAGGGTCTAATCTAATCTAATCTAATTGGCATCAAAGGCTGCGTCAAAAATTCTATCTTCAGGTTTAATCAAACTTTTATCTAAACCAGTAGTCTTTGTTATACTAAGCGCCGTAAGTTGTGATAAACGTCCTATCTAGTGTCGTAAGCTATGTGAAAAGTCCTGTCTGTTAAATATCTTATTTAGTTAACTGTTTTAAACATTCCACTATAGACTCGGGCGGTGTCCAATCTGCAGCCCAGCGTGTGTGCACGTTAAACATACTGTCAGGAGTAGCAGGATGTGTAAACGTGCAAACTGTCATAGTGAATTTCAAATAAGATTTTTTATTTTCTGACTTGTTTGTGGCGAATAAACGGGTTTATTATCTGAGGTCACTATCAAATCAGACTTAGTTGTGAAATCGGACACGTTTATGGAATCGGACATGTTTGCGAGTCGTAGATATATATAATATACTTGACCCAATGCTTTGTTCAATTTCAAAATTTTGAGATGACCGAAGAAAACCTGTCCAAAGTAGAAAAAATGAGATCAGATGCACAGTGACATCAGCTTGTAGAAATGTTTTTACATGTGTTCACACAAGGATTTTATTATCTTGATGTACTTTTAACATAACGTTTTACTGTCTGGTTGCAATATTTAATGTCGAACGAATCAGTCTTATCTGTAAATCTCATTTTGATGGTTTGATTTATAAACCCAGTAATATATTAGAAAAGCCTTCTTAAAAAACTCTTATTAACCTGATTAAATGACTGAATTTGGTGTTGTGAAATATTCCCTGACGACCGACTGTTATTGCGCAAGAAATCAGTTTTGAAGGCAAATATGATTATGAATATGACTTCTATTGATTAATCTTTTGTTTTCAAATTGCCGCGATGAACTTGTTTAATAACATCTTGTAGGAGTGCAATTGCGTAAACTAATGGCTTATTTATTTATTTTTCTCACGCCTTTCATTGGTCAAGACAATAAATACGATAGTAGCATGTTAATGTTTTTCTGACAAATTATCTATACGAGTGAATGGAACAAAATATGGAAGATGCGAGGTTAGTTGAAGTTTTTACAATTTGACGTGAAAATCGTTTTTTTTTCTCATTGTTTTAAATCAAAAATTATATTTAATATTTTTAAATTGATATTACGCAGGATGATTAGAACATACTTTTGATTAGTTCATCAATTACCTAAACAAAATTCCAAAATTTCTGTCTAGTCTTTTGGTCTGGATACAAGGTTAATACCTATTTTTTGTTAAGTTCATTCACAACCCATTTCTATGACACAATTTATTTGAATCTTCTTAAGGCAAATTTGAGGTACAATTGGTAAAATGTGCTAATCTGATTTTGGGGGGAAAACATTCACTTGATTTTACTTGTTTTAATTATTAGTATGGTAAACGAGTCCCATGTCAGCTATAGTTTAGCATACAACAATTGAGTGGGTTTAAATAGAGCTAGTGGAAGCTGTCAGCCCTTGGATGTGTAATATAAAAGAACATATATACAAATATGTCATTAGTTGGTTCTACAAAACTTATTTTAGATATGTTAATTGTATCCTACTTTAAAAAAACTTTTCGGCTTGACAAGCTTATGTTTATAATCATGCTGCATAAAAACTTATGCTTATGTTTTTTATCATGCTTTGCATAAAACATTTTGGCTTATGTTTATGATTAAGATTATGCTTTAAACAAAACTTTTCGGCTATACTTAAGTTTGTGATTACGGTTTTTTGGCTTATGCTTATACATGTACTTCGAAAAGACACGTTTTTGCTCTCGCTTCTCTGTGATTGGTGTATAACATACGATTCCCGATTGTGTTTAGTTCCAGATAGTAACTGCGTACATGTTACTGCAATACCCATTCTGCACTCAGTCATAAAACTATAAATACATGATGAGTATTGCTGATCTTAGTAGACATATTCACGTGTTACAGGCAATACTTCTGGGGTAGATTCAATAATAACGAGGTAATTACAGGATATATATCTTTTGTGGACATGAAAGTAAAAAAATTAAGCATGCAAATTAATGATAAACACGATTGTATTAGAATGTAGCAGTTGCTGTCATAATAATGTATTATGTTATTCCCTAGAACTTGCAGTCAGTTTTAATAAAGATTCCAACATTAAAATATTTAGCTTTACCTATATGGTAAAATCTTAAATGGAATACTTTTTCAAGTATTATCGGTGATTACCTTCACTGACAAGAAAAACCAACCGGTCTTATAATGTTCTTTTCAACCGCAATCTTTAATTCGGATACTACGCAATGTATTAAAAATGGATCAAAGCGTAGATGCTATACAGTTCGAAAAAATGAAAATTTTAAGACTAATAAATCTAGAAACCGACTTTTGCAACAATACAGTGAATATCATCAGCGGTTGTCGCTTGATTACGATTCAACTAGAAAATGTGACAGACTTAAAAAGCTGGCTTTATAATTGTATTGCTGAGGCACAATATAAGGATAAACTCATTTTAACTTTTAATATGCTAAAATTAGCACTACAATTTGATCTATTTAATACTAAACATTTGTGCTAATGTATGTAGTAAATTAAAATACAAATATGTAATCAAATGTGTTTTTTTTAAGTTTTACTAAAGTACTGTGCGCCTTCCTTACTTGTCGGCATCTTTGAAACGAAAACAGAAGAAATACAGTTGTATAATAAATAATTAGAGAAATACGAATGAAGTAACCTTTAAAAACAAAAAAAATTATTCGGTGAAAATTTGAAATTTAAACAAATCCCGGTTAGTGTTTCAACCTGCTGTTTCGAATAGTTTAGTAAGGTTAATTTAGTCGTAACTAGTTAAATCTGAATTAAACGTGCTTGTTAATGTAAAGTAATATTCCTTAACAAAAATCAGTACGGAAAATCAAAATGGTGACGTTGTTATAGACGATCATTGACAACAATTCTTGTTTTGTGTTGTTTAAATTACTTGTCATATCTGTCCAACTAGCTTTATGTCTTAAAACTGGCAAAATTTAATTTATCAAAAGGCGATTGCATTAAGAATTAACTTTAAGAACATAAATATGAGGAAAAAAAAGGTCGATAATAGAATCCATAGGCAGGGACAAAATACAGAGACAAGGCGACTCGACAGACACGATATAAAGAAGAAAACGGAAAGAACACCTAAAACCATAAGTAACCTGAAATAAAGAAAAAAACATAAGCGCGGCCTGCCTCTAATCAAACACCCGCCCAGTTCAGTTATTCCTACTTATCTAAGAAGTGATTTATTGTTTCCCTGATTAGTCGTAAAAGTACGTATTCTAAAACTCTTAAAATGTTGTTTTTATTCTTGAATAAATTCGTTATATAATTTGGTCAACACTGAAGCCTAATGATTTATTTTTCCATTCACTCCTCAAATACTTCTAAGATATTAATCAATATTTCTTTGTTAATGCCACACATTTTCTGGAAGTGTACACTTTAAGTTTTATGTTTCGAAATAATTTGTTATTCTGTTTACTCTTATGTAATCAATCATGCTGTTTTCTAGGGAAATATTGAAAACAGCTTTATCTCTGTGACGTCATAGCAATTTAGTTGCAGCTCCCTATATAGCAATATATAATACATTGCATAAAGAAGCATTTCCTTTCGTAATCCGTTGCGAGGTGACTAATTCGTATTTAGGTATTTAGGATTTATACATCGATGAACGTACATTGACTATACCCTAAAAGAGAACTGGAGTTTTGTTTTCATACTGGACACTTGTCTTCATTAATCATAAAGAGATAAAGATTCATGATGGTTAACCAATATATTATTGTTAACCTTTTTTTAAACTTTAATTAGAACTACACATGTATATATGGCCCGATGTTTAGAGAGCTTGTTAAAAGCTCTTCAACAGCTTAATTCTTTAGGCTTTTAATATTTTGGTTACTTAAGCGCCGCTGATAAGTCTTGATAAGACCCATGAAAAGTGACGTAGTAAATTTTATAACCTATAAGATATACAAAATTTTGGAAAAATTGTCTTTATGTTTGCTCGAGGTTTATTAATCAGTATGCTTATCGAATGACGTGTACGTTTAAACAAATGTGTGAGTAATGAGTTATGAACTTGAAATGCGTGTCTTTTATCAGTAATAATAGCTCAAATACTCTATTAGTTTTGTGCATCGACATATATACTTTTGTCTTTTTTCAAGCAGTAGTGTAGATTGTTGTTTTATTATTTTTTTTAAGTTCTGTTATAAATACAAACCATTACAGCTTCTATGTTAGAAATTAAACAGAGACATGCATTTTACCTTTTTATTAACTTTTAAACCAAATGTGTCCTATTGCATGTTCCTACTTGTATGCAAATATATTAAGTTTTTGTTTATTTTACAGTTTGGCAGTGAAGACTGGTAACGGAACCCAAGGAGGACCAAATAGTAGGATACCATTACCAGAAAGAGATGATCCGTACGTATTTATGTCAATGCATTTTATATCATTTTTTTACATTATATTTGAAACTGAAATAAACACATCCTTATATCAAATTTCGTAAAATAAGTTTCTTACCGACGATTTTAAATTATCGAAAATATTTGATATTATTTTAGTATAATGAGGCTGTTACCTTAAAATATTCCAATTTGCAAGCTATGTCCGATTACGATATTGAAACCATTAACTTATACATGTATAATTATTCAGTTGTACTAGAGCAAAAACTTGTAACTTCTTTTTTTTATGAAATGACCTATATGGGAGTATGTTTAACCACAAAACATCTTTGTTTTACAGTCCAACACACGAAGATATCGAAAGCTGGGGAGAATCATTCGACAAATTAATGCAAAGTAAAGGTATTTTCGTAATAGCACTTAGAATTGCATGCATTTTAGAATTAGTTATCAACACTTAGTTTCACAAAGATATAATAATTTTTATTATTAATTATTATGTATATAAAGTTGATAATTTGTGTTCCTATTTTGTGGAAGCAGAAGCAGCTTGTTCTGATAATTAAGACTCTCGTCGTGGTGAAATGTATTCAATACGTCACCATAAGAAATAACTGAGAATAAACGTAAACTCTCGGTGTTCGGTATTTTGTTATTACGTGTACCTTCATCTATTTTACACAAACAGCGTAACATTGAAATAGTGGTTTATAAACAGTTAATTATGCCGTCCTTACATGAAGTCGGCTGATGGTTGAACTTTATAAAAACAATACCTTGTTTTATTTTCTAATCGTTTCAACTAGCGATCTTGATTTCCTACTACAATCTAAAATGTAATGGCTACATAATGTTTAAAGAGCCATCGTGAGTATATTGGTCAGTTTGGTGAAACAATGTTGCAATAAGTGTTAATTGTGTTTAGGAAGTACAATAATAGGTTCTTTCATACGTTTTTGAAAACGACCGGTTGATCTTTTACGAGTGATAGGAATTTTATGTCTTTTCGCGAGTGCAGCGCAGCGGAACGAGCCAAAAGACATTCGAATTTCTATCACGAGTAAAAGATCACAGGACTTTCCCCAAAAACGTATGAAAGTACCTATTTCTTACGTAAACCAACAACTTTCACATCGCTATAACCTATAGACTCTCCATTGTTTAAGACTTCATTGTGTCTAACGTCCAATCAGAACGCCGGAAACAAGAAAGTCAAACAAGACGTGTTATGCCTTCATAACAACGTTCTTGCTTCTGGTGTTTTGATTGGATTACGCAGCAAGTACTGATTTGTGCGAGTGAGCTCATCTGTACTGGGTCATCTGTACCAGAAATCGGTCATTTACGGAAGAAATTGTATTCTTGACGGGATGTGGGATTATGGGACGTAACATAACAGCCTCAAATGGAAAACTATAAAACTGATCTCTAAGACAGCGGGACAACTTCAAATTTTATTGAATTAATAACAATATTCCATCAGGGATCTTAGGAATTATTCTCTGGAGTAGATGCTGCTTTTGACTAATAAACTATTCAAACAGTGATTTGTTGCACGTAGATTGATGACATCTCTTTAGACATAATTAAGGCCGACACCACGACTTAGTTATTGTAATAGAAAATCCATCCCCAAATTGCAATCAAACATTTTTTTCTGTCATGTCTCTTGTTTTAATCCGGATTTTTTCACTGTCATGGATTTCGATTCTTGTTGACTTTTCGGATTTCTTAAATTGTACGTTTGATAAGCAAAATATTATACGGGTACGTACAACCAGTCATTGGGTTTTTTGCGCACAATGCAGAATAAATATTATAGCAGTGTAGGAATATGAGAAGTTTTTCTGTCCGGGCTCTGCCATACCAAACTGAAAATGAAATGATGCTTGCGTGGCAGTGATGAAATTGGATGGTTATCCTGTTCACGAATCTTTAAAAAGCCGAAAGACTTGACTTTTAATTTCATGCAAAATTGTAGACATATATTTTTCTTTCATTGTAATAGTGTTTGGTCTAGTTCAAAGTTACTACCCTTGTTAAAATACATGGTGCAGAGATTGTTTTTAATACTGTATTTAGTCGACTGCCTGCTAAGGAAGAACTAGTCAATGCAACTTTTTTTCACAAACTTACCTCTAATATGCTCAGAGCTATATGATCTTGTTTCAAATTGCGGTAGTGATATAAGCCAGCAATACTGTGGTTCATTATATTTGTATAGATCCTTAAGCGATAGTGTTACCCAAACGTAGATAAAACAGCAGTAATATCGGCTCCCATTTTTTTCAACCGGTGATTTTGGTTCGGTATTTTATGGTTATTTGATTTAACGAGAAATTTTTCTTGTTAAATTTAAATTGTATTTGATAACTATCAATGATTAATGAATAAACAGTGTACTAGTATTTAGATTATTATTGTTTGTCTTGTGAGTGTAGTAAATGAACTATAGATGAGACACATTCACTTCTAATGGCTTACACTACCTTTAGCTTTCACTCCAATCACTGTTTATTTCTATGTAGAAATTTTTAAGATAAATACTATTTTATATTGTATACCTAATTTATTTTTAAAAGGTGGACGAAGGACATTTAGGGATTTTCTCAAGTCAGAGTACAGTGAAGAAAATATATTATTCTGGCTAGCATGCGAAGACTTAAAGAAGGAAGAAAATCCCGAGATAGTAGAAGAAAAGGCTAGATTAATATATGAAGATTATATATCTATACTTTCACCTAAAGAGGTAATATTTTATAATTTAGAACTGGGCCTGTTTACTTACGTCTCTAAACTTAGTATTTAGACAGTATGTATGTATGTATGTCCGTTTGAGAAAAAAATTTAAGTTTTTCCTGCCTCTGGTGTAATACTCTTTCTGGTGTTTTGGTGGTTATTGTGGTTTATACTGTCCATTGAGGATGATAAATCACGTGGTAGAACAACGCCTTACTATCTACAGGTTACCATAACATGTAGCCATTGAATTGCGTTCAGGTGACTGGCTGTGCTGGTGTATGTTCGTACTATAAATTATTTTATCTCCTGTTGCATTAACTATTCTCTGTTTTTCCTGTAGATACTTTACTCTGAACGTTAAATATATTGAACAAAATATAAAGTGTGATACTTTTGTTAGCTCATGTCACTGAAATGCAGTTAACATGAATGGCATTCCGAGTCTTACTTAAAAATTTATAACAATGAAATCATTTTACAGTTTAAATACATCATTATACACAATATTAATTAACGATTTATGTACATAAAATAATCAATAAGAATAGGTGATATATTTTCTATGAATAAAATATCGTGGCAGATTTTGGCAGTGTAAAACAACGTTTCGTTATTCGTAAACATAAAAACAAACTTATCATCTGTTCTAAATTATTATCAACAACATAATTAAAATAAACATTAAACAAATCTGTATATTTCGGACAATTTAGTATACGTTGTTTATCTTCAGTATTATCAGTGCAGTAAAAACAAGCTTGATTTGAATTAGTGAAGCACATTACAATGGCCGGCAGAAAAACTATGACCGCCTAAAGTAGAATTTGGATTCTCAGCCATCTATATGAAAGATTTATATAATTATCGGTTACTATTTAATTAACTATCATATAATCGGCTTTGTTTTTTATTCTATTTATTCTTTTGGAACTTTTTGTGTTATTTGATTTTTTTAATAGGTGGAGTTGAATTTCATTGTGAGAGATAATTTGTCGAAAAGAAGAAGTTTTGATCTAAACTGGTGCAATACGCATTCTAGATTTTAAAATATATTAAAAATAGTTTATATTTGTTAATAATTTGTTAATAAAAACCTATTTTTTACAGGTTAGCTTAGATTCCCGAGTACGAGAAGTTATTAATAGGAATATGGTTGACCCTACACCGCATACATTCGATGAAGCACAGCTACAAATATACACATTAATGCATCGAGATTCTTATCCACGTTTTCTAAATTCTCAAATGTATAAAAAACTACTAGAAGAGTCACAATCATCTTGAACCTTAGGAAATTAAATAAATTATAAATCCACTACAGGTCAAATCAAAGTTGTGTCACGTTATCCCTTTAGTGCTGTGTTATAGGATCACGTGTTCTAGAACAAAGAACGCTGTTTCGCAAGAAATAGGAACTATCTGGAATGAAGATTTTTTTGCTCATCCAATCAAAGCGCGGAATGATATTGTTGATTATTTTTTAAATATTCCGTCATCGAACAACATTGGAATGCCAACAAAGATTTTTTTCATAGATAATAATTGTTGGAAATTTTGTGATATGTTCGTTGTTATAGAGCCGTATGTGCGACTTTTAATTTTATATGTGTCTGGACAAAAGCCGCCTGTAGTTTGTACTACCATGAATTAGGCTTTAAAAATACTCATGATGACAAACGGTTTTCAAATAAAGTCTCTGTACAAATACTTGTAACATTTTTAGTTTCAACCAATTATTGATAAGTGTTCGATTGTTGTGCAATGTATTTTCTCTCCGGATTATGTGCAATACTTCGTTTTACTGTTTTCCCTTTTCATAATATTTTGAGAAATCTGTAATGTTGTTCTTTATGTCAATGATTGAAAGCCAACAGTATAATGGCAAATACACTGTACAAGAGATTTTTGCTTCGAAAATGAGTTTTGTCCAGAAAACAAAGTCTTTCATTGGTCTTTTTATTCCTTTCTATGGTGCTTCGTTTGAATTTTTCATATCAATTGTTTCAGCGAAAGGCTCTAACTCATTTTCTCAGAGTATCTAGATTTTCCTTATTAAGACTTTATTAGATGTAATATCTATAAATGAATTAAAACTTTCAAAACGTCATTTTTATTCTAACAAATTGAATTAAATAACTTAAAATTTAAAGTTAATTTTTAATAATGTTTAACTCTTTTATTTATTTGTGAGCTTCTACCATGTTCTCAGGTAGATTTGTATTGACCAAAGAAAATAGCATGATACTAATTATAATACTGTTATTATTTTCAATCAGAATTTTATTCTAGACAAATGTAACAACGGTTGTTTGACTGTAACATAATGCAATGGCGTCATCTATAATAATAATTGCATTTAAATGCAGCATTATGTAAAGTAAACCATGTTTTATATTATTGTATTTACTTTATGTCCTGCAATAATCTGTGTGCATATTTAAGTGTATATTACTTTGTTAAATGTTAAACGAACAATCTTACAGTGAATTCCTTTTTTATTTTTATTTTTAACAAAACAGACTGCAATAATGTACGAACGATTACATACAATCCAAAATTGCCAAGACAAAGGTTGTTTCCATGCAGTGTAAACAACTGAGGTTAAAATATTCTCTATCGTAAAGAACATAGAAAATAGTGCGTAAAGGGTTATTCTTTACAATATATAGTACAGAATGAGGTACACTGTTGTAGGTAAATAAATGCACACATACAATAAACACTGCTTGATTAAGAAAAACCTCGAAGTTAACATTATCAAGTCATTTTTTAATTATTGAGTGCATGTATGTATTTAATTTAAATTGAAATTTATGTAGACTGATGAAAATTCTCCACCTTAATCAGTAAGTTCAGAAAACATATCTTCTGTTCAAAGGCTTACAAAATACAACTGAAATATATATACGCTTGACAACCCAAAATTAAAATCGCTTTAGATGTAAGATATATATTTCATCTCTCAACTGCAACAACAACAACAAAATGGGGATATTATAATTTATTAATAAGAATAAATTAAGATGATGTTAAACACAGTTTGAAGACCAAAAGCGTAATAAATTGTTCTTGGTTGGTGTTTATTACACGTTTGTATTGGTAGTAAAATCTCTCTGTTTGTGTACACATTGTTCTAGCTTATTCGTTCCAATGTCATTGTAGACAAAGATTAGTTTAAGGATATGAATAATAAATGTTAAATTGTTGAATGTTGATATCAGCTATAAACACTAACATTGTCAACCTCTGCTTCATTATTTTTACCAATAAACGGGTATCTGCATGTATTTCCTTGAATCTCAGCGATAACTTTCAACTTTCATCTTTTGTTGAGCAAGTAATGATACTCCTTAGATAAAACTGTACTGGTTGAAGGGTGACAACTGAGGTTGAAATGTCACATGATTATATTGGCTAAGTAATATTAGAACTAATTCCTGTTTGGCTTTTTTATTATAAAAGTATGGATTTAAATTGTACATGTTAGTATAAAATAATGCAAAATAAATGTGTGTATTCAGTTAGATGTTTTTGGCAAAGTGTTGAGTTTTACAAGGTGTAGATGTTTACTGTCTGTGATTTTAATGTAACTTAAACACGGTGATTATATTAGTTAACATTTGGAATAGTCTATTTCAGTAATATTGGTTAAGATTTTGTGATTGTTTTAGATTAATGTTTTAACAGAAACATGTCCAAGTTTAAGGTTTAATGGATTTATTTTATCTCTTATAAGGACATGAAGAAATATTCAGAATTTCTTAACTATTTCTAAGTTTGCATCAGGATATTTTATAAAAGAAAGTAAATGTTCAATGAGCAAAAATAATGATTGCTTTAAATGGATAAAACTGAAGAGCTTGAAAACATCCTTAATTGTAATTTCAGAATCAACGTCCTTTTTTTATCTGATAGAGGTGCAAACAAGGTCAACTTTATTGACATGGGTTCAGCGATCTTGTACAATGCATGTTATTTTTTTTATTCTTATCTGTTCCCAGTGCAATGTTTGTTTTAATAGATTTAAAAACTAACAAAAACGTAGATGAACAAACGATAGACGGTTTTCCATAATAAACCAAAACGTCCGTTTAGCTATTAATTTCTTATACTGTTGGATCAAATTCCTAATAATTGATAAATTCTCAATTTTCTGAAGACGTTTGTTGTCTGAAGAAACGTTTATCTTTGTCGTATTGAATCCAACGGACAGCATCATCTATTAAGTTTATGTTTGAATCTTTGAAACTTGAATAAGATTATCCAATTTCACTTAAATCATAAATAACTAAACTATTTTAAAAATTGTTTTCGAACGAATTCTATTAAAAAACAACTTGTTTGTTAAACGGCAGCATAATCATTTCCATTTCATGACATGCATTGTATTTCATCGTATATTTAAACGTTAGAGGCACAGGTTTCAATCAGACTTTTCCAGAAATTGTGTTGTGAACACTGTAGAAAATTAAAAGGAAAATGCTAAGTTTATGTATCACTCATAGTTTAGCTTGAAATTAGAAGGTTTTTGTTAAATGATTGTAATTATCTGTACTGCGCATTTACTTCTATTTTAGGTATATTTAGGATCTGAAACATTAATCTGTTAAACAAAAACAATTAATGCTACTATCGACCCTTCTTAAAAATACTGAAAAGGATGGGCATAACTATGTCTTAAATTGATTGTATTATTATTTATTCAGGGATATGCACATATCCGTTGGTGATCAACCTAAAGCTACAATATATTTCAATATCCATGTTTTTGACAGAAAATTAGAATAATAGGAAATTAAATAGTCTCAAAATGAACCAACGTACATTGTTAAACATGGTTCTTAGAAAATCATTTATGTTAATGCCATTTTTTCATAATTTTACAAACTAATATCATAATGGAAACATGTTAATTCGTACATAGCTACTTGAAACGTCTTTAATCATATTATAATTCTATTGGGTAAAAGAAAGCACAAGATAGAATAAAAAGTCCTGCACTGCGTCGTTTCAAAAGTATAGTCCACTTCCGGGGTTTGTAATTGGAAAATGGGAAAATGACTCCATAACTGTCTTAAATCATTGAAGTTATTCAAATTTAATATAATTGTTTAAATCAACTGTTTTGACAATGTAAAGCTGTTTGTTTGTCGTTCGCTTCTCTCTCTAAACCCACAGATTGAGAGCAAACGATAGCCATTGTAAAAACATACCAATTTAATGTTGAAAATAAGGCCAAAACTGAATCAATACAAAAAGGTTGCTACAACGATACGTAAATAACCCATGTATATACGCAGAATGCAGTATCTATACGGTACTGGATTTGCAGTCAAATTCCCACAAATCTCTCTTGAACACTGTAAATTTAGAATATATCCGTATTGTAGAACTTAGCTGATTTAACTTGTGTACTGTACTTCCTATATGTGTGTATAGTAGCACCATGTAAGAATAGAAACTGAACATTTTAAATTTGTCTTAAGGAGTGTCTGTGACTGTTTACTTCAGCATAAAATTTAGGTTTTATTTAATGTTAATTTTCAGAAATTTAGTTACATTGTATTTCTTGTAGGAACGGCTCTTTTCGTCTTGACATTTTTTCACTTGACAGTCCATTCTTTACAATAAATTGAAGCCAATTTATTTTTTCTATTTCATATAAATTTTTGTTGGCCATAATTTGTCATTCGTTCTTCAAGGTTTAAACTTACGTTATATTTAATTGTTTACCGACTTGTAAGTAATTATTTACCAATTCTGATTGGACATTCCACATACCACCCAAGTCTGAAATCAAGTACATGTATAAACAAGCTCCATCATGAATGAAATTTAATTAACATCACTTATTTATGTTGAATGACATTTTCATATTTCGGTTTATACTGTATACGGAATATATTTTTTACAATGGAATGGTTTACTTGTTTTTTAAAAAAAAAACATCGTTGATTAGTGATTGCATTAAACAGTTGAAGATTCGATTAAGATAAAAGGAAGTTGTACTTGTCCAAAATGTACCAATATTTTTTAAGATGTATTTATTTATATATGTCGTAAGTCCCGATTAATGTCCTGCAATTTATCAAATTGCTTTCTAGAAGATTAAAATGCTTGCAATATTATCTGACACTATGTATTCATAAAGTTTTTGGCAAGAAATATAATTCGCCGAACCGAATGAAACGTTCTCTGAACAGAAATATGGACTGTATCAACCAAAAAAATTTTCTGGAATAAAATTTGGAAAAAGCTTCGATTTGGGTATTTGTTAATAGGAAAACATTGTTAATGGTAGATTTGTCAAACACATTTTTAATAGTTTTTGTTTTTTTTTCATAATTTTATAAGTGTGCTTGTGATAGTTTTCATAGAATAGAAGAACACAGAAATTGTCCCGCAAACAGTTACCAAATTTATTAACATTTAATCACTATGAACTGATCGTTAAATGCAATACAATGTGTAGTTCCATTATGTATTAATATTCGTGTTTTCATCAGTAGATTGAATTTTACCCGATACTCTCCTGCTTGTACATGTCTCTTGTTAGAGTGTTTAGCCAAAAGGGACCAATATCTGTATTGTTACTTCTGTGGTATAGCTGAGAATTATAATTTAAAAACCTAAGTCGGTGGCAGCACCGATATTTTTGTACTACTTACTACATTCTTTGTGATGTTGAGAAATATAGAATTTATTTCGAGCAATGTAATATTTGCTCAGATTTGTTATTTTGCAAAGAATGTAATATTAAATTTGTTTGGTACCCCGTAATGTTTAAAATACGTTTTACACTTTCTTTTATTTGTGGTGTAGACTATTTCATACAAAATATTTACGAATAAATCTAACTATTGTGATTTGAATTGAGTTATTTTTTAGAGTGTTATTAAATCTGAGTAAATGTCAAACATATCAACCTCGTGTTCTACACTAGATAGGGATAGGTGTTTCTACTTTGATTGTTTATCAAGCTATCAAGTAAAGTTTGCTTGTCCTGGTTGTTTACTAGTCTACTAGAGGTTTGTTTGTATATGACACTTCAGCTACTTTTTTGCTATTTTATGGTATTATGTTTATATTCTGGGGTGGGAAGGGGTGACAAAATGCCAGGTGAAGACCCATGGCCTTCATAAAAACAACTGACAATCCTTGTTGGATTCGAGTACATCTGGATCTAAGTCAGACTTGAATTAAAACACAAGTGTTTGCACGCCTGTGAACTGTACTGTCTCATCAAATTTAGAAAGTAAGTTATATTCCGCTGTGTCTTAACAACGCACCGTTAATGGCGGTGGATATATACACATAGGTTTATAAAATATTAATTAAAACGTCAGCTCTTGTTATTAGCTTAGCTTACAAAAAAAGAAGAAACAGCTTGCTGATCACAAAGTAAACCAGAAGATGCAGACATAATCAAAAAGGCTTATCCCAAGGGCGAAAATTTAAAGCCATTGCTAGCAGAAAACTCACTACGGTAACAATTAACAGGCATGCGCAAAATACAACTAACAATAACACAATTGCCTATAAACAAAAGGCTTATATTTAGTTACAACCAATTATTACTAGCTTCAATTTGATAATAAGATTACTCTGGTCCGAATATTTGGATACATTTTTATGGGAATGGTTAAAATATGTCTGATTTTTAAAACAAAAAGTATCTCGGTTTTTCTGTTGTCGCTTTCTTCCGTACGCGTCAGTAGCGAACAAACACGATGGATTAACAAGCGTAAATCTAAGCAACATCTGGGAGAAACAGTGGGCTAACCTTGGCGGTCAGCAGTTGTTGTGTTTTTTTTGTATATGGTGTCCAGTTTGTTTTTGGAGGCTCCTATATATTTGGTTATATAAATCGTCGATTTTATGCATCTAATGCCAAGCCTTTAACATGCCAAAAAAGAAAGATGTTTAGGTATAAGTAGTCCGAGAATCCTCTGCCGTCATAGATTATTAAACTATACAGCGGAAAGCGGAAAACCAGTACTAAAATAAATAAGATGTTAGGTGCAATAAATTCTTTTTTATGCAACCGGGTAACATAACTGTCTGGGAATTTGCAAGTAGACATTTTAGATAGTTTGGTCGACGTCCCAAAGCGCGCCAAATTTGAAAGCGGTAATAATTATTTATTTATTCGACGTGCAAAGGTGCGCCAAATGTAAAAGCGTTACTCATGATAAGTTCTGAATACACAGTTCAGTTGTTCTTTGTGTTTAGTTCTGTATAATAATATAGTTATGGCCTTCTATCACCTTCAGGTAATCTCCAAATGATTAAATCTCGAAAGAGTTATTTTGAAATAGAACTTGTATTTAGATGCTACATTTATTGTAAATAGCCCCGAATACATCATATAATAGAGAAAAAAAAGAAAGAAAAGATAGAATTTCAAAGTACACGTATTAGTATTGAATTATATATATATTGTATGTCTCTGATACTGTTTGTTGTTACTGGGCCTAGTCTAACTTATTTATAGGTTCCTGGTTGTCAGAATGACTTCCTTTAAATTAACAACTGAATGATAAAAATAGTATTAAGTATATAAAAAATAATAATAATAAAACACAAAATATGTCCGCAATTTCTCAGACTTAGATAATCCCTCAGTGTAGTCTCATGTTTGCCAAACTAGGATACATCGAATATGACTTAAAGCACACTGCAGTATATACAACCGAGAACAGTAAATGGGAATAAAACTTCCTTTCTGTCAAAGTCAAAACAGACCACCTTCCTCTTCGTCCTCGGGTTCTTGTTTATTTTCCTTCTTTTTCTTGGTGTAGGTTGGTGTTAGAGTCATACCGCCTGAGGTACCAGATTGGTTAGTTGGTTTACGTTTTTTACCTCCACAACAGAAGCAAGATGAACTGGCCTCGGAATCATCACCACAATATACGCCTCCGTCTTTTGTCTTGCTCATTTCTATTAACTATAAAAAATCTTTTCATAGAGATATCTTAAGGCTAAGAAATATTTTGTGCAGTAAAATTTGACAAAACCCCTAAAAGTAATTTCTGAAAAAACTGACAACATATTATTAAGTGATTTTACTAAAATCTATCAATTAACAACTGGACTGTTCGATTGGATCATCGCTAACAGCATATTATACAGTATTCGTTTAATAAGTAATCAAATGGACTGACGAAAATTACGAAAAACAACACTGTCCATTGGATGACTATCAAACTAATGTTTGATCCTCGCCACCAATCGTTTCGGGCTTTTTTCTCTTTTGTCCGTGACGTATTTCTAACGCGAATGCCATACTAGAATTGTAATACTTATAAAAATTGCCGAAGACGAAAAATTTTCGTCAGCCAATGTTCTGGAGTTATGCCGCTTTGTCTATACAACTGTAATTTCTAATTCAATGAGTAAATAAAAATTTTTAATTTTATACATCGTTAAGACCTGAAGACTGGCATCTTTCAATAGAGAACTGGAACTGTACTAGACATATAGATACATTTGTTATTGTAAGTTATAAGTTAATTTAAGAAATAGGCTTATATAGTAGAATAAATATTCTGAGCAAATTGCGACTTTGTCTTGATCGGCACGTTTTAGAAAAAATACCTATTTTTTATTAGAACTTTATTGGAATATACGGATGTAAAATGGGACAACACTAATAAAAGTTAAGTCAATAAAAAAGAAAATGTTCAAATAGAAGCTATGGGCATTGTAACGGGAGGTACTAAATTAACTTCTATTGAAAAATTATATGAAAAAAAAAACGGAATGGAAATCGCTTTCAGACAGGTGAAAGATCCACAAACGTACATTTTTTTACAGAATTAACTTTAAAAAAAACCAGATTATTTGCGGGAATTGGTACTCTCGTCAATTGACAATACGCATACACATTATACCCGTCATTCACAAAATATTATTGAGATCCGTACATGTACAACTATTTACCCGAAATATTTTCTGCTTTCGACCATAAAATTATGAAACATATTACCATTGCATACTCGAAATTCTACCTTTTTAAATATCTTTAAACAACGAATAAGAAAACGTTTCATAAAGCCCCCTGATTATTAGTACGTAGGAACCCGACTGGGATAGGTATTACACACCAGATTGCGACTGGGGAGTAGCTCGCTAAATGAGCACCTCTGCCCGAAATCTGGTGGACTAACTGCACATGGGGACAAGTTGAAACCTCTTAAATTGTACAAAATATGATACCATAATTCTATGTTTTTCTTCTACATTATACAAAGTTCGTATATAACACCTTGTGATTTTTATAACTAATGTATATCACAAGGATGCAAATAACTGTTAGGAGCTTTCACTTAAGTGATATTTATTTATTTATATAAGCTGTTTTTTTTAGCTTGTTTCCAAATCCTTTTGTAATATTCTTTGTAAGATTTCAAATAAAATATGTTTAAACTAAGAAATTAAGTGATGAATTAATATAAAAAAAACATGAAGTAAAACCACGATGTACGTTCGAAGTGTTATTACCTGACAAAAATTTATAATAACGGTCTTGAAAATCTTAATCAACCATATAGTAAGTTTAACATTGTTATGCTTGTTTTGTGTTTAGTATACATAGAGTGAATGAAGTAAATGATTAGGCAAGACGTTTTATTCAATAAGTTACGACAAAGGCCGACGAAGCCCCAGAATATCTTAAAGGCCCTCTTTGTTTCGTCAATACATGTAACTAATATAACAGAATAACTGGTTTTAGAAATTAGAATACGTGAAGCAACTCGATCTAGAAACAAAGGACTCCCGCAATATTTGTATATTCAGAAACAAATGTTAGATAGCCATTTTTCACCCATATTCAGATTTTAGTCTAGGCGACAGAAATTGATATATTTAGTCCCCTGACTGATTACCTGCTACAAGTAAACAAAGTGCTTCTTGTGAATGTTTTCAATATGGAGGTGACAGTTTTATTATTTTATAGAGAATCTGTTTTATTTATTTTATTTACTCTTTGCTGAATTAAACATATTCAACATCAGCATTGTTCTCATTGTTGTCATGTTATAATGCGAAAAGAATGACTGCGGCGCACAGTGGCAGGAATGCTACCGGACGTGGGTTTGCGACGATCCAGGCTTACTCTTTGATATGTATTATTACTTATCACAAGCAGAAAATCTATCACCTGTGCAAACTTGTATAGTTATATAATAGCGTCGTCATTATTGTCGATTGTTGATTGATTGATTGACTGATTGATTGTTGAATTATGTCTAGCAATGCACGTTGTTTTGCAAATGCTATATGTTTGAACTAATATATCGATACTATATATTTATGATACATCAATAACTTTTTAGTGAAAATGAAGAAAAGTAAAAACCTACCTCTCTGAAAAATGTCCAGCAAATGTAGTAAATCACTTACCTAAATATTCAAAATCAATTTAGGAAAACCCAGTAATGTTTATCCTTAATATCAACTTGATTTATCATTTTTATAAATGTCACGAATTGTTTTAATATTCTATAAAATGTCAATTGTTAAATGCTTCTCTACACAGCCATAGTAATAGATAATATACTTTTTAGATTTATTTTTCATTGATTTCTTTTTAATCATAAAGGGTCCATATTTATCAAATAAGGACTTTTTACGAGGTCAATACGTAGTTATATGGACCGTGGAGAAAAATATTGACCGAGGACGAAGTCCGAGGTCAATATTTTTCTACAGGTCCATATAACTACGTATTGACAGAGTAAAAAGTCCTTAATTGTTATATTACATATGAATTTTCTCTATTTATTTAAATTTAGAATAATAAATTGCATCAGCCAATCTAACGGCACGAGCGGAGTCGGAAGAGTATATCCGGATCTATTTTTAGAAACAAGCCTTAAATATGCTTTATAAATAGTAACATGCCTTAAATATGCTTTAAAAATAGTAACAAGCCTTAAATATGCTTTAGAAATAGAATATATACACAGAATATTTTGTGGGGACATTGTCTACACGAAGCAATCAAAATTAGGACTTAACACACCATATGTAATATAATCGTATATAGACCGGCCGGATTATATGGACCATTCGAAAATGGATTGACACATCCGGTTTTCTCATGACAGTACATGTGGTGCATGTTGACAAAATAAGTGACCATAGCATTTAAGTTTACAATATGTTTGTATTTTTGTTTGAATATTGTTTAATGCCACTTTCAGCAATTTTTCAGCTATGGTTACAAACTCGAATTTCGTCCATACTCGAATTTCGGCGATTTTTATTCATTCAGCAATGTAAACAATGAACTCAAGGCTAAATTACTGTAAAAATATGTTTCATTTATTGCTCTAACCAAATGACTCCTAAATAATAAAATACAGTGCAATTCAACGAAATAAACGTCCGTTTAACCGACGCACTCTCATCGCCGAAATTCGAGTGTACCAGTCTATATCATGGCGTCCAGTTTATTTGGGAGGGCGGGGGAGGAAGCCCAGTAAGAAAACTAGCCATCCTTGACAATTAAGACTGGATTCGAGTACACCTTGCCTGCATTGAGAATCGAACCCGCAATATCAGTGTTGACAGACCACGTGATCAATAGTAGACGAACTACCTTAACCACTCAGCCACCGAGGCCCCTACAAAATGTAAAAAAATAAAATAGCAAATAGCTTGACACTTCGTGTCAAACGGCAGTGTATGGACGAGTTGGCGTCCCGAAAAATTATATGAAGGTATAGAGATCGGCTATGAGTTGTTCAAGTCTGGATTTTAAATGGTAGAGTTGACTGGCGAGAAATGCTACCTTTCAATTCACTCGTCAGCGGCAGATCCATGATTTCTAATAAGGGGGAGCTGGGCCGTTCTGCAAAGGGTACGGGTGGCATGGCGCATACATATGTATGTTCATAACAGTTCAAAATTTTGCCCCAATCCGGTATTATTTAACAAATTTTGTCTAAAAACTGAATGCAAACGTTTTTCCTGTTTTAGCTGTTTACTTGTTTGTCGCAATACTTACGTTTTGTTAACACAGAAATGCTGTATAAAATTATACAATTAATATCATTAAATGAATGACTATCGACAGCATGGACCCACGAGAATAATACTGTTTACATTTTCCATTGTCGTTTTATACACTGACATTTCCCTATCTTCATCTTTTTGCGAGTTAGCCAAATGTTCCATCACAAATAATTATCTAAAACGAAAAAAGTGAAATAAACAAACCAAACCAACAAAATATTTACAATAAATTTTCCAGGTCCAAATACCAAGCAGAGTTTGATTTAAAATCGTTTTTAAAGAAAGCAAAAGATCCGAAGGCGTGATTAAGGAATCAGTAGCAATCCTAAATCCAACTGAAATGCATGTACACTGAGGTGCTATAATGTTGATACAAAAACATGGAAATTCAAACATCAAGTTTTTCGTACAATTCGAATCTCATTTAGCTTTATATTATTTCCGTGTGAAGGTGGTGGTATGAAGCTTTTTATTGTAATATCCTTTTTTTTTTTGGTGTTTTAAACGGATAGAGCCAGCAAAAGATGTAAAAGTGATCCCAATTAAAAGATATGAATTCACCTGAAGAGTGTACGCTTGTTTTAAAGCTGTTTTTCTACTTTCGTTGCAATACACTTTTTATTAACCTAGTGATAGTTTAGGAATACTTGTAGGTCGGCGAGAAAACGGGAGTCACGTGTACTTATTTTTAGAATCAGAGATAACTTTGATGGTTCAATAAAACTTAAGAAAAGAGCTTCTAGAAATAGAAAGTGTGTGACAGGGATGGATTTTATTTCTTATGCTTGTGTCCTATATTAGGAGCAGATATCTTTTCTGCGTTTGTGTTCTAACTTTAAACCTTTTGGCGGATTTAGTTTCAGAGAAGAAGATTTAAAAAAATTCCAATAGGGTCCATGTTAAACTAAGTCCTGCGGTGGCGGCCATTTTGAATTTCCAATTGGCATAAAAATAATAAAATTATAGATTTGTTTGTTTGTTTGAATGGTGTTTAACGCCACTTTCAGCAATTTTTCAGCTTTATCATGGCGTCCAGTTTTTATTGAGAGAGGAAGCCGAAGTACTCGCAAAAAACCCCCGACCTATACGGTAGGAAAACTGGCGATTCTTGTCAATTAAGATTGGAGTCGAGTACATCCTGCCTGCAGTGAGAATCGAACCCGCATTCTCAGTGTTGACAGACCACGTGATCAATAGTAGACGAACTACCTTAACCACCCAGCCACAGGGTACAATTTATAGACTATTCGATGAATACTTGTGATACGTTTTGACCTATTATTTAAACAGTTTCAGAGAAGAATTTTTTTTTTACCTTATATATCATTCTGTCATATGTTAAACTTAGTCCCACATGGGCGGCCATTTTGAATCGACAATTAGCATTTAAACATAAACTATATAGAAAACCACCAAAACAATATCGCTGCTAATTTTTGCTTCAATTGGTTAACCGGTTAAAAAAAGAAGAATTTTTCAACTTTTTCACGTAGGGTTCATGTTAAAATAAGTTCAGGAGTGGCAGCCATTTTGATTTTCCGGTTGGCATAGAAAACCAAACTTTATAGAGAAACATCAAAACAATATTGCAAGTTGGTTTTGCTTTCATTGCTTTACCGGTTTCAGAGAAGAAACCTTTGTAACTTTCTCCCATAGGGTCCTATGTTACACTAGTTCTGCGGTGGCGGCCATTTTGAATTTCCGATTGGCATAAAAAACATAAACTTTAATGAGGACCATCCAAACATTGGTAGTAAGTTTTCTGTCCATTGATTAACCGGTTTCAGAGAAGAAGCCGTTTTGCATAGAGTCCTGTGTTAAACTAAGTCCCACGGTGGCGGCCATTTCCGATTCGCATAAAACATAAACTGTATAGGGACCCACTAAAAAAATATTGCTAGTAAGTTTCGCTTTCATTGGTTAAGCGGTTACATAAAAGAAGCCTTTTTCATCTTTTGCCCATACGGTCCTATGTTAAACTAAGTCCTACCGAGGCAGCCATTTTGAATTTCCGATTGACATAGAAAACATGAACATTATAGAAGACCATCCCACAAATATTATTAGTAAGTTATGTTTCGATTGGTTAAGTGGTTTCAGAGAAGAAGCCTTTTAAAACTTTTTCGTACAGAGTCCTGTGTTAAACTAATTAAGTCCCAAGGTGACGGCCATTTTGAATTTCCGATCGAAATAAAAAACATAAACTGTATAGAGGACCATCCAAACAAAATTGCTAGTAAATTTTGATTCCATTGATTAACTGGTTTCAGAGAAGCCTTTTAAAACTTTTACCACAGTAAAAGGTCTATCCAATGAACATTTTGACCAAGTTTGGATTGAATGGCCAAGTGTTTTCAGAAAAGACGATTTAAGTGTAAAATGTTTACAGACGCCGACCACAGCGACGACGATGCCGCAGTAGACAACGGACGCAAAATTATGACAATAAGGTCAGGTGAGCATTACCTACCCTGAATACATAAAACAACAAAACAGTTATATTTTCCATATACCTGATTTGTTTCCTTTTTAAACAGGTGATATTTTCCCTATATAGCTATTGTAAATTTCAGGTATTTCTGTTATAGATCTTATAAAAATACAAATTATTAAAGAGAAGCTGAATATTTATATAAATTGTTTAAATTGCCAAAATAAAATTTTAAAAATCCGTTTTTCATCCATTTACAAACAGTCATAAAAAATAATGTTGGTTTCACATATGTTCTGTGTCTAACGCTTTTCATATGTAACAAAACATACATACTTTATCTGTAATTTCGCATAGTTTTACATTGTTGCCCTAACATACACATTCTGTTTTACAATATATTTTCCATACAGATATATAATGAGGGTACACCGTAAAAAACTATACCCTAATAGACAAAATATTTATGACAATCATTCCTTAAATGGAGTAGTTGGAATCCTTATTTGAATTCACTGAAAAGATCTATCAACCACATTTACGATAGTATGAAAAAGTAATCATTTATTTTTTCAGCACAGAACATACACTCATTGCTTAGGAGGGACAAAGCAGGACTGGCATGCTGTAGCTGTATTGTTGGAGCATGCATTGACAACAATTAAGGACCAGTTGCCCTTCATCAACACAGCATTTTTGCGAAGTGATAATGCTGCCTGTTATCATTGTGGTGCTCTCTGGTTCACTATTCCATCTATTAATGAGGCAACAGGTTAGAATAATAATGAATAAATCATAATACTAAAATCTAGCAATAAAATTCCATTCTACTGTTCCATGACTTCTGTTCAAGGATTCCTCTCCATCTACCCATCATAAAACATGGTAACAGTTAGTCCTCGTATACAAAAAATAGCTGATAACTATTGTTTTTAGTCCCCAACCAGTGAAAGCCAAAGAGGATGTTAGGTTTGCACTCCGTTCGTCTGTCACACTTCAGTTTTCTGGGGTTTTTTTCTAAACGCTTGTAGATAATGAACTGATTATTTGTATATGAATCTACCATGACTTATATCTAACTTTGTCTATATTGTCTTGAATTTTCTTTTACAGGAATAACAATAAAGCGGTATGACTTTAGTGAAAGCCAGAGTGGCAAATCGTACTGCGATGCCAAGATAGCACACATGCGTGCAAAGATTCGGAAGAGTGTGGCTGAGGAAAGGAATGTATTAACTGCTGCATATATGAAATCAGCCATAGATTCATATTGTGGAGTAGCTGGATGCCAAGTAGCTCATGTTGAAAGTCTCCAAATCAAACGGAATTGAAAGGTTTGTATATGAATATACACATCTAAATATAGATAAATATTTGGCAGTAGGGAGAAAATGTACCATTAAATGTAGTCTAGGCATGTACACTTGGATACAGATATATCTAGGTGAGGGCTGCTCCATTAAAATTAACATGGGGTGGAGTGATGCACTTAGTTGGAGACCCACCCTCAATATCATCAACCACAATTGAACCAGATTTTATATGACCTCCTAAAAAAGATCTACCGTTTGAAATTTTGATTCGTTGAAAAAAGGCCAATGTTACAGAATATAAACATATGGTTTAAACTTAAGATTTTGCTGGAATCGAGATGGCTACGATTTATTTACTTGGATGCCAGGTGAGCCATTCAGGCTCTTTGGGAGCCTCTTGTACATGGATATAAGGGTTAACAAGGTAAACTTTTTGACAGAGAGATTATCTATTTTTGCATACATGTTTAATCATGTCATATTTCTATCATCAAATGTAATCACCTTTGAATATCAAAAACTCGAAGACATTCAGATATTTTTACTTTTACAGAAAACTGAAGGCGCACTCTGGCTTTAAAGAGCCAAGAAATAAAGAAGGAACGCTGACCTATAAACCATCAGATGAAGGAACTCTGGGTTGTCCTGATGGCTGTTCTGATGCATTCACTTCTTTCAGCGCTATGTATGATCACTGTTTGGTTGGAAAACATAATCATCAACTGCAAAAAATGTCTACTTTTGATAAAATCAAGCTCCGATGGTATGACAACTGTATGAATCCTACCGAGGGAGTGGCTATACAGCGATCTTATCAGAGCTCATCTGAGGAATCTGCAGTTGTTGATAAAGGTTGGGCTATGAAGAAAGCAAGAAAGCATGTGCGGTTTTCTGAAAAAGTTGTACAATATCTCTGTGATATATTTCAAGCAGGAGAGGAATCTGGGAATAAAATGAATGCCCTTGCTGTATCCAAGAACATGAGAGTAGCTCAAGAGAATGGCTGTAAGAAATTCAGTGCTTATGAATTCCTTGAGCCTACTCAAATAACATCCTATTTTTCAAAGTTAGCAGCTGAAAAGAAAAGAACAAGTAAGGCTTAAGAGGACATTGAAAGTGCTGTTGCTTTGATTGAACAGCTAGAAGCCATGGAAGAGGTCACGTCATTGCTTTCCTGAACTTATGAGATTTGTTTTAGAGCTATGAAGTTCATGAAGTTTGCCTAACATTTCCATTAACATCAAAGTGAACTTTCCTTTATACTAATGTTTATCAAAGTTCTGTTGTTTAGATCATATTTGATGATGGACTTTCCGTCTGTCATTCAGTCTGAAATTGGTTATCGGATCATAGCTGTGCCTTAACAGAATTTCATGAAACCTTAACACTTGATACCTTATGAGGTAAGGGAGGCTGCTATTGACTTTGGGTTCATTAGGTCAAAGGTCGAGGTCACACAGACTTTGTAAAACTTTGAGGGATTGCTAGGGAACCTTGAGCACTGCACTTGTAATATTTATATTTTGGAGCTCAGACTGTATAGTGTATTATAATTTTCCAGCATGAATTGGGCATTGGATTTACTTGTAAGAATGAAAAAATAATCAGCACTTGCAGCTTTGAAAATTGAGGCAAAAAGGGTGTATCGATTTCCTATTTTTTCAACGCTTTGATAACGTATGCGAAAATAACACAGTTCAATGATAGCTTATGAAATCAAACCTGGTAAGCCTCACCTGGAGGAGGTCATGAGAGATGAACAAAACTTATCAAGATTCACGTAAAGTTAGTTTTGGTAAGGCGTTTAAATAAGATATGTTTTGTCCGGTAAAGAAAAAATTAAACAAGTCTGGATTCTGTTTTTTATCGGTTTTCTATTTTTTTTGTGATTTCATTGCTCGTATCGAAACACAAATATTTACCAAAATCATTTTTACGTTAACTCAACTTACTAGGGGTGGACATGTACATAAGGAAAAGATTACTTCTTAAAAATTTGGGGTCAGTAGGTCAAAGTTCAAGGTAACTTGAAATTGGTGAATTTGCTCCTAGGCAGGGGACCATGGCCACTGCTCTTGTTAGAATAAATTACTGGTACAAGAGTTTTGGTCGTTTTTTTTTTATTTATCAAGTTTTTTGTCTAGTCATTACCTTTTTCTGTCACACCTGATTTGCATTTCGTTGATAACTCGGAAACAGCGAGTTCCAAGGATTTTGATTTAATTGTGTACACTTATTTATCAGCAGATGGAATATAGAATCACAAAAGATAACAAATAGAGTGTATAAGGCAAAATATGTTCGAAATGGGACATTGGTGTCCCAGAGACATTTTATTGTTATGTCAGTTTTTACTGATTTTTTAGCTATTTTGTTATTTTTTGCAACTGATATTTTGATATCTATAACAGATTGATAACCAAACTAAAAAGCAAAAGTGATCATCATCATCATTTCTATATACCTGCAATTTATCATAAAAAAATAAATCATACAGGAAGTGTTATAGCACTTTATTTGTAAATTTTCATCAGATTTTAAACATTTTTTTTAAATTTTTTTCATAGTTTTTGGTTGCTATGGCAACCATAATATCCATTTTTGAAGTTTAAACACCAAACCCAACCTGAGATGTTTTTTTAAGTAGTATGTTTTTTCTAATTTTTTAGCATTTAGCAGATATTAATTAACTTTGAAAAAAGACATCAAAACCAACATTTTTAAAAAAGAAATGAAAAAGTGACTTGGAATCGGTTGCCTAGCAACAAAATGTGAATGTGTTTCCGACTGTTTTGAATTTTGTTAATTGAAGACCAATAGCTATTAATAACAAACATATTCACCATTAATGTCCAACTTTTTAGTTATAAGTAGTCAAAAATGTGTAAAAACAAAGGTTTTCACAAAAGTTAAAAATACCATAAATCTGAGAAATTGGCAGATGGCCAGTTTTTGTAATTTCATGTTGTATGTGATGAAAATTATTGTAAACTGCTCATATTTTTCATAAAAAGAAACAGAATTTCTATAATTGCTTTTCTTGTTATTTTATGCCCTTCCAAAGAAAGCCAAAATGAAGGGATTTCCTCAGAAATTTCAGGCTTGTTGCTAAGGAAAATGTTTTGATCTGGTAATGCCTAGCAACAGAGGCGGAGGTCAATTTTTTTGTGTAGGTGAGCTTATATCATCAATATGAGTTGATGACATGAGTTTCATGAAATTTTGAGAACATGGGTATATCACCTTATGCATGATTCTTACATAGACTGCTTCTTAAAACTTTTAGCAATTTTATGACAAAAGTAATAATATACGTCTTCATATCATAGTTTAAATAAAATACACAAAGAGCATAATTGAGCACATCAATATCGATAGATTTTTTTGTCCTAAAGTATACACATATAAATTTATCAAAGCTTCATGTACAAATATTTGACCAAAACATACATGTATCTATAAAAAATAACAGCTCTACATTCATCCTCCCAAGTCAGGGGTTACGAGACCGTGTTCGCTCCACGATCACGTGGAGCGAACGCGGACTCTTAACCCCTGACTTGGGAGGATGCTCTAAATTAAAATGCATGATAATTATGGAACCTAAAGCGCAAATCCCACTGTCACAGCAAACCTGGCCTCTCATTCAATTGCATTTTTAAAATATAAAAACAAATAATTAATTATTACACAAAAACAATATCTTAATCTCAAAGTGAGTGCCAAATAGATGCATAAAGAACTATGACACAGAGATGCATATTGTCACATTTCTATCACACGACTTATGTCTTCTCTTTACCAGGGGGACTAATGGTTGTAGCAAAGATGTATAGAAAATACCATTCTTTTCTCAGAATCACGTTATTATTTTTTTAAATTTACGAGTGTATTCAATAAGAGGGGGGAATTATTTAAAATGTGTTAAGACATGTGACAATTTGTTAACTTTAAGACAAAAGGATCGAGTCCTCAGTCTTCAGTAAAAAAATATAGACTTTGCTTGACAATATAAACAAAAGCTGCTCTGTTATAAATGTCATCATAAAATAATAGTGCAGATCCTACAAAAATAGAAGTTAGAGATCATATAAAAACCACAGTCAAGATGGAATGCCAATGAATTAAAGTACATAAGCTGCCAGTAAAATATCGAACTGCATAACACCGACTCAGATACATAAACAGTATTGTTTAAGAGGATGCCTTACATCAGATAAGCAATGCGATTGGTTGCCGTATTTGTTAATTCTACTTATATCTCCAAGAAGTTTCATATCGGACTCCCCATCATATTGTACCGTGGCCTCGAAGAGTCCTTCATTTGGTAACGTTTTAATAGCAACTAGAACACGTTTGTCCTCTCCAGCCGTATATACAAATGTTCTGAATGAAAATTCCTCAACGGCTTTATCGCGCACGAAATTTGATTTGACAAGAGATGCGCGTTTCGTTGAATCGAACGTTAATCTGGCACAACGATGGGCGTCATCCTTTAATAAATAATTAATTCTATCAACAACATATTTTGACACTCTTCGAACAATGGTATCATTTACTGACAATTCATTGGATGAATAACACGGACAGTAATGTTCCGGAACATCCGCCTGATGACAGCTTCTCATCTTCGGAATCTCTCGGAACAGACTTATTCCCCTTGGAAAAGGCCTTGTAGTATCAACTGGTTTCTGAGTACCAAAGTTTTTCCTTAAAATATCAAGCATTGTTTCGTGCACGTCAAACGCTGTTGTCAATCTGTCGGCGTTTTTCTTAAAATTGCTATGCAAATCAGGGAAACGTTCTCGGATACGTTCCGGAATGTATATTGTCATTATAGGCATCATACTCGTTACTCTCCCGATACCCGTATTTTGTATTTCGCTATATCTAGGTCCATGGTCGGCATAAAATATCAAAGCAGCATTATCTAACTTTTTTGTATCTTTCATCCATTTAAAAAATTCCATTGTATCCTTATCAGCATGTTCATAAAAATTAATAAAATCATGACCTATTTCGTTGAGGTAAGACACTCCGAATTTTTTCTTGTTACCATAAGAATGTATGAAATTCTTAAAATATTCAATGACAAGTTTATGTTTAGGCGTATTTCCAAAGCACAAATATGAAACATCCTTAAGTCTAAAATTATGATGTTCTAAAAATAATAATAATCTTTTCACATTTCTTATTGTTTGCGTACGAATTTTTTCTGCAGATAGAAAAAATGGACGGAAGTAATGTTTAGCAGGAAGTTCCTTAAATCCACTAAAAGTAGCAATGCTAGGCCAGTCCTCACTGAACATATCGACATAACCTTTCTTCGTAAAATTCTTCCATATAAATGGCGTAGTATCAATAGTTACTCCGCTTGGCAACTCTTCACTTCTTTTTCCAGTGAATAGTGCCAACAAATTTGGATGTGAATTATCGCCCACTTTTGTATATCCGGTTAGAACATAAGCACCCAGTTCATCTCGGAGGTATTTCATTGTTAGTGGCATCTTTCGTTCCGCAATCAATCGTGACAACGAGTCGAAGCCAAACATGTAAATGCTTGGCTCCGTATCCGTTTCCGCTTCCAAAGTTGTCTTAGCTAACACATTCTTATAATCTGCATGAAAATGCAGATTATCATAGACTAGTTTGTCGTCATTTTTGCACTGAACATAAATGACATCAGTGGGAATATACACTGGCTCTTTAAATTGTTTTTCGTCCGTAAACGTAACATTATAATCCCCAACTCGTTCCACCTTGCTGTAAACACATAGTAGTTTACTAGTATCAAACCCTGCAGAACTTACTGCTGTGGTGTTAAATCGTAATATACCTTCATCATCAATAAACATTAGTGAATCCCAAGGTTCGCACTTAACTGGCTCTGGGGTCCAAAAAAAGTTTTCGATTGAAGAATCATGAAAATCGAACCGCGGAAGAACGCATGGACTCTTTATATCCTTATTGATAAAAACGTGAAAAACTGGCCAGTTTAACTGAACAATGAAAACTATTAACGTCGGCAGCAAAACAATTGTTAATAAGAAAATTCGGCATTTCCTGTTTATTCGGCAGGAACAAAATAGAGAACTGGCACATTCCGCCATTGATCTAGTGGACTGATATCTGTAAAGAGAATAAAGATCTTTAGTAGGCGGCACATTTTTTTTCATTTTTACAAAAACATTACGAAAATAATGAATTATACTGTATAAAATAGTACAACTAGACTTGTAATATACACCACTGCACAACATGAATAAAAAGACGGATTTCTCGTTAATGTGAATAAGGCATAACATCTGGAACCAAACTAGTTCATGCGTGATCCAAATCGCTTGTAGGTAAGTATGAGTCGACGTTATAGCAAACAAAGTATAAATGGCTATTTACCACACCTGTTGTGATAGACTTACGAGAATAACAAATTTCACTGCCACTAGAAAAGTATAGAGTATAGTGGGTATTGACCGTGAAGCGGCTTCGATGAGCCAACTTGTTTTCGACATCTACACAAAGCGGTATATTATATCGTGAAAGGACATCAATGAAAATCAACCGCCAAGACATATCGTGCTTTAACAATCCATGTGTTAATTCTATTCTTATAGGAGAAAAAAAACAATAGTTTTCGGGTTTTGTTTTTTGTTCGGCCTATAGTGTGTTGACTGTTTCATTTTACTCCCAGTGTTTTTATTTTGGAATGTTAAAATATTAAACCTCGTTTGAAAAAGTGTTGTTACGCAAACATCATGTAATATATAACAATGCATGGTATTATATACGTCACATATCTATATACGAGTCGGGCAGGGGGGGGGGGGGGGGCTGTTCTGGTGCAGCCTTGTGAGTAGCGACCATCAGTATACGTGCATATAGTAAAACTGAAGTTGTTATTGTTTGGCATGATTGCCAGTAATATTTCACAAAAGATACACAACTGAAATAAATATAGTTTCTACATAACAAAGTTCTAGGTCGCGTCTTAAAGCTAGAACTTATGATGACAAATCTGGTAATAAGTCAGTTGATAATAACAGGACTTTATACAAGAATGTGTTGTCTAGTAGATTGATTGATTGATTAATGGTGTTTAACGCCCGAGCAGCAATATTTCAGCTATATTCAGGCGATCTGTCTAGTAGACGCCCCGGTTTTCTCCCTACATTAACGACATGGTGTAGCTGGAAAATTGCTGAATACACTTTTACCTACAAACAATCTCAAGGATAGCAGAAAATGCACCTATTAATTGCTCGTTTTTTTTGTGTTAACATAAATACAGTAACACTCACTCGCTTGCATTAAATTAAGTGAATTCAGTTTGTATTTCTTATGTTGACAATTTCAGTTCGACATTCTCTGCTTCTATTATTAATAATTTATATAATTAGTGACATTCACTAAACGTATAATTAAAATATAAATAACTAGTAAATGTCTCCTGATAAGTCCTACTTTATGTAAGGATTACGGATTAGGATTAAAACTTAGGTTGAAGACTAATTAGAATCGGTGCGTCCTTTTACCAAAGAACACCACAGAACTCAATAAAATACATTTTTCCATTAACTAAATAAAAATATTATAATATGCCTTATTGTGAACAATTTTTCTAAAAACCACATTTTTGTTCACCATTATGTCCCGTCGTACGCGGCTGAAGGTTTCGCTGATAACGGCGATACCACAGAAACTAACATACCACAGAACACCCTAAATAACCTAAAAAGGAAAGTGAAATTATTAAATTGTGTTTATATTAATCTGTAAAAACGTCAGATCTTAAATTGTTTTCAATAAAAATACGGTATTTTTTCTCCTTACATGGAAACTGCTGACTAAAAAACACCATTAAGGATACAGAAGGTTTAAGGGTAGGAGATTCATGTCTGTCCCATTTATTATTACACGTACATGTGAGTTGAAGTAAGTTGTGGGTTTTCAGAGTGGTCATACGTCATGTCTAATCATCGAGTTTTAAAATAAATCAACCTGAATGAATCCATGATGCTTCTAAGTGATTTCTCATTAAAATTTACACACAGAAGAAAACACAGTAAAAGTGTTTACACGATTGCATTAAACATGAAATGCAATAATACTGTGAGGCTGTGTAGGTCTATACACAATAGATTAATATCTGAATGTTCGCACACGATCTTTAAAGTTAAGTGCTCTACCCTTATCGGTTAATTACATTTGAATTACCGTTTTATTATATTTTAAAACAAAAGTATAAGATTGAACATGTTAAAATTGTCGCCTTAAGTCTTTAACTTACTTACAACACACATGTTAACTACAACAGCACCTTACTTATTGAACGATATTTACACATGATATGGCGTGTCCCGCACACACACAATAATAATAAACCTCAAACCACATTCCACGCCTACACAACAACAATTAATAACATACTACTGGACAAGTAGCGATACACTTATTAAACCAATTTACTTACCGAAAATTTATTCTACATATATCAACAATACACAGTATAAAGACCTACATTATAACCTCGAAGACGGAAGTGCGTTTTAAATATCCACACACATAACCATTGATTATAGTTATCCTATCGTTACAGCACTGTAAACAAATAATATTTCGTCGCCAAGGGCCAATGATGTACAAACACTATTAGGATAATAATTGAAACAGAGAACATTTTTATTGTACGGTTTATTTTGTGATTATTTTGTGCTGTGTATTCCAACTTACTCTGATTGTCCCGATTATCAATATCATTTATATATATTTTAATTTAAAAGTTTAATAATAAATAAAATACATACATATTTTATTAGAGTGTCACATATTCGATCAAACATATTTAAACCATTACAGTAACAACATAATTAAAAAATATCCAGCCTTATAAAGACTTATGAGACACTTCTGTACAGACTTCACTAAAACTGTAAAAATTAAAATATGTGAAATATATACCATAATTGATCATGACTTCACTGTAAAAAGTACTTAAATTAAAAATAATTATCCATTAAAACCTATATTTTCGCCATATCTAAAAATGCATAAAGTTAAATATGCAATACATTTACAAAATGTTGTATAGTTAAATTTCGAAAACCCATTATTTTAAATAATAATAATAATAATAATAATACTAATAATAATAATAATAATAATATTTATTGGTTCAAACACAATTACAATAATTGGTTAAGACCCGTAGTACAATAATTATAATACATGTGAATTATGTTTACAAATTACAAGTATAGAAATGTATAGAGTAAAACAGTAATTATACTAGAATACTTTGTATTTAGAAACTACATGGTAAAACTATTGTGTTTATACATAATCAAAATGCAAATAGTTTGTACACAGAAAACAGTCTTTGATAAATAAGTGTATAATAACTCATACCCCAGCATCCTCCCAAGTCAGGGGCTCTGAGTCCGCGTTCGCTCCATCATCACCCCTGACAACATACATATATATTTTTCGGGTCGGAAGTGAAGTTGCTTCTGACCTTGAGAAGTACCAATCAAAATCGTTTTTACAAAATCTGCATGTCGAACGTAAACAAACACACGAGGTTTAAAGCACATGTGAATACTTCGGTAATTTGATTCGAAATTGATAAAAATATATCATGTATCTTATATTTAAACGTGTAATAAGGTGTGTGACAGCTAATGATACGTTTTTTTATTTTCTTCTCGAATATTTTGGACCTTGTCAATTCCACGAAGACGAAGCTTATATTTGTATGTTTGTACTATAAATCGTAAATAATATTAATCTTATATCCATATATGTAACAAGACATTAGCTATGTACGCATGTGTCAGTATATGACTCTGTAGGGACCTACTACTTTTTGTAGAAAAAGGGGGGGGGGTAGGATTTTTTGGACACAATTAATCCAGAAGAACCAGACATTAAGTAATTCCAAACTGAGCAAAAAAGAGCATATAGGTAGAAAGGAAGTGTTCTTAGCAGTATTATATTTTAGACCCCACTTTATTTCCACCCCCTCCCCACAAGTCTGCATAAAGGATGTGTTTGGTTATTTATACATGTACCTTTTACAGATGTAAAAAAAAATCCAGAAATTAAAGATGTTAATGATGTACCCTTGAAATATTTCAACAAAATATATTGACTTTTATACCAAAGCAGTACTTGTGTATACACTTACTGGGTACTTCTGCCTAGCTCCATCAAATAAAACCTGGATATCAATATATAGCTAAAAAAATTACTGAAAGTGGCATAGAGTTCCATTTAAACAAACAAATTGTATGTGACTAATTGATAATAGTTATTTGCAAATGCATAATTCAGTGTCTGCTGATATAAATTGAGGGATCAGTGAAATGGGACACTAGAAAGTTTAGCCGTTATTAGCATTCATAATCTTTTCATACATGCACATAGTGGTGTACATGCTATTTTGTATTTGCCTGCATTACACCGAAAGAATATTCCTTTGATATATTATAGACAAGCTTCAACAAGTTGCATTTTTTGCAGTCGCACATTTAGTTTGATTTTAGACCTTATGGGCCTGTACCATAACAAGTTAAACAATCTAAATAACAGCCCATACACTGTCATAACTAAGCTGCCTGCCATGTTGACTTTAAGCTGCATACACATACAAGAATCGCAGCTCATTTTAACCTAAAGGAGAACTACATAGTTTGCCATACTACATGTAGTTACTTATATATTATGACAAGCCCCAATATAGGACAGTTTGAGCTTGGTTTTAATTCTTTGTCTTGCATATTTATTGAATAATTAAAAACAAGTGCCATTGTCACAGTAAAAAAACTGCACTTGCAGCTTTTGCATTTATTCCTTTTAGGTAAGCAGTATTTAAGAAATTAAGTAAATAAGATTTATGTGTACTAGTTCATGTTCAATTCCAAAACATGACCATATACATGTTCACAAAATTACACTATTTTGATAGGACAAGTTACTTGGAAATATATTTTGTATCAACAGATTCAATATGCAAAATCAAGATTACCAATACATTTTTAAACCCCAATTTGGAGCCAAAATCTAAATGTATTTTTCAATTTAGTTAAGTTAGAATTGCAATCATATTTAACTTTCATTTCCCCCAAATAGGACACTTAAAGTCCATGATTTTGTTAATTGGGTCCTCTAGAACTTTAATAAACAGATCATCAACCTTTAATTATGGTCTAGTATTAAGCATACCAGTACTTATAAATTATTCTTAATACAATTATGTAGCTCATGTGAAAATTTATGATCTGCTAAGATGTCCCATTACCCTGAATGACCCAGCTGGTTGTGATTCAACACCCAGGGGTTTACAAATATTATCTGTTATTGAACTGTTTGCACTGTTTTATATTTTTTATTTTTTTCTGCCACTTATTGTATACTTCTAGAACACCTTGTTGATAAACTTAACAATTCATTCATAACCATCCAGTCCTTTGCTTAAAAAAACATGGGTTTATTCTTTTAACTGGTCCAGCAGATAAGGTACATACAGCATATGTAAACTAGTACCATACAAGTCTCATTCTTGCCATGAAACAAATTTACATGTACTAGTATATGAAAAATTATTTCACTTGGGGTAATTAAAATCACGCAGAGACTGAATATTATAAGACAGGGACTCGGTGGCAGAGTGGTTGAGGTAGTCATCTTATTTAGATCACTGTTAACACAGGGGTTGCAGGTTGGGCTTGGCTGCTGGCAGGGTGTGCTCGACTCCTATCTTAACTGACAAGAATTGCCAATTTTCCTACCGAAACATTGTCTATGCTCATTCTTTGTGTAAAAATTCCATGACTTGTCAAGAACTATGTGACCATTTTCCATGAATGATTCTAGCATGACAGTGTTATTGACACTTGCAATTTAACACAAAATATGAGATAAAGGCACAGTAGAAATTTTTCGCCTGGAACTTTGTTGTAATTTTTTTATACTGATAAATTCCATAACTTTTCCAGGATTTCTTGACCCGTTTTGACCTTGTGGAAAGTTAGGAGTTTTCTCCTGGCACATCAGCTTCCTCCCCAATAAAAAACTACATGGCATTATAAAGCTGAAAAATTTCTGAAAGTAGGATGAACACAACAAACAAATCAAAATAAGACAAAATGAAATGGAAATTAATGTGATAATCTGCAACAGGTTTTGAAACTATGAACATAATCCATATGCATGAACATGAATATATTTTATCTTTTATTCCAGTACACAATTTATAAATCAGTCAGAATAGGAAATTTGCTTTCATGTGATAAAAAGTTTGACTAGTGTGCTGCATGATCAATTTTTAATATCCCGCACATTCTTACATGTACAATATATTATTAAACCATTATCCATGTCCATTTTGAAGTTGAATGTTTTCCTCCTATAATCAGTAGTTTTAACATGGACCATGGTGCATGTAAAACTGTTCACTAAATTTTACTCAAGTCTTGAATGTGATGATTTGTTGAAGATTACATACAGGTGTATAATACATGTAAATGTCAACCTAAATGTGTTGTAAAATTTAAATCACATATAATCCAATCAAATGAACAAATTTTGGTTGGAATATTTACAAATTGACATTCTTCTGTCACAAACAGATCTGTCCGTGTTAAAACAATCTCGTTTTGGGTTACTTCACCCACCTCTTTCTCAGTCCTTTTTCAGTTCCAATATGTCCGGATTACAGAAAATGTTAATTGTCTATTAATTTGTAATGATTGTAATCATTTACTACTGCTTTCACATACTGCACAGAACTCCATTTCATTTAGTCCACTACTTTATCAATATCACGTTCAACACGTGGAAGTATTCGTATGCAAATTTTTATATGCCATTGCAGTCGTCCTCATTTCATTTGAAAAACAAATGGCACCAGCTGTCACCGCTCATACAGCTTCTTTTTGAGGTCCGGAGGGAATTTGTCCAACATATCGTTAAAACAACCCACGATACAGGGCGCAGACATTTTTTGTTTACATGTAAACATTAGGCGAAGGTTACGATAAATTTCATTGGCTGATGTTAACTCCGGTCACCGCCAGATGGCGACACTCAGACCCGAAAAATATATATATGTTGTCAGGGGTGATGATGGAGCGAACGCGGACTCAGAACCCCTGACTTGGGAGGATGATACCCCAGATACACTTAAGTTTCTTATTTCAAATAGTTTTTGAAGAAATGAAGACAGTAACTTTAACACATTTTGGTTTTTTGTGTTCATTATTGATTTAAAGAAACTCTCTTCACGAAGGTTATCACAATTTATATTCCAGAAATAAGACAATTTGTTGAGAAATACTTTTCTTTCATCTGAGTATTTTGAACATTGCCAAAATAAATGTTTTTCGTCTTCAATTGTGGCGTCATTGCACATTTTACAAAGTCTGTCTTCTCTGGTAATATTGCAATGCCTGCCTCTTTCTATTTCAAGGTTATGTGCACTTAGCCTAAATTTACTAACAACAGATCTGTTTATGAAATTTTCTAAATGATCAACATAATATGCACGTTCTGGTGATAAGCAAAATGATTTAAAAAAGAGAACCTTTTCAGAAGAATGAATACTAGCATTTTGTTCCGGCAGAAAGAAAGATATCATTGATGCGTTGCTTCAATTGGGGGAAATAGAGGTTTGAAATCAGTATTGAAGGACATTAAATATGAAAATCCTAACTTCTGCAAACATTTCTTCATGTTTTTAGTCAAATAATTGGACTCCAGTGTATTGAAAAATAATTCATTCACCAATGAATTTCTATAGATGAGATAATGTGGTTAAGAAATTTGATTGAATACATAATTATTTTTGAGCCAATAGGTAGCCTATTAAGCTCAGAGAGGCAAGCACTGTTAGTAGTTTTACAGTTAACACCTAAAATTTCTTTTATAAACTTAATATGAAATTTTTCATACATAAATGAGCTTGCCTTAGGGAAATTGGTAGCAGATTCAATGCCCCAAAGTTCACTTCCGTATAATAAAATCGGCAAGACCATAGAGTCAAACACTTTTTCCAAGGTTTTGCAGGAAATATTCAATCCTAAAGTTTTTTTAACCTTAAATAGAGCTTTTCTTGCTTTATACTGTAGTACATTGGAAGCTAAATTGAAATTACCCTTATACTTTAGGACTATCCCAAGGTAACAATATTTATCAATAGTTTCGATATATGTGCCATTTATCTTGAAAAAGTCCAAAAAAGTCTTTCCATTTGAGTTAAAGATCATGGCTTCTGATTTAGTTAAGTTTATTTCTAACTTCCAGTCTGAACAGAACTATGCAAGCAGGTCAAGACTATTTTGTAATTAGAAAAGAGTTAGCATCACACCTATCTAGTGTTAGCTTTTCAAAATGGTCTTTGAAAATGTCATGAGGTAGAGTCTCATTAGTCGTGCAGTTTGACGACTGGCCAATAATATTTATCAGATTCCAAAATTTTTTAGGGTTTGTGTCAACAGAATCACTTATCTCTTTGCAAATCCTTTTCTTATACTATCTCTCTTCAAGTTTACACCTGCGTCTATAACGAGATCGAAATGAATAGAATTTCGTCCTGTATTCCGAATTAAAGGGATTTTTGTTTACCAATTTTTCGTACATTTTGACCATAGTTTTTAATTCGAAGCAAGAATCAGAAAACCAAGGCTTCTTACATCCTCACAAGTCAGGGTTTTTGTGTCCACATGTTTCCACGAAACCCCTGACAAACTTAGCTAGGAAATTCCCGGGCTCATAGTCACTATTTTGATTGGCTACATCATACCTTGATGTAGCCAATCAAAATCTCGCTTTCATTCGCGGCTTGTCTAGGGGATATCCCGATGTCGACTGTAAATAAACCAAACGCATGTGTTGCATAGACCATGTGAAAGTCAATGTATTTTGTACAGTAGTGTTAATAGTTTGTTATTACCGCGTTATTTATAAGTTGCGTTACGTTTTCTTCCCACTCAAGAATGAGTAATCTGACTACTGCCAAACACTTGCTTCTTTCAAGCAATTTCATTGGTTGATATTTTGAAGGATTGACGTCATACGAAAATCTTCTAACCCGGGAATTTCCTAGCTAAGTTTGTCAGGGGTTCGTGGACACATGAGGACACAGAAACCCTGACTTGTGAGGATGGGCTTCTTAGTGTTCTTTTTTAACGTTTTACCCAGTAGGAGAGGAGTCTTTTTGATTAATTTGGTAGACATGTCAGAAGTGTCTGTTAAATGGAATTAAAATCATTAGTCATAAAATTAACGCCACTGAAGTCATTCACTAAAAAATTATCTATCTTTTCTTTAACTGTATTACTTTGGTTATTTTCTGTAAAAGATTGAATAGCTAGATCAGACCAGATATATTTCCCTGGCAATGGTGACAAAATTGACTGTTGTGAATAATCAACATTACAAAGAGTCATTAGACCACATACAATCATTATAGGACAATGATTTGAAAAAGCTGTAAAATCACAAACTTAAAAATAAGCAACAGAACATAGTAGATCATAAGATACAATTGTGTAATGCTATATTAAAAGTAAAAGTAAAAATAAAACTTCAATATGAAAAGTTTATTAAATGAATAAAATCAAATTACTTAACTCTTAAATGCGTTTTGAGCCAATACATGGAATTAATACTTTCAAATCTTCTTTTTTGAATGGTATAAAATATCACTTTGTCTTAAATAAACAATTTTCGCCATTGAAATGAGTTAAAAATAAGACATGAAAGTGAAGTTTGAATTTCATCACATGACATTATCTGAGAAAATTTACCGTCCATATCAAGAATGTCAAAGTCAATAATCGAGTGTCTGGCTTTTTTGAACAGTTCGTATCTGAAATCATAAAGGGCACGTCATCAGAAAATGTTTTTCGGTTTCTAAATTGTTGGTGTCACAGAACCGACAGAGTCTCTGCTCAACAGGTGTACGCCGCCGGGTAATGTAACTTTATTAAAAATATTTCAAATTAGATGATATGTGTATAAGTCAACAGAAAAGCGTGTATTTATATTAATACGACTACGAATACCAAAGCTTAATTTTTATTGGGTGCATTTTTACAACAATAACATAAGCTCTATTTGGCTTTTAACTAAATACAATTCTGCGACTATACTTCTTGGGAATTCTGGAGTCCGGAAAACGAGGAGAAACGGGTAACACTCTACTTATCTCCTGTATACATACCACGTTTTGAATGAATAACGATAAAGTATAAGTACTGTATTTAATTTTATGAAGTACAGTTTTGACACTTTATTTACATACAATTCTTGAAGGTTTGGTGAGCAAACTTGAATGTGATAAAACAATAAAAATCAACAGCCGAATAGACAATAGAAAAGAGCGACAACTGAAGAACCAAAGTTAGTGACACTAACAATTATATTATAGTACAGAAAAACTGGAGAATTTACTCAATAATTTGATTTTACATCTAGCGAACATGCTATTCTAGTATAGTTTTACAATTGAAATAAATAACGAAGAACTGTGTTCATTAAATATTTGGAACATCGAAGTACAGTCTAATAAAAGTATCATACTAGATATATATTTTGTTTTAAAATAAAACCAAAGTTCGTCGGCAAAGTATTTTTTGCTCATTTTGTCCGGTGATATCCCGCATGTGCATAAAAATCATATGGGATTAAAATGCGAAAAGATTTTTATATGTATGTTTGTTTGTTTGTTTGTTTGTTTGATGGTGTTTAACGCCACTTTCAACAATTTTTCAGCTATATCATGGCGTCCAGTTTTTATTGGTGGAGGAAGCCGGAGTACCTGGAGAAAACCCCCGACCTGCGGTAGGAAAACTGGCAATCCTTGTCAATTAAGATTTGAGTCGAGTACACCCTGCCTGCAGTGAGAATCGAACCCGCAATCTCAGTGTTGACAGACCACGTGATCAATGGTAGACGAACTACCTTGACCATTCGGCCACCGAGGCCCCTTTATATGTATGAATTTTAGTTATAAAGTGATGAAAAAGTTAAATTTTAACAATAAAAGTAATCTACCAGTCATTGATACACTAAAGATTGATTGAAGTTGTAAAGATCGTGTCTTTCATGTTAGCTTTTAATGATATTTAAGAAACGAACGTTTAAAAAATATATAATGCATCATTAAACTATCAGAAAATGTAATATGAAGACCACAATTACTCCAGGGAATGTTAAATTAAAGATATATATATTTTTAATAAAACCGAAATTGGAAGATACGTATCATGCGCGGAATCACCGGGCGCGCAATACCATGTGCCTTGACAGTATGTTCGATGATTTTTCATATGAATCAGGTGGTAAATAAGTGTACATCTCCACGGCACGGGGATTCCAATTATTAAGAATGATACATTAGGGTTAATTAAGGTAATTTTGCGCAATCATCCAGAACAAGGATTCAGATTCATCAACTTTATAATGTAATTCACACATTTGCAGTTTGGAATTTAAAGGAACTTTCTTTAACAAGATGTTCTATTCTCCATGAAGTCGAACACACCCTTCTGGCTGATTCGGTCATTATTATTAGGTCCAAAAACTATTCTAAATCTACAGAAAGCTGAATTAGTTGCATTGTATTTATTTATTTCTTCACGGCGCTATGTTTCTTTAATTAAAAATGACCTTCGGTGCCATTTGTATTTCATTCATACGTTTAAATAAATTTAAATATTTAATAACATTTTAAAAAGCAATAGACCTGTGCATTGCAATGCACTTAATAGTTGATAATATGGATAAGTAACATTATGGTAGGGATTGTAATTAGCATGAAATTGGTTCTTAGTTTATGTATTCGACAGGTTATTGCAAATGTGATGTTTACGTGTAGCTACAGGGTGCAACTTCATTAGAGAGACGTTCTTTGAAAACTTGGTATTGGGCAATAACCACAGGTAATAGATGACAACGTGTTCCTTTGAAGTGATTATATACAAGTTTAGGTTGTATAACAATTTCTTTTGATAATTACTCTAAATTCGAAGTAACCATGTCATATGGGCAGTATCACAGTTGGTTAATGAAATGGTGGAGATACGTGTACATTGTATTTCTGGAGATAACATGTAAAAATTTATCTGTTAGGGAAGACAGTGTGAATAGCATTTAATGTTCACAAAGAAAAACTTCTTTCTTGTAGACGAGCAATTATTTTAATAAATGTTATAGATTTCAAATCAATTCGGATGCCAAAAAAATGGTCCGAAAAAATACATAAAGATGTCGTTTAATTACAAATTAACATAGGTTAACTAATTGAAAAATGCCTTTCATTTTCAGGAATTTAACATACTGGTCCGAAATGTTACATGCGTGTACAATACCAGCGCTCCTATAGACATACATTTATATACAGATACCCATCCCAGAAAACAGATAAAAATAATATAGTGCAAAGGTATAAAATGTATCAAATTGAAAAAGGAAAGGAACCTATAAATCAGGTTAGTTATACTAGTCCAGACCAGTCCAGGATAGGCTTGTATCGTACATGCAGTTATGTACAAATATAAAAACGGTATTCTATTTAGTGTACTATTTTATAATGTTTTCATGTAAGCGCATAAATATAAACTACAAATATTTGGACATGCTCCTTGGACAATATCAGTTAAAATTTCTTCGCTTACAACCACACCAACATTGAATAAAACTTTTTGCTTGTTTCTTATGTACTCGTATCGACTTAAAACATGCATGAATGTTTATTTATTCGAACGATATATATCAGTTAAATTTTCTTTGCTTACAACCACACCAACATTGAATAAAACTTTTTGCATGTTCCCTATGTACTCGTATCGACTTTAAACATGAATGTTTATTTATTTATTTATTTATTCGAACGATATATGTGCGATGTACATGTACAAACAATATACGAACAATAAATACACACAATATACGATAAATAAAATCGTTAACTTATACGTTCCATGGACTGTATGTTCACGTACACTGTTTATTGCCCGGCAATTTAATGCGATTCTTATAAGATACTTTTGAACAGAATATAACTAGTTCCAACCAAGTTCGAGGATCAGAGCACATTGTGGAATATTTATCTTGGTATAAAGGATTATTTTGATAGTTCGATATTCTCAACTTTCAATCAGTGATACATTTGCCAAGAACAAAAGTTCCCAGACAGTCCATAGATGTGTCAATGCAGTATCCAAAGTGCATCACCAAAATTGCACCTGTTAAAATCAACGTCAAGAATGCGTGTGAGATATTTACCTTTTTTTGAGCTAGGTATTTACATGATAGTTCGATTTCAGCACCCTGTTTACTTGGTATCCAAGGTAAGTATAATCGGCCACCTCTTCAATGTATTAATTAAGATGCAAATTTGTTTGAGTTACCTTGCTTTCCAACAACTATGACTTTTGATTTATTAGTACAGGTATTTAATTTAGGATTCCACTTTGCAGCAGAATCTAACGACATCTTCAAGAGCAATTGGAGGTATTTGTGTGATCGAGCCAAACATTATATGGAATGCCACTTTGCCATATCTTAACGCCAAACTCTGTTCAAAGCCCTAACGAGATCTATGAATGCCAAATGAAGTGGTTTTCTGGAATGGGATAGAGCACATATACCTTAAAGATTGAAAATTGGGCCTTAAATATATCTGTCCTTTTAAGTCGCCAATATTGTTTCAGCTAGTATATTTTGTTTCTCCTTAAAACCTACAAATACTGATTAAAAATGTTTTTGGTAAACAGCTTATATACATTGAATATAGGGTTATTCATCGTTAGTTATCTAGGTCACGGGTAATTCCTCGTTAGTTATCTAGGTCACGGGTTATTCCTTGTCAGTTATCTAGGTCAAGGGTTATACCTCGTTAGTTTAGGTCATATTTAAAGCAAAATTTATACATTTGTATAATGTGCAATCAGTGCCACTCATCCGGTATTTCGTCAGAGAATGAAATAATAGTAAACAATTCACTTTATGTTCTTGTTAAGATGGATTTGATCACACCCAACCGGCAGTGAGACTCTAACCCACACACTCAATGTATCAATAAATGATGTGACGCGAGACGTAGGGTATCAACAAAGTAATGCGTGTTGAGTTTCAACAAATTTAAGCATTTTTATTTGCAAATTACAACATAAGGGTCAAACAAAAACATTAAATACGACGTAAATGATGAAACACAAAAGAAAAGAGAGCTAATACATTATAAATACTTAATAAATATAAAAACAGTAAGCACGTGTCAAAAAGAACTTGTTTGACAATGTTCCGGTGTCTTCATAGTAAGTGCGCTTTAAGGAAAGATTCCTACACATCCAACATTATAGAATATGACATTTTCATTAAAGAGGGTACCCTCAACGTTAAAAATGAACCTCCTTAGTAAGAATGTATGTTGCACTTCAAAAAGAATTGTTTCTAGTCGTCCTACGTAAAAGCTCTGCAACATCTTATTCATAAAGATTTTAAATATTTGTTGGTTTTTTAGCCATCTGATGAGTCTCGATTAAATAAATCGCGTGTAAGACGTGGTAAATTTATAACTTTGGTATCAATTTTACCTATTTTACTATGTCTTACTTATATAATATTCGTGCAGTACATACTGAAAAAGATTTTATCTAAAAGAGAACATGTTTACTCAGAGGTATTTAAACAACTCCACAGTAGCATTTAGTGCATTTTATTTTATTGTTTATTATATATAACTTTAATATAATTACAAAACATCGATATAATAAATTGAAAACTTAATAAAGACAAAAGTGTAACAAAAAAAACTGCCTATTTAAATTAACATACATATATCTGTAAGTTTCTTTGACACCCTGTAAATGTAACACTATGTTGAAAACAATCTATAAAAATAAATCTTACAATCTTACAGATGTATTTTTCATTTTGCATAATTGAATCTAACTATTACTGTTATATGCCGTTTCGACTGATTGAGCGAGCCAACAAAACTTAATGAAACATAGCTAAACTAGGCGGGATCTTGTTATTGTGGGTACTATGATATTTTCAATTACCGAAAGAGTTAGTTTTAGAGTTCATTGTTCGATGTTCAACGTATCGACCAAGCTTCAATAAGTTTCTGTACATGCATTGGCAATGGTTCAGTCCATGTCTCGTCTGATCTCGGACTGGAAGGCAATGGTTCATTCCATGTCTCGTGTGATCTCCGACTGAAAGGCAATGGTTCATTCCATGTCTCGTTAGATGACCTACTAGAGGGCAATGCTTCATTCCATGTCTCACTTGATGTCCGACTAGAGGGCAATGGTTCATTCCAAGCCTCATGAGATGTCCGACTCGCGGGCAATTGTTCTTCCCATGTCCCGTTTGATGTCTGAGATGGCGCAATTGATAAATTATTCAAAGAGTGTACTTGGTTCGCACTTGGTTCATCCTCATCATCACGATTATTTTTCTTCCTTAAACAAAGAACTGACATGTTTACTTTCAGACTTAGAGACACGTACAATATTAATAAGCTCGACAGCTTGTAATTTTTAAATACAATGTAATAGCCGCACAAAATGATACATGATATATTGTTTTTATAAATCCCAAGTGGTGTTAAATATGTGTATGAATTACATGAATCGGCTGGTTTTTCACTCAGGATTTCTGGACTTTTATTTAGATGCGTTGTGGATCCTTTGGGATTTCAAAATTTCCGCAAAATTAAATCTGATACGTATGGTGGCATATATCTGCCCCTATACTTGTCACATAAACTTAAACACGCCTTTTATTTTCTTAAAAATATTAGCACTTTATTATGTTTAAAAGTTTTCCTTAATATTTGACAAGTAGACTTAATTAAGTGACAAGTGGACTTATTTCACAAATTATGTAGACTTAGTTATGTGACAAGTAGGGGCAGATACATGCCACCATAGATACGATAATCCATAACTTTTATGTATTACACTAGTTTCTCATATTCATCTTTACCTAAAAATAAACTGGCAGACAAATGTGAGCAAAAATTGTTGAAATTTTACACTTAACTATTAAGCAGGCCGTTGTTAAAAATACTTACCGTGAAGGAACACAACAAAAACAACAGACGCATACAAAAAGCAGGCATGCGCACGCCAAGGATAGAATCAATATTCCCCACCACTTCACTGCAAAAAAGAAAAGTTACTTTTATAATGAGTTTTTAATGGGTAGTGGGGGTTGGTGTTGTTCCTAGGTCAATATAACAAAGTATTCTTCTATTGGAAGAACGAAATAATGGAAAATAGCGAGTATTATTAATAAAAAGATAATTAAAGGACAGAGAAAATCAAGGCTTAATAAAAGGGGGACAAGAACAATGAAGTTATTTAAATTGATGAAAAGGACAGGGTATTGTTTAAATTACCACAGACCTCCTCATTCAGTATTTGTTATAGCTATTATACACGTTCGACTAAATACGTTATTACATTTTTGATCCAATTAATTAAGACTGTTCACGCAAGAAAACCTGGCTGCTAAACCATATTTTTCTACCATTGGTTCTAGATTTTTAGAGAGTATTAAAATTAGAATTTGGAGTCTTAATCTTTGTAAATTATTGTTGTTCGTTTAGCAGCAGTATAAATTCTTACTTGTTGTGCAGTTCTTTCCAGTAAAGAGTGTGTTACATTCACAGAAATAGCCGTCCACTTGATCTACACATTTACCATAGAAACATGGATTAGTTTCGCAGTCATCTTTGTCTGAAATAGATATAAATGTTTACTGAATGCCATTGATAATATTTTTTATAGTCCACGAGTAGACAAATATAATCTTTGAAGATGTCCATGTTAAATGATATCTTGACAAAAACTATGGAATACGACATGTTTATTTCATCGATCTGATTGGCAATCGCCTGTATGAAACCAATTAAATATTAAATTTGGTACTTTCTGTTTATTTTGAGCACTCAAGAGCTAGGAATGGCTACCTTGTACCTTGAATAATGGACCCTAGTGACATGTTTTACTCCAACATAGCTCAATATCATGGAAACATACACATGCGTTACAAATCACACATATACATGATATACATCATCACGGTGTACATTCATCTGCTGGCCCGCAGAGCTGACCTGATGGCGTTTAAATCGGAACCGCTTTTGGTGGTGCTGCAATAAGTACCTTGCTCTTGAAAACTGCATTAGTTCATTGGTCAAAAAAGACATTACACCGGTGTACAACTAGTACTTTTTGATTCGAGCCTACGCGCAAAGCACCAAATAGGCACATCAAGTGCCGACAGAATTTTAATAAGTAATAATGTTTTGGAGGTTAATGACATGTCATTTTAATATGTCAAATATAAACATTATGTAACATGTAAGTAGAAAACGATTGAGAAAAACACTAACATCTCACAATGATATAACAAACCATTTTAACTTATTGTTATCACATATTTACTTTATCTTCACAAATCTAACACAGTAACATTCCTGAAGTTTTTAATTTGCATAGGTTTTCTCCGAAAATTAATAAAATATCTTTTGTCAACATAGATATATAAAAAAACCTTATTCATTTCAATTTGAAATTTATTAAAGACTCCTTACCAAATTCACAATGTCTGCCTTCATAACCTGGAGTGCAGTCACACAAGTAATCGCTCCCAAAATCAATACAAGTTCCATGCTGACAATGACCACATATAGACAGAAGGAAAGGATGTTTTTGGTTACTTGGACCCCCTACAAAAATATACATTAAATAAAGATCGTCGAAAATACCATATTTTAGTTATTCGTTTATTATTTATTCTGAGAAACGGCCATTATACAGTTGTGCAAATTCCGTAAGTAAGCTGACAACACTGACAGCTCATTGGATAAATCCTCTTGTGAATATGTTGTGTAAATGTTGGGTTTACAATGTTGCTCAATGCAATTAAATTTTTGAATAAAATATTGTTGAACAAAAACAATATCGATGAATTTTGTCAAACTATGAAGACGAGTTCATAATCAAGTATGGTTAGACCACATGACTTAAAACCGTCTGCACACTTTTTCTGAGTTACCGACTTTTACTATATTCCGCCTTTACCCCGTAATACTAAAGAACAAAAAAGCGGACATCCCAATTACCATTAAAGTACAGGTACATGCATTTAATGAAATATAACTTCTGCATAAATTACATACCATGGAATACACAGTGATATATCAGTTTTATTCGTGTATGCCCCTCTTCACGGAATACAGTGATATATCACAGTTTTAGTGTATCCCCCTCATCACGTAATACAGTGATATATCACAGTTTTTGTGTATCCCCTTCTTCCTAAATACAGTGATATATCACAGTTTAGTGTATCCGCCTTTTTCCGGAATACAGTGATATATCACAGTTTAGTGTATTCCCTTCTTACGGAATACAGTGATATATCACAGTTTTAGTGTATTCCCTCCTCACGGAATACAGTGAAATATCACAGTTTTAGTGTATACCCCTCCTCTCGGAATACACTGATATATCAGTTTTAGTGTATACCACTTCTTACGGAATACAGTGATATATCACAGTTTTAATGTATCACACTCCTCACGGAATACTATATGTTATTCGGATCTTCACAAGGGATAAGAGTTCATATTCCCCATCCTCACAAGTCAGGGTTTCTGTGTCCACATGCGTTACGTTTTCTTCCCACTCAAGAATGAGTAAGAATGACTACTGCCAAACGCTTCTTTCAATCAATTTCATTGGTTGATATTTTCCGGGAGTTTCCTAGCTAAGTTTGTCAGTGTTTCGTGGACACAGAAACCCTGACTTGTGAGGATGCATATTCCCTGTCTGTATTTTATATTCCATGAGCCGGAGTCGAAGGGAATATAGAATACAGAGAGGGAATATGAACCCGTATCCCCTGTGAAGCCCGAATAACAATTATATTCTGTTGAAGTCTTCTTGTACTAATATTATATATATATATATATAGATTAGACATTTCTCAAGCTTGAAGAAAAAATGTGTTTTTGGACCACCACTATCGAAGAACGTACCATTTAACACATTTAAGTTTACGAATACTGCACCCTACCTGTTTAATAAATTATTTTTTTGACTGGTCAATACACAATTTTACAAATACTTTCATGTGTATTGTGTATAATATGAAAACGAAAAATGTTGATCCGTAAACTGCATGTATTTAAAATTGATATTTCATATCTTAATATTATGTTTAACTATTTATATTATGTAAAACAAATAAATTAGTCAATAAATAGACGCCATTTCGAAACTGGTTTCAATATCCCCGGGGTTTCAGAAGGAATGCGGTATGATGTCCCGGTCTTGATTAACCAATCATATTGTAGGGATTCACTAGATACATTACTTCAACTGAATATAGTGATACATCACAATTTTAGTGTATCCCCTTCCTCACGGAATACACAATGATATGTCACAGTATAAGGTATTCCCCTTCTTACGGAATACAGGGATATATCAGTTTAAGTGTATCCCCTTCCTAACGCAATACAGTGATATTGTATCACAGTTTTAGTGTACCTCCCTCCTCATCTCGTTTGGAATTATAGTACAATAACATCTCTGGGTACGGGAAAGCAACATGCTTACTTTTCGCCGAGATTTAAATCAGTTGCTCAACATTCGATACCCTCAAACATCACAAGTAATCAAATTTATACAAATATACACATACAAATATACGTAAGGCAAATGAAGCACTATATACAGACAGTTTTAGCATACGCACTTTTATGTATTTTACAACGTGCATCGTCAACACGACTATATTGATAGTTATATGTAACTTGTATTTGTTTTACCTTTTCTTATAAGTAAAATTATTTTTTTAATTACTTGTTCTTAACATTTTAAGAAAAAGTCCGACAAATAGAATTCACCTTGTATCAAAATGATTTGTGTTTCTGTTACATGTTCATACCATACGCTATTTGGCATTTAGAATTTCACACAGCAGGTTATTACCGGTATTTTTCAGCAGACGTATTGTGTTTCGATCATGAAACGGTATTATCGTCGGGGTCGATCCAGTCGTCAAAGTAGTTGCCTGTGTAATATTTGTTTGTCTTAAGGAAACTGACGTTACTGTAGTTGATAGTTCGGTAGACGCTTGTGGTATTTGATTCGTTGCCGTGGTATTTGTCGTTACAGTAGACATTTCTGAAAAGAATGTTTGATGACTGTTTAATGGTATATCTATATTATGGTATATATTTGCTAGCGATAAATCTGTTAAACATATTGTTCACACTGTAAGGAGCCAGTTCGTAAATCCTTTGTTATGCTAATGCAAAGTGTACCACTTTATTTATAATACTATTAACAATTACACTTATTCGTATTTGTAATTACTTGTCAAGTAAAAGCATCTTTTCATATTTGTTGGATTCAAGCACATTAAATAGAGTTATCATTGGAATTTGTTCGATTTATTAGGGTCTTACTGCTCAGTTTTACCAGTTATAGGAGACGAAGACAGATTACCCGGATTACTGGCAAGACAACCAATAACACAACAACATGCCCAGCACTTAAACAGTTTTAAAAAATGTAACATATGTGTTATTACCAAATTAGAAATAATAAATTTGTTCGGGTATTAATTTGTTTGTTTTCACTATAGTTTCCGTTTCCGTGTTCCTTAATTTATTTAAGAACATATAGTTCCGTGTATACAGTTGTTTATACAAGTTATCAAACAATATCATTTCGAATTTTAATTAATTTGTTTTGAAAGCTGGAATATAAAGTTATTGGGGAAATTTTAATATTCAGTTTAGAAACTCTTTATTAATTTTCAAACAATGTACATATACGGTAATGGGTTTATTGAATAACGAAATGATAATAAAGTTAATAAAAATTCCGTTGTTCAAACGATGTTGAAATGTGTATTGATTTAACGTTTTACAAATGGTTGTCTGTTCTTAAAGGTTATGTCTGTTTTTTTTCTTTTAACGTCTGCTAGTAAAATGTTGTCTCTGTTTTTAATTTTGTATGTTTTTTTTTATCTTTTAACGTCTGTTATTTAAAGTTTATGTCTGTTTTTAGTTTATCGTTTGTTCGTTTTTGTCCTAATTGCAGTTATTACTGGTTACGTCCGTTTTTATCTCTTAACGTCTATTTTTATATTTTATGTCTGTTATTAATTTTGTTAATTTTTGCCCTAATGGCTGCCCATATTCAACATTATCCGCTCTATATATTTCATGATGAAAAATCAAGGTAAACCTACTATATTTAATAGTAATATAAATATAACCCAACCTAGATCATTGGTTCTGTGATAGGTTCCAATGGTAGCAAAACTGGTTTTTGTTTCGTGTATGTGTGCTTGTCTAGAATTGTAACTATCTCTTGACTTTCGGCTCTTTGTTAAATGGTAGGTTGGTATGGTCAGTATGTTAGAGTTCTCTTTCTTGTATTATAACAATATAATGTCTTCGTATATATATTTGTCCATATTTGTAAAGGCGTTTTAGAAACCTATAAAAATTTGGAAGCAGAAACTGTTGTTCGTGTTGTCGTTAAATGAACATTGTCACCAAATAATCGTAGAAAGGCCGTTACATCTTGTTGTTCACTCGCTTTCCTTACTTTTTTCTACGTACGTTAGACCACAGGAATTTGACCCCATATCATTTGGGTCGAAATATGGCCAGACAACGAAAAAAAAGTATTGTCGCGAACGAAGTGAGCGAAGGAGTCTAACGCAAAAGTAAACAATTCCTACCCCCCTACCTTTGTTGTTGATTTTGCTTTGAGAATTTGCACTGACAACATGATTGTAGGTGTTCTACTTACTCACGGACATTTTTTCTTTAAGATTATGATATCGATTCCTTTAATATATCCATATTGTTGCAACCGCGAAACTTTTTCATAGACTGAAACACTTTCTTTACTTCAGGGAATCGTCCATGGAGATTGGTTCCGCAGTAAATGAAAAAAAGTTAAACGCGAAGTCGGAACCAGAGTAAAATTATCCGGAACATGGCTGATGTCATTGGGTTACATCCCTTTATCAACAGGTGCTAGAAATGTAAACAATTCGATTAAAACTCAATTTTACAAAAAATAATTAAAATTAGGATTTAAATATTATTTCATTTACATACAAAGCAAAGTTTTATTTTTACCGTTTTATCCCATTAATTCTGCATATTTTTATTAATTAGTATCTTCTTGAAGTTTAAAGGAATTTTAATTATTTCACGTGTTCAAATATTTTAATTGTCTTGAAACAGTGCTTTATAATTTCTGTCGAATATGATTTATGGAGTCCTAATTCTTTCTTGCGATATGTATATTGCCACTTCGAATTAGTCGCTCATGCAATCGATGCGCAATTCTCTCAAAAATAAACCTTATGAAATCATTATGGGAAAAATTGTATACATAGTAATCTTTATACGATTGTTATTATTTTATATTAGAACATTTTTTGCGTGTCCTGGCACCCCTTAGTAAACCAATCAGAAAAACAAAGTAAATGTTAATTGATAGGTAATCTAAAGGGTACAAACCTATGTTTCATAAAATATCGCAATTTTCAGGTATCATTACGTTAACCACATGACGCCATGGGACTAGTCACCATAAACATTGATGTTGTAGGCCTTCGGGTTACTATTAAATAGTTACTGTTATAATACTGTTATAAGGCTAAATAAAACGACTTTAAACAAACTAGTGTATTTATGTAATAATGTAAACATGAACCTCTTAATTGTTTTACCATCCTATTAATGAAGTTAAAAAAAAATACCGAAAACGTAAGAAACTGTAATAAATACAATCCACGAATCAAAGGCAGCAAATCCGGCAAACAGCAGAACCAAAAACCTAAAATATAGTAACTAACTTGGGCCTAACTTGGTACAGGAATTTCTAAAGAAATGGTGGGTTAAAGCAGGTTTTCTGGCATGCTAAGCATCGCGCGTCCATTACTGTAGTATGTGAGTTAGTTAGTTGATTAAAATGGATGGATATCATATACCACTAATCATTATTAGGTGTATCTAACAATCATCGTAGAACATTCACTGTACACTGAATTCCAAATTGGAAAAAATACCTGCAGCCATTGTTTAAACAAGATTATTTTTGACAAGGATGTGGTTATCTATAGTAAAACTTATTAAAGGTGCGGACGTGTCGTTATTTCTTGTAATCTTGGTTTATAAGTTCATCCCGAAGAAAAACGTGTGCAAAGTCAGTATACTCGCTGGACGCTCTTGCATACCCGGTCAATTGAGAAATACAGACCTCGTATGTACAGAGAAACAGGAAAAGACCTGCAACCATTTTCTAAACAAGATTATTTTTGACAAGGATGTGGTATCTATAGTAAAACTTATTAAAGGCGCGGACGAGTCGTTATTTCTTGTAACCTTGGTTTATAAGTTCATTCCGAAGAAAAAGGCGACGTTTGCAGTCACTATACTCGCTGGACGCTCTTGCATACCTGATCAATTGAGAAATACAGAAACCGTATGCACAGAAAAGCTGGAATATTGCTGCATAAGTGAGAAAAATTGTAATTTTGAAATTAAAATCGTCTTCTTTGTCGTAAATTCTTGTGGTAAGATCACCGTTGGTGTTATATTCGAGGTGTCAGTCTAAAAATAATGTAGATGAAGCTGATTCTGTTTCTTTAATTTTCAGTTCTGAAGGATATATTACGGAAGCCACCTAGCCAATTGAGCGTTGTTAATTGAAAGAATATCATCAATATGTAAATGTGAAATTAAAGGACCTAGCTCCTGCTATCTTCTTGGCTTTACAGACGTTTGAAGTTGAATAAGTTCGTTAGAATACAGGAACAAATCGACAAGGAGTATGGCACAGTTTTTACCTATTGGAAAAACACATCATGCAAAAGTTACAAATATGTTATCTTTCAGAAAATGAAACACACTATAAACCTGTTTCTCACTGTAGCATAATTAGCTTTTTAGTTCTTTAATAAAAAAAACTCGTATAGGTGTAAACTAAAATTACATATTTGTAGGCATATTTAGAAGCTAAGGCTTTGAGTACCTTTCCTTGCTAGGATTTTTAATACAGACTTCAGAAAGAACACACAATGTTTATGTGTAACAAATAAATACACAGAGAGACCAAATTAGAAGAAAAAAAAGTAACATTTTGTAAGGTATGATTTAAAAAAGAAAATTAAAAAAATAAAGAAATGACACGAAAGGAATCTGATCTTAATTAAAATATAGTAAATATAATAAGACATTTGCATGAACTGCGTTTATCAAGGGTGTACAGTGCAAATATACTCACTCAAAAAAGATTTTGACCACAGTCGTTCACGGGTGGATAAACTTGAATGCTTTCACCTGGAAACCGTTAATTAAGGTATAATTATGATGTTGTGTAGATATATTTGAATATTTATAGGTTATTGTCAGCAAAAAAAAAATGATTTGAAAAAAATTTATCCGATGTTTTCAGTGAGTATATTTATCATCTATGTTATTTGTTGTACAATAAAAGTATAGAACTAAAAAAAATATTGCTTGATAGGAATAAATTTAATTCTATTCTTGTACTCACTTTTAGTGATATTTGGTATTCTGTTTTGGTTCATATGTTGTCAAATACTGTGATGGTATGTATCACTAAGTTACATGCTATTTTAATCTTAAAAATCGGCTAGACGTGTTTGAATTTTTTTTCTCAAATAAATACATTTAAAAGTTGCATCAAGCATAACATCAGCTGAGCAAAGGTACATTATAATAATAACAAGTTATAATAATACCTGACGAGATATAATGCATCAGGGATAAAATGAGTTTCTCACTGTTGGTGTACTTTTTATAATGTACTAAGACATAAATGAGTATATCTGACCGATTCAGAATGAATTGTCATTCTTTAAGATACGAGAAAACCACGTTTTGCCATTTCCATATACCCTATGTTAAGAGCTGTTTTATCAAATTTTTAATCAGCACACAGTTGATTTTTAGAAACTTTTATATTTAAAGGAATTAAAATTTCACGTTGTACATGACAGAACTTTAAATAATTAAAATGTATCATCTGATGTTTTCTTTAGTTATACTTGCTAGAAAACTTAAATATATTTAATATTACTTTTATATTAAGATAAAAATCAATTATTAGATAAAAATAATCTGAATTCAAAGATGTTTCACTGTATTATCCTACCTGAATTGCAACAAGCACCCGTATATTCATTGAAACACTGACAGGCATTTTGAGTGCTGTTATAAGTTCCGTTAAAACAAACTGCACAATATCTTTTTTCTTCGCCGTATTTTTGAAATTGGTTATAGTCAATTTTACAATCATTCAAACACTGCCAGAAGTCCAAACGAGTGTCACAGCATATTGGCTTTATTCTATTCTGGATTCCAACGCCACATTTAGTGCTGCATTCGCTCCATGTCACCCATGGCATTATGTCGCACACTTTAAATCCTCCTATACACGTGCAACTAGCCATATATATTATTCCCGTAATTAAAAGCAGATGAATAAAGCAATGATAATGTACATCAGTTTGCAGTATCTCCATGATCTCACAATATTTATTAATTTAACTAAAACCAAAATTCGTTTTTAAATATATGCAGAGTAATCAAATTAAAAAATTTAACAGAAATATACGACACTGTCCAATTTAACGTCATAATTTCTCTTTAAAACAGCCGCCGTATACAAGTGAAACTATAAAACATTTTTATTTATAATTATTAGTAATTATAATACCACACACAGATGTAGTAAAGTCAACGGAATCATGAAAACTTTAATTTTATAGTCAAATAATTAAAACAGTTGACGTCAAGTCAATATCTGATTGTGAAAGTAAATACCTGTTTATTAATTTTCGAAATGTTGAGTAGAACGTTGCTTGTCAAATATATCCGTCATATGTCATTAATGTATTAATATTAAGATGACATTTTTGTGCCATATGGACTATCATTTGAACGAAAGAAAAATTCCCAAAAGTAACAAGTACGAAATTCCAAATATATAATTTTTGGGATAAACATATTTGATCTTCATTTTCTAAATTGTTGTATAAAAATCATATTTATTTCATATTTGTTATTTTATCTTTCATATCTGTACAAGTTTAAACGTTAAATTAATTTATGTATGTAATCAGGAAACGACCTACGGGAGCATGTCCTGAAATAGAAGTATTTATTATTCTGTTTCTTCTGCATATTAATTTTAAATTGTACGTTGTATGTATGTATTTATTTTATTTAATCATTATATATCTTTCCGCACGCACATATACGAGCTGGTTCAGGGTTTAATTTCTGTCTGTTTATACTGTATAACAATTTTACCAGTTGAGAAATATTTAAGCTTGCAGACAAAAGTATAACCAGAATATCCGTTTACTATAAATAACAAATCGGTGCAGAAATCTTCAATCTTGAAATAAAAAAAACATTCTGGGTAACTATTTTAACCATTTGAGAAATATTTAAGCTTAAATTTGTTTGAAAAATGAAAATATAACTTGTCGTGAGTACAAAATAATAATCCCAGAACTATAATAGTTTTCCGTAACAGTGTATTTGGAAGCTGACTGTATATTATTTGTCGGGTCATTATTACTTTTACAATAATATTAGAATTAAATAAAATTTATGCAAACAAATTCATCAACAGTATGTAGCAGTTATGAACTAATCGCTATTCAATAAGATTGCAAAAAAAAACAAAGAGTCCGATAGACAAGTAGAAAAGACCCACCTTTCAAACAGGGTCTGGAACCATACTGTTAGAATTCACAGTGGTCAGCCCACAGATCTGCCCATCGCGTCCCTAGGTGGCGGATATGTGTTGCCCTCTGGCTTTGGGTTTGCCATGTCATGATATTGAAATCTCACCGCTGACCACAGTGGGGTAACGTGTTTGGAGATTGCGACTCTCCTGTCACTATAAAGACTCTTTACTCTTGTCTTAACGTTGAAGTTTTATAGGAAATCCCTAATAAAGGAGTTAATTAATTTAAGTATAATATTTATATCTTTACGACATTTGGCATTTAAAAGAAAATATTGCGCATTTGATTTTGTTTCTGTGAGGTAAAAATAAATCTTTCTAAAATAAAAAAAAAGTTAAAATAAAGATGACGTTAATATCAACTACTGAAAAAATTCAATCTTTGCATTGATATATATTTACACCATACAAGGTTCTAGGACCCATGTTTTCATTGTGCGTTTAATATAAGACAACATTTTTTATAAGAACATGATACACCGACTTTCTCATCGTGTCTAGTTTTGTCGACGTCTTGGAGTTTTTTCAACGTATAAAACTCTAGCTGTTCTTTTAAATTAATAACATTCACATTAGGGCTACTTGACAACAAACTGTTAAGTTCCTAAAAAGACAACGATAACAAACCATAGATAAAAGACAAACGAGAGCTACAACGGTGCTTTTTATATTAAGTGTCACTATACGAGTGCACTGTAGGTCCAACATACAATTAAAATTTGCCTCTTTGTCGTACTCAAGTGTTGCAAGCATGCTGAAGGATATCCGTTTCATTGAGGGTGATACCCGTTCGTGTAAGTATTCGTAATCCCAAGTCTGCATACACCGACGTTTTACATCTTATCTGTGCGGTCCCGTTCTTGAAAACACATGTCTTGATGAAGCCCGAAAAGAACGGTTTCATAAAATACTAAGGACAACACTTTACGTCGTCACTGAAATGTCCTTTATATATAAAATTTCTTAATTGAAACACGACTTGTAACATTTTTTTAATTCCGTTTAATTGGTGCACGCTTATACCCTGTCAACTGCGACGCAATTCGTCTGTTCCAATCAACCGTTCCTAGTTCAGAAACTTGAACGTCAAGTGAAAGTAAAATATTTTCGATCACGGGTTTTTCGCATAGTTAGATATCAAATGCCCATAATGACATATTTTGTTACAATGCCTGGTTTTACACGGATCCAGGACAAGCTATCTTTATATATGTTCAAAAAGAGTTGTCATGAGAGGATGAAAAGTTAACCCACTTGTAACCAGTAATATCCAGACTGCTCTTCTCTTACACGTAGCTAAGTGTACTATTATCCATTCTGAACCCGAACTTGCTTCCAAACAAGTACTAATGGAATTTATTCGTTACGGCCCATTCTAAAGCCAAATAGCTTAATCTTAATCTGAAGGATATAATCTTTATTGCATACATATTCTGTGACCAGCGGTTGCTATAACCTTCTCTTCGCTTCGTTGGTTTCTATACAGAATAGCCCTTAACTGAAAGAACCAGTATCCAATATTTATTATGAAATAAGAAAAAAGTCAGCAAACGCTTAAACTGGCAGAATAGCAAATTTTCTATAATCTGACCGAAAGCATTTGTTTTGTATCACACTATCTCCATGGAACGGCATTTTCTTCTTGGACTTTGCTACTCCTTAGCTTGTTGATGTGATATCCAGCTTTCAAAAAGTTTTACTGTTTTCTAAAAGAAGCATAGTTCTACACACATTTTCTAAAATGCAAAGTAAAATCAATACATTTTCTAAATTGATTTTAGGCCTTTGTAACAGCAGATATTGACACCTTACCAGGGTCATCTAATGATCAGTTGCAACCCCTTACATATTTGATCTTAGTTTTGAAAAATGTACACTTATTGGCTCTTAGTTTTCACTGTACTTCAACTGTTTAAGTACTGACAAGCCTTTCACAATGTTTCTTTGAAGTACAATAAATAAATAAACAAATAAAAATAGCAAGAGGTAAAGTGCACCCTTTTAAATGAGCCTCATCTAAACATTAGCCTTTGAGACGTTTAAGAGTTTGGTGGACCGAAAGGCGCTTGTTTCACTTATAAAATGTTCAGGAACCTTTAGCGAAATAGTTTTTAAAACCCTGATAGACATAATCATCTTTTACAGTTCCTAAATCAGCTGTCGGAAATCGATAAAATAACTACCATCATCTCGCACAAGACAGCCGGTACGGCAGGTATGCCTTGCGCCGTACCAATATCAAATGCAGGTATGGCTTCCGCCGTACCAATACCAAATGCGATGCTACACCTGTGCAGCCTCTAACATATTTTATTAGAGTACAGCCGGAGCTCTTTAAAAGATTTATCGTCTGTTAGATAAATCTTTTGCAACGATATTTTCGCATAACCAAAATCATGAGGCCCCTTGGAAAACACAATTTACTTGCCAGAGCTACAGTTTCTTATTGTTGCACCTTGTGTTGAGAACAGTTAGTTCGAGCTACATTTACCGAATCTCTAACCTCAGATTATCAGAATCTGAAAACGTGACATAATGATATTTGCCAGCGTTCTTCAAAATAGATCTCTGAAACGTGACATAAATTTGGAACGCAGCATCTAAGTTTGCTCTAAGATTTATCTGCTCATTAGAACAGAAGCATGGATCAAAATACTGTTCACATGTTTAGTTTAAAATATTTTATTTGCAAAAAGCTAGCAAAAAGGATAAACAGAAGTTAAAGTCTTTTCCAACAATAGCAAGTATTTTACAATAATATATACTTACTCAAAAAGGAAACGCAACATCGGATAATTTTTTTCAAATCATTGTTTGACAAATAACCTATAAATATTCAAATATATATATCCACCCGTGAACGACTGTGGTCGAAATCTGGAACACACTATGAAATACGCATTGCTAAAAACAGGGTCGACTTTTCCCGTGCAAGTCATAGGTAATATTTTTTAACTCAGACAATCGGTATAAAACCCCGCTTTACTTTTTTGACTGCATTAGTAAAATAAAATTCTGATGAGGTGACGCTTTGCCAAGGTTAGATGCTGCTACCCGGAATATCGCTATCGGTCGAATCGAGGCCAGGGAATCACAGAATTCTGTTGCCAGAACGTACAATTTTAATCGTAGCACAATTTCACGCCTTTAAGACGCTACCAGCAGCTTGGTGCACCTTAATTAACGGTTTCCAGGTGAAAGCATTTAAGTTCATACACCCTTGAACGACTGTGGCCGAAATCTAGAACACACTATGAATTACGAATTGCTAAAAGCAGGGTCGACTTTCACGTGCAAATCATGGGGATTTTTTTAAACTCAGACAATCGGTATAAAACCCCGCTTTACTTTTTTGGCTGCATTAGTAAAATAAAATGCTGATGAGGTGACGTATGCCAAGGTTAGATGCTGTTACCCGAAATATCGCTATCGGTCGAATGGAGGCCAGGGAATCGCAGAATGCTAATCGTGTTAATCGTAGCAAAAGTTCACGCCTTTTGAGACGCTCCCAGCAGGTTGGTACTACGACAGACCGACTACGTTCATGGCGTCAACGTGTTACAACTCGGGCGCAGGATCCTTACATATGATTCTTCCATCTGCGGAACAGGACTATTGCTGCTTCAAAAACAGCTGTAAAAGTCCCTGGGTTGCGCCGTATATCACCACAGACAGTGCGCAATCGGATACGCTCTCATGGATTGCGGACAAAAAAACCTTACGGAGCAACAATGAGACGCCAACACCGCCGAACAAGGGTTAGATGGTGTTGTCGTGCCGCCCCTATATGGTGTATCTCCCTATTTTACTATAAGCACAATAGCGGCAAACATTCAAATAATTTAGGGTCCGTCTTGTTAACAGCTTGTGAGATAATTCCTTGTCATGTTATTTAGGCGCAATTGAGACTATAAATCTAATAAAGTTCACACCCTGTTTATTAAGTACTTACCATATATAATATCATTAAGAAGAAGAATACTTATAAATATTTTATAGATAGTACAGGACATAATCAAAATCTATCCCAGGAATACAATTTATTGCCCAAATAAATAGCCTTATACTATAGTTAAGCTATATACCGACCTTGGTTCAGTTGCACCGAGTTAGGTTACTTTTGCACCAACATTTCCAATAATTCATTTCCTATTATTCGTTATGCAATAATATCTTTTATTACGTAACTTAATTGAACTCTTAACAAAAATCGAGTATAGTATAAATAAATATAATGTGACGTTAGCTATAAACTGCTAATAGTGCAACACATTACACCATGGTGGAACCTACTTTTCTGGTGCACTAACGCCTAAAATTTTAATAATAGTCTGACTTATAAGTTCATTAAAATATCTTAACGGAATTAGGACCAATAAACCCTTTTTTATAATTATTTACTCGAAATAACGATTTCCACAAAGATATTGTAAAACAATAATATTCCGAAACGTCAACTAAGTTTGCTGTTAAAAAGCACACAAGTAGCACTCAGTGCTAACTGGCTTATTTCACTTATACAATCACGTTAGAAATGAGGTAAAACTAACCAACGCGATATTTGACTTTAGGTGAGGCTGTGCTCGGAAAGCGAAACGAGAAAATGTTACGTCTTTATCTAAGAAGATCAAGAAGCTAGTGACGTGAAAATGTTACGTCATATCAACGCTGACGTTTATTTATTTTTAACCAATCAAAAATATGCAAAAACTAAAATGTCCATGACATAAAGTGAAGTGTGCTTTCTATTCCTGGAATTTACAATAGTGTTAAATGAATCAGAAAGGTGCTACAATAAATACGTTAGTTTTAGTTAATCATATATACCATAAATTGAAAGTATACAAGTAACATGACAATGAATGTTCAAAGACATATTTAGACCACGACGTCCCTTGAGAGAATATAACTTAAAACGTACAACCTAAAACATAAAGATTTTTATACATCAATAAATATATCAGAATGATATATACAGATAGTGTGACCACAGGATCACTGTGTTTTTCAGATTGCTAATTTTAAATAGTTGTTTAAGTTAACGTAAACAATAACAAGAAGCAAGTAAACAATTTGAATGTATACTACTTCCGGTTCATCGATTGTAACAGGTGCGCGATGATGTAAACAAATTATTCTAACTCCACGATATAAATATTGCGTAAACAGTTAATAATCGTGAATAAAATTACATACGTGGAAGTTTTATCATCAAGAAGAACGTAAAAACAAAAGTAAAAAGAACTAATTATTACTACGATTTAACAACAACAAACAACAGTCAACACGGGTCGGCATAACACTGCCACCCCCACCTTACAATGGATTGGTCTCCAATTGGTAAGATTAACATTTTTAGCGAACATATAATATATTTAAGGATTAACTACAAAAAATATTTTCTCCATCGAGGGATAACAAAATTTCCGTTTTGCACAATGTAAAATCAGCGTAGCGGATTATATTAAATGTGCACAACGTATATTTTGTTATCCCTCGATGGAGAAAATATTTTTGTAGTTAATACTTACTTATAAATAAATTCAAACAATAGAATAAACTCAACAATTTTTTTTGTAACTGGACATTTTTGAAAAAAGAGACCAACACAAAAACTGTTAGTTTTCCATTAAGTAATATATGACGTCAAATGGCGCGTGTCACCATGACGATCAAATTTGTTTTCCATCCTCCGATAGAAAATATTTTCCGGCCAATCAAAAGTCAGTACTCTCGCAAAATTTATTTATAAACAATTATGCATGCATTTTGTTTCCAATGGACAAAAGTCTTACTAATCAATCAATCAATCAAACTGAGACATTCAACTTATTACTCATTAGATGTATACTATAGTACAACAATATACTTTTATATTTATCTTCTCATAAAACACCTACTCTGGAATCACAGTAATGGACCAATACTGTCACAGAACTGTATAATATTTTACACAAATAAACCTTAGCATTTATACTTATCTTTTCCTAAAATAGCTACTTATATAATTATACATGTAGTATTAAAATGTTTACATTTTCATACAACACTTACTAATAATGTCTGATAGATAACTGTTCTTAATTGTCCGCACAGTGTACTTCGAGATACGGTCCGGTCCTTAAAGTCTGGACTCAAGAAGATCTGGTTCAACGATTTCTTCTAGGAAGTCTGTATATTAGTAGGTACATTTATATGTTGCAATGTCTCAACAGACATTACATATTGACAATAAACCTTTGTATACTGAACGCAGTATACAGTCCTGTTGTTTCAATTGTTTTTCGATCCCTTAGCATTAAAACGCGCTGGTCAATATTTTCCAGGAGTCCTAGTAGTTGGTAGTGCTCAGCCTCAGCCCTCAAGTCAGAAAGATATATGACGTCCCGTGGGAGGGACTGAGGTGACCACGAGTTGCCTAAGAGCAAATAGTTTAAGATGTGCCGGAAAAGTGAAGGGTCTCTATCTAAAAAGTAAAGAGAACTGCATAATTCATCTTGCTTGTCCTGATTGAATATCAGTCCAGGCTCCAAGTTTAATGTCATTCAAACTTTTCCTCTTAAGTGCATCAGTAATTGTCCTTGTTACTCCTGGTTGTTTCCATCCTCCTTTCTTGAGGTGGTGTGGTTGTTACCTCTTTGGTTGTTGTCAGGGACCCATTTCCAGATGTTGGAAGGAGTTTAGCGACCTCACTCACATCAAGTGTCTCCCGGGACCAACAGCCAAACTGACGTTGTCCTCAAGTCCACCGTCATCAATGTCTGAAATAAAAGGTAGGTTGACGATTGTCTCCCTGGAAACAATCTCTGTGGAATCTGGTACCCCAGCTGGGTACGGAGGAACGATATATGGTCCCATAGCATCCACCTTCCTAAACTATGGTGGCTATGAAGGTTCCACTGGGTGTGTCGGATGTACAGAAGCAGCAAGATCTGGCTATCTTCTTGAACCCAGCGGTCCCGACTCACTCTGCACCTCTTGACGCTGTTTGTGCTGGTATGAACTGGTCCCTGGAAACAAGTCTGACTAGGATTTTGTCTTCCAATGGTCTCTGGAACTCAGCCAGAAATTTCCGGGCTTCTACACCAGAGGCACTTGTCTGTCTTACAACCAAGATGGTTGGACATTTAGCGTCGCAGTTGCCGTGCCTTTGGTCACCCCGAACCAGAAACCTATGGCTGTTGTCACTTCAGTGACTTACACCGGAGTCCTGCTCAATAGGATGTCTTCTGACAACTGTCTTACAGGCTGCAATGAACAGATCATTGCCGTCCTGTAGGCAGAAGGCATATGACCACTAAGTTACCTGTAAATAAATTATTACTTTAAAACAAAAAGTAATAGTACCTTATACAAATCAGTAATTAGTTTGATTTAGAAATTATAGCGAACAGTGTAAACAAGCTTGGTGGAATCTTCGAACCCACCTAGTTAATGTAACGCCCCTCCTGTGCTGCAATAATAAAAAGGTAATTAAAACAATAAAAAGTATGAAGAATCACAATTTTCAGATACATTAAATTTTACAATACAAATTGTTTTAATTTCAAAACTTTCAAAGTGTGTCCGACGCCTGCGACTGTTTTAAATACTTAAAATACGAATCTACAGAAAAGAAACGTTCCTGAATGTGCGCCAAATCCACACAGTCCATTAAGACATGCTCAATGTTGTATGGACTGTTACACGGGGAAAAACGTACATATGAAGCATACAATTACCAATACATTTTGTCAATGATTGAATTTGCATAAGTATTTAAGGAGTTGTGTTGGGTTACATGGATTGTTGTACTGGCAAGACAGTTAGACAACCAATAACACGCAATTATAACAACATTCCCTATAGTTTAACAGTTGTAAACAATGTAACATATGTGTTATTACCAAATTAGAAAAAATAAATTTGTTCTGGTAATTATTAGTTCCTTTTTCTTCAATTTATTTAAGAACATCTAGTTCCGTATATACAGTTGTTTATACAAGAAATCAAGCAATATCATGACGAATTTTAAGTAATTTGTTTTGAAAGCTGGAATATAATGTTATTGGGGAAATGTTAATATTCAGTTTAGAAACTCTTTATTAATTTTCAAACAAATGTACATATACGATAATATGTTTATTTTATAACGAAATGAAAATAAAGCCAATAAAAATTCCTTTGCTCAAACGATGTTGAAATGTGTATTGATTTAACGTTTTACAAATGGTTGTCTGTTCTTAAAAGTTACGTTAAGTTTTTTTTCTTTCAACGTCTGTTAGTAAAATTGTGTGTGTGTTTTCTATTTTGTATATTTTTATCTTTTAACGTCTGTTATTAAAATTTTATGTCAGTTTCTAGTTTATCGTCTGTTCGTTTTTGTCCAAATGGTTGTCTGTTCCTAAAGATTACGTCCGTTTTTATCTCTTAACGTCTGTTATTAAATTTTTATGTCTGTTATTAATTTTGTTAATTTTCGCCCTAATGGCTGCCTATATTCAACATTATCCGCTCTAAATATTTCATGATAAAAAATCAAGGCAAACCTACTATTTTTAATAGTTACATAAATATAAACCAACCTAGATCATTGGTTCTGAGATAGGTTCCAATGGTAGCAATACTTGAAAAAAAAGTTTTTAGTTTTTGTTTCGTGTATGTGTGCTTGTCTAGAATTGTAATCATCCCTTGACTTTCGACTCTTTGTTATATGGTAGGTTGGTATGGCCAGTATGTTAGAGTTCTCTTTCTTGTATTATAACAATATAATATCTTCGTCTATATATGTTTCCATATTTGTAAAGGCGTTTTAGAAACTTATAAAAATTTGGAAGCAGAAACTGTTTTTCGTGTTGTGGTTAAATAAGCATTTTCCCCCAAATAACCGCACCAAGGCCGTTACATCTTGTTGTTTACTCACTTTCCTTACTTTTTTCCACGTACGTTAGACAAAGTACTTTATCAAGTATAATCTAAATTAGATTTGTAGGCAGTACATATAAAATTCTCTTTACTATATAGCTCAATAACGACTCAAACCGAAACCATCCGATAGTAATAAGATTTTACGTATACTTTTATAAAAGACTGGATGATCTTTCACGAGTAATAATTTGATGTCTTTTCGCGAGTAGAACGCAGAAAGACGAACGAAAAAGATACACAAATGTCTATCACGAATGGAAGTTTAGACGGGCTTTCAATTGTCAAGCAACAAAATTCTGCATATTTTTATTAACAAGTATCCTCGTAAAGTTTAAAGGAATTTCAATATATTTCACGTGTTCAAATATTTGTAAATGTTTTGAAACAGTGCTTGATAATTTCTGTCCATATTTTTAATGGAGTCTTAATTCTTTTTTGCGATACATGTATATTGCCGCTTCGAATTAGTCGCTCCTGCATTCGATGCGCAATTCTCTCAAAAATAAAACATTTCAACGTTACCTTATGAAATCATTATGGGGAAAAATGTATACATTTGAACTTTTTTATGATTGTAATGGTTTTATATTAGAACATTTTTCGCGTGTCTTGGCCCTCCTTAGTAAACAAACAGAAAAATAAAATTCATGGTAATTGATAAGTAAACGGAAAGAGTACAGACCTAAGTTTCAAAAATATCGCAATTGTTAGTTATCATTAAGTTAATCACATGATGCCATGGGACTAGTCGCCTAAAACCCAATTTTCATAGCATCATCATAAGACAGTCGCAACAATGCAGTAGGGGCTTTACTTCCAAGCTCATACAAGGCATTTATAATACAACGAAGTTTCTGTATAACATTATCTTCAACACAAAAACAAAATCTATAATATGATAAAAAAAGGACAGACATATTTATATTTATTGTGATAATATTTTTAGTGCACGTTCTTCGTTTATTAAGATAACCACAAAAACGACAAAGCAAAATCGAACTCCGAGAAAAAATCATTGTTAACGTTGGCAGTTTTTATTTTGTTTTGAATATGATTTAAAATGTTTATTATTAAGAAGCACAAACTTGAGAAATTTATAAGTATAAGGTATTAGCACAAACATCTACATCATATGATAAATTATTCACTGCCTGTTGTTAACAGTACTCACATTGCTCACCCCATGTTCCACTGACGCAGTCACACCTGTTTCCGGTTTTGTTAAAGTGACCGATTTAGTAACAGAATCCCCCACATGGCTGCGTTTCTGTTGTTGAAAGGGTTTAACATGTATTCTGTAATATTGCAGTAATTCAAACACTGATTTAAAGAGCTAACTCTATGTTGCAACAAATTGGCTTTCGCCATGTCCTTATTCCGATTGCACCACATGGCGGAGTGCACGGACCCCATTCAAGCCATTCACCTATATCGCATGCCTTGTAGTTTTTACCACAATCTCTTCCTTGACCATACAAAATTGTAAGTACATTTAGATAGCACACAACTATTTCAATAATTAATATATATTTCATTCTTGTTCATTTCTGTTTCAAACACTCTGATAGTCTGAGAACACATGCGACTGTAACGGCAAGAACGATTAATTATGTCAACTAATAACTGTTCTGATAAGTGTCAGATTGTGATAAGCAAAAGAAAATTTTATTACAGAATACCGTTGTATTACTAGAGCATATGTCCAGATTATTCGCAGAATAAATGTGTTTATTTTGCAATGATAACATGTCCGGTAAAATAAAGGTAATTGAAACATTTTTGTTATTTCAGTATCAACTTGCCTGCATTAAGCACATTATTGGAATTAGAAAAAAAACTTCGTATACTTAACCATTTTGCGAATAGAATTTTTAACCAACTTGTATGTGTTTTACTCATGTTGCTTCTCTTCCAGAATAATTTATTATCAGAAGCGTCTATCTCCGTTCATGTTTCAATTATTATTACCATTTCTGAACACAGAATTTAAAAAAAAAAGATTTGGTTGGTTTTATTTTTTAAAACTGTTGTAACTGCCTGATAACAGTTTAGTTAAACCAATGTTGCAAGATGGGGCCTTGTTAGGAACTAACACCAATTAGTTGTAATATGCTTTATTATGCCAATCCCATCTAGTAATGTGGTGAAAAGCTACAAAGATAAATGAAGCTTACATGTAATTCCAGTCAAAAAATACAAACAACAATATTGGTAAATTCACAAAATTACACACACAAAGGCATATAATAATCTTGAAACGCACAGCAGTTATTAAAAAGTACCAGATGTACTAGTTCTCACTTGACATTAAGCACACTAAAAAATATTGTAAAATAAATATTTAATCCAAATATTTCATCAAAAAGCATTTTGACGATTCTCACGTGCAACACCATTGATAACCCTGGTGTGCTAATGAAAAATTACAACGATTCGCACATTCACTACAGTGACTGTCAAGAGAAAAAATGTGGAAGTCAGAAAAGTAACTTTAACTCTCAAAAAACGGGCAGAAAAGTTATCGTTTATACAGAATACGATAACCACATGAAATTTAACAATACGATAAAGTAAAATAAACTCACATCGTGGCTTCAGATGGATTTTCAAGACTAAAAGTTTGGCGTGCTATTGGCGGAAACCATCATAATATCGTAGTAACAAACCAAATCGGAAATATTTCCGGAATTGACAAAATTATAAAAAGTCTTAAAAAATAAGGACAACACACTCCTCGCCTGATATTACCTATATCACTACATTAAACATTACCAAATAATAAATCAGTTCATGAGTAGTTAATCAAATCAGTTCACATGTTAACCTTGCAAGTCAAATTGTACACATTGTCTCAAAGGATCAAACGGTCGACTTGGGTAGTATTATAACAACTTCATTCACAGGCCTCGTGAAGATCTTTCTGTCAGATCCAATGCGCACATCAACCTTTCTAATACGGTTATCGTCACTTGGAAATGTTTTAACAATGATGCCCAATTTCCAATCATTCCTGTGTAGAGACTTGTCACGTAACAACACAACGTCACCTTCAGATACATCAGTACGGTCCTCTTGCCATTTCTTACGAGATTGAAGTGACTGTAAAAATTCACCCTTCCAGCGTTTCCAAAATTGGTCAGCAAGATACTGAACCCCTCTCCACTGTCTTTTAACAAGATCTTTAGGATTAAAGTCCTCAAATTAGAACGATTGAATGGTTTGGTGCGTTTTCATGGTGAGTAATGCAGAAGGCGTCAACGGAAATGGAACTTCTGGATCATACGTCATAGGTAAAAGCGGACGAGCGTTGATTATAGACGAAGCTTCTGCTAAGAAGGTTACGAGCATATCATGGGTCAATTGTTTGATATTGATGAGCAGGGAATCAATTATCCGTCTAGCGACACCGATCATCCTTTCCCATATACCTCCCATGTGACTTGAATGAGGAGGGTTGAAAATCCAATTAATACGGTGTTCCACAAGAAAATCCTTTAATGGTCTATCTTCTACATCGATAACGTTAATGTTCATTTCCTTTAAAGACCGTACAAAGTTCGTGCCACAATCTGACCGTATAACCTTGACTTCACCACGTACTGCACAAAAGCGTCGAAGTGCATTTATAAAACAGGATGATGTCATCTCTTCAAGAATCTCAATATGAACCGCGCGTACCACAAGACAAGTAAATAACACTGCCCATCTCTTAGAATTTGTTTGGCCACTTCTCGTTTTACGTGTTATTATTGACCAGGGTCCAAATGTATCTATACCAATGTAGGTAAAGGGGGGAACAGGATCAAGTCTATCATAGGGTAAGTCTGCCATTTTCTGACATTCCTGTTTCCTTCTCAATCTACGACACTTTACACATTTAAATATGCATGAGACAACATATCGTTTTCCTCCAATCAGCCAAAATCCAGCCTGTCGAATCGCATTTTCCGTAAACTGGCGACCTTGATGATAGACACTTTCATGAAAATGTCTGACGATTAAAACAGAAATGTGATGTTTTGGAATAATAATAGGATTGCTGTCTGATTGAGGTAGGTTGGCATGCCGAAGTCTTCCACCAACATGAATGAGCCCGCTATTATCCAGGTAAGGGTTGAGGTTTAGAATCTTACTGTTTTTGGGAAGAGATCTACCATGTGTGAGTGCGTCTATCTCCCCTGGATAGTATTCCTGCTGAACTGACTTGATGACAAATCGTTCTGATTCTTCCATAGACACTAGTTTAGTGTTACATTTACCATCTGACTCACGAAATCTAACTACTGCTTTCAACAATGCTATTGCTCTTAATAGACTGGACCAAGTTGAAAATCGTTCATACCTTTCAGTTCCAATATGTTTCTGCTTGCATTTCTCTATAGTGGTTTTCAAAGACCTGACTTCACAATCACTCTCTGGGGTGACCAATTCAAAAGTTTCATTAGTGTTTGTACTGTTAATACTGATAGTTGGTCCTTTCAGCCAGCGACTATTCTCTAAGTCAGAAGAAAAAGATGGACGTGTAGCATCATCAGCCGGGTTTTGACTACTAGCGATATATTTCCACTGATGCGGAGTCGAAGACTTCCGTATTCTGTCAACACGGTTACGTACATAAACAAAGAAACGTTTGGTATCATTACAAATATAACCAAGGGCAACCTTGCTGTCGGTAAAGAAAGTTACACTATGAAGGTAAGAGTCCATATGCTCCAGTATACAATCATAAATTTCAACGGCAAGAACGGCTGAACAAAGCTCTAACCTCGGTATAGTGTGTCCGTGCTTTGGAGCTACTTTAGCTTTGCTTAAAATGAAACTAGTTTCTTGTTTACCATTACTGTCAGTCAGTCTGACATATGCCACGGCGGCGACTGCTTTCTCTGACGCATCGGAAAATACCAACAATTCTCTTTGTATGATTTCACCTTCGCATTTGCTATTGTAAGCTCTAGGAATTTTCACCTTTTCAAGGTTAACTAAAGAATTTTTCCAAGTCTTGAATTTTGTTTGAAAGCTTTCTGGCAAAGGCTGGTCCCATTCGATATGTTCGGACATTGCTTCCCGTAGAAGAAGTTTACCAGTAACTGTGACCGGGGCGGCAAATCCTAGAGGATCATACAATCCATTTATAATTGACAATACGCCACGCCTAGTGAAAGGTTTGTCCTCCTGTATCACGTTGTACGTAAACGCATCCTGACTTAGATTCCAAGATACACCTAAACTCCTTTGTACTGGTAGTTCGTTATCCTGATCAAATTTTAGTTCCTTTAAATCTTTAGCTAGATCGTCCTTATCGAATGCTGACAAAACTTGGTTTGAGTTTGAGCAAATCTTATGTAATCTCAGGTTCCCTTCCTGCAGTAGCGCCCTTTGAGTTCTTTTAAGCAAGTCGACTGCAGTCTCGACATCACTGTGTGCAGAAAGTGCATCATCAACATAAAAACTTCGGTAAATAAAGTCTTTTACATCCATACCAACTGTGTTTCCAGCTATATCTGCCGTTTTACGCAAGCCGTAAGTCGCTATGGCAGGGCTGGGACTATTCCCAAAAACATGAACATTCATACGAAAGTCAACAAGATCATTATTGACATTATTGTCTTCATGCCATATAAATCTCAGAAAGTCCCTGTGGTCTTCACGAACGTAAAAACTGTAAAACATTTGCTGAAGGTCTGCTATGACAGCAACTTTATCACGCCTGAAGCGAAGGAGGATGCCAAGAAGGTTGTTAGTAAGATTCGGTCCAGTCATCAAAACGTCGTTCAATGATAAACCTTGAAACCTTGCAGACGAATCAAACACCATTCTGATCCGATCTTTCTTCTGCGGGTGGTAAACCCCAAATAGAGGTAAGTACCAACACTCTGTGTTTCCATCAAGATCTGGTGCACGTTCAGCGTGACCATTCTGTAACAGATTTTCCATGAATTCAACGACGTGTTTCTGTTTCAATGGATTACGCTGCAATGAAATGTCAAAGATCTTTGCTCTATTCAAAGCCTGTGCCCGATTATTCTGCAAACGTTCGCGACATGGTTTAAACGGCAATGGGGCGACCCAAGTATTGTTTTCATCTCTAACCATTTCATTCTCCATCAATACCATGAAGCGTTGATCTTCTACTGAGAAACTTGGTTTATTGTCGTCCTTCGTAGTTCTAAACAAATTATCAACTTCATGTTCATCTACCTTGAACTTATTAGTACATGGTTCTAACATTGAAGGTCTACCATTTGGTTGCACATACGTTTTCAATGCACTCACCTTTCTAGGGTAATGTGCACCATCTAAACATGCCTCACCGACAATCACCCATCCTAAGGTAAGCTGTTGAGCAATTGGCTGATAAGGCTCACCAATTCTTTGGTCTAAGACATAATGTGCAGGTAACATATCACGACCAATTAGAAGTAGAATTTTAGCATTAGGATCTAAAGACGGGATGTGATGCGATACGTCAGAAAGGTGAAAATACTTTTCAGCGACATCAGGAGTTGGAATTTCATTGCGATTGTTCGGAATCATGTCACATTCAATCAAGGTAGGTAATTCCATGGTATTTCCACTCAAAGATTTGACAATGAAACCGCTAGCCCTTCTTCCTGTCATCGCTACCTCGCCACTGCAAGTACTAAGTAAGTATTGTTTCAGCTCGGATTTAACGTTAAAATAGTCTAGTATTTCGCTGTGTACTAGCGAAGAATTGCTCTGTTCGTCTATAATAGCATAGATGCGCATTTCTGACTGTGTTCTTTGCTTATGACAGATATCCACTAGAACGATTTTGGCACACGATTTTCCAGTACCTCCGTCGCAAATATCAGTGCACTTTGCTAACACTCTTTCCTTCTCCTCGCCTTGAAATGACAACCCTTCTCTGTCCAATTCTTTAGTCTGATTTTCCCTTGGTGTCTGTACATGCACATGCATAGCTGTGGCATGTGAACTTCCCTTACATTCACCGCACTTAATTTTTGCTTGACAATCCTTACGCAAATGTTTCGACTGACAGCATCTAAAACATACTCCATGTTGTTTTAATAGTCCTTTCCTTTCGCCAAGAGTTTTATGTCTGAACACGCGACATTCGTTAAGCGTGTGATTAGCATTGTGAATTATACACCTGAGATTGTTATTGTCCTTTTCCACTTCCGTTTTCATCACAATAACATTCCTGGTGTTTCTACGTGGTTCATTAGACTGTCCCTGAACTTCAAAGTCAAAACTTGGATCATTGACAACTTCTGCCATCTCCAAAATAAAGTCACAAAAATAAGTGAACGGAGGAAATAACACATTCCATTTGCGCTTGTAAGTTGCTGCGCGATCACGCCATTTGCTCTGCAAATTTGGTGGTAGCTTAGCAATTGTCGGGTTCACGCCAGAAGCAGTGTCATAGACACTTAACAAGGCAGAATACTCAACCTTTTCTTTAACTGCCCTTATTTCGGATAAGATGTCTGAAAGCTCGAATAATTTCCCTTTATCCTTGTATGAAATTTTCTGCACTGCAGCTAGTTTTTTCTTTAATGCACATTCTACTCTTTCTGGAGAACCATACCGTGTGTTCAAACGGTCCCATGCACGTTCAAGTGCGGTTGAGGGATTACCAGCATTTGATACCTTAATACTTTTTACTTGTTTGTTTGACTCAAGTCCAGTGTACTGGAGCAGTAAATCCAACTCTTCAGAAGCAGAAGCACTGATTTCATTCATAATATTCTTAAAAGAATCTTTCCAAGAAACATAATTTTCGGGTCGATCGTCAAACTTGCACAGTCTCGACGTCAACAAGTCTTTCTTGACTAAGTATTTCGCAAAGTCAACATTATTGATCTTATCGTTTATGTTAGCTGTAACTGAAACCACAGGTTCAGGATTGATGGCATTACGTGAGACGCTAGGAATGTTTACGATTTCACTTCTTAATTGCGGTTGTTCTTGTGACGTAACATTACCATGTATTTGATTGATATGTTGTGAAGGTTGCAGTATATATTGTTCGTGACCTCGATCTTGACAGAGAATATCATTTTGATTGGATACAAATTCCTCTGTAAAATTGTACTTGACTTCTGATTCAACACTTGAATGTTCAACTTCTGAAGCTTCCTCCATTGCATGAAGTTCGGCTACAGCTGTAGCTGCTTCCTTCCTAGCTGACAAGTTTTTCTCTCTTGCGTCGATTTGCGCCTTTTGTATTATTAAATCTGATTCTTCTTTAAGGAATTCAAGTCTCTTCTTTGCTGCTTCTGCCTTAGCCTTTTGTCGCAAAATTAAACTGCTACTAGTACTAGAGTTTATGGAGGAGCCTTTCGACAATGTCCTTCTTGACGAATTCCTGTTCGAAATTACTGAAGGTGCTTTGCTTTGAACTTGTAATTTTAGTTTTGTTCCCAATGACCTTGATGTGAAGGTTTTTAAAAGTTCTTCAACCTTTCGTACTAATGAGTCACGAATCATTCTGTGAGCCGCAAGTTCACGTTCTGCATCAGCTGTTCTAGAACGCAACAGTAAACCGCTAAATTCATCCGATTTGTGAACATAGTTCTCTAAACACTTGTGCAGTAGATCCAATGTAAGTGTAAGGGTTTCATGATCATATTCTCCTGAAGTGAGGATGAGACAGTGTTCATCTATTTCCCGTGAAATTCTGGAAAGAGTTCGATTGTGTTTGTCACTAGTTGCCAAAAATGCTTCCAGTCCCTTTGTAGACATGATGCGTTTCCTTTGTTCCGTGTCACCATTATGTTCAGTATCCATGCTGATTATAGGATCTTTTCACTGTAACTGCCTGATAACAGTTTAGTTAAACCAATGTTGCAAGATGGGGCCTTGTTAGGAACTAACACCAATTAGTTGTAATATGCTTTATTATGCCAATCCCATCTGGTAATGTGGTGAAAAGCTACAAAGATAAATGAAGCTTACATGTAATTCCAGTCAAAAAATACAAACAACAATATTGGTAAATTCACAAAATTACACACACAAAGGCATATAATAATCTTGAAACGCACAGCAGTTATTAAAAAGTACCAGATGTACTAGTTCTCACTTGACATTAAGCACACTAAAAAATATTGTAAAATAAATATTTAATCCAAATATTTCATCAAAAAGCATTTTGACGATTCTCATGTGCAACACCATTGATAACCCTGGTGTGCTAATGAAAAATTACAACGATTCGCACATTCACTACAGTGACTGTCAAGAGAAAAAATGTGGAAGTCAGAAAAGTAACTTGAACTCTCAAAAAACGGGCAGAAAAGTTATCGTTTATACAGAATACGATAACCACATGAAATTTAACAATACGATAAAGTAAAATAAACTCACATCGTGGCTTCAGATGGATTTTCAAGACTAAAAGTTTGGCGTGCTATTGGCGGAAACCATCATAATATCGTAGTAACAAACCAAATCGGAAATATTTCCGGAATTGACAAAATTATAAAAAGTCTTAAAAAATAAGGACAACACAACTGTCATCGCTGGTACAAATGGTCTCCAGTTCAAACTCATAATTATAACATTAATAAACTTTTCAAATTTGCATCCCATCATACCAAACGACTATCCGACACAAGCTAAACACGCGGCTGAACAAGTAGATCAGTATATGGATAGTATGTCATTGAAGGGTTACAACTTACTATAAACAATAAAATATAATTTGATAATTTCATAGCATCTTTTCTTATAATAATTTAAAAAAATTATTGTCCTACTTCAGCAATTTTTTTGCTACATAATTAGAAAAATGACAATTGCTTCACAGCTTGAATCGTAGTTTAAACACATTTTATTAAAAATCTTACAGTTATATATACATGTAACATATTACAATACAAAATAAAACACAAAAAAAAAGATTTGGAAACAAGCTTAGACAGCTTATATTAATCCATCTCCTAAATAAATATATATAACACAAAGTAAAAGCCTATTATTTGCATGTTTGTGATTTCAACATACATAAGTAATAAAAATCACTAGTATATACGAGCTATATAAAATGTAGAAGAAAAACATAGATTTGGGTTTTGAATGAAATGTATGCAACTTTAAAATAATTTGTTTAGACGTGTGACAAATCGTTTGCTTTTAAAAATAAACTTTTGAACTTTAAAAAGATATCCTTGTTTTGGATTGTATTTAGTGAATTTGACCAAACAATAAAAGGTGGGAATCAATCGGAATTGAATATGGGATTGAAAATATTAGTTTTCCCCTTAATGGTAGCATATTTTGTGCAGTTTAAAAGGAAATATGGAGAGGTTTCAACTTGTCCGCTTGTGCAGTTTGGAAAGTCCACCAGATTTCGCAAACTGATGTGTAATACATATCCAGTCGGGTTCCTACTAATAATCTGGAGGCTTTATGACACGTTTACTTATTTGTTGTTTGAAGATATTTTATTTTTATTTGTAGTACGGACCGCCATAATATTTTTTATTGACGTGTATAATGTGTATGCGTATTGCCGATTGCCGAATGTAAAAATTCACGCAAAAAATCTGGTTTTGAAGTTAAATATTTTAAAAGTTAGTACAAGTTTGTGGGTCTCTCGCCTGTCTGAAAGCGATTCCTATCCCGTTTCTTCATATAATTTTCAACAGAAGTTAATTTAGTACCTCTCGTTAAAATCCTCATATGTTTGAACATTGTCTATTTTATTGACCCATATTCCAATAAAGGTCTAATAAATGAAAAGTAATTTTTTAATAAAACGGTGTGTATAGTCCGCATTTACGTATTGTCCGCACCCCTTTCTTGGACCAGAAAATTGCGGAAAAATTCTTATATGAATGTAAGATCCACACGTACAAGTTTTCACAAAACGTCTAAAGATGAAGACATCCAAGTCCAACTTGGCCGCGCTTCTTAACAAGTTTTTACTTTAAAATGTAATTTATTCTCTTTTTTAATATTATTAATTGATATTTTTCTGATAAATTTGATTAGTGTAAAGCCTGTCACATGACATGCTGTATTTGGTAAGGTTCTTTGAAAACGGCTGATAGAAAAGTGATGTTGCACGGTTATATTTAGAAAACATGATATTGCACGGCTATTTTTAAATAATTGGAATTCCCCTTCAAACAGCCAATCAGAATGACTTCTGTCTGTTTCCGGTTTGAAAGTTAGGAAAGTATGTACATTGTGAAAAATTGCAAATATTTCAATATGTTGCATGTATTTTTGTATTTATAAATCTTTTAAATTGAAAATTTTCATAATTTCAGATGATATTGAAATGAAATGTGATATTTTCGTACATGTGACAAAACCCATCAAAACAGTAAACTAATCAAAAGAACATTGAACTAAATTCCTTTAAAATACTAGTATATACAGATGTGCATAAAAATATCAATTAATAATATAACAATTGTAGCCTTTAACTACGGTCGATATGAAAAATATCGACATGAGATAACATATCGACCTCCAACTTCGTTGTCGGTCGATATGTTCTCATGTCGATATTTTTTCATATCGACCTAATTTAAAGGCTATAATTGTATAATATCATTTACGTTTATACTTTTATTAATTTCAAGTGCTTGTAGTAAATTAAATTAAAAATAGAGCATTCTCATATCGTCTATTTTGATCGTTGTTAAAACGGAAAATCACACATTTCGAAACCAAAACAATTTGTCAACTTTGATTCATGAACCAAACAAAGAAAACAAAAAGATAACACGTTTTATTTTAATCCCTGAATGATTGCCTTTTTTACTATAAATGTGATCGTGCCACATACCCTTTTTGGATTTTTGGAAAAGTAAATACCCAAATGTTTATGACATTGTACCTCTTTTATGTCATATCTATTCATAACCAGAGTAGGATATATGGTTTTCTGTCTTCGGTGGATTAAAGTTCACCGCCTTTTTTTAAAACTATTTGCGTATTTTGTCAAGATCACTGTTTAGTAATCCTGTAGCATTTTCACGGGTATCAACTATTAAATATAAACTTGTATCTTCATAAAAGAGTAAGATGCTGGTACCCATCTAAATAACAATGTCGTTTATAAATAAAAGAAACAAAAGGGCGCGCCTTTGGGGAACCCTTGCCTTAATTGGCTTCCTTGCAGAGCAACTGCCATTTAACACTACGTGTTGATATCTAGCACTTAAGTAGTTTGTGAACCAATTTAGATGTTGCTTGAAATTCCATAATTTTGCAGTTTAAGAAGCAAGTCCTTATGGCAAACTCTATCGAAAGCTTTGCTTATATTACAGAATACGACGCTAATTTCTTTACCACTGTCTATGGCCCTCCTCGGTTTGAATCTTTTCAGTGAACCCGCGGCCCGGTTTTATTCATATAGATGTTAAGAATCAATCTGCAAAACATCGTTGTTTCAGCTCGTTCTGAAAGAATAACTGAAAATGTGTTTCAAGTATTATAACAGTGCCGACGTTATTCTTTACATTCTTCGTAGGTATATATAAAACTACGGATTTGATAAGATTGTACAGTTTATTTTGGTGTGCAACTATTTTATTTAAATTTAACAAATATCATTCAGTCTTGGGGAAAGCAAGATTAAGATGGACTGGCGTCGTAGCCTCTATTGATATGCCACAAGTGTTTGTATATTTGTTTCAAGTATCAGCTACAATGGTCTAGTTAGAAGGTGGATTTTAAGTTATCCTTGTGCCACACTCAATAATCGACATCGATATGATAAAGGGTGACGTATTGCTGTTTCGGTTTGGGGGCATGCCTAATGTATATTCAGTGGCTTACCAGGTAAAAGGGTTTACTAGACATTAGTAAATGCATATATAATAAGAATAAAACGATGTTATCTTTTATTAATATCTATCGAAAACCATTAGACAGTTGTTCAAACCGGTTTACACACACAAAGATGAAGAAGAGTCTAGTTCCTTTCGTTCTTCGCTTTTTGCTAACAAAGACATTGATGCTATCAATCCAATTTTGGTAATATTTTGCATCACAAGTCTGTTACTTCCAAAATTCCAGCATACTTCAAAAACGAATCCGTTCCTATTATATCTTATATCTATACGACCCCCATGGCACCCAGGAATTTCTATTGCAAACGTGTATTGCAGGATCTTTTGATCAATGACTTCATAGCGACCCCCGGCTGCTCTTGCCACAATTTCCCAATCATATATAGTCGTTTGGGTCACGTAATAACTAGAGATCTTAATATTGTTGACAATGAAAGAGTCCGCATTATTTTGTCCAAAGGAGACCAAAATACCGTGAACCTAAATCCAACTTGAATTATAACATTAAATTATTGATGGATTTAATAGAGGACTATGCCAATAAATAGACAAAGCAAGAGGATCAGGAAGTTGATACCTTGTCCGAGTGGGTAAAGGCCTTGAGGTCATTGATTCAAATAAGAATAAATCTTTTAAGAAGGTCAATGAGTGCTAAAGCATCATCAATCTTCAGGAATCTTGATGGTCTGAAAACTTTGTCCGACATTCATGACAAATATGTTGTGCTAGCAGATAAGGCCCATTCCAACGTTATTTTTATCTGCAAAACATTATACAGAATGTTTAATAAATGAGGTATGCATGTACAGTTCACTTGATAATCCTACTTTCACATTCACATTCATTGCGCGTTCAAAAGAGGAGATTATTAAAAATCACAAATCGGTATTGGCATCCTTTGTTCTCAAAATCAAAGTCGACTATTGTGATCTTCCTTTATTGTATTGGATACCAAAACTTCACAAAAATCCATACAAACAGCGTACTTAGCAGGATCGTCTAAGTGTACTAACCAAAACACTATCGCAACTCTTGACCACTATTTTAACAATAGTAAAAACGGGACTTCAAAAATACAGTGAAATTTTCTACCCCAGGAGTAGAATGAATGAAATGTGGATACTAAAAAATTCAAAAAACCTGATAGACATCTTGAGGCCTGGGTATCTTTCCCATTGTTACAGCATTAAAACATTTCATTTTTCGACACTCTATACATCCATCCCTCCTATGCAGCTTAAAACCTGGCTTAAAGATCTTATAAAACGATGCGTTTCGGAAAGAGGAGATATAAATACCCGGTAATTAGTCATGACATAACTTACTTTGTCATCAATAACTCTAAATCTAATACTAAATCTACTGAATACTAAATCTGTCATATATTAGATTTTCAGCACATGCGTCATGTTTGGATGACATGTTTGTCAACAGACTATTGGCGATCCAATGAGTACTAATTGAGCTCCTCTTCTCACAAACCTGTTTTGTACTCTTGTGAGGCTGAATTCCTATAAAGCCTGCTGAAGAAGAAAGAAAAGAAACTGGCCGAGATCTTTTATTTCAAATTCTGCTATATTTATGATGTTTTGCCCCTCAACAATGCTAAATTTAATGACTATTTACATTCAGTTTACCCTAGCGAGTTTGAAATTTAAGACACCACTACTACACTAAGGTCAGCCTCTTACTTAGATCTACTTCTAGAAATAGACTCAGGAAAACTACAAACAAGACTCTACTACAAACGTGATGACTTTCCAATTGTCAACTTCCGGTTCATCGACAGCAACATTCCAGCAGCTTCAACGTATGGTTTGTACATTTCACAACTTATACGCTATTTTAATCCAGCAAACGGTATTCCGATTTTTTAAACCGATCATTGCTGTTGTTTCTTGCCCAATTTTCTATCTACGGTGAAAATAAATGGTGCCCTCTATTCAAAATTCAAGATGATCAGGTACTTGTCGCATCTGTATAGATTTTAAAGCGTTTACCTTTTTTAAAAAGTGTTTGTTATACTTCGACAATACAAAGAAGAATACAGAACGCTACATACATTTCCGATATTTAATAGAATAGAACTTCTTAAAAAGTCACTAAAATTCGAAAGTTTTTGAATATAAATTATACAGTTGATGAATCTGAATCAGTGTTCTGGATAATTGCGCAAAATTACCTGTTTCTTAATTAACAAAATATGTCATTCTTGACTAATTCTTTACAATTGGTATCTTCCCATGGCGATGTTCACTTATTTACCACCTGATACATATAAACAATCATTATATGTCGATAAGAAAAAAAACTACAGTTTTGAAGTTTAACACTTAGTACTATCAAAAACCGCGTAGTTAATTATAGCAAAGAAGGTGTAAAAAGAGGCGTTAGAAATGTTATTGATCAATTCAGTTAAATAAAAATATACTAAAATCTTTATAGCTAAATATTTCAATATTTGATTGATTGATTGGTTAACGTCCACCAAGAAATATTGTAGATATTCTGGGTGTTATGAATATTTTTAATTTACATACAAAGTACACATTTTATGATAGGAAAATCAGATTTATGTTGAATCAATTTACACTCAGCACAATATATGCAATGCAATGTTCAGACACATACAGCGACAGAACTAGATTTTGATAGTAGGATTTTTAGAACACATCAACAATACTATAATGTGTAAATGAATGATTCATTTAAGCAAGGTAGGGACTTATTGGAATATGTAGAAAGTTCCTGCTGAAGAACCACTATTGTTTACGATCTAGAATGTATATGAATTAAATGATACTCATGTTAAATATGTAGACATTAGTTTTCAACATTAATTTTTCAATCGCATGACTGTAAATGTTTTATATAGAACTGTAGAAAGGCTCGAGTATTGTTTAAATAAATTTAAAATAGAGGTCACATAAATGTTATTTATCAATTGCGTTCTATAAAAACACAAATGCTTAAATGTACGCAAATAACTGTGATCCTTTTTGGGTTTAGTACCTTTAAATTATTATGAATCTTGAAGTAAATTCCCCTCAATACTGACGTGAAATACTGAAAAAACAAATCATTTATATCAAGGATAACTATTGCACGATAAGATATATCATACGATAGATGAAACGATCTATCAAAACGATAAACGAATAAAAATACAGTCTAATCACCGTTTCCATTGTGTATCGTATCGATTATCGTTTCGCGCATCGTGTGTACAACGTACATATATCGTTCGTTCATCGATGATACATCTTTCGTGCATCGTGCTTGTCGATGACTTGTACTTAACAGTAAAATATAAACTTTATAAATATTATACCGGCAAATACCTACCAAAATAACTTTTATATTAATAAAATCTAATAAATTTCCAAGTCTGAATTCAATAGGTAAATTCCAACTTTGGTAATGTCGTAAAAAATCAGCAATTTTCTGACTATTTTAAGTTTAAAATTCACAATTTGTTATTCAATTAAAATGATTAAATTTCACGTAAACTTTAATACTTTGAATGTAAAATCCTTTGACTTTTATATACAAATATCAACTTTTAACCATATGTTATTGTTTTTCAATACCACTTGTCATTTTATGGTATTTCAGTAGTGTATTTGTTTTTCCTTTGTTTGAATATTGTTTAACGTTGCGTTAAACAATATTCAAACAAAAGAAACAGCAATTTTTTAATCTTATATCATTCGATAGGAGAACTGTCAATCCTTGTCAATTAAGATTGGAATCGAGCGCACCCTGCACACAGTGAGGCTCGAACCCGCATCCTCAGTGTTGACAGACCGAGTGATCAATAGTAGACGAACCACCTTAACCACTCGGCTACCGAGGTCCCTAGGAGTGTATATGCGATACGCCCGAAAGTAGCTGGGTATTTCATTAAAAGAAGCATTTGAACGCATAAGAATACTCAAAATCTATAATAAAGATTATATAAATATTAAACCAGCAAATCACATTCTTTTAAATAATGGTAGCAACAAATGAAAGATGAATGTTGACATCATACGAAAATAAAAATAACATATTCAACCTTAAACACACTGTAGCTAAAAGATTACACGATCTATATAAAATAGTTCATTTAAGCCAGGCATTTGGCTTTCCAATCGGTGAGGGTTTAGGTTTACATTTCAATGGCTTAACTTTATTCGCCTTTTTTCTATCATCATCTCTGTGACATCTGCAAAAGTAAACATTGAATTATTTAAAATGCTAGGCTAAATTCTTTGTTTACACAGTCACTCTTCTACACTTGGAACCGGCCCATAGTTTAAGAGAGCGTTAAAAGATATTATTAGGATTGTAATAAACAGATGTGAATTGTTTGTAGAACGCTGTACGTAGAAAATAAATATGTAGATCTCGTTGTTGTTCGAGTAATCGGCTTTCATATGATATCATATGGATTAAACTTGGTCGGTCTTCACCTGACATTGTCATTACATATCTGAAATTCTAGTGTTTCTTCTTTTGTAACTCGTTTAGCCATGTAATATAGCTAAATGTCTACTATGAACTCCAAAATCTGTAGGGAAAACGTGAATTTTACTTACGAAGCAATGCAGCAGGAACAGCAGCAACACGCAACCATAAAAGCTAAAACAGATACGGATATGAATGCAATCGCCCATATTTTCACTGAAAGAAAACCAGTAAATTCATAACGCATGTTTTACAAAATGACTAAAAATGTTTTGTTTAATTAATAAAGTTAAAAATGTACAAAGCGACATAAGTTGTTGCTTCTTACTATCTGTCTTACTATGATTTATACACTTGATGTATTTTATAAAAGGTGTTATCTAAAACTTGTTATCTACTGCTTGAACGGCAAAACCATATTAAACATCTAGCATGTTAAATGCTTTGCACGTTTAGATTTATTTCCTTAAAATTGGTTCTATAGAATGTGTATCTCATATGAACAATAGCTTAAATGAAAATTAAATTCATTATTTCTATATTATGTATTTTACAGAAAACATTTAAGATGACAATATATAAGCTTGTCTTAAAATTTTCGCTTATTACATAATTCTAAGAATGAATCGTGATGAAAGTATGTAGTTATATCACATATACAAACAACCACTTACAAAACTTACTTTGTGAACACGTTTTCCCTTCAAAGAAAACACTGCATTCACATACGAAGTCATTTACCTTATCAACACATTGACCATTCATACACGGATCATTGGCACAGTCGTTTGTATCTGTAACGAACATGTTTTATTTTTCGTAAGCGATTTCCAAGCTGTATCCAAGCTGTAGCGCTTTTGTAGGCTTCAAATGTGCACGATATTAGGTTTTAACAAATTAATCCTAAATTGTAAAGCATTATTATGAATGGAAGCTTCCAGTTTGTTGTTGACAATTCCGTGTTTAAGAAAGCAATCTTCAATATTTTTGTAAATTAACATAATAAACATACCGTTTGTAGATCGTTTAGAATCAAATCGACTAAAACAGCTGACAGTATGTGTGCACGCCTAAGTTAAGTAAACAGTCTTAAGACAAATTTGGGTCTATTAAGGTATTTTTATACACAGAAGATTAAACGAATATAGTTTTATATCATAATAATCTTTTGATTTGTGTCTTGTCTTGGTGGATTATGTGCTCACCAATAACAGTAATTTACATGAAGCATATAATGCGCTTTTTGGCAAATAATAATAACGTAAAATTAATTTGAAATCATTGTTAAACGACACCTAAGTCACAATATTTTCCTTCAAACCCGGCAATACAGAAACACAGGTACAGGTTGCTAATTGGTATGCATGTTCCATTGAAACAAGGGTTATCAATACATACAGGCATCATATTAATGTGCTCGTTTTTTGATGGAATATATAGCGCGTTGGTACCTGTAAAATAAGTATAAAAATAAGTATTATAACATATGTTGTTTTATCAATGCAATTGACCAGTCTATTACACGAATTAAAATTATTATAATTGTCTTGCAAGCAGTATTTTAAAGTTAATGTTAAAACTAAATTATCATATTTCCAAATATGTTATAAAAAGCTTCAACACAAACATTTTTAATAATATGTTTGACATAATTTCTTCTGTATACTACATTATTGATACACGTAAAAAGTTTTTAAGTAATTTGCGAAACTATTGATAAATATAATTAGTTACTCTGTTGTGCAAACAATTTTAATATCAAATACCTATATATGAAGTTCTAATCATAAAAGTTTGACCCTCATAAAAATTTGTATGGAGTTTGGAATGCATATTTAGCTTGTATTTTAATTTAATAATAGATTTTACAAATATTACCGTTACGGTCAATTTTTCTAGTTTGTAGTTGTTGCAGATTGCTTGATTGTTGAGTTAACAATGACAAAATAGTTGGTTTTATTCCACTGATAAATGCGGTCCATGTAGATGCACCTTTTGTAACCCAGACGTTCAATTTAGTAGTGGTATACTTTGTTGTCGCAATTATAGGGTTTTGTGTTATAGTTGTTAACTTTGTCATCCTTGTCGTAGTTGTAGATGCCTTTGTGTTTGCTGTAGGTCTTGTCTTTGTTGTAGGTGTTGTTGTCGTTGTTGTAGATGTTGTCATTATTATAGGTTTAGGTGTTGTCGTTGTTGAAGATGCTCTTGTCATTGTTGTAGATGTTGCCTTTGTTGTAGGTGTTGTCGGTTTTGTAGGCGCTGTTGTCGTTGTAGGTGCTGTTCTCGTTGTATCTGTTGTAATCGTTGTAGGTGTTGTACTCGTTGTAGGTGTTGTTCTCGTTGTAGCTGTTGTAATCGTTGTAGGTGTAGTATTTGTTGTTGATGCTCCTGTCTTTGTTGTAGATGTTATTGTTAACTTTGTCTTTGTTTTGGTTGTTGTATCCTTTGGAGTGATATTTGTAAGCTTTGGTGTTACAGACCTTGCTGTTATAGGCATTGATGTTGTAGGCCTTCGGGTTACTGGCAGGACTATAAAACAAAAATGAGGTTTGTAGAAAGGTATAATCTCGCACGTTATGTAAAAAATCATATTTATTTTCAATTGTGTGTGACCTGTATTATATCGTTAAATAAAACGACTTTAGCACAAACTAGATTTTCATTTTAAGTTTTTCCATGGCAATAGTCATATACACGTGCTAACGTTTGTCTAAATTTTCTGACTACTTTTTAATATGCCAAACCGGATATATGGATGCTTTTTCTAATATATCTACATCGACAATGGGCGAGTTTACTGCATGCCATATTTGTAATAATGTAAACATGAACCTCTTAATTGTTTTACCATCGTATTAATGAAGTTAAAAACACAATACCGAAAACCGAGGAAACTGATATAAAATACAATCCACGAATCAAAGTCCGCAAATCCTGCAAACTGCAGAACCAAAAACCAAAAATATAATAACTAACTTGGGCCTAACTTGGTACAGGAATTTCTTAAGAAATGGTGGGTTAAAGCAGGTTTTATGGCATACTAAGCATCTCGCGTCCATTACTGTAGTATGTGAGTTGGTTAGCTGATTAAAATGGATGGATATCATATACCACTAATCAGTATTAGGTGTATCAAACAATCATCGTAGAACATTCACTGTACACTGAATTCCAAATTGGAAAAACTACCTGCAGCCATTGTTTAAACAAGATTATTTTGACAAGGATGTGGTATCTTATTAAAGGCGCGGAAGAGTCGTGATTTCGTGTAACCTTAGTTCATCCCGAAGGAAAAGGTGACGTTTGCAAAGTCAGTATACTCGCTGGACGCTCTTGTATTCCTGATCAATTGAGAAATACAGACACCGTATGTACAGAGAAGCTGGAATATTGCTGCATAGGTGAGAAAAATTTGTAATTTTGAAATTAAAATCGTCTCATTTGCCGTAAAAGTTTGTGCTTAGATGAACATTGGTGTCATATTCGAGGTGTAAGTCTAAAAATAATGTAGATGAAGCTGATTCTGTGGTTTCTTTAATTTTCAGTTCGGAAGGATATATTAATGGAAGCCACATAGCAAATTGAGAGTTGTTAATTAAAAGAATATCATCAATATATCTACAATGTATATGTGAAATTAAAGGACCTAGACCCTCCTGCTATCTTCTTGCCTTTAATAACGTTGTTAGTTGTATAAATTAAGTTTTGTCAGAACACAGTTACACATCGACAAGGCGTAGGGCACAGTTTTTACCTATTGGAAAAACACATCATGCAAAAGCACACTATAAATCTGTTTCTCGCTGCAGCATAAATAGCCTTTAAGTTCTTTAATAGAAAAACACTCGTATAGGTGTAAACTAAAACTACATATTTGTAGGCATAATTAGAAGCTAAGGCTTCGAGTACCTTTCCTTGCCAGGATTTTTAATACAGACTTAAGAAAGAACAAACAATGTTTATATGTAAAAAATAAATACATCGAGAGACCAAATTAAAAGGAAAAAAAGTAAAATTTTGTAAGGTATGATTTAAAAAAGAAGATTAAACAAATAAAGAAATATCACGATAGGAATCTGATCTTAATTAAAACGTAGTAAATATAATAAGTTATTTTCGGGAACTGCATTTATAAAGGGTGTACAGTGCAAATATACTCACTCAAAAAAGAAACGCAACATTAAAAAAATGGGAATTTGACTTCATATATTATTTAAACAATTTATCATATAAATAATTGATAAAGAAATGTAAAATTTTGTACACTTCTAGTTTATGCGTTCGTTTACAATAAAATATAACAATTTGTCGCATATTGTCAATAATTCACACAAAAAATTTCAGTTTCTGTTGTGCCCACCATTTGCTCGCAACGTTGAGTACGAACGCGCGGTATCCTTTACCACTAATACTGAAGTGCCTGTTCTAATTGTTGCAGATTTTGCGGCAGTGGTTATCGTTGGCGCACTCGCCGATCCAGTTCATCCAACAGATGTTCGATTGGGTTAAGATCCGGAGATCGTGATGGCCAACGGATCATATTGACATTCTGTTTCTCTAAAAAATCTACTGTTACACGTGCTGTATGTGGTCAAGCATTGTCGTGTTAAAAATTTTTCTTTGAATGTCAATTACAGGCAATAAATGCGCCGTAAAATTTCGTCTCTATACCTAACTGCGTTAAGATTGCCTTGAATATGTATCAGCTGTAATGTTCCAGATTTTGACCACAGTCGTTGACGGGTGGATGAACTTATTAAATGCTTTCACCTGGAAACCTTTAATTAAAGAGTAATTATGATGTTGTGTATATATATATTTAGATATTTATATGTTAGTTGTCAGCAAAAAAATGATTTGAAAAAATTTACAGTATTGCTTGATAGGAATTAAATTTAATTCTATACTTGTCCTCACTTCCAGCGACATTTTGTATTCTCATATGTTGTCAAATAGTGTGATGGTATGTATCACTAGGTTACATGCTATTTTTCTCAAAAATCGGCTAGAAGTGTTTTAATGTTCTTTTTTCAAATAAATACATTCAAAAGTTACATCAAACATACATGTAACATTAGCAGAGCAAATGTACATTATAATAATAACAAGGTAAATAACACCTGACGAGATATAATGCATCAGGGATAAAATGAGTTTCTCACTATTGGTGTACTTTTTATAATGTACTAAGACATACATTCTTCAAGATACGAGAAAACCACGTTTAGTATTTTCTATATACCCTATGTTAAGCGCTGTTTTATCAAATTTCTAATCAGCACACAGTTGAAACTTTTATATTTTAAAGAAATTAAAATTTCACGTTATACATGACAGAACTTTAAATAATTAAAATGTATTCTCTGATGTTTTCTTTAATTATACTTGCTAGAAAACTTAAATAAACAGAAATTTGCTGTCACCTTTTGTAATATTATTAAAGCAATGGTAAATAAAGCAAAATCATTTTATATATTAAGATAAAATGTGTATCAATTATACATTTTAGATGAAAAATCTAAATTCGAAGATGTTCCCTGTATTATCCTACCTGCATTGCAACAAACACCCGTATAGCCATTGAAACAATGACAGGCATTCTGAGCGCTGTTATAAGTTCCGCTAAAACAAATTGCACAATATCTTTTTTCTTTGCCATATCTTTGATATTGGTTATAGTCAATTTTACAATGATTCAAACACTGCCAGAAGTCCAAACCAATATCACAGCATACAGGCTTATATCTTTGCTGGGTTCCAACGCCACATTTAGTGCTGCATTCACTCCATGTCACCCATTGCATTACGTCGCAGACTTTAAATCCTCCTATGCACGTGCAACTAGCCATATATATTATTCCCGTAATTAAAAGCAGATGAATAAAGCAATGATGATGTACATCAGTCTGCAGTATCTCCATGATCTCACAATATTTAATAATTTATCAAAAACCAAAATTCTTGTTTAAATATATGCAGAATAATAAAATATAAAAAAAATTAACAGAAACATACGACACTGTCCAATTTTACGCCATAATTTCTCTTTAAAACAGTAGCCGGAAAAAAGCAGTTCTTTCCTGTTGCAAAAGAAAGAAACTCATCAATTTATTTCGATGTTTATCATTTAAATCCCGCATAATCATGGATTTGTATTCACTTATGTTCTAAATCTCCAAATCATGTGAGATTTAAGAATGACATACATATCGTATAATATTTGTGATTTCCACATTTTATATTATTAGTCAATATAATGAGTTAAAACATTATTAAATGGAACCGTTTTGATTTTGTCTGAAACAACTCACATACTACAGTAATAGAAGCGGGTGGTTTGGTATACCATTAAAGCTTGTTTAACCAACCATTTCTTTTGAAATGCATGTACCAATTAAGGACCATTGCTGTAGTTGCTATATTTTTGGTTGCTGGTTTTAAAATTTACCAGTTTCTTGGCTTGTGATTTCGGGGTTGTCTTTTTGGACAGTTCCTTGGTGGTGTTCGGTATTTTGTTATTACCTTATACTTAATTTAAATGAAACACTAATTATAGAGGAGTTTTTCAAATTATGTTTCTGTATTGCTTCAATAACAAAAATAGATAGGCTTGACTTCCAAGAGTTGTAAATAAGCAGTATATATTTATTACAAACATTTTAATGGAGCGCCATGCTGTTTTATTCGGTTCTTACACTTTTATTTTGATGCAAAGTTAACTTTTTATCGTTATGTTGATGTATTACACTTAATTTGTGTTCATAAACAGGTTTTCCGTATATTTCAGTAACAAAAAAGTGTAACATTCAAGCTATAATACACAAAACAAAACGCCCCTTTCATTCCTCTCACCCTCTCATGTAGTTCTTACAATATAAAGTCTTAACTACGCATGTTTGACATTTTCACATTTTCGTTTCAGGACTTTATATGAAGAAATAGTTTTAAAAGATTTAACTATACCACGCCAGAGAATTGGTGTTTCGTTTTATTGTCGATTGGATTTGCTAGCTTGTAACTCCGTATACGTATTTTTGAAAGGAGGATGAAAACGCTTTATACACATGTTCACATAGAACATAAATATACTAGAAAAGAACGGTTATATATTGAGCACTAGAATATAATTGAGTGGAAGTCGATACATTGAATAATTTTCAGTAATTCATTTGACGAATACAGAACAAATGTATAATTTTTTATAACGCTCGATGAGTGTGGCTTGAGGCTAAGCTGAAACTAGGGCACGAAAAGACATACAAGGCATTTGGAAACTACTCGCAAAAATGTGGAGAGTTTGTTACGAATGTGCAGTTTAGCTGCATATAGCCGCTAGATAATACTCGGCCAGGTTTGAGAAAACAACGCGTGGCCTTAAAACTACGAAAACAGACATACACAAAACAACCACGAGGATAAAAAACATAAACTCTAAGAGAAGCTTTGCAAACCCTTCTATAGAGTTGAACAAATAGTGCAAATATGCACTGTTACGAGTAGAGTTGAGTTTAGTTGACAATACTTCAGTGCTTTGATTCTAACTTTATTCCAATAAAAGCTTACACATTTTACAAGCAATAACATTAAAATATATTACCTGTATTGTAGTGAGAGGAATATTATTTAGAATCGAACAGATCATAATGTTAATTGCTATCATAAATCATACGGATGTGCATCAGACTATAGACCTTTTTATATTTTATACAAGTGAAGCTATAAAACATTTTGTTGTACCTAGGTTGATGTTATCTCTCCAGAAGTTCTTTGGTCGGAACCACGACTTAATTGATCATTACGGGAAATCAGTGTCTCAAATACGATCTGACATTTTCGCTGAGTCATAGGTAGTGTTTCCTATTCCTGGATTTGACTTTTCCCTAGACAAGACAATGAGTAATTCGACGGGTGTCTAATTAGAAGCAGGCACTGCTTACTCGTCCGGAGCACCTGAGTGCACCCATAATTTTTATTGGGTTCGGGTTACTCTTTCTGTGTTTTATGTTTTTGATTTTTGTGTTGTGTTTGTCTATATCCGGATTTGTAACTGTCCCTTGGTTTTTGGCTCTTGTTGTTCGGTCGGTTTTCTTTGCTACTTTTTTATTTATAATTATAATACCACACGCAGATGTAGTAAAGTTAACGGAATTATAAAAACTTTAATTTTATACTGAAATAATTAAAACAGTTGACGTCAAGTGAATATCTGATTGTGAAAGTAAATACCTGTTTATTAATTTTTGAAATGATGAGTAGAACGTTGCTTGTCAAATATATCCGTCATATGTCATAAATGTATTAATATTAAGATGACATTTTTGTGCCATATGGACTATCATTTGAACGAAAGAAAATTCCAAAAATAACAAGTACGCAATGCCAAACAGAGCAATTTTTGGGATAAACATATTTGATCTTCATTTTCTCCATTGTTGTATAAATATTATATATCTTTCATATTTGTACTTTTATCTTTCATATCTGTACGAGTTTAAACGTTAAATTAATTTATGTATGTAATCATGAAACGACCTACGGGAGCATGTCCTGAAATAGAAGTATTCATTATTCTGTTTCATCTGCATATTAATTTTAAATTGTACGTTGTATTAATTTTTTTAATCTAGGTATTGTGACAACAATATAATATATCTATCCAGCGGATTTCTCAATCATCAGAAATACAGGGTTAATATCAAATGTTTATATATACGTCTACAAATTAAGCCCAACACTTTTAAAATTAGATTTTTAACACTGTCAAATTTTTGCTTACCCTCAGAGGGAATCGAACTCAGACCGTTGTGACACTGTGGCACCAAATCGCCTGCTTGTTTATACTGTATAACAATTTTAAACAGTTGAGAAATATTAAAATCTTGCAGATAAAAGTATAATCAGAATGTCAGTTGACTCTTAATAATAAATCGGTGCAGAAATCTTCAATCTTGAAATTTAAAAAACCTGCTGCGTAACTAATTTAACCATTTGAGAAATATTTTAACTTAAATTTATTTGAAAAATGAAAATATAACTTGTCGTTTGCACAAAATAATAATCCCAGAACTATAATAGTTTTTCGTAACAGTGTATTTGGAAGCTGACTGTATATTATTTGTTAGATCATTTTTACTTTTAAAATAAAACTAGAATTAAACAAAATTTATGCAAATAAACTCATCAACAGAATGTAGCAGCTATGAACTAATCGCTATTCAATAAGATTGCAAAAAACAGAGTCCGGTTAAAAAGTAGAAAAGACCCACCTTTCAAACAGGGCCTGGAACCATACTATTAGGATTCCCAGTGGTCAGCCCACAGAGCTGCCCATCGCGTCCCTAGGTGGCGGATATGTGTTGCCCTGTGGCTTTGGGGTTGTCATGTCATAATATTGAAATCTCACCGCGGACCACAGTGGTGTAACGTGCTTGGAGATTGCCACTCTCCTGTCACTAAAAAGACTCTTTACTCTTGTCTTAACGTTGAAGTTTTATAGGAAATCCCTAATAAAGGAGCTACTAAATTTACATAAAATATTTTTATCTTTACGACAACATGGCATTTGAAAGAAAATAATGCGCATTTGATTTTGTTTCTGTGAGGTAAAAATAAATCTTTCTAAAATAAAAACAAATTTAAATAATGATGACGTTAACATCAACTACTCGAAAAATTCAATCTTTGAATTGATATATATTTACACCATACAAGGTTCTAGGACCCATGTTTTCATTGTGCGTTTAATATAAGACAACATTTTTTATAAGAACATGATACACCGGCTTTCGCATCGTGTCTAGTTTTGTCGACGACTGGGAGGTTTTTCAACTGTCTAAAACTCTAGCTGTTACTTTAAATTGTTAACATTCACATTAGGGCTACTTGATAACAAACTGTTTGGTTCCTAACAAAGACAACGATAACAAAAATAGATAAAAGGCAAAATTAAGGTAATGAGAGCTACAAAGGTGCTTTCATATTAAGTGGCACTATAAGAGTGGACTGTAGGTCCAACATACAATTAATATTTGCCTTTTTGACATAAGTTCCTGTGCTCCAATATGTTAAAGCTCAATGAAGATAAAACAGAACTCATTGTGTTTGCTCCGAAATATCGAGCGAAAGACTTGTCAAATTACAGTCTAACTTTTGGTGGATATACCGTGGCTAATTCAGCAATTGTCAAAAATCTTGGCGTATTCTTCGACAAAACACTATCTATGAACCAGCAAGTGACAGCAATTTCGAAATCATGCTATTTCCACATTAGAAATATAGGCCGGATCCGTCCTTTTATTACTCAAGATGCAACAAAAACACTAGTTTGCCCACTTGTAACATCTCGTCGATTATGGGAACGCCCTTTTGTACGGCATACCATCAGCAGAAATTCAAAGACTTCAGCGTGTACAGAACTAAGCTGCAAGACTAATAACTAGGACACGGAAGTTCGAACATATCACACTCGTCCTAAAATCACTACACTGCCTGTCGATATCATTTCGTTGCCAATACAAACTGTTGTTGTACATATTCAAATCTTTAAAATGTGAGGCACCGGTCTACTTACAGGAACTTGTGACATTATACATTAAGAGTTTTATAGATAAATAAATATATCAGAATTTTATATACAGATAGTGTGACCACAGGATCACTGTGATTTTCAGATTGCTAAATTTAAACAGTTGTTTAAGTTAACGTAAACAATAACAAGAAGCAAGTTAACAAATTTGCATGTATACTACTCCCGGTTCATCGATCGTAACAGGTGCTCGATGATGTAAACAAATTAGTCTAACTCCACGATATAAATATTACCTTAACAGGTAATAATCGTGAATAAAATTACATACGTGGAAGTTTTATCATCAAGAAGAACGTAAAAACAGAAGTAAAAAGAACTTATTATTACTGCGATTTAACAACAACAAACAAGTTAACAGTCAACAAGGGTCGGCATAATACTGCCACTCACCTTACAATGGATTGGTCTCCAATTGGTAAGATTAACATTTTTTTAGAGAACATATAATATATTTAAGGATTAACTATAAAAATATTTTCTCCATCGAGGGATAACAAAATTTTTGTTTTGCACATTGTAAAATCCGCGTTGTAGTTAATACTTATAAATAAATTCAAACAATAGAATAAACTCAACAATTTTATTTTTGTAACTGGGCATTTTTGAAAAATGAGATCAACACAAAAACTGTTAGTTTCCCGTGGAGTAATATATGACGTCAATGGCGCGTGTTGCCATGACGATCAAATTTGTTTTCCATCCTCTGATAGAAAATATTTTCCAGCCAATCAAAAGCCAGTATTCTAGCAAAATTTATCTATTAACAATTATGCATGCATTTTGTTTCTAATGGACAAAATTCTTACTAATCAATCAATCAATCAAACTGAAACATTCCACCCATTACTCATTAGATGTATACTATAGTACTACAATACACTTTTATATTTATCTTTTCATAAAATACCTACTCTGGAATCACAGTAAAGGACCAATACTGTCACAGAACTGTATAATAAATTTGTATTTTACACAAATAAACCTTAGCAATTATACTTATCTTTTCCTAAAATAGTTACTTATTTAACTATACATGAAGTATTAAAATGTTTACATTTTCATACAACACTTAATAATGTGTCTGATAGATAACTGTTCTTAATTGTCCGCACAGTGTACTTCGAGATATGGTCCGGTCCTTAAAGTCTGGAGTTAAGAAGATCTGGTTCAACGATTTCTTCTCGGAAGTCTGAATATTAGAAGTACATTTATATGTTACAATGTCTCAACAGACATTACTAATATACCTAATTGTCATATATTGACAATAAACCTTTTCAATTGAAAGCAGTATACAGTCCTGTTGTTTCAATGTCGAATCCCTTAGCATTAAAACGCGCTGGTCAATATTTTCCAGGAGTCCTAGTAGTTGGTAGTGCTCAGCCGCAGCCCTCAAGTCAAAAAGATACCTGACGTCCCGTGGGAGGGACTGAGGTGACCACGAGTTGCCTAAATGCAAATAGTTTAAGATGTGCCGGAAATGTGAAGAATCTCTATCTAAAAAGTAAAGAGAACTGCATAATTCATCTTGCTTGTACTGATTGAATATCAGCCCAGGCTCCAAGTTTAATGTCATTCAAACTTTTGCTCTTAAGTGCATCAATAATAACTGTCCTTGTTACTCCTGGTTGTTTCCATCCTCCTTTCTTGAGGTGGTGTAGTTGTTACCTCTTTGGTTGTTGTCAGGGACCATTTCAAGATGTTGGTGGAAGGAGTTTAGCGACCTTACTCACATCAAGTGTCTCCCGGGGACCAACCACCAAACTGACGTGGTCCTCAAGTTCACCGTTATAAATGTCTGAAATAATGGATGGGTTGACGATTGTCTCCCTGGAGACACTCTGTGGAATCTGGTACCCCAGCTGGGTACAGAGGAACGATCCTTGGTCACATAGGATCCACCCTCCTAAACTTTGGTGGCTGTGAAGGTTCCACTGGTTGTGTCGGATGTACAGAAGCAGCAAGAACTGGCCATCTTCTGGAACCCGGCGGTCCGGACTCACTGCTGCACCTCTTGACACCTGTTTGTGCTGGTATGTAATGGGCCCTGGAAACAAGTCTGGCTAGGATTTTGTCTTCCAATGGTCTCTGGAACTCAGCTAGAACTTTCCGGGCTTCTACACCAGAGGCACCTGTCTGTCTAACAACCAAGGTAGTTGGACATTTAGCATCGCCGTGCTTTTGGTCACCAGAACCAGAAACTTGTGGCTGTTGTCACATCGGTGACTTACACCTGAGTCCTGCTCAATAAGATGTCTTCTGACAACTGTCTAACAGGCTGAATTAAACAGATCCTTGCCATCCTGTACGCAGAAGGCACATGACCACTTGGTTACCTGTAAATAAATTATTACTTTTAAACAAAAAGTTATAGTACCTTATAATACTCAGTAATTAGTCTGATTGAGAAATTTTGGCGAACAGTGTAAGCAAGCTTGGTGGTATCTTCGAACCCACATAGTAAATGTAACGCCCCTCCTGGGTTGCAATAATAAAAAGCTAATTAAAACAATAAAAAGTATGAAGAATCACAATTTTCAGATACAATCAAATTTTACAATAGAAATTAATTTCTTTTCAAAACTTTCATAGTGTGTCCGTCGCCTGCGACTGTTTTAAATAAGTAAAAATATGAATCTACAGTATAGAAATGTTCCTGAATGTGGGCCAAATTCACACAGTCGATTAAGACATGCTTAAGGTTTTATGGAATGTTATACAGCAAAAATCGTACATTTAAAGCATACAATTACCAATTCATTTTGTCAATGATTGAATTTGTCCAAGTATTAAAGGAGTTGTGTTGGGTTACATGGATTGTTTTATTACTGGCAAGATTGTTAGACAACCAATAACACGCAATCATAACAACATTCCCTACAGTTTAACAGTTGTAAACAATTTAACATATGTAATATTACCAAATTAGAAGAAAGTAGCAAAGAAAACCGGCCGAACAACAAGAGCCAAAAACCAAGGGACTGTTACAAATCCGGATATAGACAAACACAACACAAAAATCAAAAACGTAAAACACAGAAAGAGAGTAACCCGAACCTAATAAAACCATGGGTGCACTCAGGTGCTCCGGACGAGTAAGCAGTGCCTGCCTCTAATTAGACACCCGTCGAGTTACTCATTGTCTTGTCTAGGGAAAAGTCAAATCCAGGAATAGGAAACACTACCTATGACTCAGCGAAAATGTCAGATCGTATTTGAGACACTGATGCCGACCATAGAACTTCTGGAGAGATAACATCAACCTAGGTACAACAAACACAAAATAATAAATTTGTTCTGGTAATTATTAGTTTGTTTCACTATAGTTTCCGTTTCCGTGTTCCTTTATTTCTTTAAGAATATCTAGTTTCGTATATACAGTTGTTTATACAAGTAATAAAACAATATCATGAAGAATTTTAATTAATTTAATTAGAAATGTTAATATTCAGTTTAGAAACTCTTTATGAATTTTCAAACAATATACATATACGGTAATGGATTTATTTAATAACGGAATGAAAATAAAGCCAATAAGCATTCCGTTGTTCAAACGAAGTTGAAATGTGTATTGATTTAACGTTTTACAAATGGTTGTCTGTTCTTAAAAGTTACGTAAATTTTTTTTTCTTTCAACGTCTGTTAGTAAAATTGTGTGTCTGTTTTCAATTTGGTATGTTTTTATCTTTTAACGTATGTTATTATAATTTAATGTCTGTTTTTGTGTGTGTATGTTTTTAGTTTATTTTTTGTTCGTTTTTGTCCAGATTATTGTCTGTTGTTAATGGTTACGTCCGTTTTTATCTCTTAACGTCTATTTTTATATTTTATGTCTGTTATTGTGTGTGTATGTTTTTAGTTTATTTTTTGTTCGTTTTTGTCCTAATTGTTGTCTGTTGTTAATGGTTACGTCCGTTTTTATCTCTTAACGTCTATTTTTATATTTTATGTCTGTTATTAATTTTGTTAATTTTTGCCCTAATGGCTGCCCATATTCAACATTATCCGCTCTATATATTTCATGATAAAAAATCAAGGTAAACCTACTACCTTTAATAGTAATATAAATATAACCCAACCTAGATCATTGGTTCTGTTATAGGTTCCAATGGTAGCAATACTGGTTTTTGTTTCGTGTTGTGTGTGCTTGTCTAGAATTGTAATCATCCCTTGACTTTCGGCTCTTTGTTATATGGTAGGTTAGTATGGTCAGTATGTTAGAGTTCTCTTTCTTGTATTATAACAATAAAATGTCTTCGTCTATATATTTGTCCATATTTGTAAAGACGTTTTAGAAACTTATAAAAAATTGGAAGCAGAAACTGGTGTTCGTGTTTTCCCTAAATAACCATCCCAAGGCCGTTGCATCTTGTTGTTCACTCACTTTCCTTACTTTTTCTACGTACGTTAGACAAAAGTAATTTATCAAGTATAATCTAAATTAGATTTTTAATCAGTACATATAAAACTCTCGTTACTATACAGCACAATAACGACTCAAACCGAAATCATCCGATAGTAATAATTTTATAAAAGACCGGATGATCTTCCACGACTAATAATTTCATTTCTTTTCGCGAGTAGAACGCAGAAAGACGAGCGAAAAGGACACACGAATGGAAGATCAGACTGGCTTTCAATTGTCAAACAACGAAATTCTGCATATTTTTATTAACAAGTATCTTCGTAAAGTTTAAAGGAATTTTAATTTATTTCACGTGTTCAAATATTTTTAAATGTCTTGAAACAGTGCTTGCTAATTTCTGTCGAATATGATTTATGGAGTCTTAATTCTTTCTTGCGATACATGTATATTGCCGCTTCGAATTAGTCGCTCCTGCATTCGATGCGCAATTCTCTCAAATAAAACATATTACAACGTTACCTTAATCATTATGGGGAAAAATGTATAATTTAAACCTTTTTATGATTGTAATGGTTTTATATTAGAACATTTTTCGCGTGTCCTGGCTTTCATTAATAAAACAAACAGAAAAATAAAGTAAATGTTCATTGATAAGTAAACGGAAAGAGAACAGACCAAAGTTGCATACAATATCGCATTTTTCAGTTATCATTAAGTTAATCACATGACGCCATGGGACCAGTCGCCTTAAACCCAATTTTCATAACATCATCATAAGACAGTCGCAACAATGCAGTAGGGGCTTTACTATCAAGCTCATACAAGACATATAATACAACGAAGTTTCTGTACAACAGTGAAGAGGGGATAACATTATCATCAAACTACAAAAACAAAATCTATAATATATTTGATAAAAAAGACATATTTTTATTTATTGTGATAATATATTTATTGCACGTTCTTCGTTTATTAAGAAAACCACAAAACGACAATGCAAATTCGAACTCTGGGGAAAAAAATAGAAGAATGTGTCCATGGGACACAGATGCCCCCGCTAAATGAAGTCCCAAACAGGAAGTAGTTGTCCGACAGGTCTGAAAGTTGCTTAGGACGTACCACTGGTGATACTGAACCACCCCGCCAAATTCAAATTGTTCTCATGTACGGTTTCTGAGAAAAGCTTCGACGGAAATTCGTACGTACGTACGTACGGACGGACGGACATAAGTAAAACTTAATGTCCCCCGACATGTCTTCGCGGGGGCATAAAAATCATTTTCAACGTTGCAATTTTTTTGCTTTGAATATGATATAAAATATTTATTAAGAAGCAAACACTTGAGAAATGGGTAAGTATAAGGTATTAGCACAAAGACCTACATCATAATAATAAATAATTCACTACCTGTTGTTAACGGTACTCACATTGCTCACAACATGTTCCCCATGTTCCACTGACACAGTCACACCTGTTTCTGGTTCTGTTAAAGTGACCGTTGTAGTAACAAAACTCCCCACATGACTTCGTTTCTGTTGTTGAGCTGTTGAACATGTATTCTGTAATATTGCAGTAAGTCAAACACTGATTCAAAAAGCTAACTCTATTTATGTTGCAACAAATTGGCAATCGCCGTGTCCTAATACCGATTGCACCACATGGCGGAGTACACGGACCCCATTCAAGCCATTCTCCTATATCGCATGTTTCGTAGTTTTTACCACAATCTCTTCTTTGACCATCACCACAATACAAAATTGTAAGTAGATGGCACACACCTATTTCAATAATTGCTATATATATTTCATTCTTTTTCATATTTGTTTCAAACACTCTGATAGTCTGAAAACACATGCGACTGTAAAGGCAAGAACGATCAATTCTGTCAACTAATTACTGTTCTAATAAGTGTGAGATTGTGATAAGAAAAATAAAATTTTATTACTAGAACATATGTCTAGATTATTCACAGAATAAGTGTGTTTATTTTGCAAAGATAACATGTAAAAATTTTAACCAACTTACATGTGTTTTCCTCATGTTGCTTCCCTTCCAGAATAATTTATGATCAGAAGCTTCTATCTCCGTTCATGTTTCAATTTTTATTACCATTTCTGAACACAGAAACTTAAAAAAAAATTGGTTCGTCTTATTTTTCAAACTGTTATCGCTGTATGTCGTTTGAGGTTTACAACTTTACTATGAACAATACAAAATGATTTGATAATTTCATACCACCCTTTCTTATAATTATGTAACGAATTTTATGTGTCTGTACTTCAGCAATATTTAAGCTATATAACTAGCAAAATGACAATCTTTGTTAATTTCAGAATTTGAAATCTTACAATTGTAGATACATATAACATATCACAATACAAAGTATAACACAAAAGATTTTGGAAACAAGGTAAGACAGCTTATATTAATCCATCTCCTTATAAATATTTATCACACAAAGTAAAAGCTCACAAGAGTTATTTGCATGCTTGTGATATCAAAATGCATTAGTTACAAAAATCACAACTATACACGTGCTGTATATAATATAGAAGAAAAAAATAGAATTATGGAAATATTAATAGTACAGGAAAACAAAAAAAAAACATTGGGGTTTTGGAAGAAATGTATGCAACTTTAAAATTATTGTTCTAGACATGTGACAAATCGTTTGTTTTTTACAATAAATCTCTGGACTTTTAAACAGATATACTTGTTCCGGACTATAATTTGTGAATTGGACCCGAAAAGCAAAAGGTGGGAATCAATCGGAGTTGAATATGGGATTGAAAATTGAAGAGATTAATTCACCTTTAATGGTAGCATATTTTGTACAGTTTAAAAGGAGGTTTCAACTTGTCAGTTTGTGCAGTTTCAACTTGTCAGCTTGTGCAGTCTGGACAGTCCACCAGATTTCGTATAAGAGGTACTCCGCAATCGCAATCTGGTATAATACCTTGTCTTACATAGTAATAATATGGCGGCTTTATGACAGTTTACTTTTTCGTTGTTTGAAGATATTTAACGACCCCATAATTCGAGTGTTTTGGGGTAACCGTCTCCTTAATTTAACGGTAGACGGTAGATAATATTCCAAGTAATTTGTTCTTGTACCTCAATAATTTTGGATTGACGGTTGTAATGTGTATGTGTATTTGTGATTGACGAAGGTACCAATTCCCGCAAATAATCTTGGGTTTGAAGTTAATTATTTTATCAAATAAAATAAGTTTTTGGGTCTCTTGCCTGTCCGAAAAGCGATTACCATCTCATTTCATCGTATATTTTTTTCAATAGAAGTTAGTTTAGTACCTCCCGTTAAAATCCTCATATTTGAACATTCTCTTGTTAGTGTTGTCCCATATTATATCCCAGTATTTTAAATTCCAATAAAGGTCTAATTAATGAAAAATATGTTTTTCTAAAACGTGCCGATCAAGACAAAGTCGAAATATGAATATTTATTCTAGTATTAGCCTTTTTTTTACTATATAATCAATATGATCGTGCCACATAAAATTTTTGGAAAAAAAACCCCAAATGTTTATGACAATGTACCTCTTGTATGTCATTATTAGTCATAAACAGAGTAGGATGTATGTGGTTCACTAGTTTACGAGAAAGAAGTAAGGTTTCTGTCTTCATTGGATTAAAGTTCAACAGTCACCTTTTTGACACTTGGCGTATTTTGTCAAGATCACTGTTTAGTAATTCTGCAGCATTTTCAGGGGTATCAAACTCTATCGAAGGCTTTGCTTATATTACAGAATGCCACCCTTATTTCTTTACCTGTGTTTAGGGGCTCACCGGCTTGAATGCTGTTAGTAAACCCTACGACCCGGTTTAATTGATATAGATGTTCAGAATTAAAATAACAAAAATGATGAATGTTCTAGAGTACAATTTGCAAAACTTTCTCGTCTTTAAATTTAACAAGTACCATTCGGTCTTGGGGAAAGCAAGGTTAAGATGGACGGGCGTAGTAGCCTCTATTGGTATGCCACAAGTATTTGTATATTTATTTCAATTATCGCTATTTTGCTGTATTTTCCTTTGATCTTTATGTGCGATATTATTCCATCTTTCTCTACTAGCGTGAGATGGGCCCATCTCAGCTCGCTGTAAAGACGTCGTTAAGTAAACACTGTGACGTCACAATCTTACAAATCGGTGATAAACAGATTATTTACGTTTTTTGAAACTCGATGCACTTTCTCGCCATCTCATCTCAGGGTTGTCGCCCTTCGATGAGATACGACGAGAAAATGCATCTCGTTTAAAAAAAACGTAAATAATCTATAAGTATCAGCTACACTGTTAGAAGGTGGATTTTAAGTTGATCCAGGTGTGTAAACACTAATCCAATTCTTTAAGATTTTCTACTAAATTTGTTATTTTTTTAATTAGAGCAGCTCTTTTACCTTAAGTGCAACTTGACCGACATCATATATATCCAGAATCGTACGTGACAGGCCTATGTTCTCTCTAAATTTCATGACCTCTTTAAAACCTTCCAAGAGAAAACCAGCTTCCGGGGTAAACCACACTCTAAAAATAGCTCTTTCTTTTCAGAAAATCTTGGTTTATAGGTCATGTAGTACATGTGACATTGAACATACTAAACACCATTACCATTAGAACAGAGCAAGTTAGGACTCAAAATTTTTCTAATATATTCACCTTTCAGAAAAACTTTCATTCATTAAAATCCAGTTAGTAGTTTTTAATATACACTAAGATAAACAGGACTATTTTGTTTTTAAGTACTATTTTCTTATATGTTCCAAATTTGATTGGTCCCCTTTAGTGTCTTGACACCTCCATGTGCTACAATCAATATTCGACATGGATATAATAAAGGGTGACGTATTGCTGCTTCGGTTCGGGGCAATGCTTTATATATAATCAATGGATTACTATCTAACAAGGGTTTACAAGACATTAGTAAATGCGTATATAATAAGATTAAAATGATATTATCTTTTTTAATATCTATCGTGAACTATTAGACAGCTGTTCAAACAGGCATAGATGTTATCAATCATGGTAATATCTTTCATCACAAGTCTGTTACTTCCAAAATTCCACCTACTAATTTTCAATTACAAACGTGTTTTGCAGAATCTTTTGATCAATGACTTCAAAGCCAACCCTCCGACTGCTCTTTGCACAATTCCCCATTCATATATACTACTTCAGGTCACGTGATAACTTGAGATCTAAATATTGTTGACAATGAAAGACTTCGCATTATTTTATCATAAGTGACAAAATACCGTGAATCTAAATCCATCAACTGGAATTATTGTTGGATTAAATAGAGGACTAAGCCAGTAAATGGACAAAGCTAGAGGAGGTTGATACCTTATCCAAGTGGGTACAGGCCTTGAGGTATTTTTTTTCAAATAAGTCGTTTATGAGTAGTAAAGCATCTTCAATCTTCAGAAATCTTGATACTCTTAAAAATGTGTCCGACATTCAAGACAAATATGTTGTTGTGTCTGCAGACAAGGCCCATAACAACGTTATTTTTATCTGCAAAAACATTATATAGTGTTTAATTAATGATTTAGGCATGGACAGTTCACTTGGCAATCCTACTTACACATTTACTGCGCTTTCAAAAGGTAGATAATTGAAAATTACAAATCGGTATTAGCATCCTTCGGTCTCAAAATCAAAGTCGACAGTTGTTATCTCCCCTTATTGTATTGGATAACAAAAAAATCCACACAAACAGCGTTTCATAGCAGGATCGTCTAACTGTACTACCAAAACACTATCGCAACTCCTGACCACTATTTTAACAACAGTAAAAAAGGGGGTTCAAATATACAGTGACACTTTCTGCTCAAGGAGTTGAATAAATGAAATGTGGATATTAAAAAATTCAAAAGACCTGATAGAAATCTTGAGGTCTGGATCTCTTTCAAATTGTTACAGCATTCAAACATTTACTTTTGGACACTCTGTACGGCCATCTCTCATATGCAGCTTAAAACCTGGCTTAAAGATCTTATAAATGCTTTTTCAAGAAAAACAGAAAGAGAAGATATAAATACCTGGTAATTAGTCATGACGGAACTTACTCTGTCATCAATGACTTTAAATCTAATACTAAACATACTGAAGACTAAATCTGTCATATGTTTGATTTTCTGATTGACAACATATACGTCATGTTTGGAGGATATGTTTTTCAACATACTGTTAGTATTCCAATGGGTACTAATAGTGTCCTTCTCTTCTCGCCGACCTGTTTTGGTACTCTTGTGAGGCTGAATTCCTAGGAGGCCTGCTGAAGGAGAAAGAAAAGTCACTGTCCCAGAACTTTCATTTCACATTCGCTATATTGATTATGTTTTGCCCCTCAACAATGCTAAATTTGGTGACTATTTACATTAAATTTACCCTAACGAGCTTGAAATTAAAGACACCATCACTACACTAAGATCAGCCTCTTACTTAGACTTACTTCTAGAAATAGACTCAGGAAAACTACAAACTATACTCTACGACAAACGTCAGTAACATCCCTACAGCTCCACCGTATAGTGTGTACATTTCATAACTTACGTTATTTTTTATCCAGCGATCGGTATTCCGATTTTCTAGACCGATCACTGCTGTTGACTGCTAAACTACTCAAACAAGGGTTTATTGTACCTTGCATATACAACTAGTAGCGAAATCACGTTACTAGTGTGACGCATTGTTGTCAGCCATATATGTTTTGCACAATGTTCAAGATTCTACAGTCTCTTATCGTTCTAATGATATTCATTTTGGCAGTTTAAATTACTTGCAAAATAATTCCCATTTCGTTTGAAAAAAGCTTTATTTTCTGTCTTCTGCCTTCTGGTTTCATTGTTTCAATGGAAAATAGTCAATTATGCATTAATTCTGACGCGAATTGCATAAATACAGCTGAAATTAACTATGTTTTGCGCATATATACATAAAGTAGACACATTTAGGTTTTGAATTTTTACATTTTTAGAAAGTTTAATTGCTGGTCTTCATACTTCCCATTTCATTTGAAATTCGCTGATTTTACCAGTTAACTTGGCGGACAAAACTGTGTTCAGACAGGGGACGGGGTTATATGGCATTTTTATGGTCTAATTATATCTCAGATATTTGTAACATCTTTAAATAAGTGAATATTTTAACAATTAACATTTAAGAATATTTAACTTACAAAATGCTGTACTTAGAGTACAATTAACTGCAATTGCTTTGTCTTTTCTTGAATTGAAAATGTGGTAATGAACTTTGTTATAAACATTTATATATTATAAAATTATGATCATTTTTATGACAGTACAAGCTTTTTCAGGAAGACACAGCATGGGTTAAATTTCGATACTTTAAAGGTGTTCTAAGGTAACCATAAGTCATTAATAATTTCATGTGATTTATTATATTATAAGCTATAGTAATAGCTTTTGAGAATAAAAATGATGCCAAGGGAAAAAATAATGAACGAGAACTTGACTCCATTAATGATAAAAAATATGTATTAAAATATGGAAAAAATTGTCTGATATTAATAATATGATAAAAAAACATATAAGTGCTAATAATAATAGGAGTTTGATATATTCTAAATTGTGCTGTTTAAGTGAAAGTTTAGAAAATTTTAAGTTTGATCCACAACAGTCGTCCATTGAAAAACAGAGTTATCGAACCTAATTATGACAGTAATAGTTACGTATGGGTTGATGTTATCTCTTCAGAAGTTCTATGGTCGTCACCATGACTCCATTTATCGTTATGGGAAATCAGTGTCGAAAGTACAATCTGACATTTTCGATGAGTCATAGGTAGTGTTCCCTGTTCCTAAATTTGACTTTTCCTAGAAATGACAATGAGTAACTAGACGGGTGTCTAACTGGAGGCAGGCACTTCATTTGACTTTACTTAGACCGGAAGTGTACGTTAGGAACAATTGATTGTTTTGTATTCGATATCTTTCGGGTGATTTTGTCTGCAAGTAAGGCGGGAAAAGTCTCGAGGTTTGTCCGAATACAATTGAACGTCACAAAAGCAGGTGAACATTTGTAAATGGCTGACTTATTATGTACAATACCCGTAGCAAAAGTCAAGGACAATTTTTAACAATTAAACAAAAGAGGCATAGTATAAAACATGGACAAATTAGCGTATCTAATTTTTTTCGACTGGATTTTTGTAATAAAAAGGTAAAATATAAAATAATAAAATAATGCAAGCAAACAAATTTTTCCAAGAAGGTGCGGCATTTAGTATAGACATTATTATTCAACTTTGTCATTTTTTTTCAATCGGATGACTGTATTATTTTATATAGAACTGTCGAAAAGGTTTGAGCATTATTTTTTTTTACTTTTATTTAAAGTAGATGTCACAGTAATGTTATTTATCAATAACGTTAGATACAAATAAAAATGCTAAAATTTACGCTGCAAATAATTGTGATCCTTTATCATTTTTGTACCAATAAATTATTTTGAATCTATAAGTAAATGCATTCAATACTGACGTGAAATACTGAAAAAACCAATCATTTGTATCAAGGTAACCATTAAGCCATGCATTGAGGGTGTAGAAAACGCTGCACCGTATGGTATACCGTGCGATTAACGAAGCGTTGCACGATATGATACACCCTACGATAGATGAAACGATCTATGAAAACAATTAACGCTTAATAATAAAATCTAATCACAGTTTCCATCGTATATCGTTTGGTGCATCGTGTGTACAACATTCATATATCGTTCGTTCTTCGTTGATACATCTTTTGTGCACCGTGCTTGTCGATAACTTACAGGTTAGAGGAACAATAAGATTTATAAATATTATACCGGCAAATACCTACTCAAGTAACGTTTATATTCACAAAATAAAATAATTTGACTAAGTTTGTAAAGAATTAAATGGGCAAATCCCTACATTGTTATGTTTTTTAAAAAAGTTTCAGCAATTTTATTGTTATTTTAAGTTACAATTCTCAATTTGTTTTTAAAAAAAATTGTTTAATTTGATTCGTATACCACTAAATGTAAGTCCCATTTATACGATGATATATACAAACAATCCAATAACAAAAGCAAAAAAACACATTGATATATACTTGTTTTTCAAAAAAAAAGGTTAAATGCATTTCACTTCCACTCCTATGAAAATAAAATTTTTTGACTTTTATATGCATTGAAATGGGTTATATCAACTTTTTACTACTAGTTTTTCAATACAACTTGAGAGTAATTTTATGGTATTTCAGTAAAAGAATCATTTGAAATCTGAACGCATCAGAAATGTCAAAGTTTATTAGAAAGATTACATAAATGTTAAACCAGCATATCACATACTTTTAAATAAATATAACTACAAATTATAAGATGAATGTTGACATCATACGGAAATGAAAATAACATGTTCAACTCAAAACACACTGTAGCTAGAAGGTTACACAGCCTATATAAACTAGTTCATTTAAGCCAGTCATTTGGCTTTCCAATCGGTGATGGTTTTGGTTTACTTTTTAAAGGCTTAACTTTATTCGTCTTTTTTCGATCATCATCTCTGTGACATCTGCGAAAGTAAACAGTGAATTATTAAAAATTTTAGGCTAATTGTTTACCTACCCCTTTAGACTTTGAACCGGCTCATAGTTAAAGTGAGGGTTGACAGACATTATTGGGATTGTATTAAACAGATGTGGATTTTTTTAAACATAATTGTTTATCCTAATTATGCGATAATATGTATGAATCGCAATAATTTTGGAATGCATATTCAGTTACCTGTAAAGTTTTTAATTATTTTAATACTGGAAATGCTTGAAAGTTAATTTTGTAGAGTGCTGTACGTAGAAAATAAATATGCAGATTATCTCGTTGTTGTTCGAATAATCGGGTGTCAAATGATCTCATATGGCTTAAACGTGGTCTTTTACCCATGACGTTGTCATAGCATATCTGCAAAAATGCTAATGTTCCTTCTTTAGTAATATGTCTAGCCATGCAATATAGCTCAATATCTACTATAACCTCAAATTTCTGTAGGAAAAACGTGAATTTTAAGACTTACGAAGTAATGCACCAGGCACAGCAGCAACACACACCCAGAAGACTGAGAGCAGCAATTAATATGAGTGCGATCGCCCATATCTTCACTGAAAGAAAACCGGTAAATTCATAACGCATGTTATGCACAATTTATAAAGAAATGTTTTATTTTTATTAATTAAGTTAAAATGTACAAAACCAGTTAAAAGGTGCTTCTAACAATCTGTCTGTCTATAAATGATACACTTTAAAAATAATTAATACATTTTATAAAAGGTGTTTTTTTATAAACTTTATCTTTTAATCTTTCAACTGTATAATGTATACGCTAAATTTTTATCATTCATACTGTTTGAGCGGCAAAACCACAATAAACATCTAGCATCTTTGCACGTAGATTTTTTTCCTATACTATAGAATGTATATCTCGTATGACTCGTATAACTTTTATATTATGTATTTGAGAGAAAACATTTAAGAGGAAAATGTATAAACTTGTTTAGATTATTACATAATTCTAAGAGATGGACTCGTTATTAAAGTATGTGACTATCATACATATACATACAACCACTTACGACACTTACTGTATGAACACGTTTTCCCTTCAAAGAAAACATTGCATTCACATTCAAAGTCATTTACCTTATCACCACACTGACCATTCATACACGGATCATTGGCGCATTCATTAGTATCTGGAACGAACATGTTTTATTTTAAGTAAGCGATTGCCAAGCTGTATGATTGAGATTTGTAACCTTTAAATGTGCATGATATTAGGTTTCAACAAATTAATGCTACACTGTAAAACAAATCTGAATGGAAGCTGCCAGTTATTGACAAATCCTGTTTAAGAAAGCAAGCTTGAATAATTTTGTAAATAATAATAACGTAAAAATAACTTAAAATTAATAAGGTAATCATTGTTAAAAGATACCTAGTTCACAATATTTTCCTTCAAACCCAGGACTACAGAAACACAGGTACTGGTTGTTAACTGGTATGCACGTTCCATTGAAACAAGGGTTATTAATACATCCAGACATGATATTAATATGCTCGTTTCTTGATGGAATATATAATCCGTAAGTACCTGTAAAATAAGTATAATAGCATATGTTATTTTATCAATGCAATCGACCAGTCTATTACACGAATTGAAATAATTGTAATTGTCTTGGAAATAGTATTTTAAACAGTTAAACCAATTTCTCATTATTCTACATATGTGAAAATGCTTTAACACAAATATTTGTAATAATATATTAGACATAATATCTTCTGTATACTTTATTATAGATACACGTAAAAGTTTATAAGTTATTGGCAATTCTATTTATAAATGTAATCAGCTACTCTCTTGTGCAAACAATTTTAATATCAAATACATATATATGGAGTTCCAAACATGAAAGTTTGACCCTCATAGAAATTTTTATGCGGTTTGGAATGCATATTTAGTTAGCTTACGTTTGTATTTCAGTTAAATAATAGACTTAACAAATAGTACCCTTGAGTTCAGTTTTTTGAGTTTTTAGTTGTTGCAGATTGCTTGATTGATAACTTAACAATTGTATTCCACTGTTAAATGCAGTCTATGTAGATGCACCTTTTGTAGCCCCGACAATAGAGTTAGCAGTAGTTGACTTTGTTGTCATAATCGTACGGTTTTGTGTTCTAGTTGTGAACTTTGTCATCCTTGTCGTAGTTGTAGATGCTCTTGTGCTTGTTTTTGCTGTAGTTGTTGTCGTTGTTGAAGGTGTTGTCGTTGTGTGTGTTGTGTTTGTAGCTGTTGTAATCGTTGTAAGCGTTGTCGTTATTGTAGGTGTTGTCGTTGCTGTAGATGCTCTTGTGTTTGCTGTAGGGTTTGTCGTTGTTTTATGTGTTCTAGTCGTTGTTGTAGGTATTGTCATTGTTGTAGGTGTTATCGTTGTTGAAGATGCTCTTGTCATTGTTGTAGATATTGTCGTTGTTGTAGGTGTTGTTGTCGTTCTAAGTGTTGTTTTCTTTGTAGGTGTTGTAATCGTTGTAGGCTTTGTCATTGTTGTAGGTGTTGTCGTTGCTGTAGATGCTCTTGACGTTGTTGTAGATGTTATTATTAACTTTGTCGATGGTTTGGTGGTCGTAGGCTTCAGAGTGATAGCTGTAAGCTTTGGTATTGTAGATCTTGCTGTTATAGGCATTGATGATGTAGGCCTTCTGGTAACTGGCTCGACTATATAAAAATGAGGCTTGTATAATCACGCATGTTATGTCAACACTCCTATTTATTTACAATTGTGTGCGACCTATATTATTTCGTTTAATAAAAGGACTTTAAAACAAACTAGTGTAATAATATGTGCCAAACCGGATGTATGTATGTTTTTCCTGTAAACATGAACCTCTTCATGTTTTTTCCATTGTATTAATGAAGGTAAAAACAAAATACCGAACACTGAAGAAACTGTCAAAAAAGACAATCCACAAATCAAAATCCGCGAAACCAGCAAACTCCGGAACCAAGAACCAAAGATATAACAACAGCAGAAATGGTCTTTATTTGGTACAGGCATTTCTTAAGAAATGGTGGGTTATACATATTTTTATGGCATGCTAAATCTCCAGCTTCCATTACTGTAGTATGTGAGTGGGTGGATGGGAATCATTGCCACAAGTCAGTAATAGGTGTGTCCAACAATCATCGTACCACATTTACTGTACACTGAATTCAAAAATTAGGAAAACATCTGCAGCCAAATTTTGAAACGAATATTTTTCGACAAGGAAGTTGTATCTATGGTAAAACTTATTAAAGGCGCGGACAAGTCGTTTTTTCTGTTAACCCTGGTTTACAAGTTTACCCTGAAGAAGTAGTGAGGTTTGCAAAAATCTATATACTCGCTGGAAGCTCTTGCATACATGATAAATTGAGAAATATAGACACCGTATGCAGGAGAAGCTAGGAAATATTGCTGCATAGGTGAGGAAATTTATAATTTTGAAATTAAAATAATCTTGTTTGTCTTGTGCTAAGATGACGTTATTGTCATATTAAAGGTGTAAGTTTAAAAATGATGTTAATGAAGCTGTTTTGTGGTTTCTTTAATTTCTAGTTCTGAAGGATATATTAAAGGAAACCACTCAGCAAATTGATGGTTGTTTAATGAAAGGACCTAGCTTTTGCTTTTTTCTTCGCTTCAGAAAAAAAGACGTTAAAGAAATTCCATTTAGTACAGGAACACATCGAAATTTTTACCTATTGGAAAAAAACACAAAAATTACAAATATCTATCAGAAAATCTAGCATACTAAAAACCTTTTCCTCGCTATAGCATAATTTGCCTTTTAGTTCTTAAGTAGAAAAAATCCGATAAATAAAACTACATCTTTGAAGGCATATGTAGAAGGAAAGACTTATTTCTATTAGGCGGGATTTTAGTTTCTCGCGAGGCAAGTGGTATAAAATAAAATTCAATAAACAGAAATTTTCAGTCACCTTTTGTAATATTATTGAAGCAATGGTAAATAAAGCAACATCATTTTATTTATTAAGATACAATTTGTATCCATGTATAATAAAATTAATCTAAATTTAAAGATGTTTCACTGTTATCCTACCTGAATTGCAACAAGCACCTGTATATCCATTGAAACACTGACAGGCCTTTTGAGTGCTGTTATAAGTTCCGTTAAAACAAACTGCACAATATCTGTTTTCTTCACCATATTTTCTATATTGGTTATAGTCAATTTTACAATCATTCAAACACTGCCAGAAGTCCAAACGAGTGTCACAGCATATTGGCTTTATTCTCCTCTGGATTCCACGGCCACATTTAGTGCTGCATTCGCTCCATGTCATCCATGGCATTATGTCGCACACTTTAAATCCTCCTATACATGTGCAACTAGCCATATCTATTATTCTCGTAATTAAAAGTACATGAATTAAGTAATGATGATGTACTTCAGGTTGCAGTATCTCCATGAATTATTAATTTAACTAAAACCAAAATTGTTTTTCAAATATATGCAGAGAAATAAAATTAAAGAATTAAACAAAAGTATACGACACTGTCCAATTTTACGCCATAAGCTATGGTAATTTCTCTTTTAAACAGTAACCGCAAAAAATCTTCTTGTTGCAAACCGAAGAAACTTGTCAATTTATTTCGATAGTATATCATTTAAATCCCCCATAATCATGGATTTGTATTCACTTATTTTCCTAATCTCTAGAACACGTGATAAGGTCAAACGCAATATTCAAATGACAGTTTAGAATGACATTCATGTCGTGTAATATTTGTGATTTCCACATTTTAAATTATTAGTCAAAATAATGAGTTAATAGTTTGTTAAATGTAACCGTATTGGTTTTGTCTGTTTTAACCAGCCATTTCTTTTGAAATGCCTGTACAAAGTCATGACCATCGCTGTAGTTGCTATATGTTGGGTTGTTAGTTTGTATAGTTCCTTATTGTTCGGTATTTTGTTATAACCTTCAAATACTTACTTTACTTTAAGTTAAACAATAATTAGAGAGGATTGTGAGATTTTAATCGTCTGTAATGTATCTCAACATTAAATATATATATATTATTCAGAGACTGAGTGCCATAACATTTTCCTCGTTTTCTTAAGTTTTTTCATTAAGACTTCGCTATATATCTGTCATAGACCTCAAGTACACAATAATATTGAACCAATTTCAATAACTATCTACAATACAAAAAACTTTATTGTTTATGTGGCTAAATGAAGTCGGAAGAAGCATTATTTTCAAAATTTGTAAATCCGCGTTCACGAAAAGTAGAACAGTTTTTAAAAATGTTGTCCTGGAGTAGCAGTAAATCAGCAGAGACATCGATTGTTTCAGCATAAATATAAACATGTTTTTATTTGATTTAACTTGCAGTCTATATCCAATATTGTAGTGGTTGTCAACTATTCACTTGACGTTTCAATTTATGTTTCTGTTTAGCTTCAATAACGACAATTAGATTAGCCAGCCTTCCACATTTTAAATTATTAGTCAATAAAATAAGTTAAAATATTGTTAAAAGTAACCATTATTTTTTGTCTGAAACAATTTACATACTACAGTAATGGAAGCAGGAGGTTTGGCATGCCATTAAACCTGGTTTAACCCACCATTTCTTTTGAAATACCCATACCAAGTCAGGACTATTGCTGTAGTTGCTGTAGTTTTGGTTGTTGGTTCTGGAGTTTTGAAAGCTGAAACTAGCGCACGAATACACAAGCAAGGCTTTATGGAAACAACTCGAAAAAAACGTTTGGTTTGGTACGAATGTGCAGTTTAGCTGCATATTTGTCGCTAGAAAATACTGGGACAGTATTGAAAAAATAACACGTGACTTGAAAACTACGAATCCAGACATACACAAAACAACCACGAGGATATAACACATAAACTCTAAGACAAGCTTCGCAAACCCTTCTGTAGAGTTGATCTAAGCAGATCCTGCTCCATATGTTACAGTTGTTGTAATATTAATTTTGGTGCAGCCTTACTGCGAGCAGCTCATATTTTATGGTTCATGACGTTACTTCTGAGCACCCTAAAAGTGCCAATGCATTCCACATTGGTGACGTGACGTCTTTTTGTAATGTTTTGGTGACATCACATAAATGTTAATAAAATACAGCGTTTCTGAGATCGCAAACAATTGTCTAACATTTTTGTTCTTATTTAAACATTAAACACTTTAATTTTATCGATGTCAAAACAGATTCTTCATTTAAATTATTATTAGTGTTAGTCTACAATATTTTCTTCTGATATCTCAGCTACCATCTGAAATGGATTTCTTCATATGGATCACGGGACTTTTTTTACACACATGCATGGAACCGTGTAGCTCGGATCTGCCATGCTCGCTACTACGTCTATTGTCAAAGTCTTGTAACAAACCTTAACCTGACACCCTTCAAAGTGTATCACCTATTCAGTATCCCTGGACGAGCCATATATGTGGGTAAAGTCCATTGATCTATGTATTTAAAACGGATTGGCAATGTTTGACTAATATGATTATAATGCTAATAACAAAAATACAATACGTTTTATATAATGTAGGAAGCAATACACATTATAGCAGCAATCACCATATATGGAGACAAAAGCACCAAATATAAAGTAATAAGCGAAGAGCTATATATGAAACTTTATGCACAATTTATAAAAAACAGAAGTACCACATTTAGGTAAAAAAAAATTACACACAAAAAAATATATCAAAGAAAATCTAAAATAAAACAAAAACACCATAAAAAATGACAAGTTTGTTATACCTTTGTTGATGTTATCCCTTTTGATGTTGTAAGAGCGTCACGATGACTGAATTAATTATTAATTAATTGCTTTTATCTCGATTCGACCTTTCCCTAGAAATAACAATAATAAGCTAGTAGCGTGTCTAATTGAAGGCAAGATGTTTTTCTGAGTGCATAAATGTTTTTTTTTCAATTCCAGTTAATCACTGCTTTTTGTTGTGTTGTAATCGTTCTTTAACTGATGTTTTAGATGTTCAATCGATTTCCTTGCTATTCATTTTTTTAAATACAACAGATAAAGTAATACAAGTCACGTACAAAGATGAAAGTAAAAAAATTTAAAGTCAAAAATACAACATATATATGTAGACAAAACTACAGTGATATAAATACAATTATATAACAGAAAAAAATGTGCTTAATGCAGTTACGACGTTTTAAACAAGGATGCATTCAATTAACGGTTTGGAATACTTTGCAAAGAAAATATCACTATAATTTTACAACGACACAAAGTGAATTTATTTATGTTACCGGTATATGACACAAAAGGTTAAAATGTGAATGCTACTGAAGTTTACATGGTATGATATCTATCTAGCAAATATGCGCTGTTACGAGTTTTAATTGCGAGTTGCATTGAGTTGACAGTGCTTATGTGATTTGTATTCACTTTCGTTGCTATCGATGGATACAGGAGAACATATTTTTAAGTACACTTAGTTACCATAAATGAACAGAATTTTGCTACAAGAATCATTTAACTTGAGTGAAAAATAAAGATAGTGTATCAGGTTCAACTTCGAAATTGCTTTTGTGATATCAAAGTTTCATGTAATAATAACTTTTTTAGTATTCTATTTACGGAAGTTAATAATAGAGGGAGACCAGTTTTATTCTGGTACTAAGTCTTTCGTTGATAGCTCTATCGACAAGCGTAGCTTTGAAAAATCGGAAACCAGAATAAAAGGCTATTTTGCGTAGACGATTCCAGAGTATGCCGATATTTGTAAGATTCAATAAATAAATATTTTGTCAATAATTTAATTGAACCACGTGAATATTAGTTTTAATTCAAGTATATTTATGATTTAATATATGACAAAAGATTAAATGTGCACAAATTTAGAAATTGGCAATTGAAACTAGCCACAACAGCAGGGCTTAGCTTTACATAGAAACGTATGGGGAATAAGTTCAAGTGTCTTGTTTTTAGAAATCACTTTGACAAACGCGTGCAGAATGTAGAATAAATCGGCGGCGAACTGATACTTTGCATCAAAAGTTTTCTTGTTCTAACTTTGTTCCAATAAAAGCTTACACATTATACATGCAATAACTTTAAAATATAGGGAGAGGAATATCATTTGGAATCGAACAGATCATATTCAATTAAATGCTATCATACATCATCTGCGCTTTTATTGTATACTGGAAATAATTAAAACTTTTGACATCTAGTCAATATTTGATTGTGAAAGTAAATATATGTTTATTAATTTTCGAAAATGTTGCTTGTCAAAATATATCCGTCATATGCCTTAAATGTATTAATATGTCAAGATGACATTTTTGTGCCAGGATTATCATTGAACAAAATAAAATTCCAAAATAACAAGTACACAATGCCAAATAAACAACTTTTGGAATAAACATACTTGTTTGATTTTCATGACTTGTCTCGTTTGTTGTATTAATATCATATATTACATATTTGTACCTTTCATATCTGTACGAGTTTGAACGTTAAATTACTTTATGTATGTAATCAGTAAAAGACAAACGGGAGCATGTCCTGAAATACAAGTATTCGTTATTCTGTTTCTTCTGCATATTAATATTTAATTTTACGTTGTATGTATTTTTAATATTTTTTGTTAAAAGATCACACTTAAGACGTATTTCACGTCACATCCACTTCTTTTTAATGTTAATATCTTCCCGCTCGCATATACGAGCTGGTTCAAGGTTTTAATTTCTGTTTGTTCTGCTCTCCTGTCTTGTAGGTGGCGATTAATCTGACACGTACCGCGCCTGTGGAAAGCAGTGTGAAGTTGATTAATTTTTAATTTTTCACTTTACATTGATAGTTACATTTTTACGCCGTCTAATGCAATCATTCTCAAATAGTTTTCTTTTCTACATCTATATTAAAATTTCACGGTGACACATTTTTGCCTTTGAACGGAATATTGCACAATATACCCTTGACACGTTTCATTGTTCTATCTAGTAGTGTCATTCTTTCATATTAATTACTTTAATACCTAAAGGTTATGGTCATTTTACACACTTACTTTTCTATATTTAGTATTTCTACTTCCGAGACACAAAGACCTCAAAATAACCTTCTATTGTCATTCTGTTTAAAAAATTTTAAGAGTTTAATTAGAATTTAATATTTGAGCTTAAAGTATTATAATTTATAATTATAATTTTTAAACGTCGATAAGAGTAGGCTTGTTGTAACCGCTTCAAAACTCTTTAATTTCCGCCCTTACTTTTCAAGTGCCATTAGTTTTTTTTCCCTTTGATTTATCTTTCTTTAGTTGATTTATTGTTATCGTCTTGCATATGTCTGAAATACTGATTGCTAGGCGTAAAGCAAATATCCAATCAATATCATTGATTTTTTTGTGTTGTGTATTGGGCCATTTATTAAGTCAACCGGGAGCTCAATCGTCCGTCCAAACATCATTGGACAAGGGGATAGCTTAGTACTATCATGTTCGGATGATATACAGGTCCAGGGTAAATGTTCTTCCTAGATTTTTATTAACATATTTTCTTAATATCTTCAAATGAACGATTAAAACGTTCAAAGAGACCATCACTTTGTGGTCTAAATGCAGTTTTTCTAGTTATATTAATTTTAATTGCTTACACAATTCTTTAAACAATGCGGATTCGGATTACTGTCCTTAGTCTGTATGTATCTCGCGAAGGACACCGAATTTACTAAGTAAGTTATAAAAGTCTTAGAAAATTGTTGCTGCTTCCGATCCTACTGGGACCAACACTTTCTTAACTGTGTATTTGCAATGGCAATTACTTCCAAAGTGGGTCTTTCTTTCACGATTTGAAGCTTTCGGCTTATGCAGAATAGAGATGCCCCTATCATTTTTGAGCAACTAGCAATTTACATCAGTTTCTAAACAAACCCTTAGCATGTGCAGTGATTATAATGTACAGACTACATAGCGCTATCTAGGTCTTTGTACGAACTCTTGTTTATATATTTAGAACGAGGATTTTATTCCATTTTTCAGCGCCAACTGCGCGACAGGCCAGTGTACGTTGCGTTTAAAAAGATATGACGTCACACATGACGTTACATATAAACCGCGGTACAACGCGGAACATTTGTATACAGAATTCATTTGTTGTTCTGTATTTTTTTTGTTTTCAGCAATAATGTCGGCAAATCGTAAAAAATATCTGTTGTCAATGCAAGTTATTCCCTCCAAACCCACAACGTCTTTGTCTTCAATTCGTTCTGCATATTCTTACGCGTCATACACTTATAAATTCATTTTATGCTGGGAAAAGATAGTAAATATTTAAAAATAAAAGAATATAATGATTAAACGCATATTTTTGATAATTCGTAGATGTGTGAACGAGGTCCACACACTCACAAACTTCACATAAACGGCCTATGTTTGTGAGTTATTCGACCTCGTTCATACATCGATGAATAACCTAAAATAAGGATTTAATACTATAAGTATTTTCTAGGGTGTGGAATGAATATCGTTGAACCATCGATTAAACAATTTGCTGGTGAATGGTGCTAGTCTCTAGCTTTTATTAGTTTCCCTAGTGTCGAGTGTTTGTGTTTTGACTGTCAGGTTGTTTGTACTTGACACAATTGTATTTTTTATAAAAAATTCGGCCTTATTTCTTTATGTGACCCTTATTACCATAGTAAAAACATGTGATCACTTTTTAAGTTTTATGTGACTGAGTATTAAATTTTTTTATTTTATCACTTATGTTTGCTAGCCAAACATGGGTTCATTTTTAATTTTAACATGAAGCAGTCATTGATTCCCACTTGCCTTTGATCGACAATGAAAGACTCATATTCTACACCGAAACGAATGCAGTCGTCGCTGGAAAATCGAGAGTTGAAGTTTAGAGTCGTTAATCGCTCCTATAAAGCAGTCCTCTGCTAGGTGATTTCGTATATCTACATGAGGTGATGTATATGCAAGCCTCGTAATACGTTTTATCTCTTGTGCCATTTCATGCAATGTTCCTCCCGGTCTTTTGTATAATGAATTCATTTGCGGTTTTGTTAAAAAAACTGTGCGAGTTTATTTTGGCGTTATGTAATTTTCGCGGTCCGTAATCATAATGAATAACTCTATCATTTGTCTAAATATTTCGCGATTTTTTATTTTCGCTTCCCAACTTTTATCGCGAATATAGCGAAAATTATATCACCGCGAAAAAAAAACACTTATACGGTATGTCCTTTGCTTATTTACGGGCTTAAACAGCGAACCCAGAGCCAAAACTTAGTAATCATAATCAAACCTGTTTGCGAGCTCAAATTCCTTGACAACACCCTGAGCCTCGACTCTAAAAATTGTAGAAAGTATCTAAGCTCTATTGTACTCATCCCAGATATTCACAGTAGTCATTATTTCGTATTTAACAGTGAAATCTTGCAACTCTTTTAAACGTTAAAGTTAACGTTTACCCATTCAAAAACCAACTGATTATACGTGGCAGTTTTCCATCCATGTTTCCCACATTGCGCATTTGTTTACCTTGATCTGGAGGAGTCATGGTGTCCACACACCTGATTCTGTCTATTTGGTTAGGTCCGCACACCTCATCACGTAAAGTGGGTCGTGCATTCCATCTATCATTAAAGGTTAGTGCTAGGCCCATAACCCCATCACTCTGAACGCGGAAATCTGGCAACACTCCATTATTAAGATGATTATCTTTCCCTTCATAGGATAGCCTGAAATTCTCTGAACACACTTCGTCGTCATTATTACCCTCTAATATACCAATAACTCGTTTTTTAGTCCCCTCGAGTTCAGTTAGTTACGTTTTTGTAAATTTAAGTTTTTCGTATTTGCAAATTTATAAATATATGTCACGACTCGTTTCTAGTCGGGAAATATAAATTTTTACCTGCATCTGGACTTATATTCGTATATAATCTGGACACCCATTTAAAAATTATTTCGAAAACTCGTATTTCATACGAACATAGGCAAAGTGTAAATCGATGACATATTTATATATTGTGTATTTTAAGAAAACATAAAAAATGATTAGCGTGTCATCCATATCGCATGATTCTACGTAAATATAGAAGGTTTTAAATACATAATTAAATATTCGTTTTGTATTTTCATTGAATAATATATCTATAACAATGGTTTTAAATTGTCTAATTTATCAGTCAGAAATGGAATGATGTATTAGGTTAAATGAGGTCCTTCTTGATGCACCATTAGTAACTCACACGATAAAACAAAATTGTTACATCGATCAAACGATATTATACAATTAATGACTTTGATATAGGTCACTGTCAGGATTTATCAGCCAAAGAAAATGTAATATTCACCGCCGAGCTGCTAGGCTAGGTGAATATACAATTTTAGGGCTGATAAATCCTTACAGCGACCGTATATCAAAGTCATTAATTTTTTTATTACATGAATACAACCACCATCACCATTCATCACAAAAACCTGATGATGCCTTTTCTACTGGAGCACCTGCTTACATTTTTGTAATTGTTGTAATGCTAGTTACCCTTAATATTTTTTATTTGATAATATATATCAATTTGCTGATAATCCTGAAATTACCAGTTTCAAATATTTAGAAGAGTATAAATAAATCAATATATCGCATAACCGACGTTTCTCCCATTTGTTCTTGACACGCACTATGTATGTATAGCTGACGTCAATGAATTGTGTACAATTAATACAATCGATTTGATTGGACGAACGAATTTATTAAGACGGCTATTCTTCTTGGCTAAAACATAAAACCCAGGTCGATATCGGATTCCGCTTGACTACTATGCAGCGGAATCGTGCAGCGTACAGACATTTTATTAAATTGTAGTACTGTTGCGATTTATCGTAACCCGAAAGTTGTTTTAAGACCAATCAAAAACACGCAAAATTCTATTCATGTAGAATAGTATAACATTTTCTCTGGTTGAGAATAAAAGACATAAACTTATTACATGAATAAAACCGTCAATTAAATCTTCGTCTATCGTAGCACATCAATTTGCAGCAGACGAGTAAAGTGTTTGTGTTACAAACTGAATCGGATAAGAAAGCAGGTCAATATTAGATTCCGCTTGACGCTTGAGCATCAGAAATTTGCAGGTGACAAAAATAACCATATTTTGATGCAATTTTAGAACTGTTGGGATTGCAAAATGACCCAAAAGTAGTTTTTAGACCAATAAAAAACACGCAAAATTATATTTATGTAATAATGTTATAAGTTGATCTAATTATAAAGTATATCGTTATCTCGACAAATTAAAAATGTCATATCGTGATCTCCGATTATATCTCGTCATCTTAGTTACAAGACTTCTTCATAATTAAAATCGAAACAATTTTTTTCATAGAAGCCATACATTTTGTGACAATCAGTTTAGCATGGTTTGGCATTGTATTTTTTGTATAGATCTATCTCGCTAACGCTGAAGATTAAATATTCACAAATTTGAAAATATATCCTCACCAGTTAGGCAACATTCAACAGGTTTAAGGCGTCGGTGGCCGAGTGGTTCAGGTAGTTCGTCTACTATTGATCACGTGGTCCGTCAACACTGAGATTGTGGTTCGATTCTCACTAAAGTAAGGGTGTACACGACTCTAATCTTAATTGACAAGGTTTGCCAGTTTTCCTACCGCAGGTCGGGGGTTCTCTCGACCCCAGCTTCCCCCCCCCCCAATAAAAAATGCACGCCACGATATAGCTGACAAATTGCTGAAAGTGGCGTTAAAACACCATCAAACAAACAAACATCAACTAATATAACGCCAATAAAGAGAAGAAACACTGCACAAGTAAACAGTAGAACTTTTAATAACGGAAACAAGGGATATACAAGGTAGGGGAATGAAACGACAATAATGTTTACATTATTCAAAGTTGCTTCTTAATCAAGTCGTTCCATAGTATGGCGCTACCACTTTTTCTTCTTTATACATGAATAAGATAACACCATCATTGTGTAGACTTCCCTCTGGTGTATAGGGGTTATTCTGCCCCGTAAACAAAACACAAACTTTCTATAGCTGAACCATCCGTCCGTTTGAACATGAAGAAATCAGTTTCTGAAGATTAATGTACACAAAACATGATGATACACCGTCATAGGGTAGACTGCCCTCGGGCATATAGGTGTTTATTTTGCCCTAAATCGCATACTAACTCCAAACTAATACATCACGTAATCATCTAATTTCTTTGGTTTAGTACGCTTTTGCATAGGCCTCTCGTGATCTGTTTTGTTATCATGAATAGGTGCAACGTCATCTTTTACAGTATCAGTGTCATAGCACAATTGATAATGGTAATTGAGACCATTAAACATATCTTCCGGAGGAACGGATATAGCCTGTGGAATCTCTGGTAAAGACGGGGGTATTGTATCATGTTGAAATGTGGCAACATTGAAAATGAGCTCTTCATCATCAGAGGCAAGCAAGTCCTGTGGAACATTTTCGGTTAACGAAGTTAGTTCATACGCTATTGGGACTTTATAACAATCTGAAAGTTTGACACGGTACGAGTTTTCCCTTAATTGAGCTCCTGCAAATTTCCTTATGTTGCACCATGGATAGTCAATCGATGTAACAAGATACCTATCAAGAGTCTTCAACTTGTTGAAATCACAACGTAAGTATACAATGTCTCCAATTTGAAGATTTTGCTTTTCTGGAACTATTCCCGAAGGACATTTGGAAATTTTGCTTCTCGGTTGATTCTGCATACGAATTTTGTGTTGTGTGGAGATAAGATCATGGTGTTGACAGGAAGTTGATCGTTACAGAATTGGTCTCGTTGAGTCCACATTTCTCTTGCTGAGAGACCTCTATTTCTAATTCTCGTATTCAAACGTGCAGTCACTAGAGACATTGAAAGTGGACTGAGAATATCGTTTGGCGGATTTGATCTGCGAAACTCGTCCTCAAGTTCCTGGATAGCGTTCTCTGCCACAGGATTTTTGTTTATGTTTTTCGCACGTCCCAATTCAATGGATATACGATGACGAGTGAGAAGTTCATCTTTCACTAAGGCCTTGAAACCCGGAGCGGGATCAGTTCTCACAACAGCGAATGGGCCATCAAGAGGGTGGACTTCGGCGAGGAGCTGCAATAGAGCATCCCTTAAATCGTGATGTCGTTCAGTGGAAAACGTATATGAGATAACGGATTCCCTTAATACGAAGATTATTTGTCGCTCTCGCTTAAGAATATCTGCAGGATAATTGGAGCCTATGGTAACTGGTGGGTCGCAAGTGCTCTGTTCTTCGCAAAATGTACGTGATTTAAGCAATGATGCACATTGGTGGCACCCATTTGTAATCATTTCGATGGCTTTGTCCATGTCAAGAGCAAAAAAGTAGCGGTTCATTACGGTTTTCATTTGATGGGAAGACGGATGATCCATTTTTATATGAATGGAAGTTAATAATTTATCTAACATTTGACGGGGTACCACTATTCGTTCCCGATGTGGTGCAAACGGAATTTTCTTTTCTGCAATCAGTAGACCATCTTTGCTGAGAGATTTTAGGTAACGTTTGACATCCCTTATGTTGGTTAGTTTTTTGGATGGTCTGGTTCCTTGGCGTAGATGGGCTATTGTTCGGAGTATGTCTGAACACTCGGATTGAATACTTAACCATGCTGATCTGCTGGTAAACGGAAGCTTAACTTTCCCATCTAACACATCTGATGTTGTAATGTGATTGATAGTGGCATCCTCGTTATGTGCGACGTAAAATGTTTTCCAGTGGAGAAACTAATCCAGACGTGTTTTGACAACACGAGATAGTACCTTGTAAGCACCAATAAATGATCTCATAGCAGTAACGGTTTTGGGTGGTTGACAGCTAGCTAAAGCAGCAATTCGGTGAGGGCTTGCACGTATGGTTCCTTATTCCCAAATCCAGCCTAACACGGTTGCTTGTTTTGGAGCAATGATCGTTTTCGAAGCGGAAAGGTTCAAATTGCATTAACTAGGGCTTGAAGTACACGTTCGAGGTTATTGTGTAGCTCGTAAGGCATGATTCCACCAATGTATAGATCATCTGCGATCTTCGCTACCAGGCCTTCTTGTACTAGATGACCAAGAACACTCCTCCAAAGCAGTTTCGGATCAAGGCATACCCATACCGGATCTTGTATGTACACGTACTCCCTTAAATGAAGTGGCCACCCCGCCCCGTATTTCATAGAGTCCCGTGATAGCGGGATATTGTAAAACGACTTTGTTAAATCGGTTATAGTTATGAACTTCCACTGAGCAATTTGGCGCAGTTGTAATAGTGTAGCTAAAAAGATAACTCAATTATGATCAATGGTGCACAAGTAAAAGAAAATATGAACTATATATTGAGTTACTAGTATCTTATGGAAAATTAAACAATAATTATAACATTAGTTGCCTATTCTGTAGTTTAGTTATACTTCTTAGTCTGGGCTTCAAATGGAATTAAGTTTATATTATGTTATTGTGACCATAAATGTGTGGAAAAATAGAGTTGATTGAGCTTATTCAAATATGAAATTTATAATATGAAAAGGAGAAGGGAGAAAGAAAAATATAATTTGACAAAGTCTTTCTGTCAACTAATATTCGTGCCCATTCCACCATGCTTGTGAGTATTAAAAAATATTGTGTTACAAGAATTTTTTACTCTCTTTAATATATTTCTGTACTGATATTTGGAGTTTTACTTTATTGAGATAAGAATAAATCTCGTTGGTCTTCCATGACTGAACACAATTCAGTGAGTTAGGTCATGTTAACCTATTTTGTACACATTAATGACTTAGGTTTATGCGTCACTTTAGGTTCTTTTCTTAGTACTAAACATGATGTTTCAATATAAACCTAACAACTTAGATGAACACCATTCGTTATAAATTAGTTTTTGTTGACATATATTTACACATGAATGGATGTGGTCCATACCTTGTGGTGTCAGTGTATTGCCCTTTGATTAGTCTTGCATTCATGAACACAATTTTACAGTTAATAAAGACATGTTATATTGACCTTCCGTTTTTTACAAAAATGATATTAAACAAAGGTTCGAATGTCAGATTTTCAGTTAAAATTTCATAAATGACCTTGACCACCGACTCGTGATTTTTGCATTTTATTTCATGCATCCAAAACTAAGCATATATTAGGACTAACCATTTCGTATGCACACAAAAGGAAAATTTCTATATGGTTTGAACCCTCAGCTATTCTACGACCAAGCATAGAATGGTCTTAGTTTAAATTTGAAATTTCGCAAAGGATTTTTGATTCTTGCATTACATTACGCTCGTCAAAATAATATTGTGTTTTTTAAACTTTCGGATGGTGCGCATTGGATAAGTATTTAATAGCCTAAAAGCGAGTAAGGCGCATCGAAATATTCTGACTGCAACTTTTGTAATTTTATTAAATATATTTTATCGTAATATCAAATTGAACAAAATATTTTGTCTTATTTTCATGTCCCCTTACGTCTTCCGTATATCAACGTGTCATATTACAACTCTAATATAATAAAATTTTGCAATTTGGAAAATAAGTCTTACAGGAACAGTGAATTTAAAAAAATTACATGGACATATATTACTATTACGATTTGAAAAATACCTGAATAATAAATGGCTTTTATCTGTATATTATCACGATAAATACAACTGTTACCTTTCAAATCGGAACCGTAATTTAGCAGGTACGACATTTAAATTGATAGGATGATGAAATATTTCACACGATTTGCAGCATTCCTTATATTTGAAATATATTTTGTGAATACGACCTGTCAACGTGGTAATATTTTGTACAATCAATGCGAAATTGAAGAATGGACACAATGGACTACGTGCACTGCCACTTGTGGCGGAGGACAGCGGAGCAGATCAAAACTGATTTGTTGTGACCACAGTTTAAATCCTTTTACTTTGGAAAATTGCTTAATGAATTGCAACATAACTAAAGATTGGTTCCAAAATCATGCACTAGAAACAGAAACATGTGGAACCTTCTGTGGTTCGGGCACGTACGACGTAAAATCTAAAGTTTGCCGTTGTCCTAACAGATTTATCGGTCCCTGTTGCGACCAGGAACAGGGTAAGGTTTTGATTATGTATTCAACTTCATATTGCACGCTAGGCGCGTGTCTTCAGTTATTTTATTCCAAAATACATAGGTCCCGATAGTAGCACTCTATCCTGGACCGAACTGTCTTATTACATTATGCCTACATAGTATTTGGATTTTATGCTTACCTGCAGATGCAAGGAGTTTGATATGGACCTACCTAACAATATACATGTATTGACTTTGATATAGGTTTATACTTATACATATAGATTAATATTTCGATAAGCCCATGTATTAATCTTTTTATCATATGCTTCCAACAATAAGGATGATACCTAAAATGGGTATAAATTTAAAAAAAATCATCGCAACAAATAATTAATAAGATTTTCAACGAACTTCTCTGTGCCTGCAACGTCTAATAACCGTGCGGGCTTGGTCATTGCTGACATAAATGCAGACGTACCGGAAGTAAAGTGCACGCGATGCTTCTAACACGGGGTGTTCAAATACGGATTGGTCATTTCCGGTCGTATACTATATGCAAAATTCCTATTATTTAATCATATAAGTATAAGAAAACTAGTTTTATCAACCTGAAAAAATTATATCGACCAAGCCAACGGCGAGTGTGGATATTATTTTTGAGGTTTGAAAAAACAGGTATTAACCTATATAAAAGTCGATGAATGTTTTATTATATGACTGTTTTTACTTTTACACTGGAAGTCGCTAATAAAAAAGGATAACACTAAAAATTCATTTCAACAATAACGACAGTAAACTTTCAAATTTTTAATTGAAAGAAATTCACATTTCCCAATTTAAATTTATAGTTATATTAGAGCAATTATGAAAAATTGGCAAAAAGTCCTGGTTCATTGACAGTTGCAAGCATTGTCTGCTGCTGCTCATTAGATATTTTGAGACAATGTCAACAAATACAGTGTTTTTTAAAGAATGATTTTGATTGACTGATCTTTGTATTTCAGTCTATATTTATCTCCTTTGAGGTTAACATACCTTCTGCATAATACTTTTCATGATACCCTGTGCCAATAAAATGAAGATAAATGTTAGTCATATAATACATGTATAATAGTCGTATTTAATATAATGTGCATAATACAAAATAAAAGTTCCCCGTAAGAGACAAAAAAAGACAGCAAATATACCATGACATGAGTTCTAATATGTTGCTAGGGAATATTTTTACACAATTTTAACTATATGATAAGTGCGTTTGGACACGTTTTATGCAAAAAATAGCATGTTTACATAAATAACTATATCTTTGTGTAGTTGTAAAGGCCAATGTTCGTTAAGAATTCATTTATTATGTGCAGTCAGCATATGTATTGAAAGTGCTAAGGAAAAGTCGTGTGTATGCGTTCTTTTGTTTTTGCCGACGGTACGAATTTAGTCCCATTCTTTAAATGTTGCAGAGCGGGAGTGAATCACTCCAGGCACTTTGATGTAAAAAAAAGTTGCATATATAATCCGCCGTGGTCAATCTTGTTATCTTTCAACAGTGTCACCATTTTTATCGGTTTCTTGTTTAAGATCGATAATTATTCATACGTGATGATAGTTATTGAAGTTTAATAACCGCATTTGTGCGTTGTGAATTAATTGACATTCGTGTCTCTGTTTAATTATGTTTACTACACGGAAAACATTGAGAAACCCGAAACTGAATGGTGTGCTGCATCTTAGGAAAGTAGATTCTTACTACGGATTGGTTGTTACAGTATTCAAATTAAAACGATTATACTAAAATTAGGTAAATTTATCCACATACGGAAAAATGATCAACATAGCATTTTCTACGTGTATCTTGAAAAAAGTCAATAAAACTTGTAATTGATTTTACACTTGTAATATTTATTTGTGTAATTGTTTGCTTGCAATTGCGTATTCTTTTGTTACTGTGGTAGCATTGACATGTGTCGACGTCATTTTGTAGTTGTTTTTTACACGTGTATCTAAAATATAAGTTTTATACTATACTATATCTTACTATAATTCATTTTACTTTTATCTTCTATAGTATACAAAAATTGTGTTGCCTATGTCTCATCCCACATCACCGATTTATTGTTTGTTAACTTGTTCTTGTCCTGAAGGTATTTCTTATCAGTTTTAATAAATGTACCACAACATTCTAAGAAAGCAGTAAATAAAAAAAATGATTTATTTTTATGTAAATAAATATTTCTACACACTGAGATGCGGTTGTTCTCTGCCGCTTTAACTGTAAGTCAGGCACCAGCTCCTAAAAAGTTATTATGCGTATTGACAGTAACACGAAATTTAATTTATATTGACTGGTTGAGTCTCCAGTAGATTTTTACAACCGACTATTATTTAACTATAAACAAAATAGGAATATTTCGTTGGGAATCCAAAATAATGTAATCCACATGATTTCATTTTTTTAACAACCTCATCATCTTTTACAGTTTATAGTCGATAAGTGAATGATTTAGACGTTTCAAATGGATACTAAAAATACAATGTTGGTCAGAGTTGTACAGTAAAATGAAATGCTAGACAGAGTTGTACAGTCAAGCCGTCTGTCAATCTGCATGGATAACGCGATAATGTTTTAAATTGAAACATATATCGACACATATTTTTAAGAGTTGCGCAAAATATCATAGTTAAATTTTCAATGTGTTAGAAAAGCTTTCATTACTATTAAACTAGTATTTAAAAAATGTCAAGGACAGACACAACTATTATTAAACAAAAGAAGAGCAACAACAAAACAAACACACAACAAAACAAACACACAACAAAACTAAATATTTAGTAACACGATTGCCACTAAAGTCTAGATGATCCAAAATGGTAAGCAACTCGCGCATTGCACCAGTCGTATCACACATTCTAATTAGTCATTCTTAGAGAAGTCATTATACAAGAAGAAGCGTAAGGATGTAAAGTGGCCTAGAAAAAACGAAATAAACCAAAAGTCAACAAATTAGAAAGGTGAATTAATAAGTATTTGTCATACACTAGTTTCGAGGTGGTTAAAGTAGTTAAAAGTTCAAAATGATCAAGAAAAGCAGATTGGAAATAGAACATAATTTGTTCACGACCAGCATCTTTCAAACATTATTTTATCGAAATGAAAATGGAGGCGGCATTGTTATTTACTAAAACAATGATGTGAATATTATCATGTGGTTTGATGTTTGAATGGTGTTTTAATGCCACTTTCAGCAATTTTCCAGCTATTTCATGGCGTCCAGTTTTTATTGGGGGAGGAAGCCGGAGAGAACCCCCGACCTGCGGTAGGAAAACTGGCAATCCTTGTCAATTAAGATTGGAGTCGAGTACACCGTGCCTGCAGTGAGAATCGAACCCGCAATCTCAATGTTGACAGACCACGTGATCAATAGTAAGCGAACTACCTTGACCACTCGGCCACCGAGGCCCCTTCATGTGGTTTGAGCTGAAAACAAAACTTTTGTCTATACTAATTAATATCAATTATAATCTGAACGACAAGCCTTTGTATACTTTTGGCAGATTTGAAAATAATAGTTAATGTCTTAGTGATTTGAATATATATTTTAATAGAGATCTTATGTATTCTATCAGCGACAAGCTTGTAAACTTTATTACGAAAAATACGCGGTTCGATAGTCAAATAGGCTCAACGTCACTATCGGACCCTATTTTTGTGACCTTCTCGGTACCTGTCATTCAGTGTGATACTCAGGGACAAAAGACGGCACTTATGTTTGCATTGACTACGGTCGACTAATATAATCATTAATTCGGCTTCAAAACAATGCACTAAGGAAGCTAAATATAGGCTTGAACGGGAATATGTGGAAAACAATTTACTTTTGTGAGTTAGCTTTTGGAATAATATTCTGAAGTATGGTACAACCGCGCAATTGTATACTCGGATCGTCTTGATAAAGTGCAACTAGGAGCGGCTCGGATAGTAACCGGTCTACCCATATTGGTCCGTACCGAAAACTTATATGTAGAAACAGGTTGGCAAAATTAAAAACGAGACGCGAGGTAAAGAAGCTAAATCTTTTTAAATAAATGATTTACTGTAGTACTTAATAGCTTCAAGGTTGAATTAGTTAACCGTGATGCTAATTCGTAAAATCTATTTAGCATTCAAAATATATCGATACTTATCCGTACAATCTATGTCGCAATCAAAATATTTCGCTGCACGCATGTAGATCATCTGCATTTCAAGGTTCGCATTTCTCGGCTACAGCCTTTTGCTGAAACTAACTTTACCTGAACACACGCCAACGTACACATATTTCGTCATTTAAATCAAATTATCAAAGTAAGTTTTTAAAACTTGAGAAGGTTCCCTAATACTTTTTGCATGGTGACAGATAAGTCAACATCGAACATGCCAAGCTAACCTACCACTGTAGTTCTTATCTAGAGCTTATCTAAAATCCTGGGCCTCATGCTCCTATGACAATTTGCTCCTGTATATTTCTTAGAAAATACGGCGCATTACATTTTTCACTACACGAATTACAATGTACCAAGAACTGTGTGAATAATTTACATTTTGCTAAACCTTGAAGTTATTGCCAAACTTTTATGATCAGGCTCTGCCAAATATCACATGATACAAATGTTATTTTTTCACTTGCACATTAATATTTGAAGGCTACTCGCCGTTTCATCTTGTTGACAACAATACAATAGTCAAATTTCTTGTCTTATTGTATCTTCTGACTTTTTCTACTGTTACGATCGCATAATATCGGCAAATACAGAAGCTAGCAATTAGCTTTCGAATATTTTACCTTTACTTTTAACAATATTGACTCTAATTATGTAAAAACGTTCAATCACCACTAATCCATGTACTTTAATCGCCTGAATATAGCTGAAATATTGCTGCTCTGGCATTAAACACCATTAATCAATCAATCAATGTACTTTAATTTTATAGAGATTTAAACTGTATTTGCTTCTCTTCATCACTTCGTGGTCGACCGCTTCTTTCCTTATGTAAATTAGCGGTCATGATCGCTAGCCTCTGTCCTTCTTATTTATTTGACAAAGATTGCCAGTTTTCCTACCGAGGGTCGGGGTTTTCTCCGGGTACTCTGGCTTCCTCCCAAATTAAAACTGGACGTCATGATATAACTGGAAAATTGCTGAAATAAATAATAAATAAAATTAGTCAAACACTATTCAAACAAATAAAATCTTATTTATTTGTGTATCTTTTTTGTTCTTCCTAGATCACAATTTGTGTATGTAAGAACTTGTAAATAAATGTTCTTCGGTGTTACGTTATTATTGTTGTGATTATGGAGAAGACGATTCTAACTTCTTGTAACTTGTGTCTAGTACTATTTGATTTTACTTGAACAATAAAGTATTTTTGATCTTAATACATACACTTTAAAATTCATTTTTTATAGGATTGGTTGTGCATTATAGCCAATGAGTAAAAACAAGTTTTAAACTAGTTTATATAATATAACTGATAACTTTTTTCGTACTTTTATATTGACCATTTTAAATCTTGTATTCCAACAAAAGGAAGAACATACATAAAATAATGTCAAGTTCGGCGTGATATTAACATGAGGATAAAATAAACATTGTTAATCTGGTAAACAAATATCATTGTTTTGTTATTATTCAAGGTTTAATTGCATCTTTGACAAAATTGTAGCATATACTCGTGTAAATTATACACTAATCAAATATTGGGGATACATCGCATAATATTATACAGTTCATTATTTTTTCATTTGGTAAGTTATGCGTCAATACAATTTATAACAATAATTTTAAGGTTCAGTGTTTCAGATCGATACATTTCCGTTAATAAATTTTGTACGACATGAAATGCTAGGTTTCATTATCGTTTGGTTATCTGTTTGAGGATTTGTATATGCTAGTCGTAAAATGCGTGTTTTGATCGTTGTTTATTAAGTGTTTATGATTTGTATGCTATGTTTGTTCATTTATTGATATCTATGCTGGCGGCAGTAATACCTGTTTAGATGTTTGTTTACTGGTCATTTATGATAGTGGCAGAAGTGCAAGTTTATATTTTTGTCCTCCGTTCATTGATTTCTATGTATGTGTGAAGACAGATCGTAGATAATATATTTACCCTCAACCCAAGTTTTATATCCACTTCAAAACCGAAACGTTAAATTCTGAAGTGAAAGAAGTCAATCGCGTTTCTCACGAAGGAAGTTGAAATGTTTGTGGGCTGTTTATTATTAATATGCTAGTCTAAAGAATGAGTATTTACATTTCGTTGATCGTATAGACCATAAATCTTACATGTATAGTTTTATGTCATGCTAGAAAACATGGACCAAGCTTTATTCCTTTATCGTTTATTTCCAAGCGAACGAAAACCTTACGAAAGTAGAAAGCTGAATGGGTATAGTTATAAAGACCGTAGAAACTGTCTGAAAAATATCAAAATGTTACCTAGTAACGAAACAATATTGTAATTTAAATCGGACAGAAGATACAAATCTAAGATACTCTGTGCAAACAATGATAGTAAAACCGGGGATTTAGCAGTTTAGACATATATCCCGTGTAAATGTAATAAATAATGCATGTCCCTTTGTTCATACATTATATGGGAATTTATTAAATCCTGCTATCCTTGTGGTGGATGGTACATACACCTTTATGCATAAAATTGGAAACTATCAATTTTAGTGAAGGTCTTATAATTCTCACAAACATAGACTCCTGTCAAATCATTGGTGTTATTAACAGCTACCGGGTACATTGTCAGTATAATGGAGCCACACATGTACATGATTTTATTCATATAATTCAAATATATATAATAACCTAATTAAAACTAAATTGGACGAAAGTAAAACTTGGTTTCAAGACAATGATGTTTTGATAGGAGTTAGGGGAATCATAAATTCTGTTGATTTGCCATGTGATATGGCAAACAAGTCGCAGATGCTGTCAAACACAAACAAGATTCTCGGGAGAAAGCAATATTACATACATACTTTGACACAATGGTAAGGTGATCGTGGAGTCCATAAATGGTCGTACAAAATTATTTCGATATCTAGACAAAATAAAATCAACCAAGCAGATTCTTTTTTTATTTATAAAGAAATGAATCAAGCTAATGAATTCCTCAACCACTGAAGCTGATTTGCTTTTATTTGCTTACGAGCTTGCTTAAAACTAAGGTTTAACAAGACTGTTTAGACAAAAAGGGTACAAATGGTCCAAGATTGATTCACCTAACGGAGGATGACATAAGAAATATTACATTTTGAACATATAAAGTTTAAATGGCTAAATAATATGCAGATGAGCATTTTAATCTTATTGGTACTTAAGCTTTGGTACAAGTAGGTACATTCACAAATCTTTATATTACTGACCATTACAACTTACCATAATCGATGTATCAATTATGAAATATTAAATAACAAAACACAAAAGTTACCAGCTCATAGCTGCTTTTCTCACAAAAAGTTGAGTTTATTTGAGTATTTTTACAAATATATTTAGTCCAGTGCCAGCAGACTTACTAAGTTTATACTAGTACACAGTCGTCTGTGCATAATCAGGAAAAACCAGTGTCCGTTTGTCAGTGCCAGGTAGAACCAAAGCGTGGACTTCACTTTTAAAAAAAGATCAATATTTGATTATAACAAAAAACGCTTATATAAACAATAAGGAAAGGTGTTCCGGCTATACTAATTTCCCGCATGCCAACATATTAGTAAAACCCCTCTTTTTCTATGTTCACTAAGCGTGAAATATTTGGCACAGCACTACTTAAATTTTGCTAGTAAAGAGATATCGTGTATCAAGTTTCATGAGAATCATTTCCATAAAAAGGCTCCAACTCCAATGTAAAACTGAGGCTGGGCGGACAGACGAACGGACGAACAAAGTGAAAATCTAAATCTATATCCCAAATTTTGTTAGCGGGACATAAAAATTTGATGTGTTTTATTTGATCATTCTCGCTTGAAATCTCAGATTATACGTGCATGAGAGCACATACACTTAGGAGCATAGCGGAGAAGACAATTGAATCCCTCTACACTACGCGACGCGGAAATTATGTACTCATATAAATATTAGGATGGGACTCAATATTTACACAAAAAAGGAAAGGTCCTGCAATAAAATGCAGTCTAAAATATTCTGAGATTTTGTTATCATACGATATCCGACCAATAATTGAAGTTACCGTTTGATTTAATTTTTTGACCACGAAATACAGCTATAACTAATTTATTGCAAATTATTAAAATAAAATATATAGGTTTACAACGTTTACGAAAATGCAGTTTTGAGTTTTAAAATCTTACTAATTCAGCATTTCCAATGTATGCTCAAAATTACAGAGGCCAACATCGGGGACACAAGCCATGATATCCTGGTCAATTGTAAAGTTTATTCGTCTGAAAACTACTACATGTATTTGATTTATTTATTGTTCAAACAATGAAACGCATAGTATCTTTTAATTTTTAGAATGCAATTTTGCTTTAATACCAGGTGTAATGAAACAGTAATTTAATCATCGATTTTTTACAGCAGTTTATTTAGCTCTGTGTCAAATGGGCACGCGACTAAAAGTGGACATCAATTCTAACGCCTTGAAATTTTGCTTTTGTTTTTAACATGAACATTATAGTTTATTTAACCGCTACGCTAAAGTGTATAAAGGACGAGTTTCAAGATTGAAAACGCAAACCAGATCACAATTTCTCGGCTGTGGAACAGATTCCATCAGACTGGCTCTTCCAATGACCGCCTGAGAAGTGGGCGACTCGTGATCAAGATTGCTACATCCGGATCTTTAATCTACAAAATCGAACCCAGACAGCAAGTGTCACTGCAGTCGGAATACCTATATTGAGAAGAATTAGCTCGACAAAAAGTCCGCAACCGACTTTGGACCCAGAAGGCGGTATTTTGGAACAGTTGTGCCACCGTTAAGTACACGAGAAAGAGTCCAACTAGGTTATGTCCCATGCAACTTAACGGCTCAAAGGTACAGAGACCAAATTCTCTAAATGTATCTTATGCGCTTAATTGAGCAACAGAGGAAAATGTTCCAAAAGGATAAGTTCAAGCTTCACGCAGCGTGCTTAACAACGGACAGTCTTGAGCAATATAAGTGTGCTATAATAGCTTTCCTAATCACCGGTTTTGAATCCGATTGAACACTTGTTGCACTAACCGAATAAACATGTGCGCCAGCGTCAACCGTCGCCTCAGACCCTCGATCAGCTGTGTCAAATGTTGCAACTATTCCGCGTAATAACGTAAGAACATTGATTGCAAGATATGCAAATACTGTATGTAAAATGGTTATCAAAACTACATCTTCTAAAATCTTTTAAATATCTTTAAATATCCTTTACATTAAATAAAATCTTTATCAATAATATGTAGACTTGATTGAGATTATATTTCGTGATATTTTAATAAAGACTTTTTGCACAATCACTTTCTCGATATTTTCTTCTACGTAAAAAGATTGCATGTCACAATTTGACAATAATGTCAGGATTTACTTTTCCTATTGCAACGTAAAATACAATCTTGATAAATAATATAAAGAATTAATTGAGATCATGTTTCGTGATATTTTAAACAGTTTAATCTTATAAAGACTTGGCACAATAATATTATCTGTATTTATTATGCTGTTATAGACTGTGCCACCATTTTATTACAGTTAAATACTTCCGTATACAAAGACTACTTTTATTCAATATAGCAGATAATTTCTTTTAAACATTGCAACAATTGTCAGTGTTAGATAAAACTTCTTTATACAACCCTACAAAAACAACTGTTCCAAGCAAACAACAGTTTAACCAAAGCTTCTTTTGTTATTTTTAGATAAAGCAGTTGCTAGAACATTGTGATATATCCGAGAAATAGTGATACTGTTCCACTCCATATCACATGAAAAACAACACAAGACAAAATGTTGTATTTTAGTCTAGGTTTTTAGTTTAAGACGTGTTTTATATTCATTAGTCTATAAGCACGTACGATCGTTAACAAATATTGAATCTTTAAATAAAGGGTGAACTAAGCTTGCCTTTTGTAACTTTAGGATTTTATGATATATACTGTTTAAAGTTTCGGATTCTTGTTTTTCGAACACTAAAATCTATGATCAACTGAAAGTGTTGGGAATTTTCCTACTGCCATACACATCAATAAATGAACAGATGGAATTGAAATGTTTAAAATGGTTTGAGATCGTAGTAAAAAAAGAGGTACTGGATATTGCAATCGTGCTCAGAAATTTAGAAACAGAATGTATATCCGTATTTATTATTAAAGAAACCAATATTTCATTCGGTCGTTTTACTGTTAATTCAAAGTTAACTTGTTTTTACAGGTAATGTTTTGTATGTTTTTCTTTTTATAAGGCATCATAATTCTGTGAGTAAACAGCTTTTGATTGTAGTAAACTATTGGTTTTTTCTTTGTTAGGTGTTAAATTAGGTAGTCTGACCACATTCAAATGTTATATTGTTATATATACAAAAAAGTGAAATAGTCAATGAATGTCGAGATAATGAATATGCACGGTTTTGCAGATACACGTATACTTCACAATTGTTTCATACAAAAAGTGTAATATTCAGTGCAGAAGTTCACGCTGCGATTGTGATAATATAGATTCTGTCACATTCAAAATGTTGTTTGGAACAGTTAGTGTTTCATACTATGCTAAATGTTTACGTATTTTTGGTGATTGTTTTTGCGTGACAAATGAAACTGCTTCCGCGTATGGTCCAGCTTACGCTCCTTTTGTAGATCTAAAAAGTTGCAAATTGAATTCAACAATTACTTTCCACAGTTATTTAGCGTTTTGAAATGCGGCGGATCTTTAATTTTAATGGAGCAATTTTCTGTAGTAAAGTTTGACCTAAAATACAACGGAAGTGTATGTTTGAAAGAGACCATTGTTGTCTCTTCGAAAGTCCCGCGGTTTGTCTGAATACCATTGAACGTTACGAAAGCAGACGATGTTTTTGAAAACAACGCTAGGTCCCTTTAGAAACTCAAAGGGCTGACTTCCTATGTAAAATTCCCGTAGGAAATGTCAAGGACGATTTGGGATTTGTCAACAACAAAGGCATACTATAAAATAGGGACGTGTTATCGTGTATAATTGTTTTTGAATTGGATTTTAACACGACAAAGGTACAATGTGGAATAATAAAACAATGCAAGCAAAACACTGGGCACAAGAGGGTGTAATTTTTAGTATACATGTAGCTGTAAAATATCCGAGTCTGTACATTGTGCATCCTTTTGTTTGTTCCATCATGTACATATAACATTTCAAACCTCATTCAAGTAAACAGATATATTTTGAATTAATCTGTTAATTAATTGCTACTTAATTAATCTTTAAACTCATATTCAAAGAAGCGTTGCAATGATTTATATATGTGACTTGGAAAATACTTCAATCTACAATCAGGACGGTACCTTGCAGACTCCTATATGTTCGATTGTACCTAACAAAACCACGTAATTAAATCAATGTCTAAATTGCTTATAACAATGCCGGTTTTACATTTCTGTTCAGTTTCTTACACATGGGTAGCAATATACTAACACATGCAAAATGTTAACATATAAATCGTACATACGCTTCATCGTATTTAGGCCAAAACAATTGGTGTACCCCTTGCAGATATGTGATCATAAGCAGAATTTTAAGTATGGTCATATACATTATGCACGCATTAAATGAGTGCGTCCTTGTAGTAGTAAATAAGGTGGTGGTTGTGAAACAAATAACTTGTAGCCATTTTAAAAGTCTTCTTTATTTAATTTTCAGTATTAAATGAACATGGTTCTTTCAAATATACCTCGCACACTAACCGACCAAAACATCATCCAATTTACCAGGCGACAACAGACAATAATCTCAAATATTCCAGGAATTTCATAGCAACGCTGGTGGATGTATAAGTAAATCTTCACTAGGCTCAGATCCCATCCAGCTTCTAACATTAATAACTTTAAGTGTGTAATGACTCCTAATGCAATAATGACCAAAGACAATCCTAAAACTTTCCATGAATTGTTCATAGATATGTCAGTGAGTAACTCGGGCAAGCACTGCTTATAAGTCTGGAGCACATAACTGTGCCTATCACTTTAATTGGGTTCTATTATTTTCTATTTGTCTTAACATTCTAGCACATTTCTTTGATCTGCAGCTGAAATTTTTAATAAATCGATAATAGTGTCATCGCAACCTATCTGGATGATCAAGGTTTGCAATTTCGAGTCACAAGAGCAAAACGAATAACAATTTAATGTTCCCTGATTTTGCATCCGCAACGCCAGCAAAACGTCTACTCTAAGTGAGCTCTGCACGAAGGATCTTTTATCAGCAGAGGCAATTATCATTCTTCAATATCCAAAAAAAAATATATAATACTGTTCAAATAACTTTACAACAAAATGAGGTATACTGGCTCCTTTATATCACGAATCAATAGCATCCTTTAAACACAAATGACAGTATTGTCGATTTTATTACTCAATTCAACAATATAAAGACCTGTTTTAGATATGAAAAATCTATGTCTAGGCCCAAAGAGTAGAACCATTTTCAGTAGCTGGTCCAGTGCCGATATTACTGTCATTGATATATTTCATGTTCTAGTCATTAACTACTTCAATGCTTTGAAACCTCAATAATGTTTAACATATAAAGGTTTTTTCCCAGGTGTTGATTGTCGTAGCTAGATCTTGTATAACGTTTTGAAAATTCGTTAAAAATATTCTTCAAAATGAAATTAATGTGGCCCTCTAAAATATTGGTTGTATCCACAATGAGGTGTCTTTGTTAGATGAAACGCGTTTGTCGTAAATGGTTTTGTATCCTTTTTTGTATCTTAGATGCCATCCCGCATCTCCGTCAGATATTAACTAGTAATATTGTGCGAACACAATGTCTCCCAAACGAAGCCCCAATAGAGTATTTAAATACTAAAAGTTAAACGCACAACTTAAGGTCACCCCAACATAATCACAGTTGTGGATGATCAGAGATTGCATCTCTAAAAAACGAGCGACACGATTGAGCGCACAGAAAAAAAGAAAAAAAGAAAGGAAGAATAAGAAACCGGACAAAAACAGTGTCTACAAGACCTTTGTTTAGGAACCATAATAATAATAAGAAATCGGATAAGATAAATGCATTGTATAAAGTAAGATACAAAGACAGTACTTTGTAAACGGCTTCATTCCAAACATAATTTATAAATTACATTTATAACGGTTAATCTTGAAATCAATAGTACAAGAAAAACAATGTAAATTGACATATATGTGGAGAAGAACTTAGGGAATAGTAATATATACTTCATCATTCAAAAGGTATACAATTATAGAGGAAGCGCCTTTATGCGTATTGTATTTGTTAGCATGATAACTAAAGTATTTTTATATTCCGTTTAGTAATCGTATTGATTGAATACATAAATCTTTATTGAAAACATCAAGTATTATGAATTCTCCTTTAAAATCTTTCACGCAGTTTAAAACAGATCCACAAATTAGGGTAATGATATTTGAAGTGCAAATTTGCGTCTGAATAACTTAACCACCAAAAAATCATGCATCTCTTGATATAGGTGTCTACAATTATATCTGCTGGTCTATGTTGTAAATTCTCTTGACCTATTTCTGATTTATGAATGAAGGTGATGAAAAAATACCGAACACCGATAAAACTTTCAAAAAAGACAATCCACAAATCAAAGTCCGAAAAGCCGGCAAACTATAACCAACATCCAAAAATATAGTAACTACATCAATGTTCCCGACTTGGTACGGACATATAAAAAAGAAATTGTGGGTTAAACAAGGTTTATGGCATGACAAACCTCCCGCTTCCATTACTGGAGAATGTGAGTTGGTCAGTTGATTAAAATGGATGAGTATCATATACTTCATATAGTCATTTTATTAAGCTGTTTGGTATTCTATTCTAGAAGTTCAGAAAACATATAAGGAAAATAATACTGACGTCAAAATTAAAGTCAGTTTTTTATAATTCAACACAAGAACTCCCTGGTACATGTTTATCGCTTATACGCAAATTACTCTTAATTTACATAAAAGAAATTTGCATTTTGTCTAGTATTTTAATTTTGCTAAGAAACTTGATATTATTTCATTTTGAATGAAAGGGATTAACTTCAACCACAATCGAGAGATAAATTGTTATCTGTTTAATAAATAACTTTGTCTGATGTTAATGCAACAAATTTATTTTATTATATTAAAGAAAATGGAAGAGAAAAGCATTAATGTGGTTTGTTCATAATATTTTTGAAGCATTAAAAAACTAAAGCTTTGCATATATCCTGTTTTTGAACTTGACTGTACCTCTTTATGAATTTATGAGCTACCGTTTATTAACCGGATATAAATCTGTATAGAAAATTTCGACTTGTCATGCCCACAATCTTTGACTTAAAGTTAGATAGATGAAAATTTCTCACTATTACCAATCTATATTCGACTAAAAAACCTGAAACTGAACAAATATCATTTTGCGTTTTAAGACGCCCCAAGCTGCTCATGAACCGACTGCAGTATATCTGAGTTTCTAAACACAAACTATTTTGTGCTTATTACGTTTAGCAATGTAATAATAAGGATACTGGTAGACGTAGAGTCGCCGGGTGCTGAACATTATATATATAACGGTGCGAGTTCGAATGCCGCTGAATATATGCAAAAATTTGACCTTATTAATAATTTAATTCTAACAGTGTTGGGCTTAATTTGTAGACGGATATACATATTTGGTGTTAACCCTGCTATATAAATATTAGGTCTTGCTGATGTTTTGTAAAGAAAATGTGCATGTTTCATGATTTGACGTTTAGTCTATCTTTTACTGTTTTCGAGTTGTGATAAGAGGATTGGAGGCCCAAGGTCTAGGTCAGGATAAAATGCTACGTCCAGTCATGAAAATTAGTTACTTGAGTAAAACAAGTAGTCCCATGACAAACAATATATGGCTACTAAAGACTTTTAATAACAGTTTTGAAAATGTTGGTGATGAAGCTCTAAAACATCTTAATGATTTGGATTTTTAAAATTGTTTGGATTTGGGTGTCACAGATGAGTCTTCTCTAGACGAAACGCACCTCTGGCGTAATAACCTTAGTATCTTTCATGACATTTTCTTGTCATGAAAGACACGGATGGATGCCTCTGAATGAGTTACGGCTATATGTTGGTGGTAAATATAAAGAAAGAATCAATGATATTCCTCCCAGCTCAGAAGTGTAACTACTTGGCTGGTGATACTGACAGTCAAAATGAAAATAAAAAATTATCTCGTTTGAAAATATGGTTTCAAATATCTTTTTTCTCAATTTTTGAATTCATTGTACAGAGAATATGCTATGATGATAATCGAAACACCTATTTACTGACTAGTGGTATATGATACCATCCATTTTAATCAAAACACCAACTCGCATACTACAGTTATTTTAGTAGAAGGTATGGCATACCTTAAAACTTGTTTAACGAAGCATTTCGTTTTAAATGCTAGTATTAGGACCATTGCTGGTGTTCGGTATTTTTGATTGCCTTTATTTCAAATATAATTTTATTTTTAAGGTTTTTCTATTTTTAATGTAAATATATACGAACCGGTAATGAGACTATACTACGTAATTCAGTTATGGAGTTGACAGTGTTGGATAATCTAATAAACTTCTCTATATTGATAATGAAATATGCCACGCCGCTTATGCTGGACTGATAACCCCAAAGAAGAACAATGTTCAGTAGATTTACGTTCGTATATATCATTTATATATTTCTTTCTATAATTTATATTGTTATAATTTATAATTATAATTCTTGCTATATAAATTTCATGCTTTGAAACCTGTACAATATATGAATATAAAAGATTTCTTTTGTTCACAAGGAGTTCATTGTTGTAATTAGTTCTCTCCAACGTTTTGAAATTATTATTAATAATATTCTTCACAATGAATTTATTTGGCCTTCAAATATGTTGGTTGTAGTCTCAATGGCGTGTCATGGTTAGAAGAAACATTCATTGGTCGAAGAAGATTTTGTAACCTTTTGTATCTTTCATGGCATTTCGTAACTCCGTTACTTATAAACGCCGATAAAATAAACTTTTTATACTATGTTTGGTATGCCAACACAAATGTCTACCAAACGAAGTCCCAAGTGTTTAAGTTGATTGCACAACTTCAGATCAGCATAAACATCACCATAAAGTTTCTTTTCGAGCAGACATCGCATCTCAAAGAAAACAAACATAAAGAACAAGAAAGACAAATAAGTAAAGATAAGTAAACATTTTTGTGTTGGATACAGATGTCCCCAAGAATCCTCATGGATAGGAGTTTATTGACATCAATACATTAAAGAATAACTTGAAATTAAATCTCATTGAAATCCGTCAAAGTTGATTTTTTGGGGAATGAATGTGTGGTAAAATTGCTGCCATTACAAAAAAGTGGTCATCGAGTTACAATTTCTTTCGTAAAAATGCTCCGGATAGTTAACCGTATAAGTGAACTAATTTTCATTCCTCTATCTATCCCTGAGATCTTACATGTAGAAATGTACTTTATTTTAATTTTTAATGTCGGCCTTTTTATATTGGTGGCCATCTTGAAAATTATAAATATAGATCATACCCCTTTGAGCGATCCTTCATAACTTCATTAACTTTCAAATTGATCAGTCGAAGCTTTTTCACGTAATCGTGCGGAGAAGTTCACGTGTTAGACATGTGAGAATTAAAAATAATGTGTTTTGATGCCCAAACTTCCGATCGTGTTACGTACTCATTAAATTTCGTTGAAATTGGACAACTTTAAACATTTATCGTGTTTTGGCCGTGTTTTAGGTCGACAAAAAAAATATTCCGAAAGCAGAATAACACTCAGGACTTAAATCTTTTTCCTCGCCTAATTTTGTTGCAACTGGAGGATGTTAAATTTCTTCAAGATCGGATAACTTCGAAAATTAAACGAATTTTTGGCACCCATTTTGAAATGCGACGTCGGAAAAACTTCCAAAGGAAGCGTTTCACTAAAACTAAAATCTACATTCAAACCAAATTTCATTGAACTCAGACCATTGGAATTTTTTTCACAATTTTGGGGTGGGTGTGGCTAGGTACATTTGTATGGCCATTTTAAATAGCGACCATTATCAAAACTCTGATTATTTACAGCACCTGTCTATATGTCGTTCTACAACTGTGCTAAGTTTCATTTAATTATATGAAGGCTTCTCTGAGAAATATGTTGGACAATTTTACGATCTAGAAAAAGTGAGAACCGGAATAATAATACACAGAAACGGTGCAAGAACAATTTTTTGTTTTGGGCGACTCAATATTAATCAAAAATAATGTGTTATGACGCTAACACAGAAGTCGCCCAAAATTCCCATGGAGGATATAGCATTCCACTAAGGACATTAAAATCTACTTACACATAAAATTTTGTTTAAATCGGACGTTGAAAATTTGACTCATATTTGTCGGACATTGAAAAAAATCAAGATTGCTATAGCCTTTCACTCGAATTACTAAAATCTACCTATATACCAAATTAAGTTGAATTTTGAGTGGGTGTAATAAAATGATGTTGTGGAAAGTGTAGCGAAATGGCTGCCTTTATAAATTTCGTCGTTCTCGTCATAGTCATATTTTCGGCAAAAATGCTCAGAATAGTCAACTGTATCAGTGTACTATTTTTTTAAAATTGTTCTTGCCAGCCCTGAGATCTGGGAACTGCACTTTTTTCAACGGCGACCATTAAGAAACATTTAAAACCGATGTGCACAACTAGTCCTTGCATTTTAGAATTGTGGAAAGTTTAATGAGAATTCCCAAAGTAATTTCGGACAAACTCGCTGACCAGAGAGAAGAAAAAAATAAAAAAACGGGGCACAAACAATTCGTGGTCGGGGACAAAATTAAACGGTTCAAAGAAAAATCAAACGTGAAAAAATCGTTTTGGGTGTCTTAATTAGAAACCGAACAAACACAATGCCTCCCAAAACTATGTTTGAAAGATATTACAATTTTAAAAACGGACAAAAATGATATATGTATTCCGTATCTCGTTTTGCAAATGTAATTGACATAAAACTATGGTATGAAGTAAAGTACAAAGAGAATTATTTGTAAAAGCTTCATTTCAAACTACATTTTCAAAAAACATTAATAGTGGTAAAGCAAGAAACCAAAAGAACAAGAAACACCATGTAAATTGATATATAGACATGACAAATATATATTATTAGATCATACGAAATACATATAACATAGCAAACCTTGTATTTAGGTAAATGCGGAGAACAATTTTGGGAAAGTAAGCCAAATTCATAGTAAAAATGTTAATTTATCATTCATAATGTAAAAGCATTATTATGAAGCGATTATCAGCGTATTGTATTAGTTACCATGATAGCTAAGTATTTATATGCCTTTGCGAAAGCTTATTGTTAAAAACATAGACCTTTATTGGCGACAATATTATTATTAATATTATGACCACGCTTTTAAAATCATCTCGTCAGTTTATTACGTAGATCCACAAATTAAGGTAATAATATTTCAAGTTCAAAAGATCATCCGACTAATTTAACCATCCGACTAATTTAGCCACCCACAACTCATACCTTTTTATTAAATCATATTTAATATATGTTAAAAGCGATCAACAATACTGTGTACTATTTAGTTAATTACTACTTATTAATTCATCCTAACTATTAAGCAATTCGAGAATATTCAGTCAAAAGTCTGCGAATATATATATATATTATATACATTCAAAGAAATTTTTTAATGTGAATCTTTGAGGACAATTAAAATCTTGTACCTCTTCATAACGTTTGTTTGATGAAAATTGAGTCCAATAAACTAAAGCACTTACGTTTTTTGATATTTTTGACACAATATTGAATTTTTGTAAAATTTGGATATTAAAACTTTACATGCATTTCAATTCTTACACCTCACTTTGCAAATAGAGTTTTACTTCTATTTAAGTGTTATTTAGATTGAAAATACAAAAACAAGATGTAGGCAAAGGCAAACAATTTACGAATTCCCCACCCCCCCCCCCCCCCCGATTTACAATAAGCAAGGACTTTGAATCTTAGAACTGACATTTAAAAGAGAAATAACGACAACTTGAAGCGTAATAATATACATGGGGGTTAGGCTTATTATACATAGATGTAATGTCGCGTTGGAAGCATTTGCTGTAATACAGGCTTCAACGATTTAAGTGGTTGCAAAATTGTAAAATATCAACAAACTAACATGAAAACATTGTTTAATTCGTTACAATGGAACTATTACAGAGCTCAAAATAAGCGTCTTATCCCGAGCTGTGACACGGTCGTAAAGTAACTCAGAAATATTGCTGACTTAAACACGTAACTATGTAGCTTGAAGTAGAAGAGCTCACTTTGAGTATGTGTGTATATATATATGGATCAAACAAAACTTTATACCGTGTCAGTAATGTTTCTGGAATGTAATCAGTCAGTTACACGTCTTTACAAAACCCATATTCCCGGCTGTTGCATACCGTAAGTTGCGACATAGACAAAATATTGGGTAAAAAATAACAATAAATCGACGTGGCAACATTTGTGACGTCTCTGTTAATAATATTCGGCACCAAAAGTATATTGGTAACACATAGATCAATCCAACAACAACAAAAAACGATATTGTAAGAGAATTGTATGGATTTACCAAAGGTAGTAACCTACAGTTTGTAAAACAATGTCATTTGCTCAAACTGTACTTGATAATAAAGAAAACGTTACACTTTACCGTCAGCCAATGCGGTGCAAAGCTACATAAAATACCCTATTTTAGACAAAATTCGGCGATAAATTCTTCATACCCGTTTATGTCCGTAGATATCGAGATTTTAACACCTTCACCAGAATTTGTTAACCCTTCATTAACACTTGTACACATTCTCTGGTTTGTACTATTGTTCGTGTCACTATAAACTGAGTGGGTTTTGTTTTGTTATCCCTTCTTTTTTTAACTATGGTATAGTCTGTCTTAATATCTAATGAATTATGTTTGGGTATCTCTGATTCTGTTATGAAACTCCTAATTCAATAATACTATAAAATGCAAATTAAATATCTCAGTACACTAGCGTATGCTTATTTAAATATTGGCACCTAAATAAAATAATCTACTGATAGTGGCAAAGTAGTTTATAACTAAATTATTCTATCAAACGACATGTAATGGTGGATACAAGTCTTCAAAAATTAACAATGAACAACCGCGTTAACATTCATATGTGGCAGATGCTAGTTTCATATCGGGCTCATTACGTTTTAGTTACTACCATGGATACAACAACCATTAAAAAAACGCCAACAATACCTTCAACAGCGTCGACGACCCTTACAATCACCACAGCGAAGCAGACAACAAAGTTATCTACAACATCAAAACGTGCAACTATGAAGACAAGGTTGACAACTACCACACAACATTCTACAACTATGGTGACAAAGCTAACATCAACGACAAGGTTGACAACTACAACTCTCACTGTTAAATCTACCTTAACGAATAGTGTACCAGGAAATACCTCATTCAACAGTGGAATACAACCATCTATCATTTCATTGATAACTCATAAAAGAGGTAATTTTCAACCATTATTATTTATGTAATTGAAATAAAAAAGAAACCTAATTAAATATGCATTCTAAACCTCATATATTTACAGTATTTATTAATCTATTGCAAAAATCTTATTTGTGCAGTTTTATCGACTTCTTGTATACCGAATATCCATATACAATAATATTTAACAGAAATTAACAACATATATGTTGTCTTAGTTTTAGTAGCAGTGTGAAATACATTTCTCTTCTGATTGTCTTTATTTATGTATATATCACGCGACTAATACAATGGCACATAATACAATGGCAACGAAATGATATAAAAATATATTTTGACACTTCCAGCTAGTGAAAGAGCTTTCCTGATAAATATGAACACGTTGTTAAAGTTAGTATAAACACATAATGAGTTCACATTACGACGTTTTTAATGATGCTTTGTTTCAGCAATACAAAATTAAATTATGCGTTATGCAGGAAAATAGGTTTAACAAATTCTTATAGTTGTACATGGCTTAATATAATCTCACGTGATTTAATTTCAACAAAATTATAAACTCGCCAAATGCTAGTTATTATTTTGACAAACTCGAGATGATTTAAAGCGATATATAATTCGCACTCATTGTGAAACCTATAAGTAAATAATGTTAGTCGATTAAAGTTTATATGGTCTTCAAATTCATGAAGCTCTATACAATTTATGTTTCCCAGGTTTCAACAAGTTACGTTTTTTGTTAAACTAAAACAAGTTAACAACGGACTGTTTTCAAGTCTTCATAATATTTTTTACCTAAATTTTTAAACTTTAAAACCTCATACAATGAACATTTGTAGCATACAAACACATCAATTGTCAAATCTATGATACAGCTAGAAAATTGCTGAGAACAAAAGAGCATCCTATAAAATATTGTTTCGTTACAGATAAAAACGACTGCGCCAATGATCCTTGTATGAATGGTCACTGTATTGATAAGGTTAATGACTTTGTATGTGAATGCAATATTTTCTTTGAAGGAAAACAGTGTTCACAAAGTAAGTTTTGTTAATGGTGGTTTTATATGTATATTAGCCACAAACGTTCATTACGAGACCTTCTCAGAAGTACTAAACAGGCGATACATGGATGACACGTTTATAATTTTTCGTGTTTGTTTGTTGTTAAACGCCACTTTATGCAATTGTTCATTATGGTATGGCATCTAGGTTTTAAAGGAGAAGTACGCCTGAGTACCCGATGAATACCACCGAACCACATACTTTTACTACGAGACCTTCTCAGAAGTACGAAACAGGCGATACATGGATGACACGTTTATAATTTTCTTGTTTGTTTGTTGTTAAACGCCACTTTATGCAATTGTTCGTTATGTTACGGCATCTAGGTTTTAAAGGAGAAGTACGCCTGAGTACCAGATGAATACCACAACCTTCTACAGGGAAACGGCCAATTCATGTCAATTAAAGTGTTCGACTTTTTCCTTAAAAACATAACATAATAAACAAATATTCCAATGCAGTTTTCATTGAGGCCATGTTCTTATTAGTCAGAACAGAAACAATTTAACAAGCTTTTATGGCTTAAATTGTACACTTTAAACCCTTGTACATTTCCATAATAAACGTTATGTAGAGCCATAAATGATTTTTTTTTCTAAAACATAGATACAAGAAGATCATTTGTTGTAATAATTAATAAACAAAAGTTTAACACCTTGTTTGTAATTTCTTTTATTTTATATTTAATTTTACTGGTTTACTTTTAGTGAAGACATGGGTAATTTCATTTATATCAATAGCTGCGTTGGCTTTTCTCTGTGGGTGTTGCTGCTGTGCCTGGTGCATCGCTTCGTAAGTATTTCAAATCCAGTTGTTGTCTTCATAATTTTCGATATAACAGTAGATGTTTATATACTGAACAGCAAGAAGGATTATTTAAGAAGACAAACATCATATCAGACTTCCAATTACAACGTCATAATTATTTCGTACGTACAGCGCATCACAAAATAAAAAATGTCGATATTTAAATACTACGTTAAAAAATTGAACTTTTAACTATTGAAAATACTGAACACTGATGAAACAGTCAAAACAAACAATCCACCAATCAAAGTCCGCGAAACCGGCAACTCCAGAACCAACAACCAAAAAACAGTACTTACGGCAATGGTTCTGACTGGACAATTTGAGGTCATACACTGCTGACTTAGGACTCTTAAATAAAAAAAATAAGTGAAACGGTTGAACCCATAAAGTTAATTACAAATACTGAACACTAAGGAAACTGGAAAATAGACAATCCACAAATCAAAGTCCAAGAAACTGTCAAAATAGAGAACCAACAATTAAAATATAGCAACTAAAGCAATGGTCTTAATTGGTACAGGCATTTTAAAAGAAATGATGGGTTAAATTTTATAGTATGCCAAACCTCCCGCTTCTATTACTGTAGTATTTGAGATGGTTAGTTGATGAAAAGGGGTAGGTATCATATACCACTAGTCAATAATAGGTGTATCAAACAATCATCGTAGAATATTCACTGTACACTGAATAAAAAAATTGGGAAAACTATTTGTAACCATATTTTCAAACGAGATAGACAAGGAAGTGGTATCTATAGGAAAACTTATAAAAGGCGCAGACGAGTCTTTTTTTCTTGTAACCTTGGTTTATACGTTTATCCCGAAGAAATAGATGGCGTTTGCAAAAATCAGTATACTCGCTGCAAGCTCTTGCAAATCTGAGCAATTGAGAAATATATACACCGTATGTAAAATTGTCTCGCTTGTCATAAATTCTTGTGCTAAAATGAGTGTTGGTGTCATATTCAAGGTGTAAGTCTAAAATGGTGTAGAAGAAACTGTTTCTGTGGTTTCTTTCATTTCTAGTACTGAATGATATATTATCGGAAGCCAGTCAGCAATTTAGGGGTTGTTAATTGAAGGACATCATCAATATATCTATATTTAAAATTAAAGGACCTAGCTTCTGCTATCTTCCTGTCTTTAATAAGACTTCGAAGAAATAATGGTTCATAAAAATACAGGAACAAATTAGCAAGAAGTGGGGCACAGTTTGTACCCAATGGAATTCCGATTGTTTGCTGAAAAACATATCCTCAAAAAAATACAAATATGTTGTCGATCAGAAAATCTAGCATACTATAAACCTGTTCTTCGCTGTAGCATAATTTACTTAAGAAGAAAAAAACGTACTGTCGTTACCTAATACTACATATGTGTAGGCATATGTGGAAGCGAAGGCTTTATGTATGTTTTCCATAAGACGGGAGTTTAGTTTATCGTGCGGCAAGGTAGTCTAAACGGTTGAAAAATCAAAGTTTCTAACAGATGAAATGTTAGATATCGATATAGAGTTGTCTTTTAATTTAAATAATTAGTTTACCGTTGTAGATATAACAGAGATGATGATCGAAAAAAGAAGAATGCAGTTAAACCTTTAGAGATCAAGTCAAAACCATCAAAAAACGGCTAATAAAATATCTGACTTGTATGGCAAATTTTCTATAGACGTGTCTAACCTTTACATGTATTTGTGTCTCTTTTGGTTGGTCTGTTATATGGCTAAACTTACCATGTTCATTTTCTTATAAGCCAACACTTATCCCCTCTAACGCTGGGGATAAAATATTTTAATGGCATAAAAGACCAACCCGTGGTAAAATCATTAGATAATTGCCCACAAATTGATTATTTCTTAAACAACCCTACAGCAAAAATGTTACACAAATATAAACAGCAAAATCCAATCGATAAAAGAAATTTTATGGAGATGTTTTGTATTATTCATTGTAAGAAAGAAGAATCGATAAACCGGAGGACTAGGACTATTCAGAAAACCATAAATCAACTACAGACAGAACAATGTTCAAAGAAAAAGAGAAGACGACTATAAAACAAACTCACACACTATATTACAAAATAACACAAATCATATAAAAACCTTGGCGGGGGGGGAGAAGGTCCAAGTTTTCATGTAAGATGATTTAGTGTTGCAAACAAACATGTAACCAGGCATTTCTCTTCTACGATAACAATAAAAATTTCGTATAGTACTCTTTGACAGTAAATGCTCTGAAGTACTGAAAACCAGTTTCACAACATCAAATATTTAACTAAGTTGAATCACCAATACCGTAGTTATTTTACCCGTCTACGTGTTTTGATAAAGGTTTTTTGCATGACAAATGAAAACTGCTTACCGCGTATGGTCCAGCTTATGTTCTTTTTTTTTTGTTCATAAAGGTAGATTAAGAAATAATTAATTATTTCCCTGAGATATTCAGTGTTTTGAAATGCGGCGGTTTTTTCATTTTGATAGGGCGATTTTCCATGTAAAATTTGACCTAAATTAGAACGGAAGTGTAAACTAGGTGCAATGGATTTCATATGTTCTAAACCTTTCATGCATTGTCGCAGTAGACGCAGGGAAAGTCTCCAGTTTGTCCGAATACCATTGTATGTCACGAAAGAAGATAAACGTTTGTAAACCACCTTAGATCCCTTTGTGAAAAAACATGGCTCACTTTTAATGTCACGGACGATTTGTAACATTTACAGGTTATCGTTTTTTCTACGTGATTTTCGTAATAAACAGGTAAAATATGGAATAATAAAAAAAATGCAATAAAAAAATGCACTTCACGGGGTGTGGCGTATAGTATAGGTACATTTGCTTGGATAGGGTTTAACGCCACTTTCAAATTAGTTTGACACCATGACGTCCTGCTTTTATTGCGAGAGAAAGCACTAGATAAACCCCTCCCCCCGACCGTCTATAGGAAAACACGCATTCCTTCGCGTTGAGAACATCTTTTCCACAGTAGTCTTAAAACCTCCAAACCTCAATTATTAATAGTTGAGTTCTAACTACCTGAATCACTCAAAAGCTGAGAGATCCAACATAGGGAACATCTTTCCCTATTGTTTGCGATCACATATATTCAAACCGCTTGACCGGTGTGGAAAAAATAGTTCTAGTGAAAGTGCGGTTCTCAGCAGTTGATTGGTTTAATTAAGTCATAAGAAGAAACTAATGACGCCATAAGCAAAACACCTCCCATTTACGGGCATCAAGTCATGAAAATAAAAATGGGTTGGGAGAATTTGTAGTTCATTTCGCAAATTTACAACTTTGAAAAATCAGAGAAACAGAAACTTTACATTCAATTTAAGTCCTCGTCAATGGTCTGACGTCAGAAAATTTCATAATTTAACTATCTAAATTGGAGAAATTCGATAATCCACTGGCGCCAACGTAAGATTCTATATAACTATGTACAAAATTACCTCTCCCCTTTAAGTAAATGGAATATCAAGCATGAGATAGTTTTGTGTGATTTTAGTGCTTTTACTATGTTCTTTGAGTTCTTAAGTTTGTAATTATTTAATTCATTCACATCTATAATCAAATTACATGCAAGTGTGTCCAACATCCCAAGAATATGTGGGGCATCAAAGATTTAAAACTTACTATCATGTCTAGCCATATCTAATAATGCACTAAGTATGGTCATGTATGCTGAAAGTGATATTTTTTGGTTTTTTTAACAAGATCAAATTTTATTGCTGTCTGGAACAAAGAGTGTTTAATTAATATATCAAAATTTCCAATCTCAGTTTCTTTTGGGCATTATATCTGACCACCTTTTATTTTTTCCCTTTACAACTCAACATAACATAACAACATAATGTATCGACTATGAAAAGATATAATGGCCGTTTTAACAATGGAAAGTAAAAAATCTGACAATATACATTTATATGGTAGATTTGCATGTTTAGAACAATTAAGTGATTACTTGGTTTAAACTACTGTAACAGAGGAACCAAACTAGGGCACCGTATCAATTATAATATCGTGTTACATGCCAGATAACATGTCAATGCCGAAAGCATCAATTTATCGATGACTTGTTTCATATCAGCTGAAATTATTTACCGTACAACGAATTCCAATAAGGGCAAAAAGTTTTTCGCAAAAAAGGCCGACGTCATTTGCGGTTATCATCAATGTGTTAATGTTTCATAGATGTGCGTAAAAAATGCGTATTTTACAGTCTTTCCGAAAATCGGAATGAAATTAGAGTTGTCGCTCTTATGTTTATGCGTCATCTGCTTTTTTGGTAAAGAGTACCGACACCAAAGAGTTGATTGTAAAAGTAGGTGGAGATGGATATAGTGGAAGAAAATTGCTAGGCATTAACTCTTCTACTGTTTACAAGTTTCTGAAGCGCTATCGGCTCCATTATTCTGAAGAAAACTAACAACGTAGTGGATGCCCAAAATAATGCTGTAATAACAGGACGGACAGGCAACTTTCTGGACAGAGCGCAGAAATAATATGAGAAATCTTACAAACCTTTTAAATAAACGGACGCCGATTAAAATTATTGAATCATCTGTGAAGAAGAGGTTGAAGGTTTACGGATTTAATTAAAGGGTTGTAAAAAAGAAATTATTCATTGGTGATAATAACCGTTTTATGAAGGGGGGGGGGGGGCTCTGTGTCCTGGAAAGCTTTATTGCACGGTAGACAGTTACTTGAACAATACTATTGTTTCTGACGAATCTCAGATTTGTGTTGGTAAACACAGCAAAGTGCATATTTGGCGAAAAACACTGAACTTGTATCTATCCTCGGCGAAAAGAGTAATAAAACTCGTGAGTATCATGTTTTGGGGTGTATTACATTTGACGTATATTCACATTTGTACCAGTTAATGGAAAAATAAATTTACCGATATAAAAAGTATATCCATATCCATGATGAATTTCTTTAGGCCGGTTGTAATGAAAGTTTTTTCACCTTGGACATTTCAGGACGACAATGCTGCACCCTTCCCCTCTTGATATACCGTTTGTTGGAAACAAGACAACACTATTTCCGATATAATCTGGCCTGCTCAAAGCCTTGGTACTGACATAAGAGAAAATATATGAAGATTCATGAAAATTCGTTCACAGAAGGTGGTACACAGAATCAAAACCAAGGATGACTTGCTAATTAAGGCCGAACGTATTTGGATATCCATCGATTCAAACATCATAAATTTTTTATACGAGTCTATTCCAACTGTAATCATACGCAGTGCGACATGCACTCGGCAAGATGAAAAGTGGCAGTCACAAAACTGCTAAACAATATCTATGACACAGGAGATATTCCGACTCCTGGGCGACGATATATTTGTATTCACGTTCGTTGGTAAGGATGGACCTAGGAGAAAATATTTGGAAGTGTACTTAACTACCATGAATTAACAGAATTACGCGAAAGAATGTCAATCATTCAAGTTGAGTGAAAAATCCTGATAAAATATATTGTTGGACTTCAGAAAATGCTTGTGTTATATCAAATTTTCATGCAATATTTTTGATATTCTATTTACGGATGTTAATAGAAGATGGAGACCATTTTAACCTGCTACTTTGTCTTTCTACGATATCGCTATCGATAAGCATACCTTTGAAAAATCGAAAACCAGAATAAAAAGCTTAACAATCTCGACCAAAATAAAAAGCTATTGTATGTATACAATTCCGGATTAGGGAGTATGCCGTCTTTTGTAAGATGCAATAAATAAATGTTAGGTCAATAGTTTATATAGTTGAACCACTTGAACATTAGTTTTAATTCAATTAAATTTATGATTTAATATATGATAAAAGAATAACCTGTGCGCAAATTTAGAAATCGGTAATTGAAACTAGTCCCAACTGCAGGACTAAGCTTCATATAGGACCTCATGGGGGAAATCTTTTTAGAAATTGCAATTCCGACTCTAAGCGAATGTTTATTATACAGTCCTCTCAAAGAGTATGTTTTTATCTAAAACCCGAAATGCTTTCTACGCAAGCCTTTACGTTATACAACAGCCTACTGCGATTATTTATGCTTATCTTGGACCTCTATACATACATTTTTTTAGCCAATCTAGAATTGAAAAGACAATTTTAAATGCATTTTTTATATCATATTATCTTTCTCTTATAGCTGCTATATTGTTAAGATGATCTGTAATTAGCATTAATCGTTTTAGTTTGTTTGAATGGTTTTTACGCCACTTTCAGCAATCTTTCAGCTATATCATGGCGTCCAGTTTTTATTGAGGGAGGAAGCCAGTACCAGATGAAAGTCCCATAAAAACTGGACGTCATGAGATAGCTGAAAAATTGCTGAAAGTGGCGTTAAACAACATTGAAACAAACAAATATAAAATAACTTTTGGAACATAGATATAAAATGTTTTAAATGCGTCCGTAAAATTATTTTCATACGGATAAACATGTAGAATAATTCGGCGGCGAATTGATACTTTGCATCAAAAGTTTTTTTGTTAGGACATGTTTCAATGACAACATGATTGCACTTTGATTAATTGCGGTGATTCAAAAAAATAAATAGATAATATTGCCAATATAGGTTTTTGTAATATTAATATTAAAATTGGTTTTACTTGATGTTCTTCTGTTTTACCAGTTTGAACCAATTATACATTGAATGGATTAATAGGTGAAGATTGTAAAATAGAATTTGCTTTGATGCATTAGTTGTTTCATCATTTATAACATTAATAAGATAAAGCTTAGTGGAATAGATTTACCGGAAGTTCTAGCTCACCCCTGTATTACACGCTTTACTTTGGTAACGTCAATATAATATTTAAGTGGCTTTCAACACAAGGACATTAGATAGTCATAGATTTCCAACAACATCTTTTTAGGCAAGTTTCACTGCCGATAATGATCTGATTTTTGTTTTGCCATTTGTTTTAACGTCGTCAGAAGTAAGTTCCATTACTTACAATTTAGAAATAAAAAAAATCGAGCTTCAACATTTTTACAAAACATTCAAACATAAATCTCTTACATTATTAAAGCATGATGAACTGCCAACTAGCTTAAAACGATCTATATTTTAATGATTCATTTATTTCTTTGCAATGATTGCTTGTTGCTTAACTAAGAATTTTACCATTTATGGATAGATATAGTGTGCGTACAGAGTATTAATTACCACTTTGAAAGCAAGGCTAAGAAAATGTGTGTTCAAAATCTCCGCTACACCTATTGATTTGTTCCTTTTAATATCTCGTTATAAATCAGGTTCTAAGTTTCATTCACGACATTGTTGAAATTCTCGCCTGTCTGAAATTCAAATGAACTCCGTAGTAAATCTTACTAACTTACATACTACGATAAATATTCAATAGTAAGAATTCCGTACATAGAATTCAACTTTCATATACGACACTCCTCCTCAAGATGCAACACATCATTAGGGGTTCCCAATGTTTTTCAGTTAGTAAACTTAACTAAGCAGAGACACGAATTTCAATTAGTACAACATCGGGTAATTAAGAATCAACAGTTATCTTCACATATCAATAAAGAGCGATCTTAAAACACGAAATCGATTTCCAAAAAATGATTTCAAGATTGTGCATAGCTGATTATTGACATCAATGTGAAGGGAGTTATTTTTTAATAGTAATTGACAAATTCATACCTCACCAAAACAGCGAGTGTACGATTATTGCTTATGCAGCTTATTATTCTATATTTGGGATCTGCAGTATTCAAAATATTTACAAAAAATGCAAAAACATGTCGAGTTTTAAATTAGATGTATGGTCTAAAAAAGGTTGGTTTAGAAAGAAATATTTTTATATCTTTTAATCAGATTCAATAAAAAGTTAAAATAGTATCTCAGTATGTACTCGAGCAATACTTTTAAGCAAATGTTCTACTAGGTTGTTAAGGCAAATAACCTTGTTTTATTCGTACATTCGCAATTCAATCAATAATAATATTAGCTGTATGTTGCATGTTTTGGTGGACACTTTAGAATTAAGATATTTATGTAAACATGATTCTGATTAAGTGCATTTTACCTACCAAAAATTAGCAGATATAAGATTTCATCGTGAAACTTTGTGTACCCTGTGTAAAATTTTTCAATTTGTTTGAACTTAACACGAGAACTACCAAAGACTAAAATAATCCTCACTGAAATTTATTACTGAGAATTTTACATCTTGTGTGTTTGTTGAGAGCTTGAAAAACACAAGTTGATATTTGTAAATTGTGTGCAAAACACATTGAACGTATGATCAAACACGAGAATGAATTTTTCGTCATTTTGACAATTCGCCAATTATGGTTCGATTCTAGATCTGAATTCCTACATAAATATTGAACTAAAATACTCACAAATCTTATCAATTAAATAACTAACAAATCAAACCAAACTATGTCATGCTCGATTCTGACAAAACTACATAATAATTAGAAATTATTATTACTTAGATATGTTTTCAAACTACTTGGCTTGGTAAGATCGTTCAGCATCTATTAATGATCACTTGGATGTCAACACTGAGGTTGCATGATTAATTGACTAAAATTACAAGATTTCCTTCCCAAGGCCTGGGGTTTTCACCTGGTACTTCGGCTTTTAACACAATAAAACTAAACGACATAGCTGACAAATTGATAAAAGTGACGTTAAGCCCCGTTCAAACAAACAAACAATGTAACATAACTCCAGTCTTATAATGGCTATTCAACACAGCTTAATACATTGCGTCGGTTGTTAATTGTATGAAGCTGGTTTTTACTGCTATAGAAAATTGGCTTGTTTATGTTTTCTACGTATATTTTTTTATAATTTGTATGCGGGTCACATATGTTTTTTCTTGTTCCACCATACCATTTTCCATATATGGGTGTCTGTTATTATTTAAAAATAAACAACCACCGAACAAATTGAATTTATTACCTAAATAATTAAATAATTAGTTGTTACATGTAATTTTTAGAAGCAGTTGAAATTACACAAAAATAAAATACAATTAAGTCACATTGCCTTATTGTTGTAATCACATTTTGATTGATATACAAAGATCACAAAACTAAAATTAAATATGATGTTATTGTCTACTAGTAGTGGTCTGCATTGCACTACATAAAACTGTAAATTTTTTTAGAAATAGTCTCCATAAAGTGATTCCTATAGATTGAATCTAATTTCGTTGTTAATGTTTACGTAAAGTTATTGTTTCCGTAGAGTATATATGTTTACTGTTAAATAGTTATATTTTGCGATTATCAATTATTATTAAAATTTTGAAAAGAGGTTAACTGCTATTGACCAAATAGAGTTTATAATCAAATGTTAAACTTTGTGATATATACAACGGATGACAAAATAGAGAAAAGAACTAACTTTGGAAGATACAATTTAATAAACACAATATAACTTTGCCAAACTTTTATAAAGTGTTATTTCGTTACACTTATCGCAACATTTCTATCTCATCCTCATTATTGTCTTAAAAAGTTATACCGTTTTATGGTTATTTACAATTTTGTTAAATTAATTAACACGAAGTTTTCTTCTTTTTTCTTACATGGAAGTCTAACTATTCATTAACAACTTTAAAAATAGCATTGCAGTTTTATTCCAAATATAAAAGTTCCGATGCAGTTTAAATGAACTTAAAATACTCTATATGTATACAAATATGACCAGTTCAGATTTCCAAAATCCTATCAAACCTACTGCTTTTCTATACCGCTTTATGAATATATTGAAGTTAGTTTATGGTAGTGATAGTGTCGTTGTGTTTGCTGTATAAGTGTGATACGTTCAAAAGTAGTCTTGAAATTCAAGAAAATTTAACGCTATTAAATTATATAATAATATTTTATTAAATATTAATTTAACCAGCAAAAGCAGATATATAAATTAATGCCCAAATGTAACTATATATGTTTATCTACATGTTCCATATGAAAATAACAAGTTAACACCAACAACAAAGAAAGAAAAACCTACGTAAATGTTTACATCGAAAGCAAAAATGTAGACATATGTGCATAAAAATGCCTTATTAAAGCCAGGCATTTGGTCGGCCAATCGGTGCTGGCTTTGGTTTAATCTTTAAAGGCGCCACTTTATTTTTTTCTTCTTCTTCGTCATCATCTCTTTTACATCTGCAAAGATAAATATTTAATGATTAATGATTTAGAGAAAAGGCTAGCATTCTTTGCTAACATTTTAGGAGTTGAAGAGAATGAGTAACCTGCCACTACATTTTTTGATTAGGAGATTGTGAAAAAAACAAGAGTGTGAAAATATATTGTTGTAGTTTTTTTAACGTGATTATCAAAATATTGTGTTTGTAATATTCGTGCAACAAATAATTTATAGTATTAACATTGTATTTGGATTGTTAAAATTAAGGTTTTCATTTTGTATTGTTTTGATTTCGGAACTGCTTCAATTTACTCGTGTGGGCTCCGTTTGTAGAGAATAAATATAGTAGATTTAGTTTTTCTAATTAATTGTTATTCTGGTTTTTCATCTAAATCATCTATCTTGAAGTCAAACATAAAAAAAATAAAAAATGCTAAAATCTGCAACATTCTGTAGCAAAAACATATTATTTTTTGTACTTACGAAGAAATACACCAAGCAAAGCAGCAACACGCACTCAGAAGTGCTAGAGCAGCTATAGATATGGATGCAATTGCCCATGTCTTCACTTTAAAGAAATAGAGCAACAAAAAAATTAAAATTAAAACATCACATTCAATGTTTTAACTAATTTCTATTGAATACAATAAATGACCAACTTCAATCCATGGATTAGACTATTCTCATTTAAGTCTTTTACTTCTACATATGTCTACAGATATGTAGTTTTAGGTTTCTACTGAAGAACAATAGAGCCAAATTATGTTACAACGAGGAATAGGTTTATATTATGCTAGATATTCGGATCGAGAACATATTTGTAACGTTCGGAAGATGTGTTGTTCAGCAGGTAATCGGAATTCCAATGCGTACAAAAAAGGCCGTCCTCTTGTCATTTGTTCTGTATTCGTATGGAACTGAATTTCTTCAACGTTGTATAAGAGACATAAAGGTAGTATAAGCAAGGCCGTTTAATAAAACGTATAGATAAATTGATGATGTGCTTTAATTAAGAACCTATAATATGCCGATTGACTTATGTTAATATATCATTTAGAACCGGAAATTAACGAAACCACCTAAAGTGGTCATGACCCTAAAGGGGACTAATCAAATTAAGAAAATATAAGCAAATAGTACTTAAAAACAAAATAGTCCTGTTTATCTTAGTGTATTTAAAAAACTGCTAAATGGGTTTTAATTAATGAAAGTTTTTTTCTGAAAGTTGAATATATTGGGACAAATTTCAGTCTTAGTTTGCTAAGTTCTAGTGCTGTTTATGATGTTTTATGTCATATTTAATACATGACCTATAAACAAATATTTTCTGAAAGTAAAGTGCTATTTTTAGAGAGGGGTTTAATCCAGAATTTGGTTTCCTCTCAGAAGGTATAAAAGTGGTGATGAGATTTTGAGAGAATATTGGCCTGTTATGTACGATTCTGGAAATATATACATATTTGGTGTCGGTCAAATTAAACTGGTAAATTGGCTGCCCTAATTACAAAAATAGTAGAAAATCTTAAAGAATTTGGTTATTGTTTTCTCCCCTAAACATGCTTCATTTTTAGACTTAGACTTACATTTCGAATAAGTTTACGACAAACGAATCGATTTTGATATATTTAAAAACAATTTATTTGTTTTAACCTGTGCAGCAATATTCTAGCTCTTATTCATACTGTATTTATATTTCTCAATTGATGATTTATGCAACAACTTTTTTGCAAACGTCACCAATTTCTTCGGGATAGACTTAAAAACCAATGTTACAAAAAGGGACTCGTCCGCGCTTTTTATTAATAGCACTATAGATACCAAGCTGAATAAAATTCTATCCCAAGTGAAAATATGATTGTATATATTTTCCAAAACGTAGTAATTCTGATGCGATGATTATTGTTTACACATACTTCTGACTAGTGGTGCACAATACCCATCTATTTTCGTCAAACATCAACTAACACACCACATTAATAATAGGGGATTTTTGGCATGCCATTCAACCTGTTTTCACTAACATTTCTTTTGTACCACTTTAAGAATATATTGCTTTAGTATCTAAATGTTTGGTTTTTGGCTCTGAAATTTGCCGTTTATTTGACTTTGATTTGTGGTTTGTCTTTTTTTATAGTTTCCGAATCGTTTGTATTACCTTAACTTTAAGTTATATATAATGTAACCTATGCAAATTTAAAGTGCATAAAATATGCAAAAAGCTTGTTAGGAGCTTCTTTATTTGATATAATAATTATTGGATAAGATTTTGCAGTATTTCAGCTTTATACAAGACGACAGCAAATTAACAAATAATTAACTTTGGAAACATGGATAAAATATCAAACAAATGTGAATGCAACAGGAAGAGTACAAGGTAGTGGTGAGGGCGTACATTTTAGCAAATTGTGGCGACTACGACGGTCTTGAGCTTATTGATATCTGCAAAGGAGTCATTATCGTGCACAGATCTTGGTACTCTCAAAACACGTTACTCACTATGGCCAGCTCAGGCCTTCAGTAGTTTTTATTACCTAAATCCTTTTCGGAATGGGATTGTTATCCGTCCCTTTGGGATGCTCTAGGCAGATTTGTAGGTGGAGTACTGCGAACCCTGACAGTATCGAATTGGCTTATAAAATAGCTGTCCATCTATAAATTACACACCTTGTAATACAAGGAAAACATCATATTAAAGCCTCCGTATTTTTAAATTGTGTCTTATTAAGGTATAATGTGCAAGCATGTGATAACAACAAAACACAATGAACATTTTGGATGTTTTTTTTTTCAATTTGACGTTATAGAATTTCTATCTCGCATTAACATGGTCTGATTTGAAAATCGTTTTCAAAGATTTGTGACATAAGGATGGGGAAAAAACAACAAAACATGACAATAACTGAGCTTGCAATCCATGTTTCGTATATTTCATAATTTTAAGACAAAAGTAATACAATTATAAGGCTTATGTATAAATACAAACAATTATTAACAACACTTACTTTGTGAACACTTTTTTCCTTCAAAGAAAACATTGCATTCACATACAAAGTCATTAACCTTATCAACACAGTGACCATTCATACAAGGATCATTGGCGCAGTCGTTTTTATCTGTAACAATATAATATTTAATATGATGTTCTCTATTCTGAGTGAGCGAGTGTCCGGCTGCATTATTGAGTTGATATTGCATAACTTGAGCTTTCAACAACACCATAAAACCACATCAATATATAAAACATTCTGTTTGATTGTTGCTTTATGCCGATCAACCATTGTTATCTTCAGAACGTAGTTAATGTAAAAATTAAAAAAAATTTTGATGTTAGATAACATTTATTTGATACAAATGGATTGTTAAAAACAAGTTTCATTTGTAAATTATGTAGCATTTTCGTCAATCTTCTTTAGTGGAACACTAACGTTATAAGTGAAACACATGTAAGAAAGGTCAGTAGGTATACTTATGATCAGTTTTGGTTTTCCATTGTCAAATAAATTAATAAAGGCATTTTAATAATACAGGAGGTCGATAAAATATTTTATATCTTTATAATCTTTCAATTTTTGTCTTTGTCTTGGTGAATAAAAGGTGCTCGCTGATAACAAGGTTATATATGTAGCAAGACAATAACTTAAATTAATAATAAATAATTGTTGAACGCATACCTAAATCACAGTTTTTTCCTTCAAACCCAGGACTACAGAAACACAAGTACTGCTTGCTAATTGGTATGCACGTTCCATTGAAACAAGGACCACCAATGCACCCAGACATCACATTAGGGTTTCCGTTCCCAGATTGCATATATAATGTGTATGTCCCTGTAAAATCAGGAGAACAAAGCAGCTGACAATCTAATACATCAATTTAAAATATTAAATAAATGTCTTGCAAACCGTGTTTTAAACAGGATAAAAAATATCAAATTACCCCGTACTACTGTTTCAGAATTGTTTAATATAAATTAAATTACAAATAAAAAGAGTTCTTTCTGGACATAACGTCTATAAAATGGATATGCATAAAATTTGTGTAGGTTAATGTATAAATATATTATAAAATATTTAAGGAATGAGTCTCATTTTTTTGTTTTTGGGTTGAAAATAAATTTGTGATCACTACAATAAAAAAATTAAAAAAATAGTCATTACTTGTAAATAAATATTAGACAAGTAAAGAAAACTGAAAAAAATAAATAAAAACAAACATTTTAACAAGAAATAAAAGATTGGTGGGTTAGTACGCATGTGGCGAGTTCCAGTCAAGGTGGGTGTGTCCTCTTGAACATTGTTTTATTGGAAAATAACAAATGTTCAATAAAAAAACCCCGTTTCATTGATTTGAGGAATATCTTTCTTTAAAGTTTACTTTCCTCATGTGCAAACAGTTTCAATAACTACTTCATATATCTATGTTTCAAACCATATTTATAGTATTTGTATAATTAATTATACCGTTACTGCCAGTTTTGGGGTTCTGTATTTGTTGAGATTTGCTTGATTGATAAGTTGAGAGTGAAATCAATGTTGATTGTATTCTACTGCTGAATGCGGTCGCTGCAGATGCTCCGACGGCAGATTTAACAGTAGTCGGCTTTGTTGTCGTAATTGTTGGGTTCTCTGTTGTAGTAGTTAACTGTGTAGATGAAGGCATTGGTATTGTATTCGTTATTCTGATCGTTTTTATCGCAGTTGTAGGTGCTGTCGTCGTTGTTGTAGGTGTTGTCGTTGTTGTAGGTCTTGTTGTCGTTGTTGTAGGTGTTGTCGTCGTTGTTTTAGGTGTTGTCGTTGTGATTCTTGTCATTGTTGTAGGTGTTGTCGTTGTTGTAGGTCTTGTTGTCGTTGTTGTAGGCGTTGTCGTTGTTGTAGGTCTTGTTGTCGTTGTTGTAGGCGTTGTCGTTGTTGTAGGTCTTGTCGTTGTTGTAGGTGTTGTCGTTGTTGTAGGTGTTGTCGTTGTTGTAGGTGTTGTTGTCGTTGTTGTAGGTGTTGTTGTTGTAGTTGTAGGTCTTGTTGTCGTTGTTGTTGGTCTTGTCGTTGTAGTAGTAGTTGTCTGCGTTGTTGTTGTCGGCTTAGTGGTTGTTCTAGGAGTGGTCGTAACAGGTACAACTATACAAAATAGAAATAAAGCGGATATGAGAGAATTATCCAGCACACACAAATGTAAACAAGCCTGTTCATTGCCAATTTATTATGTGTGCAAGACCTGTGTCCAATATTTAATGTCGTAGATAATATTTTCTGTATGTTTACATTTCAATAACTTACACTAATAGTTTTCAGTATTTTTATCACAAAAATGCTGATCTGGTTACTTAGTTTATTATTACAAATACGCCTAAATAACGCCTTAACGAGATGATACATAGCTTGTAAAGGGAAAATGCATCTCGTAATGCTTTCAATGTCGTGTAAAAGCTTGGAAAAACAACAAGGATATCTACACTTTATAAAAGCATTTTGTACGAAACATAAAAATACTTGTTAAAACAATGTCCCTTCGAACAACACATTTACACATACGAGGACACATAAATGACATTTAAAACAAAAATAATTTTGCAAAGATTTACAATCAATGTTTAGAACTCTCTAACACAAAACGAACACATAATAATTAGATTGTATGATAATAAAAACAATAATAAAAAGAAAAACGGACAAAAAATAACACGATATTTATCGTCTGGAAACGTTCTTTGTTATCCTATGTCCAAGATGAAATGGACTTTATTGTTACAAGAAGGGATAACTAAATATCCGTACATTTCAGAAAGAATGATTTATTTATACTTTCCGTGAAACAGGATACTTCTAGTAAATTTTTTATTTTTTTTCTGACAAATGTCATGAAAATTCACGTAAATATGAATTCGTTAAAAATGTTCTTTTCAAATCTGTGTGTGCACACATCATAAACTTCAAACTTTTTAAAATTAAAATAATACCGGACAGTATAAAAATGATTGAACTCGAAGAGTTTGTTGATAATAATGCAGTATGCCATTGGTTGGTTCAACTGACTGATTTAAATGTATTTTCATGGTAAAATTACAGCACTTGCACCCGTAAATGCAAAACGTTGACTGGTTGATAACTGATTGTTAACGGATTAATGACCGTTGACTGATCGCCGTCCAAATATCGTACCTTAACCTGTTCTCGATAGTAACCTATTCTCGAGAGTCGTGCACGAATTCATTTCGTCATTAAACGCGGATGTGCACATGTCTTCTGTTTGTTGGAAATTCTCCATTAGGACACGACTTTGGGAATGAACAAATAAGCAAGTTACGCGTTAGATGTGTAAAATTCTCCCAAATACACAGTACCATATATTCCGATACTTTTTCGTAAACCCAAGATTTCTTCATCTTTCTGTCTTCATTCATTAAAATAGTTAATACAAATATATTTTCTGTTTGTGTTTTGTCTTAATACACGTTAAAATATATTAAAATAGCAAATGTATCAAATGATAAGAGTTTTTCTAATAAACAAATGCGTCAAAAACGTGTACAATAATGCATAAATATGCATTTTGTCAAAGAAATTTATTTATTTCTAAATCAATTAATTGATTGATTGACGTTTAACTTCTAACAAGCAATATTTCAGCTATTTTGAGAAACGTGAATAATTTTATAAATTAATAACGTTCAAAAAATTACAAACAACCCTGTTGAACTATAGTAAAAATGTAATCGCACACAATAGTATGAGGGTATATACACAAAAAATAACGGGATTAAATTTAATTTTGTCATTTTCAATTGCAAAAAGACATGATAAAGAATCAGAGCAGATAATAAATTTACAATAGGCCTGTGCCTCTGCACTAATTACATACGAAGAGGAAGTAAGACGGCGAGCATCAACACGCTCTCCAAAGAGCAGCTGAAGCAATTTTATCACCGTCCTTCGATCCGTCTGTATAAATTGCACTATAGTCAGGATAGCAAAATTTATTCTCTGCAAAATGTTGTTGTATTAAAAGGGGGTTAGTGTAGAACTTTTAAAGATTTCCAAGATCAAAAATAAATGTAGGATTAGGATTGAACCAAATGGTATTTGGGGGAATTTCAATGGTGATAATTTCTTCCATTTCTAAATCAACACCGGATACAAATTTTACGTTTGTCACAAAAAAAGTATTTAGGAATGTACGGAAGCCTTAAGGGGACATGAAAAATAATACGAATTTTATTTTTAATTCGTAATCTCGATAAAACAAAATTGTAATATCGAGATCTCGATAAAACTATGTATCGTTATCTCGAGAAAACGATATAAAGATATCGAGATCGTGATATAACAATATCGTTTTCTCCAGATAACGATATCTTTTTATCGAGATCACGATATAACAATATCGTTTTCTCGAGATAACGATACATTGTTTTATCGAGATAACGAAATCTTTATATTGAGATCACGATATACCAGTATCGTTTTCTCGAGATAACGATAGACTGTTTTATCGAGATCTCGATATAACAATTTTGTTTTATCGAGATAACGAATTAAAAAAACATTTCTTATATATATATGCATCGGTAATTTATGCATTTTAATTTCAGGCTAAGTAATGTGAAATTATAAAAATTATAAATGTGGACGACGAAATATTTCTTCTTTAATTATTAGTGTACATTTTTTACTTACAAATCTACTCGTACAAATATTTCTGTGTCAGTATATAAGTTATACATTTATATATTATTATATTTTAATTACTCAATTTAATTATTTATGAATACATTATATTTAGTCTATCGATATTAATTATAACAATCAGTTAATGTTTGTGGTACAAAAGTTAATGTTTTAATTTATTACTGTTTATCTTATTTGTTCAGCTAAAGCAAAATTTTAAATTTCGAAATATGTATGCATCAATGAATCCGTCATTTTCATTCATTGACCTGAACAATAAATTCAGTCAATCCGTCAAATTGGCGGATAGAGAGATGTGGAACAATTGTAGTGATTTGACTGATAAGTGATAGATTAAACCTAACCTGAACAATAAGAACAGTCAATCCGTCAAATTGGCGGATATAGAGATGTGGAACAATTGTAGTGATTTGACTGATAAGTGATAGATTAAACCTAACCTGAACAATAAGAACAGTCAATCCGTCAAATTGGCGGATAGAGAGATGTGGAACAATTGTTGTGATTTGACTGATTAGTGATAGATTAAACCTAACCTGAACAATAAGAACAGTCAATCCGTCAAATTGGCGGATAGAGAGATGTGGAACAATTGTTGTCATTTGACTGATTAGTGATAGATTAAACCTAACCTGAACAATATGTTTTTGTTGGTTTGTTTGATGGTGTTTCACGCCACTTTCAGCAATTTTTCAGCTATATTATGGCGTCCAGTTTTTATTGGGGGAGGAAGCCGGACTACCCGGAGAAAACCCCCGACCTGCGGTAGGAAAACTGGCAATCCTTGTCAATTAAGATTCGAGTCGAGTACACCCTGCCTGCAGTGAGAATCGAACCCACAATCTCAGTGTTGACAGACCACGTGATCAATAGTAGACGAACCTGAACAATAAGAACAATCTGCCAATTTGACGGATTGACTGTTCTTAACCTGAACAATAAGAACAGTCAATCCGTCAAATTGGCGGATAGAGAGATGTGGAACAATTGTTGTGATTTGACTGATTAGTGATAGATTAAACCTAACATGAACAATAAGAACAGTCAATCCGTCAATTTGGCGGATGGAGAGATGTGGAACAATTGTGATTTGACTGATTAGTGATGGATTAAACCTAACCTGAACAATAAGAACAGTCAATCCGTCAAATTGGCGGATAGAGAGATGTGGAACAATTGTAGTGATTTGGCTGATTAGTGATAGTTTGAACAGTGGTTAGAAACTGCAGAATGATCGCTAAACGTGTCTTCTAATGTTATCTGTAATTATTTCATCTAATTGAAATAGATCTAAATGTGAAGTCATCTCGTTTTTATAGAAAACAACATATTTCATTCATGCTGTTTTTTTTCAGTATGATACAAAGAAGAGAAATATCTTGTAAAACAAATTGTATTTAATAAATATTATAAATAAGATAGATCTTATTTGTATACAATATTTAAAAATGGTATTTCCTTTTTATTTTTCAATTGTATTTCTCCACACATTGACCAATTATGACGTTTCTTAGTCCTACCTGTATTGCAACAAGCACCCGCATATCCACTATGACAATCACACGCATTCTGAGTGCTGTTATAAGCTCCGTTGTTACATACTACACACATCCTTCCCTCCATGTCATTTTGTTGATATAAGATTTTGTCAATTTTGCAATAAGTCAAGCAATTCAGTAAGTCAAAAGGTTTAATAATTCCAGGATCACAACACACTGGCTTACTCCTGGACTGGGTACCAACGCCACATGTACTGCCGCATGAACTCCATGCTCCCCATGGCAGTATGTCGCACATTTTTAATCCTCCGGGACATGTAAAATCACCTATAGCCAAATCTAGTGTTCCGGTAATGAACAGTAAATGAATCAAATAATGATGAATAAATTTATGTTGCTGTCTGTACATGATATCTAAGGTAATACTGACACATTCGGCGGATCACTCGTTTGTTGGACAACTGTTATCTACGATTCTCTAATTGTTATACTTCTATAAATGTTATCTCGCAATGATTGATGGATCTCTCAAATTCAAATAAACAAAAGTTCGTTGTACAATGTGTAGAGAAATAAAATGAAAAAATTGAAGAAATAGATAGAAATATTCGAAACTGTCTAATTTATCTTTTTAAGCTATAATACTTTTTAATAACCGCATCCCTTATTCACTGCAAACCATAGAACTTCAATTTATTTCGACGCTATATTACTAAAATTCCATTACACATCAATATTAATTTATTTATCTTTACAAAACGTGATATGTGTAATACCCTTTATGTAATATCATATTTAAGAATTGAAATACATGTAAATTAAAATGTTGCCAACATTTCATATGATATGTCTATATAATATGTTAAAAATACTGTTAAATGTAAGTTGATTGGAAACATTCTTAATTTAGATTTATAGAGAAGTGTTAGATTTGATTCCTCTTCACACTATCAAAATAAAAAAAATCCCTTAAAATATTTGTAAGTAACTTACTACCAAAATTTACCCCTCGTGCCTGAATGTTGTTTATATATATATATATATAATTTCCTATCTAATACCATCAAGAAAAATAAATGTATTTGGTGGTTAAACAGCCAAATGTTTGTTGGCGCGTAAAGCATAATTAATGAAATCCGTTGATAAGTATTCGAACTTTAAAATACGTAATGCCTCTAAAACAACTGCAAATGAAACGTCAATACAAAAATACTAACAGTATAGTTACTTGACCGATCAATAAGGTATAATGTGTATACTTTCGAATAATAAAATTACCATTGGTCACTTCATTTTACTATAACTATAACGTAAATGTTTATCTATAATAATATTCGCAATTAAAAACAATTATAGTTGGCCTTTCGCCGAATTAGTTCTACATGAAGCCATTATTATATGTGTCCGTGATCTATGAAACACCATTCAAACAAACAAAGCAAACAATTAAGTTATGCCAAAGCTAAAAAGAATCAAATTAGAGAATAAAGAACTTTATTATTTAAAGCTTTGCCAAAATGTGTGAAAATTAATTTAGAAATTAACTATATCATTATGTAGATTAATGATATTCTAGTACAAAAATTATATTTAACGTGGTAATACCAAAGAAGACTGGTCAAGCAGAGAGGTTAAAGGTGGTAATACTTTAGGTAACTAGTTCAGGGAGGGCGTTGACTGCGTCAGCAAAAGAGAATACTCCTTAAATAGTTGGTAGTTTTCTCATAAAGTATTTTATCATATACATACCGAATTTAACTTATGTTGTATAGTTCAATACTGCAATAGTTGGCTTATCGCTAGCTAAATTTTAAACGATATATCCTAAAATACTTCTATAACAAATAGATTGACAGCAAATGTGTAGGATTATAAAACTGTAACATTTTACCACAATTATATTAATATGAAATATAGAATTTAGTTTATATTGCTATCTTATATTCGTATTAAACAAAATTTTGATAATTTTGGTAATTTACATCGGTGTATTGTTGGATCACAAAAATGACAAATACAAATTAGTGCTCACTGCGCGATGATGAATCCTGCTGTTAATAATTACTATACGTAAAGCTTTCTAAAAATCTTCTTCGCCTATGGCTTTTGACAAACATGTCTTCTAATCACACCAAGTGTCACTCTGACACATAAGTATTGTATAATGCGAATGAAAACATTTGTTGGTCTTTTTTTGTTGTAAATTATTGTTTGTATAGGTTTTATTATTGTTTGCATCAATTGTTTGATTTCTTTATTTCTAATGATTGTAGTTCTTGTTGCCTTATTTTGGGGGCTAAAATTTAGGAATTAAAACATATTGGCAAAGAGCGTAAATCAACAAATAAAGAACGAAAGCAAACAGAAAAGATAGATGAATGGTCGGTATTTATAACAAGACTCACACAGTTTTTTTTCGTAGAAATAACTGTATAGGTGTACACTTCTGAGGTCTACATTTTATTTTACCATTATCATATTTTAAAATAACGTTCAAATATCTCATTCTAAGCCTAGTATAAAACTATTTTGTGATATGTTCTTCACATTTGTATTAAAACCACACACATTTCTAAATTAAAACATTTTAATAATATATCTTAAGGTGAAGATTATTTGTAAAATGATATCGGAGGGACTAGTACAATCACTTTGCAATTTATTACGATAATTCTTTCACAGATTTACAGAACCTTGCATGTTTAATTTAAATCTATATTGTACAATATAATGTACTTCAAAAAGGTGTTTTTGTTCGTTGTACTAGTGTTTAACACCAATGTCATCAATTTCTCAGCTATATCATGGCGCCTAGTTTTTATTGCGCAGAAGGCCGGAGTACCCGGATAAGACATGCGCATTTCGCTTGAAAAACTGGCAATCATTTAACGTGACCGTGACGTGATCAATATTAAATATACGAACTGCCTTTACCACTCGGCCACCGAGACCCCATTAAAAAGTGATAAATGAGTTTGATAATATCTGTTTATGTTTTTATCTAAACAATTACAGTAAGGTTAAAATAATGTTATGTTCAACCAGATATGTGACCAGGGCGCCTCTGTAAACTGTTGTGTTACACGTGGTCATGTCCAGACTAAGCGTCATATTAAGGAATATTGATTGATTGATTGGATGTTTGCTTAACGTCCAGCGAGCAGTATTACAGCTGTATTTAGGACAAAAACAAATTAAAGAAGAATAAATCAATGTGGAGAAATATGGATCAAAGAACACAAAATTTGTAAATGCCACTGGAAAAGTATGGAATAAGGGTACTGCTGGAAATTATCCTTTTGTAACGGCTAAAACGAGCCTACTGTTTTCGACATCTAGAAAGGGTGTCTTTATGATACAAGGACAGTGGCAATCTCCAAACACATTCCCCATTATGATCAGGCTTTCCGTATTATGATATGACAACTTTCAGTGAAAGGGAATCATCTATCCGCCACCCGGAACGCGCTGGGAAGCTCTGTGAACTGTAACAGTTTGATCCCAGTATTAACGAAAAACTTACCAATTGTTTGGAAAAAAATGATCACAACTCAAATGCTTTGCTGTTAACTTTGTATTTTGTAGTTTATATCCGCAGTCTATTTCTAGAAGAAGGTACATGAAGCTGACTTAGCCTAAGTGATAGTGCCCGTTATTTCGAGCTTGGACTGCTTTAATGTGTAGAGTGACCAAACTCAGAGATATTTCAAGTAAACAATGAACAAATCGTCATTATTCATGTAAAACGACATAAATGTAGGTAAAAACGTTAACACGAATGTTGGTGTGTGTGCCATAAACTCGACTTAAAAAATTATTTTAAAGTTTTTTCTATTTTCAAGGTAGATAGCCTTAGCCGGATTTGGAATAACGTTTTGGAATTTCGGTCATTAAGGCTCTATAGCATCAAAACTGTTTAGATTTAAGTTGAGTCTTGATTAGACGAAACACGTCTTTGATGACATTTGATATTAAAATTCTTTGTTATATGTATATTAAACGTCACAAAAATACACTTACGTTGTTTTAACACAGCAGACGTTACGATCTGAATACACCAAGGTTTTTTACAATGTCACAAACAAACGTTACAATCTGTTGATTCATTGTTTACATAGTCTAAGTAAGAAATAGTTTTTTTTATTTATAATATTTTACTACTATGGTAATGGAATTATTTAGCTATAATAATAAAAAAAAAAAATTTACCTACCTGGTTCAGTTTCATACAGTAGAAAATTTAAATGAACATTATTTTAACCTGTAGACATAAAATACTGATCTGGACTTTGGTATCTATAGACTCAATACTTGTATTTGTATATCTATTTCCTTTGCTAGTGGAGTGTGTTTGGTCATGTTTTCAATTGATCCCATAACAAAAGAATTTGATTGACCCCTGGTCAAACTTGTGGGTAACTACAGTGCAAGATTTTACAGTTTTGCAAACTTGTAGGAAAACATATCAATTATGATTTAAACAACATTAAGTTATGATGGTTTTCAGAAAATAAAACTTTCAGCACTATTCACTTAAGAAAAAAATTAATAACTGATTTATTGTGAAGACACATAACATAGAATGCTTTTAAAAAAAATTTCCCTGAAATAAGTCATCACACGTATATAAACAACTATACTCAAGATTAATTTTAGAAGAAGTGTATTGGGACATGTTTAGTTTCTACTTGTAGTTTTACTCGATGCAACCTTTGGGTTTATTTCATTTTATTTTATTTTTTTTGCAAAGAGTGCATTTAGGGTGATCTGTTTTGTACATTTCAGTAGTTTATGCGACCCGCAAAAGATTATAATTAACAGTTACAGTAATGTTCGGTGTCATTAATTTGACCACATCCATACCGCTTTAACGACATATATTAGCAACGACAGCATTGCAATGATATGTAATAGATTTTATTTGTTGGAATGGAGACAAATGCCACTTTCAGCACACACCCAAACCATTACTGAGCCGCAACCAAACAGAACTGTTTAATCAATAGTGCGTTCGGCATAAGCAATGTTGGTTGCCGCCATACTTAAACCCTTACGTCAACTACATGCAACATAAATTGCAAAAGTGCTTCTTTCTGTCTGTGTGAGCAACGAACGTTTCTCAGACCGTCATGAACGGTAACATAAGCTTATACGTAAAGGCTAATCTTTTTGATGAAAACACACCGATAGACAACACAGTGTGTTAACAAGTCGACTAATATCAATATCTTCCCTGTTAGATGTTTCTTGTGATCCTCCACATCTTTCGTTAACAGATATTATTAAACCTCACTTTAAAAACACTTACTGATTTGCTCAAAATAATATCACGTGATTTTTATAAATGAGATGTCTTGAGAGACAAAGCCGAAAATTTGCATGCAGAGGGTGACAACCTCGAAACAACACCGGAAACGGGGAGACAATACTTAGTCTAGTCAAAATCGAAATCACGGGATCGGCAGCCGTAAACGGATGGCAATACGTTTTCTCGATCTGGACTATCCTTATTCCTTAAAATGATGTAATATTTATTTGGAAACCGTCTATATATTTTAATTTACAATAGCGGGTGGCAATGAAAACATATAAGTCCATTAAAAGCATGTAATGTCTATGTTGATTTACTAGGTTTAATAAAACAAATGTGACCTTCTTAATCGGTGGACATCTAGCATTTTTAACATTTTTAGAGACGTTCAGTTTTCCGTCCATATCAAATCTACACATAATGTCTGGAATTGTTCAATACATTCGGCAATATCTTTTACTTTACTTGTAACAAACGACCGGAAAAAAAAAGCAACCAATGAGGAAAAAGTAAGAAAATGGATATTTGCCCCAGTACTCTGTCGTGAGAGGAATAAAATAGATATTTGCCACCGTCAAATATATGATATTATACTAATAATCATATTGCATTGGGAGTATTCAGAAACAGGTCCGGTCGCACACACATGCCATGCTAGAAGTTGACATTGTACCATTCTTGTTCAAAAATATTGTCAAAAACATGAACGCCTTTTTGACTGTTAGAATACCGAGAATATGCTTCTAGATCCAAATGAACTATTTATTATCTTAAAATATATATTATACCGATTAGTTATTTAAATTTTACACTCAATTTCTACGATATTACTCCAAAAATGACCAAAACCGATTATTGACGTTACTTTTGCCAGTAATAAGCGAGACAATTGCAGAACATTGCTGTTACGGGTTATACAGGGTGTAGTAGTATAACACTCTTTCGGTGAACCGCTAGTCCCCATATCTATTTATGTAATAGTAACTTGTGTGTAGGGCTGTATCCAGAATTACGGACTGATGAAGGATCCGATACGGACCGTTTATCTTGTTACAGCCCGAGCCAAAGGCGAGGGCTGTAACAAATAAACGGTCCGTATCGGGTCCTTCAGAAGTCCGTAATTCTGATTCAGCCATACACACAAGTTACTATTACTTTTATTTCATTGAAAACATTAGAAAACAAACAAGTTCAATAGTATACAAGACAAAATGAACTTTGTTTACCTGTAATTGTTTAGCATTTGTGCTAAATAATATGTTCTGTTGATATTTTACAAGTTTTACATTTTGTTTAGTAATTAGCAATCTATTTACATTTGTTTGTGGCACATGAAAATAATTCCAATAACCTTTTTTTGATCGGGCTGTATCAAACTTAGGGCTGTAACAGTAGATTGGATACAGCCCGTTTGCTGATACAGCCCTGCTGAGTCTTTTATTCTTAAACACATTAGCTGAAAATACAGACTGCAAATTATCCAATGGAATGGTTTGTTACATTATTGATATGAAATAAAAATATTTATTATTCTGTTCCAGTTCACGAAATGTTATCGAATATTGTGATGTTATCGCTATATTACATGCCATTTTCAAACAATTTATCGGATGAAAATGTGTTTTCTTCCAATATAAAATGGATTTTATTTCTACAGAAGGAACTATCCGTATAGTGTCAGAAAATTTGGTTTATTGTGCTCTAATGTAAACAGACTGTTTCTAATAAAGTTACTTATTTCTTATATAAATATATATAAATATATATAAATGTATCGTTCATTATCATTCGTTCTTTAAATACACTGCACAAATGTTGAAGTTCCAACCTTACTATTGACGGACTGAAGAATAAAATGCCATGATGGCACCTGATAATACAAAGAGCAAAATTAGGTAAGATAATATAAAAATATATATTCATTACAGATAAAATAATTTAAATCTGTATACAATGCTTGAAAGAAATAGTTCATTGTACTATCATTTCGACCTACCTGTATTGCAACAAGCACCAGCGTATCCTGTGCCCATCTGATGTTACACGTATTTGCATTTTTTCTAGTTTAAAACAAAGTAATATGTTATCTCTGTAATAAGTATTAAAATATTATTTCATTTTTAGTATAGCACCATGCGCAACAAAGAGCAAATTGAGTAAGATAATGTAATTTAAATTTCTTTACAATATTTGAAAAATAATTTTAATTTTCTTTCGTTTCGGCCTACCTGTATCGCAACAAGCACCCCCGTATCCAGTGGCACAGTCACACGTATTATTCACGCTGTTGTAAGTTCCCTTGTAACAAACTGCACAACTTTGTTTTTTCATGTAAGTTTGTTTGTATAGCTCAATTCCAATTTTACAAAAATTCAAACACGACCCTATATCTTTAAAACTAGGGTCACAGCATATTGGCCTCATTCTCCACTGGGTTCCATTGCTTCCAACGCTACAATTATTCTTGCACTCACCCCACTGCCCCCATGGCAGTATGTCGCACATTTTCGATCCTCCTCCACATGTATAATTACTTAAAACATCTAGAGCACCGCTAATTACAAGAAGATATATCAAGTAATGATGTAATTTGTTTTGCATTCTTTTGAAGATATTTTCGTGACGAATTTGGTGGATCAGTTGTATGTTTGACAAATGTCAACTATTTTCTCTGTTTTCTAAATTATACTTCCATAAACGATATCTCGCATTGATTAACTGATCTTGCAAAAACAAATAAGCAAAAGCTCGTTGTTTAATTGTTTGTTTGACAACTGTAATAACTTATCTCTGTAACTCTGTTAACTCAAACTAATTACCAAATGTAAAAAACTCCAATAAGTTCGTTCTTCAATATGCGGAGAAATTAAAAGAAAATATTTATTTTGATGGTACATTGGTATATTATTAAAATCGTGCACAATCATGTATATGTCTTTATATTAACATATTTTGATCTGCATGACACGTGACATGTGTAAAAAAAAGTTACATGCAAAACGACATGTAATAATTGACAACGTAAGTTTAAATATTCTGATATCTATATTTTTAACTTCAAGTCAATATAATGTATAAAGATAGTTAAAGTGAAACACTCCAATTTTATTAACAACACTGTATGGAAGAGTACAAATTTTAACCTTCAACACAGTGTCTTTTAATTTAAAATATAATGTTTGAACACTTACTGCGACAACAATATTAACGTCTTCATAATTCATAATTGTTATTTGATATTTTGTATATATTAGTCAGGAAACCACAAGAACACAATTATGTTCAACCATTTGGAACAATTCGCAATCTGATGCAAAAACGAAAGGTTACAAGGTGGCCGCTTGATAGCACTTAAACAATTATAACCGAATTTCGTATATATGCGTACAATAGAACCAAACAGTTAAAAGCGTTCTGATAGTAGTTGATGCATTTAATTCGTTTCTGCTATAAATCAAAGTAACAGAAACTGTGACGTCAAACTAAAAACTGGAACAATACTGTGAGCTGCTCGGTGCGTCTCTTTATTTGTTATTTGTTAACTTGAGTAACGGTTTTAAAACTATTGCCTGCTCTATCCTGGAAATGCTTCCGTCCAAGTTAGTTTTGCTGAAAATAATGCATTCCTTTTATAGGATATATAATAATGAATATATATATTCTTTAATAAGCAACATTAAGCTTTATTATCCAATGAATTTATGACGTCATTCCATGATTTTACTGAAATGTATTAACTAGTTGCTGGAATATCATTCTAGTCTATACATAAAGAAGCCTGGTCAAGTTATTTTCTTGTCATAACATGTGGTGACTCAACGTACTGTACTTTTGTTGTCGTTATACATATGCACATTTTCTTTAGTAGGAAGTCAATTTCAAAGCTGTCTTTTGTCAAATAACAATAACTGGTGTTACTTCTTTAGGATATTACTATATTTTGGCTCAGGGACTTTGCAATCATAAATATTGTAAAGTAAAAATTCATTTTTCATAAGTGTGTTTAACAGTAAGTCACTACATTTCTTACCTTTTGGAACCATTTGACGTATCTAATGTACCAAAAACGTGTATAAATCTAATTGTCGTGAGCAGAATTTCTTTTTTATGACTTGTTTTCTAATTAAAACATCACTACTCGATAATACCGTCAATATTCCATTCGAGTTTTGGAGTCGCGATTTAACTCGAGGTACCACGTACCACATACATTTGTCATAAATGACTAATTAAATAAAACGACATGGCCTTTTTTGTTCATATCAGGCAAATAGAGTGGTTATTATATTAATAAAGCTATTCTGTGTCTCTTGATGTGACTCTCCTTGACGAGTCACTCTTTGTAAATAATGTATCAGTGACTCGCTGATAACAAGACATTAAAAGTCAATGTGCATTTACTAAAGTCATGTCCGTAACATGAATGTATAGTGGCTCAGCTGTACATGACATAAAAAAGAATCACATTCCGGTACACTAAAATATTTCAATAAGAGCACGAAAAAAACTCAAGTATTGAAGTAACTCTAAAATTTCGCACAAATATTCTTAAGCGACTTGAAATGCATAGAAGGGTACAATAACTCCAGCGAGAGGATTGTTTTTGGTCTACACCACACACGTTTCTTGATCGAGGTTTCGAACATACTTTTAATAATACAAAACATTTTTATCTGAGGTACTTCACCAGAGCTTACCCAAATTTAGTGAATTACTTGTATTACTTTAGAATGATGTATAAATGTACTAATGCTATGCTATGCTGGTGGACTGTTAGTCCCCGGGGTATCACCAGCCCAGTAGTCACACTTCGGTGCTGACAGGAATATCATTAATTCTTTCATTGATATAGTCAATGTCTAAATTTACTGCCCTGAAATTTCGAAAATTGTTATAATTCTAAGGTTTTTCTATTTTCAAGGTGTAGATAGCCTTAGCCGGATTTTGGTATAACGTTTTGGAATTTTGGTGATAAAAGCTCTTCAACATCTCATTCATTTGGATTTTAAATATTGTTTGGATTCGAGCGCCACTGATGAGTCTTAATTAGACGAAACGTTCGTCTGGCGTAGTAAATTTTATTAACCTTGGTTAATTTGATGACATTTTACTTAAATCAAATCCTTGTTAATGAATAATAGTTTATCCTACATCTTTATGATCATTTATAGACTAGAGAATCGGGGCACCGCACATTGCTAGCATCTGTCAGAATGTTTAAAAGCTAAGTTGTAAGGTTCAGTGAAAACTTAGGTTGCTGCACTTCAGCGGTATCGGAGAAGGCCTGTAAACTTGTTTTGTTCTTAATAAAGCTGAAATATTGTTTGCTGGACGTAAAGCATTCACCAATCAACCAATCAATATTATATGAATCTGACATCTATAATCCACGTTGTTTATTTATGTGTGTCCGTTTACATTGTTTTTGTTTTGCTTTAATCTTGTGCTTACAATTTGTAAATAAAGATCACAAATGAGTGTCAAAATACCAAACTTTAAGGAAACAACTGTCAAAAGAATCAATCCACAAATTATAGTCCACGAAAACAACTATAAAAGAAGCATGTACAAACGACTCATTGTGTACCTTAGTATTTACGAAGAAGTGTTGGTGCAATTATACTTAATTGTGATTTGTAGTTTACTGAGTGGTCACGAAAACTTTAAAATAAAATGTTTTTAATATTATACAAGTCAGTGCCGTTCCGACAAAATATATTAAAAAAACCAAAATAATGGAGATCATTATTAAAAGCATTTATCACAAATATTTTCAATTCATTATGCCATATCCGCTCAAGACTTTTAACTCCTTGGAAATGAAGAGCCATATTATTTCAAACAATGCCAAAATTTTAGTTCTAGAATATAGACATTGACCTAGGCATTAAATATACCAATCATTTTTATGTCGATACTGCAATATGACTACTATAATACCGACAGGGAGTGCAGTACAGCCGCAAAAACAGCAATTAAGCATGGATACAGAAAGGATTATAAGATTATTTGTAACTGCCTGTCTCATCTCCTTAAATGTGAAATACCGAATTTATGCAGACTAGACTTAGTTCTTAAGTTATGTCTCCCGATAAATCAATTGGACAACAAATCTGTGACTACGAATTATATGATTCACAATGTACAAGCTAATAAAACGTCATGCTGCTTTGTATGGTCCTACAACTTTATATGTTGCACCAATGTCTAATTTTACGCTTGCTTGCTGGGTTAGATTGATTGAAAAAGTCCCCGAATTTAGCATTGTTGAGGGACAAAACATCAATATAACAGAATAAGAAATTACAAGTTTGGTACAGCGTATTTTTTTTTACGACGACTTTTACAAATAGTGTCAATTGCATTTCACTTATGTATAGCTTTAATATATAAAATCCCCAACTACGCATATTAATCTACGGATAATATGACTTTTATATTTTCATTTCAGGACTTTGTATAAATTTTTCCGAGATGTTACAAATTTATGCAAGAACATATTTTTTTGGTAGAGTTTTCGACTGTCTGTGTACATATTTTTTTCTTGGACAGTATAAGACTTTAAACATTTAAACGTTTGTATAGGACATGAATTATTTAGAATGGGAAGCAGAAGTTAAGGAGGGACAAACAAGCGGCAGTGAAACCTGGAGAAAATGACAAGAATACATAAATACGGATAGAGTAACAACAGGCGTATAGGTGGAATGTCACCACTGTATGCCCACCTACCCTTTCTATCCACTTATTGTGATAAAAATCTGTATTTTAAATACAATCAAGCATTTTAGTTATTTCATACGTAGTCTGTCCTTTTCCTGGACATGGCTTTTTCCTCAACATGAATAAGTAACTCGACGGTTATCTACTTTTTCCCCTTGGTACTGGACGCCATGATTTAGCTGAAATATAGCTGAAAATGGCGTTAAACACCATTCAAACAAACAATCAAACAAACAATAGGTAACTCGACGGTTGTATACTTTGAGTCAGGGGCACGTCTTACTACTCGTCCAAAGTACCCAAGTGCACCCGTTGTTTTTGTTAGTTCCGTTGATCGCTGCTACTGTGTTTTTACGTTTTGGTTGTTGATTTGTGTTGCAAATGTTTCTCTAAATCCTGATTTACAATCGTCCCTTGACTATCTTCGTTTGCTGTTCTGTTGTTTTCCTTTGCTATTTGTTTTATAAACACTACCGATAAAGTAAATATAGCATATACAAAGACAAAAGCCCGAAATATAGTCAGAAGTAACGTATATGCAGATAGAAATAGTAAGATAAAGGCAAATACAGCACGCATATTTTAAAGCACTAACTGTTTTACACGTAAGGCAGTAAAAGCGTTTCTAAGAAGTGTATCTTACTATTTGCATTGTGCGACAATATATTAAAGGTTTACAGTAGTTTGCAGATAAGTTTAAAATGCCAATATTGTTTCACAACGCTACAAATGGCCAAATTGCTTAAATGTATAATTTTTAAGCGCACTAGTAGTTAAAATATAAGGAATTGCTAAGATCGGTTTATTGTTCGTTTGCTTGAGATGTTTAAGCACTTTTTTAGCTTTATCTTGGAGTTAAGGTTTTGTTAAGAGAGGAAACAGGAGAACCCTTTGAAATTCTGCAGCAAAAGGCTATAGATTAGCAGATATTGAATCTTACCATGACTAATGACATACAAAATGAAATCGAAAAATGGCAAACTATAACAAAATGCTTAGTACATGATGGTCACTCTGGCGTCTTACTCCAGGTGTTTGCTGTCTTTAAGTGTTGTTGAATAACTGTACAATAAAGCATGCAGTTTAGTGTGTTGTGCTACATATGTTTGGGGCTTTAATACAAGGCTTTACAAGACACTTATGCAAACGGGCAAACTTATTTACAGAAAGACTTTCTATGGTACAATTTCTCACTACAGTCATATAATATTTATTTTGTAGAATAAATGTGACGATAAAAGATTACCAGAGATGATTTCAAAATATTTAACACAAAAGTAAAAGCCGAGATTTAACGGATCTGTGACATGCTCTTTCTATTTAAATATAAACGAAAAATTGTTCAAATTGAAAACATCTATTTTGTTGGGGTTTAAGTTTTTGTTTTGTGTTGAATGTGTTAATTCGGATATAATGGTCCCTTGACTTACGTTTGGCTCTTTTGTTTAGTCTGTTTGCTTGCAATTTTTTTTTTAAATAACACATGTTGATGTGTTAAGAATAGCATTTGTAAAACGATTTGAGAAAGATTTCAACATTCACGGTTACTTGGACTACTTTGATTGTGGGTTGTGTTTTTTAACAGTTTCCTTGCTGTTCAGCATTTTTTATTACCTTAAGGAGCATAGGATCGTTCGAGTTAATTTAAAATGTTTACTGTATATTAAAAATATAACAAAGTGATAGAATTTTACCATAGTGGTTTATAGTTATCTTTACAGTTGCAGTAATTTGTAACAAAAAATGTTATAATCAACCGGACGTGTAAGCAGTCCCTACCTGTAATTAGACTCTACTATTGTTCATATTTAGGACAAATGTCGTATGCGGGGGAAGGGAAATGCTCACCTATGACTCGGTCAAAAATACTTTACTGATCACAACGCAGATGTTATGCTACATGTTGCAATAGGTATTCCATTTTTTGACCGGACGGTGATGTTGACCAATAAGCTAATCTAACAGGAAATTGCCGTACATATGGAATTTATACAAGGAAGTAAAAAGATTTACACACGTACATCATGAATAGTGGACTTCCTCATTTTCATGATACGGAAGAAATATGTAACAATGGAACAATTTAGTTTTTTAAGACATATATAATACAATATATTAAACAAATCATTCATGATCATAAGGATCATATACCGTTGTTAATAATAAACTTACCGGGTGTTTGAACAGAAACAGAAAAAAGAAACAAGCACAAAACAGTGCAAGCATAAGACTTATGTATTGATATTTTTTTTAAAGTCTCATAATTTACGCTCGTAGTTCTCAAATATACGAAAAGAATAAAAAACCCTAACTTTACAGAAAACTCAAAATCTATCTACAGCTACGAATTGATTGTTATTCAACAGTGAACAAATCTATATACTGACCAACCTAAACACGTAGGTAAATGAATAAACTGCAATTTAGTCGGCGTGCCATCAACAGCGCATCACAAATTTAATATTTCCATATATATTAAACTTAACAAAAGAAATACCTATCACTGAGGCTATGAACATGGCAAACGGAATGATATCTGGACCTATTGTTAACTTAGTCAACAAGTGAAATTTTTTTATTTAGATTTTGTTTATATGTGGGAATCGAATCAGTTAGCCATAATAATCTAAAATAAATTTTGCTGTCTATTTCAATTTCATACAACAGTAAAAAGTTAAATAATCTATATTGCAACGTGTAGACCAAAATAATAATCTTGCCTTTGGTATCTATAGACTCAATACTTAAATGTTTTATACCTAATTCGCTGGCTTTAGTAGTCTGTTTGTTATGTATATGATTTGAACTTCTAACAAAAGAATTTGATTGACCTAAGGTGAAACTTGTGGGTAACTACCGTGTAAGTGTTAACAGTTTTAAGAGGTTGTAGATAAAACATGTCAGTAATGATTCAAACGACAAACGACTGATTAGCCTTAAGTATTCATGGTTTTCAGTAAATGGAAATTGCTTTATTGCCTCAAGCAAGCAGAAATAAATAATGCATTGTGAAGACAAATCAAGATGTTAATAAACGGTGATGATCAAGATCCATATTGAAGAACATGTTTTCTTTGTTACTAGTATATCGTAACGAAAATATGTTTTATTTTATTAGTTCCAAATGTTTGCAATGTACTGATCTGACGCGATTGGCGTACATGCCTAGTTCGAACCCGAGTGTACTACTGGCATTCCTATTTGCACAATCGACTCAGAATAAAATACATTGGTTACATCTCTTTGATTTCTTGTTGGATTTGATTTTTTGTTTGTTTAAGATAATGTGTACTGAAAGTTTCGCATGCCGAGCAATACTTGTAGATCTAACATATTTAATATTGAAAGGTCATAGCATTTATAAAGGCATTACATTCAGGATATTTAACTATGTGTTAATGTATTTATGCTTAACACACACACACACACACACAAAACAACAAAAACCCAAAACAATATATAATACTGTTGCAAAATTTAAAAATAAATTGCCAAAATAATTTTACCATAAACAGATAGTATATAATTGTATTTTTATAGTTGAAACACAACTGACGTTGATGAGAAATAATTATAAATATTTATTATGGAATTCTCAAGAAAGAGTTTTCCTGCAGTGTTGTCTGGTAAGTATAGTGCACGATCCGCAAGCAAGGTCACTTCACCATACAACACTTTTGGAGTACTGTAACCGAGAAGTCCACAGTATTTAGTACATAACACTAACAAGTTAAGTTATAGTAACAGATTTAAAGGGATATTATTCTTGCTGAATAGGTCATTAAACGTGCGAGAATTTAAGTAAAGTACCCGCGGAAAATTGATATAGTGCCCGTCGTAAGGTATAGGCTCCCGTTGCTAAGATCAAACCAAAACTGTTCAAAAATAGTTTAATGAAAAACTTTGATTCAGATGTTGTATGCACTAAAATTCCATTTTGTGTTACGTCTGATAAAATGTTATGTTTCATGAATTACACTATTTTGCCTATTTTAATTTCCATTTAAGTAAGCCGACGTCCTCTGTGGTTTTGAGTTCTTTTTAAGAACCTTTTTTGGTTGTATTTCAAGTATAGAATAGCATATTTAATTTTAATTTGAAGTAAACATAATTAAAGCATCCCCAAAATTGTATACCTGTACAATGATGAAATAAAAACAACTTTTATTGTAAAGTAGCAATTTCAAGACATTTTAGCTAAATATCAATCTTGTAAAGGGAGATAAAAAACAGATGAAACATGAAGTTTGACAAAATGTTGCTGACCCTCACTGTTTTTGTTATTTAATTAAAGATGAGATAAAGTATAAGCATAAATAGTATTATGAAATGTATCAGTCTAAGACATATATCTACTGTCGACTACATGAAATTAGCCGAATACTTCAAAACTACGCAAACAATTACCACTAGTGATCTTATATTGGGAATCCGGGTTTGGGATTATAATGGATTTCTTCGCGATTGAAGTATGTAACTTTGACATAATCAATTTCAAAACACATTACATTTTGCGACCAACACTTGTGTATTTAGATCGTGTCTATAAAGGTCATTATGCTATATTAAAACAAACAACAGAAATTTTAAAATGTCACTTGAAACTTGCGTCATAAATTTTGAATATTGACAATGATGATGAGGTATGTCAAAAAGAATTTAAGTATTAAGCTGCTATTTCAATGAGTTTAAGTTTTGTGATGTTTTATCTTTAATTTTGATCCAGTGTATGATTTTAATATTGTCCCAAAATACGTATATTAAAAGGTGCACTTGGTTGCAACAAAAATGTGTTTCTTTTAAAAATAAATCTTCTTATAATATACAAATTCTTTATAATAAACGTACATATGCGCAAAACCCTTTAATTACTAATACCAAATACATTACGCCAAATTATATACAGCTTTAGTCTTGACGAAACTACATGTAATTATGCTGACAATTTTAGTATAGTCCAAATGAGACTTTTTGGCGATTCTAGTGTAATTCAGCTCATGGGTATAGAGTTTAACTTGCCCAAGTTGGTGTTTCGGGTTCTTTCTATTTGCAAGTTGCAGTTGGCCTCAGCCAGATTTGTATAACTTTTTAAAATTTTGATAAGCTCTACAACATCCTTATTATTTTAATTTCAAATATTTTTGGGGTTAAGCGTCACTTATTAGTCTTAATAGACGAAATGCGCGTTTTGCGTAACAAATTCTATAACATTGGTGTATTTATTAAGATATTTTATTATAAAGTCTATATTGTGCTAATCCCCCTTGTACATATAAGTTTTAAGTATCATGGTTACAAAATTCAATCGAACTAATTCTTATAGATCATTTTAAGCGACACTGGCTATCCAACGTCAAAAACTAACACAAAGCTCTTAATTTTAGAATCTGTAAGGACGAATTCGAGTTTGAAAAAATATTTTAATATTTTGGATGATAAGAATTGTATAACTTTAAGCAAATCATAAGTTGCCGATAGAATCTGGAAGATGGCATCATTTTCCAAGAGAAAATAGAACGGGTAATTCATGCGAATCCCAAGAAATTGGCGATGAATTTCACTATTTACTCTTATTTATGAGAGAAAATTATACAATTATGGCCTTTAACGAACGTAATATCCATAATTATTAAATCAAGAAATGGTTATTTTTCCGAGGTCCGCAGGACAAGAACATGAGGACTGTGTAGTCATAACTGAGTAACCCTTATAAATTTGGCGCGCTTTTGCACCTCGGATAAATAAATAGTCATTTCCCTAACCTGGTCTCCTGGTGCAATAGTTTTCATTGACGCAAGCTTCACTTCAAAACTTCCGATATAAGCATTTTAATTGGTTAATAATATGACGCCATTAAATATCATATGCACATGTCAATCATTTTTTAAAGCTGGGAATACATTTTCTTGATAAAATTTAAATATAAATTACATTTAACTTTATGTTAAAATGATTAAATCTTAATGCAAACTCAGCTGAGAAATTTAAACATAAGAGAATGACGTCACAATACGTTCGGTCTACTTGAACTTATTTATGATACAAAATTGTTAGTCTAGAGAATACCCGAACGTCAAATTTCAACGCTTTCACCGTTGAAATCTAATTCTCCTAACCTGACGTTATATCCGAAGGCCGCTTAGGCTAATGACGATATCATCGTCAGGTTACCAGAATAGTCATTTCCTCTTTTCAAATTTGGCGCGCTTTGGCACGTCGAACAAATAACTATTTATTTTGTATACGTGCAAATTCTCAGACAGTTATTTTACCCACGTGCAGTTTTGAGCGAGAAAAAGAAGTCATTGCTCGTAACATCTAATTTAATTTAGTACTGGTTACCATAGTAAAGTATAAAAATATCTATTATTCTATCTATGTTTATTATTACATTTACCTACCATCATATAGCTATATTATGTACTAAACTGTATAACTGTATCGTACTGTATATACAATAATACTGCATATGTACTTGTTTTTATTTTATATTTATTTTTTTCTTTCTTACTCTGTACCTTGGTTTGGTTTATGAGAATAAAGAAAAAGGTATAAATATTATCGATATTTTAATCAAAGTAATTCAAGAAGTTCATAGCCCTGAGAGTCATGTAGCAGTTTAAGAACAGGTCAGTAGTCCCCAAAACAATTATGGCCCGCAGCAAAACAATACTTTAGGAACCATAACCGACGTTGACATGACCTACTTATTACATTATTTACGTACCTAAAACCTACGGAATTTCGCTATTTTTTACCGATCAACTTAAAGAATGTAGAATCATTCGTTATTACGCCATTTGAATACTTAGTATATACCAATAATTCTTTTAGGTTGTTGTAATCCGCTCCCCGTATGGAATAGGTGTATACTTTTTCTGTCTGTGAGTAAGTGTGTTAGTGTGTAACCATTTTCCGTCACGTTTTCCACCAATGAGAAATGGTACACTATTTACATTTTGTCAGTAGCGTTGTATGATTATGCCATATTGTGCAATTTATTTCAAACCTAGCTGTTAACCGATAGTCCGTAAATTTTCATCAGCCCGTATATTCCGTAAATTTTCTCGCAGTGATATTGATAGATGATACAATAGTGACATTTTGTCACCAGCTTTGTGTGATCATGCAATACTGTGTGATACATTTTCGGACCTCGTAAACTTCTTCCTGTTTACTAGGATAGTTTGTATACTGTTTTCGGTCTGTAAAAAAATTACCGCGGGTAATCATCTTGGAGCACTAGCTCACATAATACTTGTTTGGATTGTTATTTTGTAGGCATGCAATAAAAAACTAACATGCACATTTTGTTTGTATATGTATACAATTAAATTTGAATTTTTTTTTAAAGTATATTAATTTGTAATAAACCACATACTGTTTATAAAATTATATTGTTTTATGTACCAATTCTGTCGTCAGACCCTTCGTCTCCAGATACCGACGGTTAGGTGGAAGTGAGCAAGATGTCTTGTTACCAAAGAATAATGTTTAAAACTATGTACAACGTGAAGGTATAGCATAAATCGCTATTGTAGCATAAAAAATAGTATTAATTATAAAACATAAATCCAATTTATTGTTCTCGCAGCTTTGGTTCCGGCGCTTGGATTGAAAGAAAACTGTAATCACATCTGTTTAATCGTTACCATTAAATGGTGAAATTTCATTTGTGTTTAAAACAGGCTTTTAAAATACGGGATGTTTATGCGGTTATAGCTTGTACCCATAACATTAAATTAAAAACAACGAACATGGTTGGACGGAATTATAGAATAGCTCATTGATATGCAATATTACGAAAGCCCAGAAGGCTCATTCGATATTCGAAATTCGAGATTCGAGATACGAAATTCGAGATTCGAGATTCGAAATTCGAAATTCAATATAGTTATAACGAATCAGATTGTGTGTGGCATAATCGTCTACCAATCAGAATAGTTCTTACATAAACGTAGCCACGTGCTATTATGTTTATTTGGGGTTTTAACCGTCCACATATTTGTTAAAGAATGACTGTGTTCAACATGGTTTTGTTTAAAAAATCAAATTTATAAGCTTTATTTGTTATTTTATCAAATAATTCAGTTCACAATAACATCTTGATTTTACAAATCAAGAAACAAGAATGTACCTGTAAAACTGAATTCAACACAACTTGGTGTGTAGGAAGCACACCATATGCAGTTGTGTATGTTACCAGGGCATTTTGGTCCTCAAATTTTGTTTGGGGGCTATCAGGGTTGGATCCAGATAAGGCCTCTTTTTTGACGGAAAAAATTGGTTGGATATATAGGAAGTCATTGAAGCATGACCAAAGTGGGCCTCCCCCCTTGGCCAGTCAGTGCCCCCCCCCCTTTTTTCGAAATTTCTGGATCCGCCATTGGCTTATTTTGGCCCTTTGAACTTAGAATTGTGCTGAAAATACCCATTAATTATCTTGAATCCTCTGAAACTACTCAGTACTATACAAAATTTTATGAAATTTGGTATGTAACTAGTACACTATATATGTAGTTGTGCATATTATCAGGAATTGTTGATTCCTAAATTTATATGGTAGTATGGCTCTTTGAACTTAGAAATTTTCAGTAATCCTCAATAATCATGGTTTTCGCTTTAACTCCCCTAAAACTTCTCAACCAAATTTTATGTAGTTTCGATATAACCAAGGAATTCTGATTGGTAGAGATTATGTCACACGCAATCTGATTGGCTAAAACTATATTGAATTTCGAATCTCGAATATATAAGAACTATTCTGATTAGTAGACGATTATGTCACACACGATCTGATTGGTTATAACTATATTGAATATCGAATTTCGAATCTCAAATCTCGAATTTCGAATTTCAAATTTTGAATGAGCCTTCTGGGCTTTTGTACAATATTGATATGGATCAATTTTTACCTAACATTAACCCAGTACATGTACGTGAAGAAATAATCATCTTTCTAAATTAACATGGGGTATATAAATTCTGTCCTGTGCGTACGTACTACAAAGAAAAATAGCTATTCCGCTTGATAACTTGAAGCATTGACAAAATCACTAGTAAATTCGAAAGTGGGAAACACTTAAATAAGGGCGAGTTCGGAATTGACTGATTTCAGTTTTTTTTGTTCTGGCCCATTTTATAGCAAACAATTAACAAATAGTGTGGATTCCATGATAAATCGAGAAAGCCTTCACCAAACCATCACAATTTGTAAATGTGTTTTTCGGACCAATTAACACAGATCAAATTCATCTTTGAAGAGTTTCCCACACTTTTGTCCTTATGGCCTCTTTTGCTCAAAATAGGAACAAAATTGCCGCGCATAACATTTCAAGTAAACCATTTCACATCGGTTTTATTAACACTGATATTGAATAGTACTACACAAAATATGTTAAAAGAAACCATTTCTACACTCCTGATTCCACAGTTAGTTACATTATTTACTTCTCTGGATAGTTAATTTTAAAAATGTTTTAAATATTCTTCACTAAAGTTACCTTGCAGTTTAAATTTAAACACTATTTAATTAGCTAGAATAAATTAGTAGAGCAACTTATTTCTTAACGCGTTTGTTACATGTATATTTTCTCAAAATTGTATATGTTGTATTTATTCAATACACATCACTATTAAAATTGATTTATTTTTTCAAGTTTGTTGATTCGCAGTAATGGTTTTGAGAGAGTATACATATAGACTGGGTAATTTGGTGGAGGGTGGGTATCTTATAGACACATTCTTCTTTATTTAATTAAGGAGTTGTGAGTTATACACACACGAACATGGAGCATGTGTTTTACTTGGATATTAAATTTTTAATTAAGAAATAATTAATGGCTGCCCCAATTTTATGGATTAATTAAAATATGGGTAGGCATTATATTCATGAATATTTTGCAACGAGCGTTAGCGGTTGTTAAAATATCATGAATATAATGTCTATTTTGCCACAAGTGTAGCGAGTAGTAAAAAATCATGAATTTAATGTCTATCCATATTGAGATAATTCATAAAAAGGGGCAGCCATGAATAATTTAGAGTTTTATATGAAATTATAGAAATTTCACATTTAGCGCATACATAGGTAAAGGTTTATTTCGGCTGTTCCAATCTCCGAGATCCTCCCTTGTTACAAAATTATTATTTTTTTCGTGTAAAACTCGTGTGAACATTTTATTAACATTTATTAACATTTTATTCACATTTATTAACATTTTATTTTAATATAATTTTACAATTAAAACAAAGAACGACAAAATTTAATGCTTCATTTTACATTAATCACCGTGTGTTGCTGTGTTTGCGTGACAAATGGAAACTGCTTGCCGTATTTGGTCGAGCTTACACTCCTGTTGTAGATCCATGCAAATTTAAATCAACAACTATTTTCCACAATTATTCAGCATTTTGAAATTCGGTTGTTTTTTCATTTTGATACAATAAATTCGTTTGCAGTAGAGGTGGGAAAAGTCTTGCGGTTGTCAGAATACCATTGAATGTCATTGTAAACAGCGCAAAGCCCCTTGAAACCAAAACGTAGAAAAAGTCAAGGAAGATTTGTGACATTTAAACAATAAAGGCATCGTATAGAATATAGACGTGTTATCGTGGAAACATTTTTTTCTATTGGATTTTTGTAATACAAAGGTACAATATGGAATAATAAAAAAGGCAAGCAAAAACACGGGCGAGTGATTTTTGAAATTGCTGGAGCTACCTTATATTATTGAATATAGGTTTGTAACTAAAGCGTTTAAAAGACGTCATATTAGAATACGAAATCAAACCATCTAACACATGTAGACCAATACGTGTAAGCTTATGTTATTATTAATAAAAGTGTTCTAATCCATATCACGTTGATTTTACAATAATAAGATTAAAGTTTACTTTCTAAACGCGTTAAAACGTTTGGATATAGCACGCAGGAACCGCAATTTAGAGCCATATGTATCTACTGGTATAAAAAAGATTAACATTTATCGAATAAAGTGTTTACCGTTTATGCCAATTCATATTATTAACACATTATTATGATTGTCTCCCGGTTAGCTATTTGTCCTTTAAAACTTTTACAACGAACGACCATTTTTTGACAAACATTTGAATATTTTTGTGGCAAAATCTTGCTGCAGGAAACGTTGGAAATATCCTCTGTTAATTCCATGTTAGAATTTCTTATACACTTGTCAGTCCTCCCTCGTTCAGATATACATGTAAGCTATATGACCTGCGAAAAACCGATTTTTTGGCTAATCATGTACACGTAGAGCCTCAGTAAAATAAAATTTACAACGTGATCAATTTTCTAGCCTGAAATTACCTTGATGGTAGATTACAAAAGATTGTATACACCTTTACCAATCATGTCAATTTCAACTAGTGATGATTGTGATTGCAAGCAAGTCACAATAAGTCCCTTCCCGTCTGCAAACATAGTCGGTCACATGGTATTCTTAGTTTGTGCATTAAAATCTACCTACATGTCAGAAAGTATAACAATACATGCATATTGATTTAACTTCTCTACATCTTATTGAAAAAGAAACAAAAAACTACGAAAATCCATGTAACAAAACTTCACAGTTTAATTTATATAACCAAACTAAATGGCCGAATGATCTGGAGCGGTGGGCATATTGCCGGGAAATAAATGCCATATGTCTCAACTATAAGAGTTTGAAACCTACTGAGCGTAGCAACAATTGACACTTAATTTCATGTGCTAGGTGTAATTTTTACTTATATTTGTTAACTGTTTAAAAAATACAATAGTATTCTATATCATTTTAATTGTGTGTTAATGGTTTAGTGTCAGGTTTAGTGGTTTTGTCACATAGTCTTTATTGGGGATACTAATCAAAATACTAATCATTTAAACGTTTGATTGATCTTTTACACTGTTATTAAAAAATTGCATATAGACAACTGTAAGCCACAATTTAAAATTACAATCTCTCAATCTTCTATTTATAAGGACACTTTTAACTTAAAATACTACAAAATTTTTAGATTTTGCAGGTGGATGTGTTTTGAGAATGTCACGCGCCTTACCCATCTGAGATCAGTTTTGTAAATATCGAAAAAAGCCGCTCAAAATCCTTGTTCCACACCTAACTCTCCATACGATTCAAAACGTCCTGCTCATATGTCCCCTATTGATGTTTAGTTAAATCGTATTGCAGAGATATTTAGTATGAGAAGAGGTTACCAATTAATAAATCAATTCAAGAAATGGTATTTGATACTGGACTGGATAATACAGTGTATATAGAGTATTGGGGTAAGGATAAAAAAATTAGCCCTTTTGTACCTGCTTATTTTGGAAAAGTGAAAAATGTATATTTGTCGTACAATCACTGTACCTTTTTTCATTTTTGAATACAGCATTTTAGTTTTTTTTCTCTTGTTAATATAAGCAAAAACATTAACTAATATACTATTAAATATTGTAATGTTATTTTTGTACATTTTTTTATTTTAAAAATTAAGACAAATATAAACAACAGTGTTATTAAAGAAAGAAAACATTAAATTTTGTTTAAGGAAGTACATGTACATCATTGTTTTGTTACTATTTATTGTATTAAACACTAGCTTTTGTATGGATTTTAATTTATTAAGGTCATTTAAAGTATATGAGTTGTATTGAACGTTGAGTAAACATAAATATGGCGTGGCATAAACTACACTCAACTAAACTAAACAAGCAATGCAGTAAACAAATGTATTACTTATAGTTTATACATTAGGTATAACTAAACGCTTTAACTACAGTACGAGTTTGCAATGTTGCAGGTTGCATTGATACATGCACATGACACTTATATGAATATTTTAAATGGTACGAGTCAACTATAATTCTACTATACATGTAGTACCTTTTAAATTTAAGTGTATGGGTCGGATTTTCCAAATAGATGTCTAATTACAGAAGTTTGTTGTAGCAACATGTATGGAATTTCAAAGTAGCACAAATGTTTTACAACTGTTTTCAACGTACCGAAATAAAATGCCGGTTTGATTAAACCAAAAACACCCCACTTAATAAAAAAAATCTGTGTTACTGATGTCAAAATGCCTCAACACTGTCTAAATCGCCCCTATATCTTAAAATTATTTGAACACTCTCTGAAGTGTATATATCAAAAATGTAAGTTGACCAGCATACGTCGAAACTACTGTGAGTGTCAGTAATTTTCTTCCGTGTACAGTTTACCATTTTGAATTAAATAAATTGTTCTTTACAGCGATGGGGTTTAATGTTTGTTAAGTATGCATATTTTTGTGAAGACCGCATACATATATACTAAAAGTACCAAGCGTTGTATACATGTGACGCCCATCGCGCTTTGATGTTTGTTGGAATGTTTTAACGCCACTTTCATCAATTTTTAGGCTTGATCATGGCGTCTAGTTTTTATTGGGGAAGGAAGCCGGGGTACCCGTAGATAACCCCTACCTTCGGTAGGAAAACTGGCCACTCTTTGAGATTGTGTGTTTATGCTAAGAATGCATATATGCCGGAATACTTTTATATAAAACCGCAACTTTGGTAATTGTGTGTGTTTATGTGAAGGTGGTTGTTTGTAAAAGAGTAATTTTTAATTCAAAGAAAGCATATTCAACAAAAGATTCACGAGAACTTGTAGACGTAAAGGCCAGCGTTTATTTATAGTGTTTGGTTTATTATAAGAAAAACATATTTACCGCAAAAACATAGTAAATTGATATGTATGTGAAGGTGTATTTGCGACGATCAATGTTCGTTTGGGATATGATCGCATATTTACCGAAAAAATATAGGATAACTTTGTATTTATACTTATTCGTTTACAGTTTCTACTACATGTAGGTAGCATATTTATCAAAATTTTAATTGATGGTCAAAAATCAATGTCATCCTTTGACTTACATCTAACGAGGGACGCAACGGTTTGTGAATTTTAAAGCAGATATGTTCGTAAAATTCTCGCTAGGCCTGTTCTGTATTGTTAAATAAATGGATTACTATTAAAAATGATTAACAATACTGAATAATTAGTTTTTTGGGGGAGTGTGGTTTGTGGGGGGGGGGGTGTGAAAAATTAAGAATTTAACTGTGAGAAACGTCTTAGTATTTTTCAATGACTTTACAATGACTTTACAATAAATGCTCAACAATTAAACAAATATCACAAAGGGAACACACATTGATACAAGTAACGCTTTACTTTGATAAACTGAGGTCAGTAACATACATATTTGACAACTTACCCTGGTCACAACATGAACCAGTAAATCTGTAAGGACAATGGCAAACGTTATTTTTCACGTCGTACGTGCCCGGACCACAGAAGGTTCCACATGGTTCTGTTTCGATTCCATTATTTTGCCACCAAACTTTGGTTATTTGGCAATTCACTAAGCAATTGTCCAAAGTAAAAGGATTTAAACTGTGGTCACAACAAATCAATTTTTGCCTGCTACGCTGTCCGCCGCCACAAGTGGCAGTGCACGTATTCCATTGTGCCCATTCTTCAATTTCGCATTGATTGTACAAAATATTACCACGTTGACAGGTCGCACTTACACAATAAATTTCAAATATCAGAAATGCTGCAAATCGTGTGAAATATTTCATCCTTCTTCCAGTTTTTAAATGTCTTAATGATAAAAATGTAGCTTCAAATTAATGAAATTTTGTTGAACGTTAACAGTTGTATTGTTGTATTCGTGATAACATACAGGTAAAAACCATGCTTATTGACATATTAATCATAAATCATAACTAAATAAAAATATTTATACTGTATCTCATCCTAACACATACCAATTTATCTAAGAGTTTAAATTGAAGTAAGCATGTTTCAATTAAATTTTGTTAATTGAATAGGCCATAATGACCACATACTAAGTTTTACGACGTTCTTGACTCACAATTCTATGTTAATGGTACACCTATAAGTGTAACGGGACTGAACAAAGCTTTGTTATTGTCAGAGGAAATAAATGAAACAATTCCCAAAAATGTAATTTATTAAAATGACTATGTTTAAAACATACAACAAGATGTGCCTACAAGTAATTATGAGATGAGCTGATGCAATGTCAAAAATATAGGCACTCCCAATTTTCAAATGAAATGTATCCCAAGCCCCAAGACAACAAGGGGGTGGCAATTTCAGGAGAGTAGATGCTGCTAAGTTTATATATTTGTATGAGTAATAAATGATACATGTAGAAAGCCTTAGCCAGATTTGGTATAAAGTTTTGAATTTAAATTTTAATGATAAAAGCAATATCTTAGTCATTTGGATTTTAAAATTATTTGGATTTGAGCGCCGCTGATGAGTCTTGATTAGGCGAAACGCGCGTCTGGCGTGGTAATTCTATTAACCTTGGTATCTGCGAGGACATTATATTTGCAACCACTGGGTTGATGCATCTGCTGGTGGACTGTAAGTCATCGAGGGTATCACCAGCCTAGTAGTAGCTGATCGAACATAATTGAATCTCTCATTGATATAGTCATTGTCTAAATTTACTGTCCTTAAATTTTGGAAAATATTTAAATGTTTTATTAACAGTTCAGATCCAAGGTCGAACAGATCAGCTGGTGACTGATGAACCGTTTAATAAATGTATACTATTTGGTCTTTTCAAATATTTGATGGGACATTTTAAGACGGTCCTATCTTTACATATAACATTGTATAAATTGGAAATCACGGTCTTTTTATTGCTAATTTATGATGTGTATTCTCTTGTTAGCCAACACTTCCCCAAGTTTACTAGTTTGGCTATGTATGCATCTTATACATTGTATTTTTGCGTGTCATGAGACGAGTGCTTTCGTGTAGAACTGTATTATATACCATATATATTTGTGTGCGTAATGTCTACATGCGTTATACAAATGTACATGTACCAACAATGAAAACATGTCTGTGCAGATGAGCAGGAGTTTTACTACATGCATACATCGTGTACTAGTACATGTATGTGTTAGTATATATAGTATGCCCCAACTCACTCTCTAATGTAGTAAAAACAATTTAATTTTAACGCAAATATGTGATCATGTGCATCAAAAGAACTGAAGCTGACAGTATTTAGAATGTATGCTGGTCCTATGTCATTTTTCATATTTACATTGCAGTGAATGATAAAAAAAATAAGATACGAGGGCGTTTTGGCCAAGGTAAATTGTATAACGTGTGGGTATTTTGAATGCAGTTACACAGACAAATTTTATAATGCGAAATTATTTTGGCTTTGATCAAATTTATGTTACCGCTGGTATTTTAATTTTGAATAAATAAATTTTGCTGGAATACTGACTTTTGATTGGCTGGAAAATATTTTCTATCAGAGGATGGAAAACAAATTTGATCGTCATGGAGACACGCGCCATTTGACGCCATATATTACTCCACGGGAATCTAACAGTTTTCGTGTTGGTCTCTTTTTTCAAAAATGTCCAGTTACAAAAATAAAATTGTTGGTTTTATTCTATTGTTTGAATTTATTTATAAGTAATAACTACAAAAAATATTTTCTCCATCGAGGGATAACAAAATTTCCGTTGTGCACATTTAATATAATCCGCTACGCGGATTATACAGCCACTAATTTCAGGAACACCGTCACTTTTTAAGGATTAACTACAAAAAATATTTTCTCCATCGAGGGATAACAAAATTTCCGTTGTGCACATTTAATATAATACGCTACGCGGATTATACAATGTGCAAAACGGAAATTTTGTTATCCCTCGATGGAGAAAATATTTTTTGTAGTTAATCCTTAAAAAGTGACGGTGTTCTTGAAATTAGTTGGTACAGTTTTGAAATATAGTGGTTTGACAGGAATTCTATTAGAATTCAAACAAGTAGCAGACCGTAAACTTGTTGTGGGACCTCGGTGGCTGAGTGGTAAAGGTAGTTTGTCTTCTATTGATTACGTGGTCTGCCAACACTGAGGTTGTCGGTTCTAATCACAATGCGGGCAGGCTGTACTCGACTCCAATCTTAATTGACAAGGATTGCCAGTTTTCCTATCGAAGCTCGGAGTTCTCTCCGGTTACTCCGGCTTCTGCCCTCAATAATTCTAATATGATTTGCATATTTAGAAATACATTTATTTTATTGGTCTAGATTACTTCCGGTTGAGGTTTTTAACGAAATTAATTTTTTTGATAAATGAAATTGACTCAATTTATTTTATGATAAATGACGTTGACCGAACTTTTTTTAGCGTAACCAATGTAAACAAAAATGGCGGCATTCAACATCGATGGCGATGACAAATTATTTGCATTAATAATTGACGTTAATGATTTATTAAATTTAAAACTATTCTTGTGTTCGATAAAGAAAATTAAGTTATAGATTTAATTTAAAACTTAGTTGTATTTATTAAAATCAAAAGAGGATTTATGAATAACATTTTGTACGTAAAAATCAAGAAAATATTCATACGTTAGGTCGACGATCCCTGCTACTAAAATACACAAGAAACATGGAATTGAGAATACCTTAATAGGAAAATTTATTTCTTAATTCCATTTTAAAGAATTATAAGGATTGAACACAGTGTTCAATCTTATAATAAAAACTGGACGCTATAAAATAGCTGACAAATTCCTGAAAATGGCGATAAACATCAAACAAACAAACAAACAAACACACAAACAACAAACAAACAAACAAAAGCAACGTTGTTGTATTTAGACATCTATTTTTATAGAAAACATTACCATACACTATGATTTAAAACGTTATATAGACGAATTATAGTTCACTTATAATATTTATAATATTCATATCATTGTCAAATAGTACAAATGCAACTTCTTAACAATAGTTACGACTTTACTCAAACCCAAATGAATAGTTATATTTTGCTATGCGAGATATATTATGCAAGATGGTATATATATAATGTTAAATATAAACATGTATTCTTTTTTAACACAGATGAAGTCTTTATTTATTTAACATTATTATTTTCAAAGTATCTGATTAGACCACTGACACTGAATAAAACGGTTGAAATTTTACACATTTTTGTTCTCTTTTGTCAACTTATCGAAAATATACCATTGTATATTTTTGGCAGACTTGGTATCAGTTGATAATGGTTCGATGTGTTTGTTTGACAAATTTACAATGACAAGAACTAACTTACTACATTGCAAACAACTTACACGACAATACTAAACTGAAACGTCAACATTAAACAAAATTTGCACTTGCTTGATTTGTTGACCGGATCATTTTCGATTTACTGCTCTATATACTATATAGTGTCATAGTTTTGTTTATAAAAAGACTATTCAGTAAAGACTTAATCAATTATAACTGAAAAATTGCCATGGAACTTTAAGAATCGAGTCTCATAATAAGGGTATGTAAGGAAACTATAATTAATTTTGTCTAGAAATAACAATGGCCAGTGATTGTGTTTCCAACATATTTCCAACTTCGGTCTGGAATGAAAGTTTACTAAATTACAGAAGTCATTGTTGAAATCATACCTAGCCACCGGTTGTTGAACATGACATTATCAGCTTTTGGTTTTACTGTATTTATTATTTATTATCAGTGAATTGTTAGAGTTATATTTTAATGTCAAAATTCTGCATGATGGACCTTTGCTCCACTTGCCCCACTTGTGAAAAGGGATTTCTATTACTACTAGAAGATAACCAGTCTTTCCCCAAAAAAACCCACTTCACTTCTCACATTAAAAACAAGTTTCTTAACAAAATTACACTATCGTGTTCATAACAGATGAGCGCGTCCATTATGATATACGTAAACTAAACTATGAAATCTGGGACCTAAATACCAGTACAATACGTAATTTGAAAGTATACTACCTGTACATATTTTACATTAAAATTGGAAAAGTAGAAAAATACAGGAGCTTACACTAGTACGAACGGATTAATGGATTTCTTCAATCGAAATATACAAATTATGGAATTTTACTATCGAGATTGGAGACAACCAATAACATATATATTATAACAAAACAAATATCGCAAATACAGCGATGATCCTGACTTAGTACATGCATTTCAAATGAAAGGGTGGGGTAAGAACAGGTTTTATGGTATGCCAACCCTCCCGATTCCATTATGGTAGTATGCGAGTTTGTTGTTGATGAAAATGGATAGGTATCATATACCAATAGCAGTAAAAGGCGTTTCCAATAATCATCGCAGTACAATCACTGTGTACAGAATTGAAATATTGGTAAAACTATCTGTAATTACATTTTCGAACGTGGTAGAACATTTTTTCAACAACGAAAATGGTGTCTATAGTTAAACTTATTGAAGGCGCGGACGGTTTTTATTGTAACCTTGGTTTAAAAATTTATACCGAAGAAAATGGTGACGTGTGCAAAAATTGATGTACTCGCTGCAAGCTTTCGTATATTGAACAATATAGACAACGTATGCTGGATAGGCTGAGTATTGCTGCATAACTGAGGAAAAAATATAATTTTGAAATTAAAATCGAGAAGATCGTAAATTCTTGTGCTAAGATGATCGTTTGTGTCACATTCGATCTTGATGTTTAATTGTTTAAAAGTTCTTTTATGAATCCACATACAGTTAATATTATATCGTGAATAAACATTTTCGCATTATTTGTGCTGTCCTTCTTTCACTGCAGAAAATATCTTAGTCAACCGTTTTGACAACTCTTTGGAAGATCACGTAGATGAGTCGGCTATGTACCTTGTGTAAGGATTTTTATGTAATTTTGGAATACAATACAAGTATGGTAAGTCTTCAGACTCTTTGTCGTAATAAATATTCAAAGAAGTCTTGAAGGACTTGTGGTTAGACAGAAATTCATATTTGTCAAATGTGGTACGTTTGTATGTGGAATTATTGAGCTATCCTAAATGCATAGTTCTTTAATGAGGCATTATAGTGATGTGACTTTCATTACACACTGTTGTTAGAAGCCTTGTCATCAGGGTCAACAACTTATATGTAATAAATGGAAGTGAGGAACCTCATAGCATTCTAGTCCTTGAACAGGATTTAGGTCGATCTTTAATGTGATGTCTAAGATTCTTAACGCGACGTTGAACATGAGACCTTATTGTTGTTTTAACTAAGTTCGACAGTGCATCTAGGTCTATTCACTATTTACGAGAAATATTGTTTCCACACTTTCCAAGCGGTTTGAATATTACGTAATACTTAGACAAAATGATGCATAGAAACTAAAGCCATGGATATATTTTACCCAAAATGTTTTTACATACAACCACTTCGTAACATTAGATTGTGATTTTAGTAGGGGTATCTCCTTTTATTCGATTTCATTATTACCACCAATGTGCTGGAGATGAAAATATTTATATAAGTCATAGCGGCAGAAACATATAGGTCGTTGATTATTATTGTTTTTACATCTCTATATTTTATTAAAACAATAAAATCAATATGTAATAATTATTTTAACGTGATGTTCACAAACGTTCATTAATCATGATCAGTTGTTTTTTATTTTATTATTATTGAGGGGATTATTATTTAGAATCAAACAATACATATACTACGAAATACCGAAATAAATCATCTGCCTGTGTATTTTTCTGCACTTTGGACCCCTTTATAAAATAAAAAAATATTAAACATTGTTATTAAGAATTCGAGTACCACCACACATGTATTAAAGTCAACGGATTAATAAAACACAATTTAATTTCAAAAAGAATTAAAACAACGGACGTGTAGTCAATATGTGATCGTGATAAACACAGCTATGATTTACAATTAAATTATATAACGACTAAACAAATATATATTTATGTCGTTCAGTTAAAGTTACTCAGATCAACACATTATGAAGTTAATACCTTTCAACAGTGTTTATTAATCTTCGTATTGTAAAGTAGGACTTTGATTGACACGTTATCTTTTGCATGTCAGAAATGTTTTAATACATCATGAAGACAGTCGTCTTTTGCCATATGGATTATCATATGGACCAAACAAAATTCCAAAATAACAAGCAAACGATTGTCGAGGAAACAATTTTTGGATATACATATTTTGCTCCGTGGTGTAAATGTACATGCCTAATCTCTTTCTTTGCGTATTACGTATTTGTACTTTTACCTTTTATATCGTTAAGAAAGCAAATGTTGAAAGTTCATTGGGGGTTTGTGCGATTTGACTTTTTAAAATTAGTTTTTGTATATATTTTTGAACACGTCAGTCGTAAACTTTATCTAAAAAATAATTGCCCTGTATGTAATTAGAAAAGGACTATGGGCTGCATGTCGCTAGTTAAAAGTATTAACTAAACTGCCTAAGTAATCTTTTATTATGTGTTTTCATACAGTGATTTAAATTTTCAGTTATTCAAGACTCGCTTTAGACACCACTATTGAGAGAAATCTCTTAGTACATTCGTTTTAATGTTTTCTTTCTCTCTGCATTTCCACACATGTTATACCTGTAGCAATTCCTGCTTTGGTTCTTCCATATTTAAAAAAAACCTATTTGTCATTTTAGAACAAAATCTCAGAACTAGAACAGATTTTATGTAATACTGTGTTAGAAAGTTGTCTGTATACTATTTGTCTGGTCGTTACATTAAAAAATAATATAAAAAAAACAAGTCGGTATTTCCTGGAAGTTTTCAAATATGTTTGGATAGAAACAGGTAAATGACAATTATTTATATGTTGGTGAGTCTGTGCAAAGGTTCATTAAACGCATGAATAGGCACAAAAGCGACACAAGATGCAATATCGAACTTACCCTTTAATAGGCATCTACGTACGCAAGGCACTGCAGTAACTGAAATTTGGAATTCACTAAGGGTGACCCTAACAGACCATAACCCAAGGTGGAAAGACAAACAGAGAAAAGTGAAAGAAATGTTTTGTATGAAAACACTGGGAACATCATTTTCGAAGGGAATACATGCAGAATTATAGGACCTTAGACCAGATACAACCATGGTCTCCGAATATTCATGTAGAATAGCGGGTGGTTTGATTTTTTTTAAATTGCTTGTTTTGTATATATACTGATTGTAACCTTATAAATAGTGCAACTGTTTTAGTTAATTATAAGAAATCGTATACATCATATACGCATAATGACAAAAACATTTTACCATTTATTATCATTTGTTGTAAAAACACTGATGAAGCCTGTTGGTCAGGCAAAATATTTGTGCAACGTGGTCTGTCAACACTGAGATTGCGGGTTGGATTCTCACTGCTGGCAGGGTGTATCAATTAAGACCCCAATCTTAATTGACAAGGATTGCCAGTTTTCCTACCGCAGGTCCGGGGTTTTCTCCGGGTACTCCGACTTCCTCCCCCAATTAAAACTGGACGCCATAATATAGCTGAAAAATTTCCGAAAGTGTCGTAAAAACACTATTCAAACAAACAATCTACCGTAATAATCCAACATCCCGTACGAACAATTTTTGGCTATTTCTTAAGACGAATATGTCATACTTTATTTAGTCAATATTATATGTTTTCACGTAATTTAATTGTTCTTACTATAAACCATCATGGATTTTGATATCTGAAGAAATGAAGAAGTTATACCAAGAAACATGTACGACCGACGCAGCATGCTTCCAATCTTTGATGCTATATCTGGAACGAAAATTATACCGATGGGGTTACAAATTAAATTGTCACCACAAACAACTGGTACTCAATCTAAAAGATTTCGATTCCGATATGACTCAATTTTATCCGATTGCTTTATGCGTCGCGTAAATTTTTTTTACTCCGTATGTTTTCCACCATGAATACTGGACAATCAAATAGCAAAGTTGATATAATTTACTATGTTTCGTCTAATCAAGACTCATCAGTGGGGCTCAAACCTAAACAATATTAAAAATCCAAATGTTGTAGAGCTTTTATCACCAAAAATTCAAAACGTTATACCAAATCCGGCTACACCTTAAAATAGAAACACCTTAGATTAAAATTATTTTCGAAGAATCCAGCAACAGCAAATTACCGGTATACGAATGCAGGTTTTACGATGAGTTTGCAAATATTGAAGCAGCAAGCAATTTATTTAACAAAATTGTAGTTCCTTGCAGTATATACATGTAAGCAATGGACAGTGATAAAACCGGTTATAAATTAACCATTTAACTGAATTCAGCGTACTTCCTTGAATTGGAAAAATTACAAGAGGTGGTTGATGAAGAAACAAACAACGTTTGCTTTATTTAAGTTAGATGTCTGTTTTTTAGAAGGCAGTAGTTAATTACATATGTAAAACATCAGAGCTTAAATTTGCTAACACAATTATTTCATTTTAGTTACATATTTGTAATAGGATAATTACACATATTTGGTCCCTTCTAGGGAATATTATAAACAACAAAATTCCGAATAGAAAAAGGAACCATTATTTTTAAATTGGAAATGCTTTTGAAGTCACTGACAAGATAAGAAAGGTACAAAACCAAGGTAACATCAGATGTTAATCCAAATATATTGGACAAAAGAAAGATTTAGGTTAGTATACAAAGAAGCTGCTGAAAATCTTCATTCATCGATATTTTTGACCAAGATAAATTTTAAAACGATCACATTATCCATTCGGGTAGTTATTTTATGATTTTAATAAGGCCACTTCATTTTTTATTTTACTCATTGCGCTATTTTGTCACATACCCATGTGTTCGTATGCAATATAAAGGAACATGTAATTTTTGAATAAAAAATAAGAATGAACATATTTTTGGAATAAAATAAAAATTTCTTAATTTATATTGCAAAATTACCTTCTTGAAGGCAAACGCTATTTTCGCTCGTGTAAATTGCAAACCGGTATGCTGTCTTAAGGACAATAAGAAATATCGCTTTGTATTCAAAAAGTACATGTACATATCTTATACAGTTTCGAAATAATTCATCAGTATATTTGATAACATATCACAAAAGGGACCTCTTTATATATATATTATTATAAAGAAATTCATAATAAACCTGGTCATGTAGTCAAATATTAAACACCGACACGTGTAATATTAATAACAAAAAGACAAACATGAATGGATTAATAAAAACATCGTTTAATTTCGAAAAGAGTTGACGTCTAGTCGATATGTGATCGTGATAAACCCCGCTATGAATAACAATTAAATAATTCTACGGCTAAACAAATATATATTTCTATTCTAAAGTTTAGGTAACATGGGTAAGGGATTGTCAAGTTAAGTATGTTTAAACAATACCCATTCATCTTCATACAATAAAGAGTGACACGTTATCTCTGTGCTTTGGGATTTTAAGACAAACATTTGGATTCACATTACAAAATCTTATGCATAATCTCCTTCTTCTTGTATTTTTTCCCAATTTGTATATTTCTGTATTGTTAGTTAGAAACTCAAGTTTGTCGAAATCTTTTTTGTAACTTTTAATTATGTTACTAGTTTTGTCTATGTATTCTTAATCAAATAATTTATTTTATCCCAAGAAACAATATAGTCGTGTATGTAATTGGTGTTGCGTATTAAAATGATGATTTACTCCGTATTATTTGAATAAATAATACTTTAATCATTTTGTGCAACTAATATTTGCATTAAAACATACGAGATCTTGTCAGAAAACACCTTTCAGAACAATCGTTCATCCCATAATTTACGTCTTAATAATTGTAATGATAATAGGATAATGTTTTATATAAATTTACTACGCCAGACGCGCGTTTCGTCTAACCAAGATCCATCAGTGGCTATTATTCTATACAATAGCTAGAGGTTTCAGAAACTTAAAAGGAAACGTCAGGTATTTATGTTTATATGCATTTATACAGCAATTTGATATTTTTGCCTTTCCCTTGATTTTTATTCCTACTTCAGACCAAAGATCCAAAATATATTATTGTAATAATTTATTATTATTTTATAAAACTCTCTTAAAATTTATACAACTTTTAAATTTTTTAATTATACAACTTATTTAAAATCATAAATATAAAGCAGATAAATACATTAACAAATATTGCCAAAAAGAAGTAAAGTTTTAAAACTTAATAAATGATGTCGAAAAAAAAATAATATCAAATTCCAGGAAATTCGGCAGAAAACAAGAACTAGCCAATCAAAAAAGGTTTTAAACTTAAAGATAGTTTCAATAATAATATTAATGAAATTCAGTAACATCGGCAAGAAAAAAAGAACCGAATCACTTATTTGTACTTCTGAGGAATTGATATATTGAAATTGTTAACACTATATTTCTTTTTAACACTAGATTTTCACATTTCACATTTCATTACAGCTTTTGATATAACGCCAAGAATTGTGGCTTTTCTGTAACTGTTAACATTTTACGTACACAACTGTACTTAGAATAACGTACACAACTGTACTTAGAATATAAACCCTGCTAAATTGTGTGTTGCACTGGAGGACTATTTTTAAAATTTAAATAGGTTTTACCGCCTGTAAATCAGCTATTCTATAAGCATACAAACACAACCAATTTGTTTTTAGATGCCATGTTTACAAGTGCTCGAAGCGCAGATTAGTCTAACGCGTGTACACGGTAGCGTATAAGGTAGGTCCTCTAGTGAAGGGGTTTTCAGGTCAAAATAGTGAACGCCTGGTCGCGTACTGTGGTGAATAGTGCGTATAAAAAGTGCAACGCTCGTTCTACGATTATCTAAATTTTTTCTAAATTTCAAAAAAGAGTAGAATGTAAAGTTATGTTTTTGTTGAAAAATATCACTTCATCATTTGTCCACAGTAAATGGACGTATCATTTGGTCACACAAACTGATTGTTGACTGGTCCGTTGTTTATGTACTGTGTGGCAATCTATCTTTACGTACCCTACATTGATTATTATTTAACTTTGCATTGAGTCATTTTGTTTGCGTTGAGTTTATTTTATGCCCTTTTCGGATGGATTTTTTTTCAGTCTTATGATGGCATCCATACGGAGATTGGGGTAGCCGTAATGTTTCCCACGGCATTACGCAGGAAAACTGTCCATCCGTTTCAATTATTCGGAAACTCGCAACTCAGTAGTATATGACTAACTACCTTAAAAAATTGACCACTACTTATTACTCTTTTGCTGCACTTACAAAATATATTTGAAATATATAAACGTTAAACGTGTAAACTTATTAATTTAAATTTAAATCAATGTTCAAGTGGTATTGATAGATTTTCAAACTGGTAAGATTTTATTTAAATTTAATAGTTGTGTTTATTGTAATTATTTACTGCTAAAAGCTATTTCATTATCATTTTTTATCATAATGAAATAACAGTAATGTATAATTTCTAGTTTTTAATAATTATCGCTTTTTGACGTCAGATATGTGTTATTATTCTAACGTATTTAAAACAATAATTTATCGCAAAATTGAAGTCTTTTAGCGTATTCCAATAAATTCAAGTGTTTATGTAAGACTTACTTCCCAAATCATGGAAATAGGAAAGATAATATAAATTGAATGATAAAAAATTGGAAAGATATTGAAGGGTCGAAAGGAAATGGTATAGAATGAAAACGCAAGTTTGAACCAGGCTGTGTCGGGTGTGGTAAAATAATAGATATAAAAGAGAGATAATTTACACCATCCAGTAACGTTCATGTAAATCAAGTTCAAATAATGCCAATAAAAGTAACGAACGACGGAAATTGTTCATGAAGTTCAGCTATAATTGTCTTCTGTCATGGGTACCAGACTGTCCATTCCAAACAGCAATAACAGAAGAATCCGTAGAGGTAATGTTGTTCTTATAATACGACCTAAATATGGCCGTCTTCTTTGACTTTCAACATAATGTAATGCTATTGAGCTGCAAAATACAAAAATAATTCTTAATTTTCTTGAATAAAATTACGAACATTATAAACAAATACATACAGAACTTATTTTTTTGGATATTATATTGAAGTATTAAAAAATACTTATGTTGTATATGTTTATCTGATATACTAAATATGTGTGATATTTTTTAGTAAAATTATATATGTTTTTTGAAACTACACAATTGTGTTGCTATATAACCACAAGTAAAAACGTCTATAATAAACTATAAATATATACATATATGTATAATTAATTACGGGTATGCCATCATTTAATGTACCCTTGGCATTTATGTTTACATAAACATTACTTGTTTACATAGATTCCCTCATGACTGAGAATCCAGATAAACAAAACGTCTTTGTGTAAAGTGTATCGCTGTTTCAATTGAGCACATAGTATAACAGGAGGTGCGTCGTCCTTTGTTTCTTAACCCTGTGAGCTTTCGATCGTAAAATTTGATAACAATTAAGATTATATTCTGGTAAGAGTTTGGCATCGAAAGTTTTCGCATTAAGTTGTTGTTATCACGGACATCTCAAAATAAAAACGGACAATTAGCTGAATAATCCGTTACAATGATATACATATGTATTGGGATTATCTTAATAAGGCATAAGTCGGAGCCGAATGGTTAGGTACTATTGATCACGTGGTCTGTCAACACTAAGGTGGCGGGTTCGAGTATCACTGCGGGCAGTGTACGCTCCACTTCTATCTTAATTGACAAGGATTGCTAGTTTTGCTACCGATTGTTGGAGGTTTTCTCTGGGTACTTGGGTTCCTCTTCCAATAAAAACTGGACGCCATGATATAGCTGAAAAATTGCTGAAAGTGGCGTTCACCATTCAAACAAACAAACAAACATAAGTCATCCCTTAGACAATTTTAACTTTCAATGTTCTGATATTTTTCATTTATGTTTTACCAACCCACAGACGGTTATGTAAATCGAAATTCCCAAATGAATATGTTGTCTAAAAGCAACAGCTTTACGCTGACTTTAACGTTTTAGAGACCATATTTGCTCGAACTGAAGACAATTGGAGTACTAAAATTAAACTAAAAGGTATGAAGGTTTATCTGATAACCTTGTCTCTAATCATCAGATGTTAAAATTTTGTAATACAGGTTGGTGTTTGGTACAAATTTCACCGTCTTGGAGCTGTTCTCTCGATAACAAAAATGCCTTGGCTGTAATTTTAAAATTTGCAGAGATAAGAATGAGATAACTAATTCAAGAATTTCTTTAGTTTTAAAAATCTCAAGTTGTTTTACTATTTAATATGTAAAATACACTGTAACCAGATAGCGTGACAAAACCAGCCTCTTATATAGTTGAAGAAAAGACTATAAAGTGGTTTGTTTTTCAATCTCCCATCAGCATACACTAAAACATGTCCCCCTGGAAAGTCAAGGAAGCTTTCTATGTAAGCTGTCTATTATTCTGCATTATTATAGGGCTCTACTTTCTGTCTAGAAGAAAAGAGTACAGTCCATTGACCCGTATTACTGCAATCACATCCTGTACTTAACACGCGTTGCAACGGTAAAATGTTATTATTGGCCTATATATTTATGGCTTGTTGTTTTTGAAGTTAATTGTTATAACAAAAACCGCTAATTATGCGCCAAATTGGAATTTAAATTTCATTTTTTAACGATCTGGAATATTAATATCCATTTGTATTGATCAGTATTGTTAACAATTTAATTATTTTTATGGCGGAATATCATTTCGAATCGAAGAGTACACAAAATGGAGTCCAGATATAAATCAACTTTGTTTTTGTTTTACATCAAACTGAGGTTCGCTTTATATATATATATTATACAAAGATGATATAAGCTTTGTCATATTTTTAATTTTAATTCCCTAGACATGTACAAAAAGGCGTATGTATATCAATAAGAAGAGATTTTATTTATAAAATTTATAAAAAAAACTCAGAATTATAGTTTGTAATCGTGATGAAACCTGCTATTAAATAAGATAAAATAGTTTAATAGCTAGACGAACAGACATTTTATTATTATAGTTTAGGTAACTTTGATCAACACATTATCAAGTCAGTAACTTTCAATAATATTTATTAATCTTTGTATTGTTAATATGACTTTGACTGACACGTTATATATTACATGTCAAAATATATGAGTATGTCATGGTTACATTTTTCTTTTGCCATTTATATTATCGCTTAACCATAATGTTAATGTCTGGACCAAATGCTCATCTTTGTTGTATTATTATCAAGTATATTGGCTTTTATCTTTCACATACTTTCCTGTCACAAGTTTAATAGAACATAATCAGTGGAGTTGTTTGTTGTTTTTGGTATGTGAATAATAATTGTTTGCGTTTTGTGTACATTTGCTTTATTTACCCAAAGAAGCATGTTAATAAGTAATCTTTGAGAGCGACAGTGCAGTGAATCGGGTCTTTATCAAAACGTTTCTACTTAAATATTATATAATATCTATATTATCATATGTGTTCATTATATTCCTTATCAGACATGCATAGCAACAATCATTCAGACCAGCCTTACAACAAATATTTCCGTTTTTATATTTTGATATCCTTCCTTTTTTCACTAGAATTAACTCGATCAACCGGAATATTCTTTTAACTTAAAGTACTTCACGATTTTACGCTTCTTAATATGCATTACAAGGAATTAAAAGAATTAAAACTGTGTTTATAAATGTGAATCTACAGTTGATCCAATATTCACATTTTTACATTTCTTGATATGTTTTTAAATGATAGAAAATACATTTATTTTTAACCTTTTGTTACAATATCCGGAAATGTCGCAGATAGTTTTGTTAAATTTCTACTTCTGTCGATTTATTTATTTATATAAATTATATATATTTATAAATATTTATTATTCATATTAACATCGTTATGTTTCAAACATTATTATTTGTTTCAATTTTCAAAGTATCTACAGAGAGATATAATGTTTATTAAAGTCGATAACTTTCTTTATTGTAAGTTGGTCTGTAAGTAGTTTTTGTTATCCTACGGATTTTGAGTCCTTGTCTGGTCTATGGGTTATATTTGAATTCAAGTATTTGATTAAAACACTTTCTTGCACAGTAAAGGAAATAAATGTAGAGTATACATAGGTTGTCTTTTATCAAAAAGTTGTTCAAACATATGTCCTTATAATTTGTCGTTAGTATGCCAAGATTTGTGTTATAATGTTAATGCGAGATGGGAACTATTTAACGATTTACTTTAATTTTGTTATTTTTTTCCTACCAATTCAGCATTCAAGTCATTATTATATTAATTTATGAACTTGAATGATGTATCACAAACATAATTTTGATGTTCCAGTAGTGTTTTTGTGCTGCCTTTACGTCAAATAAATCTAATTGTATTATTGGAATTAATTATTCTACTTGAACTAAATCAAATAAAACACACTAAGATTAATTTATAACATCCAAATAATCTTAATAATAATCAACAGCAGATTTATTTCAACTGCAGAGACAGATGTTTTCTGTCTGAACATTTTTATGTGATAAATATGGACGTTTGAATGAACCTAATAGTCTGAACAGCAGCGTATTTACTTTTTGTACACTGTGATTCTTATTATTGTTTTTTTACATATTTAAATAAAAAGTTGTTATTTCACATGCTTCCTTTTTTTATTGACAGTACATGCCATGTAAAATTTAAAAAAAACAAATGTAACAGCGTTTATTCCGGAAACTATTAGTTTACCTCTTCCTTTTCCACAAAGTCCAAAATATTTTGATTACACTTTAATTGATATTGTCATTTTAAATTGTCAAAGTCTTCTTAATCCCAGTTATTACAATCTGGATTCGAATTCATATGTAGAACGAACAGGATATTTTCTATTGTAATTCATTTTGTTTATTTTATTGGAAAGTCTCGTGGTTTATATTATTGTCAAATTCTTTGTTTATATCTCGTTTCTTGTGTTTATATATTTAAACAATAAGATAAAATTGATTTGATTGTTTGGTATGTAGTTAAATTCTTATTGACAGAGTAACAATTATAACAGGCGAAATATTAATCCAGTGTTTACCTGTACTGTTTGGAGTAAACTTTAAATTTACCCGACAAAGGATTTTTTTTTCTATATATTATTATAATTAAATGTAGTAACTTCATTTAAGATTTTCTTTTCGTATAAAATTTTTTATTGATGATGCTAGTCTAAATTGACTTTGAAAAGTAAATCTTCTATTTGATATTTTGCCTTCACTACAATGATATGCGGCAGGAAAAATTTAATTACCTCCTATTTCCGATATTTTTCACATTCATCCTTCTGTATATACATTGTATTTTGTCTTCCTGGTAATAAAAATAAAGGAATTGATTTTTTCAATCAGTAATCGATTAATGGGTATTTGTTTTTACTGTTATAGTTCCACATAACTTACACTCATACAATAATTAACATTTTGGTGAAATGTTAACTTTCTATAAACAACCGGGTGTTAAAAATAATATAGACGCAAAACTACCGAAATCAATTATACAGCTAGTAAAACATTTTAAGAATTCCATGAATACTAGTATTTGATTGCTTAGTCTCTTCTAATTGTTAACAATTAAGGGGGGATACAGACAGTATCATAAATTAATCTAACATTTAAAGAAGATTTAAAACGCGCGTCTGGCGTAGTAATGTTTGTTAACCTGTTTCTTTGATGACATTTTATTTACTATTTAAAAAGTTAATTAAAACTATAAATTAATTAATATATAATAAGCTATATTTCTGTATCACAATCTATATGTGTACTATTTTCTTCTGTAAGCTCTGGCATGAATAATGTTTAAAAACTGGTGAAATATTGTCCGATCTTTGGACAAGAAATGTAAACGTCTCTGTGTTGTGCTGGAGGTTTTTTGCCTGACAAATAAAAAGTGCTTACCGCGTATTGTCGAGCTTATTCTCCTTTCGTAGATCCCAAAAAATTAAATTTTGAAAAAAACAATTATTTTCTTAAAATATTCAGCGTTTTGAAATGCAGCGGTTTTTTATATTTTGGTAGGGAGTTTTACTCTAGTAAGTCGGCCGTGTTTGTTTCTAAAGGGATCTAATATTGTTTACGAACGTTCGTCTGCTGTTGTGACGTATAATGGTATACGTACAAACCGCCAGACTTTGCAAACAACTAAACCTGATGGTTTTTAAATACACTAAATAAACTGCACCTATTGTACAATTCCGTTCTAATTTAGGTCAGAATTTACTATGGAAAATCGCCCAATAAAAATATTGCATTTGAAACCTATTATTTGATGTTTAACATCTAAGAATAAAAATTGAAAGAAAATACGAGTAATTTCAAAATTTATAAACTGGTGAAAAACATTAATCAAGGATATGTTTGATATGTATCTTTTAATGTTGAGTTGAAGCTTAAATATTCTAGACAAGGCAAATGCTGATAAATGTTAAAAAAATCGAAAAAATTGTCGCTTCAAGGCACGTTACTTTTATTGGAATGTTTACTACCTCGGCACCAGGTCTGTTATGAGAGTCGATTATAGGGAGGGCATGGAGTATATGGATTACCGTAAGCGTTTTCCGAGATGAAGACAAATAACGTAAAGACGAAACACCCAAACGTAAATCATATAACGAAAAGATAAGAAAAGTTTGGGTTAACACAATCCATTATAACTTTTCTCTTCATTCTAGTTGTTGTTTTAGTTGGTTGTAAGCAGATTATATATATTTTATATAATATGGGAAGTAGACCATAGTGGTTAACGTGTTTCGAGGGGCCACACTCTTTGCACAACAAAGACACTTCTCAAACAAGTAAGAAATTGTAGCTATATGCTACTACAACATTTTGTCGTCTCTACCAAATACGCCATATTTGCACATAGAATCCAACATTTTATGCACGTTAGTCCATCCTTTTCTACGTTTATTTATTGATTGTTACATTGTATTTAAAATCAGGGATTTTAAATATATTTCCAGGTTTAGTACTGTTCGTGTGCGTAGTTATGGTGATCCTTTACCATTTTGCTGAAAAATCTAGTAAACATGGCAGACCGTGACCTTGTGTCTTTAGTAGGAAATGTGTATAATTAGTTTGAGAAAAACTTGTAAATTGTAATACTGTGATGGGAAGCCAACAAAAAAGTCGCCCAAAATCCCCATGAATAGGATTTTTCAGTGCATGAAAATATGCATAGAAAATATTTTCATTTCATTAAATTTCATTGAAATCGGACAATTTGACATTTAAGGTGGGGCGGAGGCTAGAGAGGAAGTGTGGTAAAAAAATAGTCAACTGTATCAGTGTACCAATTTCCATTGAAATTTCATGAAAACTGAAATGATAGATCACACAATTTTTGTTTTGGGCAACTACGTAACTGTGGGTTGCCAATACAAAAATCTTCATACCAAGCCAAAATTGAGTTTGACAATTTAAAAAGTGGATTGATCAATTTCAGATCAGCCCCAACATACTCACAGTTTCGTGTTGATCAGACATCGCATATCTAGGAAGGCAAGATTTAAAGAAAAGAAGAAAAAGAAGAATGATAATGCTGATTGTGATTGCAAGGAGGTAACACAAAAAGTCCCCCCTCTCGTCTACAAAAATAGTCTTCATGTTCAGGACACCCATTTATCCAGATAACCCTATTTCAAGATATTTAAGATTTTAAAAAATGTTGACCCAATTTTTCTAAGGCGGCCATTTGGAAATGGTGGCCATCTTCAAAAATCTAAAAACGATGTACACTAGACATAACATTCGTGGTCGGGGACTTAAGTGCATTTTGTCCCATACTGTCTACCAAATAAATCTGGACACAACTAGACATGACATGTTAGATTTGAGCATTTAAATCTATACAATTTTGTTGTAATCGGACATGTTTGACGTTTTGTTTTATTTATTTGTTTCCTATACCTCCTCTGGACGGATATACATTGTTCCGCATGTCGATCCGTCCGTCCGTCTGTTCAAATTTGTTTGGTTTCTGGATGATAATTCAAAAAGTTTTTATTCAATTTGAATAGAACTTCGGGATATTGTTATATATCAGGGTGATAAGAAACCTATTGATTTTGGGGGAAATCCGTCACACATAAAGGCCGCAGTCCACTAAAGTTTTACAAAACAGATTTTCCGGACAATAAGTCAAAACATTTCCATTTGTTTTTGATGAAACTTTGGGATATAGTTTCATATTAGATAGATAAAACGACTATTGATTTTGGTGGATTTCCACCAAATTTCAAGGTCACAGTTTCCAAAAAAAACTGAAGACATTTTTACAAAAAGGTTGTTTCCGGACAATAATTTAAAAAGTTTGCTTTTAATGTCAATGAAACTTTAGATAAATATAATTCATATAAGGCGGAAATGAAGTATTTTAATGCTGGAGGGATTCCATCAATGGTCGAAGTCACCAGTCAACAAAAAAGTTAGAAATTTTTCCAAAATTTTACAAGGGGCATCAGTGATCGCTAGATTGACTTTTCAATGTTTTTTGTTGGGGGATAAATGACCGCTTGTCAAAATTGTTTTTTGTCTAATTTTTTTCTTTACAATTACTCCGGATAGTCAACTGTATCAATCTACTAAATCGCTAGAGTCATCCCAGAAATCTGAGAAATGTACTTTCAAAGGCGTCATTTTTCATTTTGAAAAATCTAAAACTGATGTAATGGCATTCTTGGGTTGTGCAAAGTTTCATGGGGATCCCTCGACTCGTTCGACAAGTAAAAATGGCAGAGAACCTATGTGGTTATAAATAAGAAAAAAAATAATAAGAAACTGGGAAAAAACTATGTCCTCCGACACTTAAATATATATTTATAAACACTAACTGAATATGTTACATTGTCTAATGCTGGCCTCTGGTGAAGGTCGTTATTCATTTACAATTGATCAGGTGTTCTGTCAACACTAAGGCTGGGTGTTCGAGTCTCACTGCTGGCAAGGTTTTGCTCGACTCCAATATTCAATGATAAAGATTGCCAGTTTTCCCACCGTAATTTGGGTGCTTAGAAAGTTCGCATAGAGCCCGCTCGCAATGATATATTTCTTAAACTTTGTTTAAAATTGCAAACATTGTTAATATAGTGTATATCGTATTAGCTTCAAAAACCAATATTACCACTTAAAGCGTCCTTTTAGATCCAGTTCTAAATTTAAAATCAAATTATAATATGGTCAGACCATATATTTGTCTTCATACCTCGGTATAAAATATTGACGTCTGACCATGTTTCAATTCGCATTAAGCCCTCTTGCAATAATCTAGTTTTAAACAATGTACGAATATTATGTTTAGATAGCTATAATAATTATAGGACTACAAACAATACCAAAGAACCGAACCAAAATCTAGAATTTATTATTTCATTTATTACTGTGTACTTTATTGCAAATCAAATATGTTTTTATTAATGCCTATTTTTAAGTATATTCTTTAGAAATTTATTATTTGCGAGCTATAAATACAAGAAATATCAGTGGAGAAAATATCTGCAGGAAATAAGGAACCTTCAACGGTAAAAAAAATAGTTACAATACATAGTTATTTCCAATGGACAAATTTCCTCGAATAACTTCAATGTATAATTAAAATGTTGCGATTTAAAATTCGAATGAAAATATAACATGTAAGAACCATGTCTGAAATGTACATAGTCCATCGCATTGCCACGTTGCTGATATATAACAACGCTGAAAACTCTGCGTGTGGTAAGGTGGGATTTTACAGTTGACAATTTGACAAAATAATTGTAGAATATTATGAACTTCTTCGGGATTTGCGATATATCTCAGTCGGATAGGTCACACAGTATAGACACGAATTACATATAAACATGGCACATTATTAAGTTTGGATTGTTTATAACACGGCGGGAAGTTACATTACATTTCTAGATTATTAACAATTTAAATATTTTAAAATTTACAATAATCAAAGAGGTGCAGTTAGAAAAACTTTAAAATTGAAAATATTATTTGCTCAGTTTTTGTAAACTTCATGTAATGGAGGAAAAATTTGTCAATGTAGACCTTGCAGCAGTACTACTATAAAACCAACATCGTAGTAGACAATGTCAGATTCCAGAACAATATCAGTGTATTATGTAACGGTGCATATAGTTCAAACTGCATATATATAATTAAATAAAAGTAATATGTTTTTGTATTATTAGTCCTAAAATATGTTTATAACAGACGTCATTTGTACTGGAAATATCTGACACTGTGAGGAAAGTCAGCGCTGCACCGACTACACACAACTATGGGATAATTCTATTTCAGCCAATATCTTAGTCATATTCGGTAGGTACACGAAAAATTTCCTGGTGCTGGACGCACATAACTGCTCAGAGGTGGCGTCTAGCGGAGTCATTCTCATTGGTTGTGGTGTCAAATTATATTTCGGAAAGCATCTAGGTAACGTCGGTAGACATTGTATCCGCCATACGAGGCCCCTCGTCTCTACCCAACAAAATACATTTTTCCAGTGGCAGCAAAAATTGCGTTTTTGTTGTTCTATCTTTATTACCCGTTGATTTATTGTTTGGTAACTTGTTTCTTGCTTCGAAAATAGACGAAATATTGCTTATTAGACGTTTAAAATATTCAATTAATAAACTTAGCTAATTTCAAGTTTTAAAGATTTAAGGTTTAAAAGGATAAAATTTATATCACCACCCAAATATCCATATATTTTCAGCTTCAGCTAAATTTCCTGTCCATTTTGCCATCCCGTTTGACAAGCTTATTAATAGTCCTTGTTCTGAGTATAGAAGAAATGATAATTTTGCAAGAAGTTAAGCAACCTTTTTCAATCAATCTTCTCAATTACTGTACTACTGTTTTTTTTACTAAATGTAATTGTAGACTGTCTTGTAAATCAGTTCTAATGTAATCGTCGGGTTGGTGTACTGTATTCCTTTACCGGACTTACCCTGAATTGAATGTCATTGACACGACAGGCATATATTCAACATTTTAATTTTCTTTAGAACCTGAGTTCTTTCTCGTTTTTTTTGAGAATTCGAGCCGCTAGTTCTTGTTTGTGTGTTCTTTTTGTCTTTATTATTGTTTGTCTCATGGTATTGCAGAAGTGATTAAAGAGATTTGATTGCTTCTTTAATATTTTGTTTATTTTGTTCACATCTGATGGGATCACAAATGTAATTGGGTTCTACTGCTCAATAATTTGATACACGTAGTTACAAATACATATTTGTATAAAATATTTCTATGTAATGTTTTGTTCAATTGAAAGAAAAAAGCAAAGAAAACGGCCGAACAACGAGTCAAACTTCAAGGAACAATTGCAAATTAAAAAAGTGAGTATCCCGAACCCAATAAAAAACAATGGGTGCACTCACCTTGAAATGACACCTTGTACACTGTGTTGTTTATGCTGATGAAGCATGATCTGGTTTTAAAGAACAGAGAGGACAACTTAATAAATACAATTTACTGACCTTCGTACTATGTCTTTCAGTAGTTAAAATTAAAGTACTTTTCGTAAGCTCTTGCTACTTTTGCCATAATATTTCACTGAATGAAACTGGCTTTTGTTTCATATCGTAGGTTAAAATGCTTGTATGTCAATGCCAGCTAAATGGTATCTGTACGTTACTGTGCAACAAAAATGAAGTCTGCACAAGGAACTACTGGCATGACAAAGATTCAATTAAAAATAAATCACACCAGAATTGCAGTTTACTTCAATTTGATCTATGAAATAAAATTGCTAAACACATATTATTACAATATCAAATTTGAGATTAAAGACAGAACAATACAAAACTACAACCTGTGTCAAAGATCAGTAATAGGTACGACGAAAATGGTTATAGCTGCTGCTTATATAAAATAATTGATTTTATGTTAAATCAAAGGTGTTATTTTAACTATTTCCCTGTTTCAAGTTATAGTCGCCCCGACAGATTCTTAGGTATTTCTATTAAAATCGATCTATATGTTTGCCATAAATTACTAAAAAACTAATATTGTCAAACATTTGGTAATGAGCTGGACCATCACCAGGATGAAGAAAGTCAATGGAAAAGATACAGGGTATTAACGGCTAAGGGCTTGTGAGTAATAGGAAATGACAACTTATTAGGTCTGTTCGCCCTTCATACAGATGAAAAGAAAACAAAGGTTATAAATGTTTGATGCCTAACATTGTCCACCTGTTGACTGATCTCTAGCTGTTACTTTTTGGGGTGAAAACAATAACAGGAACTGGGGTAAAGAGTACAATTAGGCCTGACTTTTGACTTTCTAACTATTTTGCGGTTCAAACGATATAACATTGTTAGATCAGTGCAATCGATGGATTACTGTGAATAAATCGTCTGTTGTTACTGCTTCGTAGATTACTTGATAACAAGCATTTATGTGTTTGGGAAGATACAATTTCTTTCACATTTCTTTCTCGGAAGGTAATTTGGAATGATTTTTGGGCGTCGAATTCTGGAAAGATTCATGGTAGTCATTCCTACCATAAGAAAGATATTTGACCATAGTTATCATTTTTACTACGGATATCTATATATTTTAATTTTAAGATTAAACACTTTAATTTTAAGACAAACAAATTAAAATGGTCCAAATTTTCTGTTTCCAGACAGTTCAATTTATATACAAGTATATTTGTTTTTACAAGTATTAAAGGTTGACACCAATTTGCTTTCGGGTATTGCTTTTAATATCTAAATTCCCGATAGCTACAGCACAAGTAATTTCTATACAGTAGGTGGTAGTTTGTCAGTATCGGGCATTCAGTTTGCTTAAACCTTTGTATACAAACTATGGTTCCATTAAACTTTCAACCTGACGTGACAAAGTTATCTTCTTAAATGAGCAGTTGCCTCAACTAACAAAAGTTATTGATTTTCATAGATAATTTTTTTATTGTTTTGTATGTTTCTGCAGGTACCGGCGTGAAACGTTTAACAACATATAACATCACAAAACCTTTATTTAAATATGCTTGGATAAAAAAATAGTTTTTTAAAATCCATACACACATTTTTTCCAAGCTTATATTATTGGTTTTTTCGTTGGGGGCATTTTCCTTTTCACAGCTGATACTTGATTGGCATCAACGACATTCTCTTTATCCTCGTCCTTTTTTCTCTTCATACTAAAACATAGACGTTTATTTTTTGCATGTGGAATAATTTTTGAAAAAGCGTATTTAAAAGGAGTTACATTTGAATGTGCTATAAAGATATAAAACTACATCTGACATCTCTTTGAAATTTTTTATTCAAAACAAGTCAGCTTTATAGGTACTACCTTACTACTTTCAATAATATTTTACAATGTAAATGACTTACCGTGAAGGAATAAACCAAATGCAACAGCTACACAAAAACAACAGGCCTAACGACGCCAAAGATATAAATATGATGCCCCATAACTTCACTACAATATTAAGAAAAGCTTATTAATATGATGCGTAGCCAGTAGCATTGTTGCTTTGTGTAATGCGATTAGTTTAAAATTAGTTATGGTGTATATACGCAGACCTCTCATGGCATTCTGACATAACAAATTTAAGACAAAAACAAGTTTGAAAACGAAACATCGATGTTGTTGGCCATGTGACATTTGCAAAGTGGTCTTATTGTCAATCAGTGTGTCGAATGTGGGCATTTGAATACACTGCACAAATTCCTTCGCCCATTTTGAAGGCTAACCTTGTGAGCCTAAGAAGCCAGGTCTTATTTTCATATAAAAAAGTATTGTTTTTTTAAATATTGCTGCGCCTATTACGAATTCGAGTGTAGAAATGTTGGTTCTGTTGTTATAAAAGGTGTGCAATACAGCAACTAATTATAGAATGTGGTTACTGGGGAAACATTTAGTGCAATAATGTGGACATATATACTTTGCGTGCAGTTCCTCCCATAGAATAATATATTGCATTCACATATGTAGTTGTTCACCTCGTCTACGCATCTACCATAGAAACATGGACTGTCCTCGCAATCATCTTTGTCTTAATTAATAAAAAAAAAATAATAATTTTAAGTGTTCAAGTTAGAATTTAGGTATCTCTGCTAAAACGGACAAAACAGTAGAATTAAAAAAAACTAAGGAGTTTACATACCATATCTATATTCTACTTTTATAGATTTTTTTTGTTTTTACAACAAAGTTTAATTTGTATATATAATCAAACTGGCAAAGCTCAAAAACTGTATGTGGCAGTTTTACGAAAACAAGAGTGGTGTTCGTCCATTTTAATTTTGAATGTTATCAGTCTTGAATAAAGACGCCGAAAATATCAGATACAATTTTGAAAGGTGCCATCTGCTTGAAATATTGCCCAGTGTATCCGAAGAGAAAAATCTTTCAGATAAAAATATTTTTTTATTGTGCAGAAAATATTTTGTTTTTCACATTTACCTAAACACATTTTTAGTAAAACAGAAATTGCATGATTATGATACTAAACTTCCAATTTGGGGAAATCAGACAAGAAAAAATATTTAAAACAGTTTGCTAAATGTTGTCCATACCAATTTCACAATGTCTTCCAATATAACCTGTTGTGCAGACACAAACATATTCGCTACCAAAATCAATGCAAGTTCCATTGTGGCATTTAGACTGACCACAGTCAGATACGTACACTGGAAGATGATCGACGTTAACGGGATTTCCTGCAAATGGAAAAATAAAACATAACGGAACAACATACTCATTTTGTGGAATAATATTAAATTTCACATATAAATATATTGATGATGTGTTTTCAATTGCGACCCTCAATTTGCTTCCGTTAATATATTCTTCAGAACTTAAACAGTAGTTAAGACACCACAGAAACAACTAGATCATTTAAAGACTTTTTAACTTCGAATATGACACCAACGGTAATCTTAGCACAAAAATTTACGACCATCGAGACGGTTAAGTTTCAAAACTTAAAATTTTTTTCTTCTATGTAGCAATATACTAGCTTTTCCTGCCTGCATATGGTGTCAGCATTTAGCGAGTAAACTGATTTTTGCATGCGTCACCAAATTGGTAAATTCTTCGGGATAACTTATAAACTAAGGATACAAGAAAAAGCGACTCGTCAGTGCCTTTTATAAGTAAAAATAGATACCATTTTCTTGATGAAAAATATTCAATCTCGTTTGAAAATATGATTGCCGACGAAAATTTCCTATTTTTAACTTAGTACACAGTGACAATGCTTGGATACATCTATTAATTACAAGTGGTATATGATACCCATCAATTTTCATCAACAAAGCAACTGACAACTACATGTACAGCAATGGAAGCGGGAAATTTGACATGCCATAAAACATGGCTTAAGTTACCATTTATTTCCAAATGACTGTACCAAGTCAGGACCATTGCTATATTTGCTATGTTTGGTTGTTGTTCTAAATTTTCCCAGTTTCTAAGGACTTTGATTTGTTGATTGTCTTTTTGACAGTTTCCTTTGTGCTCGGTATTTTGATATTACCTTCCTTTCTGAATGAACACAACTATTACAAATTTATCAGTTATATGTCGTATATACAGGTTGACAAAAACTACATGATAGTATCACTTTGTACGAATTATTTTGTAGATTGAAAAGAACAGCAGGCAACGTCAATATGCTAAATTATTCCTCTTTATCCAATATTCATTGCTTGTGCAGTTAAAATTCTGTTCAAGTACATCATTTTTCCCTTGATCTTAAGTCTGTGAATTTGTTTAAGTCTGAGTATGGCTGACATATTGCTGGCTGGACGTTGAACAAGCCCTTCGCGCCATCATTAAGTGGTGAAAAATCGAGTTCCTCTCATTAAGGTATTTTAGGAATATAAAAGTAGGTTTTAAAGGTAAGAAAGTGCATTATTTATTATTTATCACACCTCGTAGCTCGACTAACGAACACATTTGCATACAGAGGACTGCAATTAAAATATACTGTTTTACTAAAAACTGAGTGTTTCCATTTTTCTCTCCTCAAAATCTCTTACACTTCTGTTGAATGGATATTAAATAGTGGGTGTGTATGTTGCGTTGAGATTTGTCAAAAATGAACTGGATGTCCTGAAAATTACTGTTACATACCATTTATTAAAGTGTGCTGCCCCTGTGGTGGTATGATAACAGATGCCTGAAGAGGACTTGACGATGCATATAAAGATGCTTTTAATGAAGTCTTAGTTAGAAAAACAGCTGACATTTTAATTATTACCTGTTGTAGAGGGTTGTCGAACAGTTGTTACTGAAAGTGCCGTTGAAGTCGATCGAAAAGTTGTAGTGTTGCTTTGTCGTGCAGATGTTGTAAGAATGGATGTTGATCTCGCTGCCATAGTTGTAGGCATTGAAGTTGCTGGAGGTGTCATTGTAGTTGTTATTTCAGTTCTCTTAGAAGTTGTAACCTGTAAAGTTGGAGGTTGTCCTGTTGTTTTTCTTTCAATGGTAGATATTGCCGTACTATATACTGTTGTCGATGATTTATTAACTGTTGGTTCAAAAAGAAAAGATCAACTGAAGTTAATTCAATAAATTGTTTTAAACGCTATTTTAAAAAAAATGTTTTTGAAAACTCCGATTGTTCCAACAAAATTTAAGTTAACGACTAAAATTGAGCACTTAAAGAATGAAAGTCAAATTATAGTTTGTTAGCAAGTACCCGAAAGCGATAGCGAATTTAAGACTGTTGGCTGTTGTTTTTAAACATGTATGTGACCCATAAAGTGAGCTTTAAAATTATAGTTTTTCTGATAATTTCTAATAATCACTGTTTTATAGTCCGTCAATCGTCTTAAGTGATTCTTTAATCAATACATTTTCCAGAAATGTTTGATTGTGGGAGTGAGTATTGCTTTTATGTTGTATATACATTTTGTATTCTATGTTTTGTAAATTTTACAAATACGTCAATTACAAGTTTGAATTGAATAATTGAGTAAATGATTCTGACGAACTGTAAAATTAATTATAATTATATTAATTATATTGCCGTCATTATATATAGAATATATGACATTTTGTTTGTGATGCAGACTTTATCACGGCCAGTATTTTTAGGCTATATCTCTAAGGAACTACTTTTTTTGTCGAAGTAATATGTGAAAAACGGCGTGCTACATTATTTAGCGTCAACGTCATTCAACCGGAATGTGGAGTAATGAATGAATTTTTTTTTCATTGTTTCTTAGAAGGTATGTCATATTACATCGTTTATGTAATAGTTTGTGAATGAGAATCTTTTATTCTACTGTTATTTTAATATGAGGTGTCAAATATTGTGTTTTTAATATTTTGCTCTATGACGAACCATATTATTTCAAATTTATGTTGCCAACGTTTCTGACCGTTTTCCGATGAAGTGTCTGTTTCACTTGTTTTCTATATATTTTGTATTTTATATCGTTATCATTTTTGGTAACTGTTTAGTGCTGTGTTATTTTTAATTTTCAGTACTTTGCAGTGACAAGGGGAGATACGATGTACACATCATTTATTTGAAAATTCAAATTGTAATTAAATATGCTTATGCGATAAGTTGTAGGTTCTCCTGTAGGACAAAATTTACTGCCGTATTAATACTATTACAGTTTTGTGATTTGTCGTATTAACCCCCAAAATGGCGAAGTTATTCAAGGTAGCTCTGAAAACGTAGATCTGATGATCTCTATGGGTTCGGTTTTTTTCTTTGTTTATTTTTGAACATTCTGTTAGTTACTGTGACGTAATCATTGCTAGATTCATCCGCAGCCCTCTGACCTGATAAATTCGGTGATAAATGCCAGTACGTTGTTACTGACTTTATCAACGGTACACCACAGAGGGGAAATTTACGAATTACCGATAAATGTGCGTTTATTATCACCACATTACCTGGATAATTACCGGTAGATACATTTGAATATATTTAAGTACTCACTATATTGACAGCTAGCCCCAAAGAAATCGTTTGTACAATTGCAAATTGCTTGATATACTGGTCGACCATTCTGCAAGACGTATTGGATCTGGCAAATACCATTATTTGCACATAGTTTACTATCGCATGCACCTATAATAAAACACGTGTCAATAACTGCAGGTTTTTTTAACACTTAACTACACGTGCATTTGGAAAGCCCAGTCAGATGATTTAGAGTACCATGTATCGAGATGGTAACATACCCCATTCGGATTCAGTTAATAGCACCCGGTTTGGCAGAACATATCTAGCACCATAACCCTCTGAACAAGTCATAAGACAATCGAACACGTTTTGTGTATAAACGTTTAGTAGTTTCAACGTTTTATTTAACTCAAAAGATTAAAAACTATACATAAATAATTTTAATTAAAGATATGAAAAATCCTTATTGTTTGATCTTAAACATAATTAGAATCTTATTGCTGAACACAATAGAATACTAATACTTGTTTCCCTGATTCCTACCCTTATTCCAGACAGGAACAATGGTTCATATAATTAAACACTCATTCCCATAGCGGTTCCCAAAATCTATTCCAACTTTGAATTAATTAAAAAAAGATAAAATCCCTATTTTTCTGCAACATATCTTACGAGATTTTGTTTAAGCATTAAGCGACTACTATTGATCACGTGGTATGTAAACACTAAGGTTGTGGGTTCGCGTCTCAATGCGGACAGAGAGTACTCGACTCCAATCTTAATTGACAAAGATTGCCAGTTTTCCTCACGAAGGTCGGGAATTTTCTCCGGGTACTCCAGCTTCCTCTCCAATAAAAACTGGTGGCTATGATATAGCTGAAAAATTGCTGAAAGTGGCGTTAAACACCATTCTAAAAACAAACATGTACCATGATAAATAGATAACTAAGACCTATAGGTCATTTTTGGTAAGTTGTGCATTTAGTGTTTTTTACGATTTACTTTACTATAACTTACTAATTTCACACGTCCCACCAGAATAACCGGGTGAACAATAACAACGGTAGGATTTAAATCGTGAAATACAGGTTCCATGTTTACATGGATTACTCTGGCATTCATTAAAGTCTGAAAAAAACCAACATAATTGATAGGTGTTAAGCAACCGATTCAGATGTCTACAACACTTTCTATTAAATTCATTTAACTTTTAAAGGCAGAAAAAAAGCGAAAATCATCTTAGAAGATATCTGACAAGTTGTAAAGTATATATAGTTTTTAAAATGGAAATGAACAAAAGTAAGTGACAATAAGGACGTTTAAAGTCGACCGAAAAGAATTTGTCACCATAAATACGGCATATGTTATTACCAAATGGGATATATTTACAATCTTCATTTTGCAGTATTCCAACATGATAATTTTGTTCTTTTAATGAATGTTAAGTGTTTTTGTTTGCAATGATTAAATTGAAACAAAAAATGTGTACTTAATTGATTACTGAATCTGTGATATTTGAAGAGGCTTTGCCAGATACTGAGACAGTTTTTGGCAACCAGCTTTTGGGTTATAAATCGGAAAGCATTGCCGCTGGTCGTGAATGGGAGGTGTTAGATCAAAGCCAAGTTCTTTTACCATAATGGCCTTTTTTTTAATTTTCACAAGGAATAGCGCTATGAAAAGCGTTTTATAATGCAATATTTTCTGTCATTACCAAACATTTTAAATTTGTATTCTGTCAGTGAAAAGTTCATGTTCGTTGGCATATTCTAGACTTCTAACTAATATATTGCTTTTTTATTTGTGTTCATCATTAATAAATTTATCGCAACCTTAAAATAAAGAGTGCAAGTTGCATAACACTCTCCAACATGACATCTTTATGGTCTAAAGCCATGTTTTTAAAATTTTATACTGACAACCCTTTTTATGTTTTTTTTTCATTTTTAACTTGTCTTGGGGGTTGAATTGAACAATAGTTTACTATAAGAATTTCATTAATTAACGTTATACATGTTCTAAGTAATTAAATATTTTTAATATCCCTGACACAATTATATATACATGTATGTAAACATTTTAGCATATATATGTTTCTTTCCTGTCAAATGTCTGGTGTTTTCACCTGTACTCCGACTAAATTTAAAAGTTGAAAGGTACATGTATATAATAAATATCTTTAAATTTAAAATTTATTAAAGATTAAAGCGCTCAAGCAATAACCAAATTTGTTGAACAATGATTTAAACAGTAAGTCACATGTATATAGCCGCTTACTGTTTTAATACTCACATTCGTCACAGCATCTTCCCCAAGTTCCAGAGGCACAGTCACATTTGTTTGCGATTTTGTTAAAGTGACCGTTGTTGTAACAGTTTTCTGCACAAGGCTGTGTTTCAGTGGTTAAGTGGTTGAACGTATCTTGGTTTATTTTGCAATAATTTAAACACTGATCCAATGTGCTCACTTTATTCACGTTACAGCATATAGGTTTCTGTCTTATTCGTATCCCCCCACCACATTCCTGGTTGCATTCTCCCCATTCCAACCAGTCACCAATGTCGCAAGCACGGTAGTTTTTACCGCAAGCTTGACCAAAGCCATCAACACAGGGCCAAACAACAATTATATAACACAAAATAACTGTAACTGTCATTTGTTCCCTTATTTATGAAACTTTATAAGACTCCAATGTTTCCTTAAAAAGATTACGTAACCAATAACAGCTTGCTTGCTGATACGAATACGCATAAATGACAAAAATGCATGGTCTGTAGTGATTATATTAAAAAATCTGCAGTCAAATTGATCAGTGATAAGAACATATTTTATAGTTACTAAGTGTAGATTTTAATAGTTAAAATATACACCTGGAAAAAAAGTATTACAACACCAAATATAAAATTATTAAAACAAATAAAATAAATGGGTCACGCAACTTGAAACTTGCTATTCTAATATGGATTTACATTATTATATATTGATAAACAATAAAAAAATACAAACAAAATTAGCATCCATCTGAATACAGATAACTTTTGATGTTATAATTAAAAAATCTTTGTAATCAGCTCCCGTCACATCTTGAACACTATGAATATGACTTCTTTATTCAAAAGTAACACCAAAAAGATCTGGTCTTGAGATTTCATATCTGCTTTTACATTCCAAGCGCATCAGCCTATTAATCTCATCAACTAACACCGTTAAATTTCTCTGTACAGTTAACTTGTCTTGTGGGTTGAATTGAACAATAGTTTAGCATAACAATTTTATTAATTAATATTAGACATGTTCTAAGTAATTAAATATTTTAAATATTCCTGACGAAATTCTATATGCATGTAGTTGCATGTATATATTTAAACATATATATTTATCTTACCTGTCTGGTGTTTTCATCGGGTACTACGACTTAATTTAAAAGTTGTTTTCATCGGGTACTACGACTTAATTTAAAAGTTGTAAGGTATATGCAAAATATGGATATACATGTACATGTATGAATAGACAATTAAATAAAAAATCCAAACAAAATTAGCATGTACCTGAATACAGATAAATTTTGATTTTATGCCAAAGAATCTTTGTAATCAATAAACATTATGAATATGACATCTTTATTCAAAAGTAACACCAAAAAGATCTGGTCTTGAGATTTCATATCTGATTTTAATTCCAGGCACATCAGCCTTTCAATCTCTTCAACTAACACAATTAAATTTTTCTGTACAGATAAATTTAAACTACCACGTTTTGTAAGATATATAGTGCCAAAACACTAAAGCAGTGATGGATAGTGTTATCAACGTGTCTTCCACATATGCATCAAGAAACCTGCATCAGACCAGGATTAACGTTAAACGCAATGTGGTTTAATGAACAGTAACATAAAAAGAGCTCTGTAGCCGAATGTTAAAGCCTTTAGCTGCTCGCTATAGCTGTCAGCTATTGGTTATCGAGATCCAGTCCACATTATACGTTTACAGAATTGTTGCATTCAAGTGAGTTGATTGCGAAATCGGCAGTATCATACGTTAATAATTCTGGTTTTCCCTGATAAACTGATTGATTTCTCTTTTATTAGCTTTGCTTGTTTTGCCGGGGGGGCTACTTTTTACATATAAGTTTATTAAAGAACATTTTATTTTAGGTAGACAAATGTAGACAAAAGCTAAAAATTCAAAAGTTAAAAGTTCAATGTATCCAAGCTTCCAAGATTGGTGGTTTTTTCGTTGGCGGCAACGGTTTTTTCGATGGTGATATCTGATTTGCATCAAGAACATCCTCATCATCATCTTTTCTCTTCTTTTTACTAAAATTAAGGATTGACGGTTTACGAGCGATTCATAAAACAAGTATTGATTAAAATAAGGAGAATAAAGATAGGGCTAATTGTTCAAGAGCTATAAGAAGTTATCTACCATATTCATGTGAGAAAGAAATTTTTCATCCTCTTTTATTTTATGACCTCTTATCTCGTTTAAAATTAACACAATCTCTATCAGTTTGATTGGCAACCATGCTGTCTAGATTTCCCCGAAAGGAATATTTTTTGAAAATCCAGGTAACATTTAGCAGCTCATTCAGACCATTCTTCTACCGTGGAAAAACGTCTCCGAAAGAAGAATAAACTGACTACTAGGATTAATATTTAGTCGTTCGCTACATGTAGCAGTCACCGATGAATTTTAAAATATATGGTTACGTTTTGCTTTGGTCAACATTGTAATTATGGTTGTTGAAAAAAAGAAGACATTGCGTAATTCTCTTATCAATTAGATAATCATATAACATTAAAGACGAATATAAATTATAGTCTTTTTGTTGATTATAAAACAAAATTTGACCCCAGGTTGAGATTTTTTAAAAGTAAAAATAACAATGTGATGCCTCTCAACGAAAACTCTTTGCAATGTTATTTTATTATTAGATAGGCATACCGTGAAGGAATACACCCAATGCAACAGCTAAACATAATCAGCAGACACATCGACGCCAAGGATAGAAGTATGATGCTCCACAATTTCACTACAATGTTAAGAAAAGATCCTTACTACAATATTTGTTTGGATATAATTTTAATATTTCAGCTTATAGCTTTTAAAATTTTGGGCAAACATTATAACAACTGCAAAATAGGGAACATCAAGCAAATCACAAATTATAGAATGGGATTGCTACATTATAGTGAGGCTCGCAAAATATACTTATGTTGGAACACACCAACAAATTTCAAAATGTTGTTCAAATTAACTGAAACAAGTATTATAAAGGTAAAAAAACTCCTTTGTACTAAGCATTATTAATAATTAGAAAACAATAAGATAATTTATTTTGAATATATACTTTGTGCGCAGTTCTTCCCGCTAAAGAATGCGTTGCATTCACAGACGTAGTCATTCACCTTGTCTATGCAATTACCATAAGAACATGGACTGCTTTCACAATCATCTTCGTCTAAATAAAAAAAAAACAAAAACTGCTTTGTAATGTTCAAGTTATCATGTCAACAGAAATATAACATAATTTTGTCAAGAAATATTCAATTTTCTGAACCATTTACATGATATAATATGTTTAAAACGTTTAAATATTTCTAATTATTTAATTTTAGCGATTGAAACTTGAGAGTTCTAACGGTAGCGTTGACTTAATATAATTATTTACATTTGAACGGCGTAAACATAAACTATATGACCAATTCAAGTTATTTCGTAGAAAGCAAATTTAATTATTATATGACATCAATTTTATTATAGTTTATTTATTTATAACAAATTTATATAATTTATCAAAATGCAGAGATGTCGCTCGATCTGTTGCTACATTGTCAAAAGTATAATCGCATGGCAATGGCGCTCATGATCGGTGATCGCGATTTTACAAAAATGAACTCTTTTTGCAATGATCGTCTAAGTTTTAACACCTTTTGTATATTGGAAAGTCGAGGTCATAAGAAATGTCGTAGTATATGGTTCGTTGTTGTGTTTTTCAATCTTTTTTTTATATTAAAATTATCAATGGACCAAAAATCATTGGAACTGATTGGAGGGTGCAACGAAATCATTATTACTCATTAAGAAGAATGAACCATCTTTGAAGAAATTTGTCGACATAAAATTACATATTCTATGTTTATTTAGTATTAAGACGAAATTTAAAGTCCTACGAAATGCCGGAAATCGGCAGAGAAAACAGGCATATGACTAGGCCGAATAAAGGCCTATTCAAAAGATTGAAAGATACAGAAAAGGGTTTTATCGAATATGATCATAACTTTTTACGTAACGTATGTATTTGTGTTTGTAATAACCTTGCGGTGTTGTTATTTACTGGTAAATTACAACTTGAAAAAACCAAAATGTTGTTAATCGTGAAAAAGGGGCTGAAAGTGTGTGGCAAAAGACACTAGACAGTGGAAAAGATATGGAAAAAGGTAAATAGGTCAGACAGATAGTCACTGGAAATTAATATTGGGTATATATACGCACTAACAACCAAGTCCAATTTGATATTAAATATTATAATTTGCAACTTTAGCATCATACAACTCCTGACAGTCAGTTTGACACGCACACACGCGCTGAACGTCTTGTTGGACATAGCCCGAGGCCAAAGGTGGAATGTTTTAAACACCCATCGGGGCTAGATAAGATATTTAACACAGCTCACAGCGCTAGATAGGACTTGAAGTGCTAGATAAGATTTATGACAAAGACTTTGATAGAATTAGGTGGTTTGCTCAGTTTAATAAACTAACCCTGAAATTATTCTAACACTAACACAGATAGAGCCTAATGCCACGGCGGTAGACTGGACGTTTGACACAGCCTACAGTGTAAGACAGAACGCATGATACAGCTTAAGGCGCTAGATTTGATATATGACAGAAACTACGGAGCTAGAAGCGACGTCAAAAAACGACTACGGCCCAAGACTGGACGTTTGACAGCGAACGGAGCTAGACAGGACTTATTCATCAAATATGTGTACTTATTTTATGACTTTAAAATCATTTCCGTAAACATAAAAAAACTGCTATGAATATGCGTAAACTATCTTACTGAATCCAAAAGTAACGATGTTATGAAGTTACAAAATTAAATCTATGGCGTTACAAAATTTCTACTGTGACGTGACATAACGTATAGTTTAGTGGACACGTCTTTGAATTGCATTAAAATATACTTTGTAAATATGGGAACAATGATCTAGCAGTAGAGGACCCCTTACCTTTGTGATATTTTTTTATAATTCCTATTTAAATAGGAAGATTTTGGGGGTTTTTGTTCGTTTGAATGGTGTCTAACGCCACCTTCAGCATTTTTCAGCTATAACTTGGCGTTTTATTGAGGAGGAAGACAGAATACCCGTAGAAAAAACCCCGACCTGCGGCAGAAAAACTGGCAATCCTTGTCAATTAAGATTCTCAATGTTGACAGGTCACGTGATCAATAGTATACAAACTATTTTAATCACTCGGGCACCGAGGCCCCTAGAATGTAGGTGTTTGAGTCGTTGAGTCTTAGATGGCTTTCCTTATTTCCAATAACGTTACACGCACGCTGCAGATCTCATGTCAATCTATCCTATACAGGACGAAAAGCAAATTTTGCGTTAACATATGTCCTACTGAAGACTAGAAGGCTCTTAAACAAAAATTCAGCTAATTTATACGTTTTTGCAGAAAAAAAACTTTTATTTACAGGATCTAATCTACAGTTTAAATCTGTGGCCAAATTAAGCGGAATCGGACATATTTAGTAGTTGGTACATGTAAAATGGTGCTTTCCTTACCGATTTCACAATGTCTACCAACATAACCTGCTGTGCAGATACAAACATAATCGCTACCAAAATCAATGCAAGTTCCATTCTGACATAATGACTGACCACATTCAGATATGTACACTGGAAGATGTTCTACATTAACGGGATTTCCTGTAAATATGAAAAGACAACGTCACCGAGCAAGATTTATAAACAATATGTTTGGGTTGTCGAAACATTTTAAATCGCATACATGTTTGTTAGATGGTGTTGACCTAGTCTAGCCTGATGATATGTCACATTGGAAGTCAACTTTACAATGTTATATTACACATTTCATTATTTAATCATTTGGCGATAGCATGTAGTCTCCGATATTCGTTTGAAGCAAATTATATCTTTAGATTTTATTAACAAAGAATTTTCGACTCGTTTTTTAAAGAAATAACATGTCTATTCGTGAATTCAAGCCGGAGCGTAGCGGACGTTCGCCCTTATTACATTTGCTAATGCGTTGGTCCTGTCTATTGAGCTTAACGAACAGAATTTGTGTTGTTTATATATATATGATATATATATATATATATATATATATATATATATATATATATATATATATATATATATATCATATATATATATATATATATATATATATATATATATGATATATATATATATATATATATATATATCTACAACAACAACACATATTAACGGATATTTCCTTAAACCTTTTTCTTCAATAATGCCGATATATATATATATATATATATATATATATATATATATATATATATATATATATATATATATAAACAACTATATATATATAATTTCAATAAAAACACCCGCTGGTTTATCTGTCACATATTAACGGATATTTCCTTAAACCTTTTTCTTCAATAATGCCGATTCCTTAAATTCGGTGTAAGTTTTACCAGGCAAAGACTAAACAGTGCTCTAATTGTGTGTTACCCGGGTACATGCTTTATTGTGGTTCATATTTTCTTATTTATGACTGTCATTAACCGAACATGCTAAATCACATTTAAAAAGTGTTTTGTTGAATACTGTTTTTATTTTTAAATGTTGTTAACAATTCAGTTGTACAGACATTCCTTTTGCTACAGAAGACACAGCATTACAATTAGTTTACTTTCCGTTTAGATCTATCCAAAACATATTGACTATAATAGCACCACTATAACATACCATTATTAAAGGTGTGATGCCCTTGTGGTCTTTTGAAAGAAGAAGACTGGATTGGACTCGAAGTTGTAGTTGAAAATTTCGTTTCCAAAGGTTCCATTGTAGTAGTTGCTTGAATAGCCACATCTGTCTTTTGCGCCGTTGAGGAAATAGCAGACATTTTGATAGTTGGTTTAGTAACTGTAGTGGCGGGATGTCGATCAGTTGTTGTAGATAGTAGATAAGTTGTAGTAGATAGTGGAATTGGGGATTTAAGATCAGATATAGTAGATGGTGGAGTCGGGGATTGTATATCAGATGTAGTAGATGGTGGAGTCGGCGATTGTAGATAAGTTGTAGTAGATAGTGGAATTGGGGATTTAAGATCAGACATAGTAGATGGTGGAGTCGGGGATTGTATATCAGATGTAGTAGATGGTGGAGTCGGGGATTGTAGATAAGTTGTAGTAGATAGTGGAATTGGGGATTTAGGATCAGATATAGTAGATGGTGGAGTCGGGGATTGTATATCACATGTAGTAGATGGTGGAGTCGGGGATTGTATATCAGTTGTAGTAGATATCGGAGTTGGGGATTGTAGGTCCGTTGTAGTGGTACTTGGTCTAGTAGATGCTGTAGAAATAGGAACTAATGCCGCTTTTAAATTTGATAATGTTGTTATTGTAGTTGTTTCGTCAGTTCTCTTGTAAGAAATTGAAGGCTGTCCTGTTGTTTCTCTTGCCATGGTAGTTATTAGTGTAATAGACGTTGAATTATTAACTTTAAAAAATAAAATAAAATAAAAGATTCGTAAAATTCATCGTTTCTAATTGTTTAAAAACGTAATGTTTTGTTTATTACAACGAAAACGATCATAGAAATAACATTTACAACAATAAAAAATCCATATCGTGTTAGATGGCTTCCAGTGTGTGAAAGTATAATGCCTCTTCATTAAAAATATCTCTTCACTGATGCATTTAGAACTGTTATATCTTAATAACTACAAAAAATATTTATATATGAGCAACACGCGACGAAGAGGGTGTGTTGTGAAAAGCTGTTTCAATTACAAAACTGCAACTCCCACTGCAAAGCTATTGCGTATGACGTATTAATCGTATAAAAAGCGGTACGCGTTATAAATACCAGTTGCAATATATTGTGTGTTACATTGACGGAACAGCCAGTTTATGGCGGAAATGTTGTCTTTAAAAACGTTAATCATGAGTGTTCCTTAATTGTCTTATTAAAATAGAAATAATCCACGGAGGCTGTGATTTATTGTTGTTTTACAAAGGGGTCACCATTTATGTCGTTTTTTTATAATAATACGACATAAATGATCTCCCCGTTGTAAAACAATGATAAACCAGAGCCTCCGTGAATTATTTCTTAATTAACCTAAATATGTAAGGTGTTCACTAGCCTGTCTGAAGTACTTCTTCAGTCAATAAACGTTTAAGAATATGTTAATTGTGGCATCCTTTATTGTTATTGAGTTAATGTTTTGACAATTACGCTTACATTGCGAAACATGTGGCCTGGTAAATCAAAGGTAGTTTTTTAAACATAATTTTAGATCATCTCCTTATATCTAATTTACTTTATATGCATACACCTCTTCAATTATCTTTATTATTAACTGGATAAACGCATGTAGATAAAAACCAACATTTTAAAGAACTTACCATATTGACAGCTGTCCCCAGAGTATTCACTTGTACACTGGCAAATTGGTTGATAGACATATCGACCATTCTGTACAACCCTTCGGACCTGACAAGTACCATTATTTTCACAGGATTTACCATTGCACACACCTAAATGATAATTAGATATGTATAGTTAAAGTGCATAATATTTGAACACTTAACAACACAAGACACTGCAAGCTACAATATCTATATAGATAATATATGTAGACACAACGGGGATTTATTTTAATCATGTATCGAGGTACAAAATGTACCAGAGATAATTTGATTGTAAATTACGCTTATTTATATGAAAATCTTATGTACAGTTTGTAGTGTTTCACCTGAAACATATAACTAAAAACTTATAATATAAGGTACGGAAGATGTTTGAGGTAAAACTTACTAGCGTGTCTTCTAATCTTACTTTATATTAGTAGTCATAGACAAAACTCAATACGGGTATGTTATTGATCAATATGCGGTTTATATATTTCAGCAATGGGAAAAAGAATCAGTGTAATGTGCTAATATTCTTTTGTTTTTTACATTATGCCATAAAATAAAAAATAAGTACAGTGTCATTATCTGTTGTACACTAGTATGTTTTTACTAATATAATAACAACCTACTAATTTCACATTGCTTTCCGGAATAACCAGAAGGACATGAACAGTAGTAGGATGAAGATCTGGGAACGCACCGTCCAATTTTACACGGATTACTCTGGCATTCGTTGTTGACTGAATAACAGAAAAACATAGGAATAATGACCAACAATTTCACATAAATTTGTTAATGGTTTCGTCTAATTACATCAAACAGAAAAGTAAATAAGTATTCAAATCGTGTTTGAAATTAGGATTCTTTCTTACATGCTTAGAAGATGAGTAACACGAACCCAATAAAAACCATGGTTGCACTCCGAACGAATAAGCAGTTCCTGCCTCTAATACGCCACACCTGTCGAGTTACTCATTGTTATGTCTAGGAAGGAATAATTAAGAATATATATGACTCGGCGAATATGTCATATCGTATTTGCGAGATAGATCTCCCATAACATTCAATGCCATGATGACGGTCATATCACTTAGAACATAGAGCCGACGGAGCTTTAAATGCATCCTTTTATACTTACCAATGAGTCTGTGTACTACCAAAAATTATTCGACCTTGAAATACTTTATATGTACTAAATACAATATAAATCATTAATGTCATACTGGAATCAAACGGCAAAAAGATTATATGATTAATAGTACGGATAATATTGCAGTCAGCTTTGAGTAGTAACGCTATACGTTTACTTCATATGAGTACATGATATTCGGACATAAAGCACAATACATGCCAATGTATTTCATGGATTATAGGTCTCGTGTCGCACATTTGTAACACTATGAAGAGCGATTTATATTCCGAAACTGATACCTATCGAAATGAAAAAAAAACACATTGCTCGTTGCTAGAAATGGAAATGACTTTAGTTTTTATGATTCCCTTAATTAGATATACAGTACTAAGTCATCTTGTTGTTAAACATGTGTTTTTGTTTGACTAACTTAATAACAACATACCGATTTCACACTGCTTTCCATAATAACCCTGGAAACAACCACAGGAGTGGGATGGATAGCTGGGATAGCATCTTCCATGTATACATGAGTTACTCTGGCATGTATTGGTGTCTGAATAAATAAAATAAAAGATGAATTTATTTATAACCAATTTAGATGGCTTCAGTAGTAGACTTTCCTTTACTACATATAAAACATAACACATAGCTAAGAATTAAAATCGTGTTTGAAATTAGCAAGTTCTATAATCTTAACATGCATAATTTACGTGTTAAGATTCTACTGATTGGCTGACCAACGCCGTTGTACCAAAATGTATTCATTCATTAACATTTATTAATACGAGGATTAACTTTCATATTGTTCTTCTCATTGATCAGTATTATGTATTTGTTTTTTTGTTTTTTTTTTGTTGTTTTTTTTTTTTTGTGTATTTGTGTTTTTGTCACAAACATATGTTTATATGACAATAAAGATATTATTTATTATTTATTAATAAAGAAATACAGGCACCTAGACCCACGTTCTACCAAACTTTGTTGCTTTCTCCTATAAATTAGTTTTCATTTATCCGTATATTCCATTGTTTTAAAACTGTCAACTGTACCATCTACCATAGAGGTTTTATGTGTTGCCTTTTGTTTCCATGACAATTCTGTTTTGAAAATGTTCATTGTTTCAGTATAAAACACATTTAAATTGTAAAATGCAGACACTATCAAACTGTACACAGCATAAACATCTCATTTTTGTTAACCATGTTAAATCAAGATTGGTATTGTTGAAAAATACATCGTGAGTTTGATCATTATTTTAAAACTGTAAATAAATATTAACGAAGAATTAAAATTTGTATTAGTTAGTTTTTAGGAAACATGTATACATGAAATCTATAATGCAATTTTTATGGGACTTAAATGACCTTTACCCTAAACCTTCTGATCTGTGCTTATATTATTCCTCAATAACAAAGTATTTAAAAAGGACGAACCACTCCATATACAGAGAAGATGACGAAACGATATACGATGGAAACGGTTAGACGGAGTTTATCGTTTTGATAGATCGTTTCGACTATCGTATGGTATATCGTATCGTGCAACGTTTCGTTTATCGCATGGTATATCGCATGGTGCATCGTGCGTACATCGTTCGCATATCGTGCTCCTTTGAACATTGTTTAATCTCGGCGGAGCTACTCTAGCTATTGTACACAAGTATAGCGGTTACTGTTTTTGCACCTGTAGCATCTGCCATAAATATTTTATTCATAATTTATCAAAACATTTATTTAATTTAAAAAAACGGTGTTATATCTCCTGTTCAGTGTACTTGACTATTACTTGTATCATTTAAGAGCATATATAAACTACACATAAATGAACATGTTCTCTAGGACAATATCGGTTAAGCAGCTCACGAGATAGCTGGTGTTCTTTTCTTATAAACCATATCGACTTTAAATAAAACTTTTCTGTATGTTCCGATGTATTCTTATCGACTTAGAAGAATATTTATTTATTTATTATTTTATTTATTTATTTATTTATTTATTTATTTATTTGTTTGTTTTTTGTTACTTTTTAACTGACGACTAAAGTACAGTTTATATTGTTAAAAAAATCAGATCTGTTTAATGCAATATTGTATCAACGTATAAGAACCTTTTTACGTCAATGATTCATTAACCTATTGATGCACAGTTATTATCCTAAGAGCAGAAAGATGTTATTTAATATTTTATTAAGCGTAAACAACGATGTAAATGTAAAATCAATTGTCACAAGCCCTATATAATACAACAGAAAAACCATACGGCGAACGATTTACACAAACGATACACCATACGATATACGGTAATATAAACGGAAACCATACGATGAACGATAGAACAAACGATCAACCTACCATACGATGCAAGCTGGAGAAAACGATGCACGATATACTATACGTTATACGGTACCATATACGCACGATGTACGAACGATGTATGGACGTTGTACGCACGATAAACGTACGATGTACGAACGATAAAATAGTTAACTTATACGTTCCAGGGACTGTATACAAACATTTTCTTTGCTCTGTGCATATATTATTCCTCAATAACAAAGTATTTATAAGGACGAACCACTCCATATACAGGGAAGATGAAAAAGTAAAAAGTACTTTACCTTGACCTCTTATAATTGACCTTGACCATTCTAAAGGTCAACAATGAAGAATAACGGAGATCTTATGTTTGCAGCTGTTGTAGTTATTAGATTTGGCAATATACAAAAAAATTCTTCGATCCAAGAGAGATAGAAGAGCAAGGGTCATTCAAAATATGAAACACGTGAAGACCTTTAAGCAGTTCAGTTCTATGTTTGTTAAGGTTCAGGAAGAGTCCTGCTCATAACATAATAACAAAAATTATAATATAACCTTGACCTGTCACTTGAGAACCTTTTTTCAAGATCAAAATTAATGAGGAATTATAGCGAAGTTCCTCCCTATGTATGTTATGGTTACTGAGATATTGCAACTTACAATATTTTCATTTATCCAAACAATCTATATATTGTCAATTAAATTAAATGACACTTTTATAAAAATATTGTTTTAGTTGTTTTTTTTTAGATTTGAACAACATTAAATACGTTCCTTCGATCAAATGAGTCGACCTTATTTTTGTCAAAATCAATACGTTTGAAAAGTATAAAACGTATCATTTAATGCCTCGCTACAAGTATTGGCTACCTAAAGGCTACAGAGATGAAATATTTTCTTTGTGGAGTTATCTTCCTACATGTAACAGCAAAAACCTTGTTCAACTCAGAAACCACAATAGATACAGAAAACCTTATGGGTGGAAAATCTTCTAGCGCTGATAAGAAAACTGGTACAATTTGTTATTCGAATTATTGCCTTGAAATTTTTTGACGACTTCGTTAATGATCAAAACACATAACCGTAAGTCGTAAACAGTTTGGGTCTTCACCGGTCTTTATATAGTGACCTTGACATTTAAACATTGTTTTCATAAGAACTCGAACACAGTAAAAGAAGGATTAAAAGTCAAAGAATGAAAAATGTTTGCAATGTAGAGATTCGGCTCTTAAGTTACTTACTTCCATAAACAGTACGTTATGGTCTATAACATTTAAACTATTAGTCGTGCAAAGACATATGGTCTTCATCGTTGATGAAATTGAGACATAAACATTTAAATGGTCTCAACGTCAAAATTTGCGACCTTTGACCTTGAACGTTTTTATCGAAATAGCTCGAAAACCGCAAAAGATAGACTAAAAGTGAAATCATTAAAAAAAATTAAAATTGTTCTGTTTTGACCAAATAGATTTAAGGACTTCGTAAGTGGCATAACTTCCATGATCTAATGATCTTATTATTTGTTCTTGTGAACAACTGTCTCTTTAAGTTTTTACAACTTTGATTCTCTGTGTACTGCGAAAGAATAGACAAATAGCCATGAAGTGTTTAAACCTTTGTTACACATATTTTCAACATCTTTTTTTTTACGAACAACGATGGCTAATAATACATATTTTTATTTATGTCGAAATCTAAATGTATAAATTTGCTTATATTTACTTTAAAAACTGAAAGAAAAGTATATACTTATGACGCATTAAAACGAGTTCTGACAAATAAATGAATAAGTATTTATTCATGAGCTCAACCACACTGTTGGCTGTTGACACATGGTTTGCTGTCAATTTTTATATGACGTAGACTATATTAATTTAAAACTTCATTTTTGCCCAAACAATAAATAAACACGTAGATATAATTCACCGCCAGGGTACACAATAAGTACAATGCAATAGTGTTTTAGGGTTTTGTTATAATAGGGTTTTACCACACTTTTGTTTCAGTTCTATATAGCTTCCAACTTTGTTTTATCTTATACTCATTCCATATAAATTATGACATGTAAAATGTAATAAAATCTAAAAAAAACAACAACACTGGAAATGTATAAATGTGTAAAAATTTAGTTATTAAATATACTGTACAGTACATCTCTGTTACAAAAAACTCAGTCATAATATTAGAACCTGATTAAAAATCCTGCTGAAAGTGTTGTTTAACACCATTTAAACAAACAAACAATTTCAATACTCACAATGCTCACAACAGCTACCCCAAGTTCCAGGGACACAGTCACATTTGTGTTTACTACTGTTGAAGTAACCGTTGTAGTGACACGTTTCCCCACAGGACTCAGTTTCCGTTGTTAAGTTGTTAAACTGGTCTTTTGTCATTTTGCAGTATTGTATACACTGATCCAATGAGCTCACGTCATTCACGTTGCAGCAAATTGGTCTCGGTCTTGTTCGTATCCCTCCTCCACATCTCTGGGTGCATCTACTCCATTCCAACCACTCACCTAAGTCGCAAGCATGATAGTTTTTACCACATGCTTGTCCTTGGCCATCAACACAATGACAAACAAAAATTATATGAAACATAATTATTTTTAAAACTGTATGTTTTCCCATGTTTATAAAGCTTTAAACTTGATTCTTTTTTAAATGAATTATCACAAATTATCGGAATGATAAATTTTATTTTAACACTTATATTAAGAATTCGCATATAAATAAAATATTTGAACTATTGTTCTATTTCATTCCTGATAAGAAAACATTCCATTTTCACCATATGTTTAGTTTGTAAGTCATTTTAAAAATAATACGATTTAAAATAAGTAAACACAATTTAGAATTGTGTACATTTTAGTCAAATATTTTATAAGCCAACAAAAAGTTCTTTTAGTTATAACTTAAGATAAAAACACAAAAACGGTTAATCTTCTAAGTTTTCTGCCAATTTTTTTTGTTTTTCTCTACTATAAGGCACATTATATAAATAATATTGTGTCTTTTAATGATAATAATCTCGCTATTGATCGTTCTTCTACACACTCTAAATTCTAGTAACTGTTTTGATTTTTTGTTTCAAGTGAACCCTTACCGTTATTGCATTTTTCCACAAAAGAACTCCATAATCTGGGTATTGTCTATACTACATTATAATATGGATTCCGGTCTTAGACAGGGTATATATTGTCACATTCATGGCTTAGGCCTTATATTCAATTCGCCTATGGCTCATGGAATATCAATTTTAAGTCGTGTTTGTGACATTTTATATTATGTCTAAGATCGGAATAACTATTATATTATACCTCACATTTTTAAATATAAATATTTAACGAACAAAAATATTTAAGTATAGCGTAATGTTTTTCTTGAAACGTGTTTAATTTATCCGTATTTCTTTTGGAAATATACGTTTGAGTGAACGCATAATATTTTTAAATATACATTTTAATAAATAGTTTTTACAAAACAAAATTACACTCGGGGAGTTGTAAAATGATATGCTATTATTGATAAAATCAAAATATATTCAATAAATATTCTCCCTTGTGGGAACCCATCATTACTTTCATGGTGCTTCGACGATGGAAGCTAATTAGGAATTTATAACCGAAGTTTATATAAAAAACCAACAATATTTTTGTTTACATAAAAATCTTTTTAAAAATATTTTAAGCAACAGCGAAAAATTATCTTCTCTAAATGTAAACTGTGTACTGTTGTACAATTAAACTGAAAGTGTTCAGGTACAAGTTTGCGAAGCGACAAATTCAATTTCTGTTAATATATAGTGATCGGTGGAAAAATTGGAGCTTGTATTGGTCTTAAAGTGTGGTTGTGGCCGGTGATTTAAGTGAATGAAAATAAGAAAACTAGTACTGTCATTTTTAAGTCATCAAATATCATCAAATGAATATTAAAGGATTGTGGACGATGTTTTGATTGAAGAATGCAGCGTTTGGACATATTTGATGATGTAGTTAGTGTGCCTGAACATGTTTGTTTACTTTTATTGCGCTTTAAAAGGTCACGTCTCTTGTTTGTTGTTTTTGCGGGTTGACACACGTTGCTAGAAGACACAACAAAATCATGTAGCATTTCTATCGCTGATATTTGAGTAGTTTTGTTTCTTAATTTACTTCCTGTCTGTTATTTGAACAAATATATTAGATATCATTTTATTTAAGTCGTTTAAATCATGTTCGGGTTGTTGCACTTGCGTAAAGTTTGAAATCGAAGCGGAACGAAGGCGACTATGGTAATTAGTTTTCCCAGGGATCCCATACGGGATAAAAATCTGGTCTCAAACGTGCATAGTCTCCGAACCCCTGAGTTGGAATGATGAATTAATTGAGTCCATCAAAAACCTTTGTTACGTATCCTAACAAAATGAAGCAAATTTTATCTAAGCCCACTGGTGATGGAGTAAGAAACGAACTCAACCCTGGGGGCCTCAGAACTGAATGTCCCGCTATTGCAGATGTATTTAGGTACACGATCCATTGTTTTTGTCAGCTATAAATTCCATAATAATTATAGGATAATTAATTGGGCGGAGTGAATATCCAAAATATGATCACGAGTGCCGCATAACGCATCTGATTAAACGAGTGCGCGCACGAGTTTAATCTGATGCTTTATGCGGCACGAGTGATCATATTTTGGATATTCTCGATGCCCAATTGATTATCCTATTTATTATATAGATCAAAATTGTTTTCGTAAAATTTTAATGCTTAATCCTATATTTTATGAACGGCGGATGAATATCTGTATAGTACAAAACCAAATGACATTTTTGGCGGGAAAAAAACCCGAGAGTGAAAATTAACAATAATTTTCACATGTGATTTACCGTGACTTCTGTCACTCGGAACAATTCGATATTGCATCTCTATCTATATAATAAGTTTATTTATTACGATTTAAAGCAAATGACTAATTTATTATTTTTCTGTACTGATTATGGTAACAATGCGCGCAATGTGAACAATAAGTTTTCATATAATCCATCCTACATTATTTCATGTGATAGTAAATTGTACATGAGCTTCTGGTAGACGCCATAATTAATTCCGCTTAATAACAAATATGTCAAACATAGGTCCCAGTTTTACATACAATTTCTAATGCAGTGAATGAAAAAAGTGATAAATTGTAAAAGAAATATCAAAAATGTTATCTTGGAAGATCTGAGAAAAATTGTACCGCTTTTTAAAAATTAATCTTTGCAGAAGCTTACAGACAAAATTTTACACATGTAACCACTATTGACCGAATCATAACACAACGTAGTATTCAGTTCTGTACTTGATGTAGAGTACCCAATCTGGTAACCTGTTACTGTTACACATTTATTACTGTTATATCTATACTAAGTTAAAAAAGAACCAATTTAGCCAAGATTTCTACATCAAGTACATAGGCCATATTTGAATTAAAATCAATAAAAGATATATTGGTGTTCAAAGATTTCTCGAAGAATTCTTCTATTTTTTAGCTCTACACAATGAAGAAAACTGCACGTTTATTAAACATTTGTTTGAAGACATCTTCAGAATTGCATATTTGTTACTGCACCTGCACTTTTAATTAAGAAAATAATATCAGAGTTGTATTACAGATACCTTTTAAATGTACTTAGCCTTTCATTATGCTATTGGCCAGCCCTATCTTTGCTGGCACACTAAGATCTTGTGGCCTTCACTAGCTGACCACTTCATCTTTTAAACTATGCCATGTTGTCCCCTATATTGTTTAAATGTGGCTTCAAATTACCAAAACGGTGCTATTAGACAAGAAACCTATGAAACAAGTACAAATAAATGAACAAATTTCAATTTAACCTGTTTGATACCTTCAATTGGTCGAAATAAAAGTACCGATATTTCTGTCAAAGGCTGCTATAGCACTAAATTCCACAAATATTCTACTTAAGTAAAGGAAATGTGGTTTTCTCTTCTAAGATGGATATTTTGACCCTAATAATGCATTTGCAAACCATCTGTCCACAGGTTTTGTTAAATTTTGTGCACATTAATGACTGTTAAAGGCAATACATTAACATTTTGCATATTTTGGACTAACATTACAAAAAATTAATCTTATTTCTATTAATTTGCTTAATTGTGGCCCTAAATTCAGCAATTGAAGACAAAATCAAGTTTTCAGCCAAATGTTTTCATTTGTGATGCCACAATTTTAGGAGAAATTAATGTAAAGTTCAAAGTGAACAGTTTGGTTTAAAATTTACTTTTTTAAGCCTAATATTTTTTCGCAATTTAACTTTATGCACACGAATATGCCCAATTGACTGTAAAAGGTAAAGATGACCGTACAGAAAGAAAGTTAAAATGAAATAAAGACAAAAGAACACTTTCCTGTGATTTTGTGTTGTTTTTTTTAATATTTGTATGTAAGAAAGATGCAAAAAGTACTGACTAAGCAGTTTCTATATTGTGCATTAGACAATACTTTCTTTTTGAGTACTGTCTTCAGTTAGTTCCAATAAGAGAAACCACATCTGTGCAAAAATAACCTTAAACTACTCAGTGGAACAAAAATTCCACAAAACACCATCTATTATATATAATAAATACAAAATTCAATTGGCCTTTCAATGTTATTTTCCATATGGGGATACTTTTATTCGATTATTATTTCATTGAAAAAGAGAACAGATTACCGATGTTAAAGAATAAGTGGTTCGTTTTGTGTTATTTAAAATATAGGTTGGCATGGCTTTTCTGAGAAAAATAAGGGTCAAATAGGACGAGTCTTTTTTGCAAATTTCCACGCGGTGCTCCTACTTATTGGAAATTCTACTTATTCCAAAATGTGTTTAAAGCTCCATTATTGTGTATATTTTTACCAAAGATTGCATTTCTTTCCAAATATATTTACTTCAATATTCAATATTGACATATTATTATTACTATTATTAATAAACCGCGAAAGTTTATAAATAGTGTAGACAAACCCAAACCATATTATATCGTATAACATGTTCGGAAATTTGAAATATCCCTTATTATTTAATTATAACTATAAATTTTAACAAATTTTATGGTAAAAACGTCGATTACGTCATGGAACTATTTGAATTTTTACGGCGTAAGAATAGGTTATAGGTCACGCAAGTTATATGTTATAATATGGGTTGCTCGATTTGATTTAAACAATCAGATTTCAGCGTACAAAGAAAATTAAATTATATACATGTAAACAAACATATATACATGATTTTGACGATCGGAAACGAGAATAAAGTCCAAGAATACTTTGTTAGTAGTGTAGATCGACACTACTTTTGTTTGTAATTTTGTTCAGCGATGTTTCAGCTATATTGTGGCCTTGAAGTCCAGATTTTAATGGGGGGGGGGGGGGCAGGAATACCGGTGAAAACCCCGACATTTGGTGGGAAAACTTGCAATCCTTGTCAATTGCGATTGCAGTCGAGTGCACTCTGCCCACAGTGTGACCCCCACCCGCAACCTCAGTGATGACAGACCACGTGATCTATATTATACTAACTACCTTAACTACTCGGCCACAGAGGCCCGCAAAGAATACTCAAAAAATAGGTAATCAATGCATAACTTTTATGAGCTTCAAACTCTAATTCTCCAAAGTCAATGGTTCTTAATCTACCGGGGGTATATTCTCTCTCAGATATTGCATCCGAAGTAACGGAAGTCCACAAATCTTTGTTACATTCTACTACTTATTTATCTCCGGTGGGCAGGGATCGACCTACAGAGGTACCCATCGAACACATTCGGGTCACCATATGATATTTGTAAGTGGTGTCAGATTATTTTTTGGAAAGCATACACGCAGAGAATTCGACGCACGTTTAAAAAAAGAAGACAGGTTTAAAGACGCAACTAAAATTGAGTGTAATAAGAGTTATATACATGCATAAAATCAGTGCATATCACGCATACAACATATATATTAAGTTGAATATCTGTAACTTACATTTTTTTTGTATTTAAAAAATACCTCAAATTAGTTATCCATAGTGTTAACCATACATATGCATATGTATTATTAAAATAAAGTTTAAGTATCGCATATTTTTTGCAGAACAATAGTAGGTAGTGTACGTACATATTTAGCAAGAATGTCTATATCCCCTTTAAGTTCTAACAGCAATGATCCTGTGTATACAGCATGTGTTCCAATGAAACGGATTATCAGTCAAACCTCAGAAAGGTGTTTCTTATTTTGAAAAAAAAATTAATGGACCAAAGGGGTTCGAATTGCGCGTACTCCGGACCTTCATTGAGTTATCAGTAATCAGGGTAGTACTATTTCTCACTGATGAGACAGCGTAACACCTATTTTTAGCTATTTTGTTGAGATATCCTTTTTTCACCCGAGGTATAGAAATATCTCGTGACTTCCTGTCTAACCGGGTGAGATAACTTATTATGACTTCGTTGAAGTTTAACGTGGAAATACGATTAAAAAATTCTCAAACCCGCGGGCAAAGATATCTGTTTGTCCACCTCCTTGGCGGATCCTCGTGATGGACAAGATATCTCCGCCCTTGGGTTTGTGATTTTCTTATCTCGCCTTTCCACTTCTGGTGCATACTATTTGTCTCACCCGTGGGTAAGATAAGAATTTCACACTCCTTTCTGGTAAAAAATGTATTGTGACGTCAACTGTCGGTTCGGCAATGAAAATCATCAAATATTTGCTTTTGTTGTGCTAGTTTACTATGCCTGTGTTTGAATTGGACAAATCTAAGCTGCAAAGACAATATTTATGCCACAAAATTGCGCGTACTCCGCACCTTTAATGAGTTACATGTAACAGGGTAGTACTATATCTTCCAATTTCAGAAGCAGTTAATTGAGTAAAGAATGCGGCAGTGGTTGTTTTTCAACCCATATTATTCATGATCTTAGCTGTTTCAGATAGTATCACGTGTGTTCGTGCAGTGGTATAAATATTATCTTCTTCTGGACCATACTGAGAGGGTTCCCACTGCTCGACCCAAAGTGCAGCCGAGAGCGTCGGCGAGTGTCGGATAATTGACCCTCTCGTTGGGGGTTGTCAGGCCTGGCTGCGGACCGTAGAGTGTAGCGTGTTTGGATGATGATGTGATGATATACTCCTTTGCTGGACGTACAACAAACATCCAATCATGCAATCAAATTAAATATAATCTTAAATAATACTGTCAATTGCAACTCATATGATTTCGTTTGTACAGTTAAATAGTGAATTTAAAATCATGATTGATGGAAAATAACCTTTTCAAAACCTTACCACAAAAGACACGTGCCGATGTAAGCTACCACAAATACAAGTATACAAACAACGAACTACTGTAGATAAAGCAATAACGGATTTGCAATGGCAAGTAACTACTATATATATGATAATACCCGACAAAGACTACGTGTGGTAAATATGATTTTACAATTTACAATAATAATTATAAAAGATTATGAATTTCTTCTGTATTCGTGATATATCCTAGACAGATAGTTCATAAATAATAAAAGTTAGTTATATGTAATAATAACAGGGCGGAGTAGTAAATTTCGTGTCACATACTAGATTAAATAAATATATAAAATATGAATAAAATTCGTAATACTTATATGGGGTGGAGGTTAAACAACTAGTTTAAATCTCGAATAGTTTTAACTATATACTGTTTTATTTAGTAATAGTAAAAATGAAGTAACATTTTAATATGTAAATAGATCACAAATGTGTTACTGTCAAAAAGCTTATAGATATTGGGTTTAAGTTCAAAGATTATGTAGTCGAAAGATATTATATTCTTCCATGCATTTGAAAATCCTGAGTTTAATTTTTGTGTACAAACATGTACTTTTAACTATATGCTTTTGTTTTAAATTTACCGTCTAATGTATTAACTGTAAACGACAGGTAAAATGAAGACTCCCCAAAAACCTAAAAGAACAAGTTATCATACGATAGAAACGGCATCGTGTCGACTATCACTTGTTTCAGTGAATACATAATGTACATTCTGTAATAACCGACTTAGATTTATGTACTAATTCTAATACAACACTTATGTGTCGTCTATATTGATTGGATAAAATGCTCGGAATTTGAGGGGGTAAAATGGTCTACCTATTTAAAAGATATGTGCTGCAGCTGGCAAACAAAATGCTCTATTTATTACAGTTAATTATTGGCATAAGAAACTGTTAATTATACATCTGAACATGGCCGACGTCAGTCTTATGTTTTACTACCAACAATTATATTAGTTTACAGGCTAAGCTTAAACGTCATCAGAAATTTGCGACAGTAAATGACAGAGAGAGAGAGAGAGAGAGAGAGAGAGAACACAATGGTTGTCAGCAACTTGCATTTGTAATTGTAAGTCTATATTTAATATTATACTGTTATCACTCCCATTTTGCCGATTCCATAATATCAAGGGTATCAAATATGTTTGTTATGTTTGTTTGAATAGTGGGTTTCAGCAATTTTTCAGCTATATCATGGCGTCTGGTTTTTATTGCGGGGGAAAGCCCGAGTACCCAGATAAACCCCCCCACCTATTGTAGGAAAACCAGCAATCCTTGTGAATTCAGATTTGAGTCAAGGTCACCCTGCCCGCAATTGGTCTCGAACCCGCAACCTCAGTATTGGCAGACCACGTGTTCAATAATAGACGAACTATTCAGTACTTTATGTTAATGTGTTTAAGAATTAAATATTCAGCCAATCCGTTGTTACAGCCCTGAGTTTGAGACTGATCAAAAGATGATTTAAATTTCAATATCTATCGTATACATATATACCTTAACCAATCTGCCACCGAGGCCCCGTATCAAGTTTGTAAAATACATCAACCTAATTGTATGTTATAGCCTTCTCTTGTTAACCAAACATACGCTTTCCCGATCATTTCTAGCACAGCTTTCTTGAACTAAAACACTGAGTACCTTCATTTTCTAAACTATTCCTATTTAAAAAGTAAAACAAATCACGTTTATTTAGGGTAAAAAGGGGTGTCATCCTGGTTTGCCCACTTTTAATTAGGGGTATATATAAACATAATGTGTTTTGTTGTTTTAGCAATTATAGTTCATTTCTTGAAAATTAAAGTCTGGTGTTTCACTGTATTTTATACCAATAAAATGATGAAAGTGTGGCATGTACAATAGAATTCATTTGTATTTTACATATCAAAATGAAGGGTTTTTTAATTATTTGAGAAAGAACAGATTTTTTTAAGTGTAATAACTGAAAAATTTATATTGAAAAAAACTTTTGAGAACAAAATAGCCACTTACCTTTTCTGACAGTTAATGCTATCCTAGGTCACGAGCAACAAGACTACCACAGACCTACCACTTGGGCTTGGGATCAGCAAGGGACTAACGTAGATACAGCTTTATTCAGTAAGAGTAAAAAACACCAGTCATTAGATGCAGAGAATCGTCCTTATATACATTTGTTACAAACATATCCATTACCGCAGTTTGATCATTTACAGTGATAAATATTTTGATAGATATTCATCACAGAGGTGTAGTATTTGTAAAAGAAGGGTGGTTAAACAGGAAATGGGGTTTAATTTTGAATAAGACTAGACTTATGTATATATTTTAAATATGAAATGTGTAGAAAGCCTAGAAAGATGTTTGGTATTATTATATTTAAATCGTTTATAAACAATTACAGTGAGAACTTCTCTAAACCGGCCGCCACTGGGACAGAGAAAAATGGCCGGTTTACAGAGGTGGCCGGTTTAATGAAGTTTAGTGAAATCTACCGTGATTTTCAGTTACCGCCCTATTGGGTACAGAGTCGAGGTCTTTAATCAATTTTACATAATCGTTAAGTTATCATAGCATGTTTCATTTGAGAGAAGTTAGAAAAATCATTTGCAATGCCACTGAGAAATGTTCACTTCTAACAATAATATCAGATTATTACAAGACATGTTGATATCATCTGTATTATTAGCCCCAGGTTTGATATTGGCCCAAGAGATGCAGGCTCGATCAATCAAGGGCTAATAATGCATCAGATTGAAAAAAATCGGCATGTTATGGTCTTTTTATCATGTGCTTCAACGGGCGAAATAAAAGACTGGAATCTATCAAAATCTTATTCAGTTATTGCCACAGATTACATTTTACGGAAAAACTGTTAATAGTTTTCGGGAGCAGTTAATAACGTTTTGATATCAGCCCGGTTTGCCATTCTGAGGAAAATGAGAAGTTTTGGTCCTTTTATTCGTTTTTACATACAGTAAAAATTTAACTTATTTTTAATGTTAATTAGTATATGATGAAACAATATTTTGTATTTTAATGTGTGTTTATTATTTAACATCAAATGATTATAACTGCAATTATATTTATTTATACTAATTACAACAATTAATAAGATTTTAAGTTTTATATAAATATGTTAATATCGCAGCGAAACGTGATATTTTGTGATTTTTTGTGTTTTATCTGTGGAATACAAGATTTAAAATGGTTAATAAAAAATACAACAGTTGTATTATGTTAAATATTTTAAGACGTGTATTCATAGCAAGGTCAATATACACATCCAATAGTCTACAATGAATCTTGAATGACATAGGTTGCTTCTATGATATCGGCTTTTTGTAAGGTTCGGATTATTTAAAAACTACCTATCCCTAATAAACTTTAAGCATTTCTTCATCTACAATACAAATCAGGTCCTCGGTGGGTGAATGGCCAAGGTAGTTAGTCATCTAGTTTTGATCACGTTATCTATCAACTAAGGTTGCGGATTTGATTCACTGTGGGCAGAGTGTACTCGACTCGAATCTTACTTGACAAACAAAAAAGATTGCCAGTTTTCCTTTCACTAGTCGGGGTTATCTCTTGGTACTCCGGCTTCCTCCCCAATACTATAGCTGTAAAATTGCACTGAAACAACATTCACACAAACAACAATACAATACAAATCAATAAATGATAAGGATGAAATAAATATTATGATGTTGTGCATTATGTACAAAAAGTCAGCTTTAATGATTTACTAGTTGAACACGAATTACAATTGCTCACATGCAGATTTGTTGCAAATAAAGATCGGAGAAAAACCTATTAGTGTTTGAATTTCGGGTCCCTTGAACTATTATGCCAAACTTGATGTCAACCTATCATTTCAGCGGGAAACTGTCCTATTTAAAAATTAATATTTTATCTGTAGTGTATTGTGATGCAATCTATCATGGAATTCAGCATTCTGACATAACATGCATATAAGGATACCTGCTTTTTCATTTTTAAAAGGCTTGCTTGAGTCACAATCGCATACCAAAAGTTACTGGATATGGCATTTTGTTGTCCCGAAATAGAAAATAAACAAATAACTTTATTTTATTAATCCGAAAACCAATATTTCATTAGCTCTAATATACATTTCCAATGTCCTATGATTTTTATTCGGATTTTCATATTTTTTTTTCTTTTATTAGGATAATGCAAACATCGCCAGTAGCCATGCGAGTAGACTTGCAGACCACCTTAGAACTAATTGTATACTAAGGGTAAATATTTTGTAATCATATTGTTTGATAATGGACATGTCCGTATATGATTAAGATGAGTACGAGAGTTACCATGCGACTTGGTTCAATTGAAAATTAATAATTAAAATAATTATAACAACTTTAATATTTGTTTACTGTAACTAATATTTAATTTAATTTCTTCCTAGAAATCAATTTCATTATTAATTTTTAACGATCATGTTTATATAACACAATGTTTTTCATTGGGTAAATAAACATCCAATAGTTGAATGTGGAGGAAAGGGTAAAATAATATTAACGAAATGCTAAACAATAAACTGAAACGTAAAATGAGCTAATGATAAGACTTTGATACAATAGGCTACATGCATAGGTTTATAAAAATTATCTACTACGTGCCGTTGCTAAGCTGCTTAGTCTACCTATGCAGTTTAAATTTAAACATATTTTATTGTTCTAAAAAAGCAACAAATGGATCAGTTGCGCTGCGCTGCTTAACCTGTGCACTTTATGATGCCTATATCTGTTCACCACATAGCATGTGCTCTATTAGTTACTTATAACCTGGGTGGTCAATAAATACACCGCATTATTGTGTTTTAGTGTCTTGTACATGTAACCCTTCGAAACTTTGATACATAAACAGATTTTTTCAGCATTGTTCTGTTTACTTGAAAATTTTTGCATCTGTAGCGCCTTCAAGACTCCTTCTATGGCAAAGTCTGCAGGAATGATTTATTACCTGCAAAGTCTGTATAGTTCCTCGATTTATAGTCTCATCGGAAATCTCGCAAATGCACTTTTTCAAAAATCAGTTTCTTTTCTTCGATAACATATTTAATGTTAAATGACACTTAAGTGTAATTTTACAATTATCACCATTTTTGCAGAGGTGACCCTGAGAAAAGTTAGGCACACCTGAACCATAGTGATCATTCTATACAATTATTCTTTCACCTGTTTACAAAAAATCATTAGCCTAACAATTTCTCGATATCATGTTTAAAACTCAGAAAACACTAATTAGTCTGTTACAGAGGCATATGGTTTGTTAAACAACCAAATGTCTACTATAGGAACAAACAACTAAATTATTGAATTTTTTACTTGTTAACTAAGGAAGCCTTTATCACTAACTGACATAGTGTTAAATTCTAGAACAGTAAAAACAAGATATTGGTAAACTGATGGGTCTCTTCATTGGCGAAAGAATGACCCCTTGAAAATATTATCACATGTACTAGTACATGTATATTCATCACTCCGCGCATGTTGATCGAATGATTCCATATAAAACAAAATGCATGAAGAGAATAATATATTTTTTGCCCGAAGCAGCAAAGACTAATGTGGAAGAAGTCCAAATATTGTGATAACCGTAGCATCAAAACTGATTTGTTCGGAGTCTGAATAGTGTTATGCTTGCAGCAGCAAAACTGATTTGGTCGGAGTTGGACTATTGTGGCTGGTAGTTACCGCAGTGTGTTAGCAATAAAAATCAAACCAATTTGATATGATTGATTGATTGATTGATTGATTGATTGATTGATTGATTGATTGATCGAGTCGATCATTGTGAACCCTCACAGTATAGTCCCAGATTGAACATGGAAAGAATACATATAAATAAAGAACAAGAAGGAAAAGCCTCCATCTTGTCAAAACTGACAAACTGTTCACTGTTGATGTCGAGAACATCATGTTTTGCCTTATTTCCAGAAAACTGAACTGTTTGTCCGTTTTTGCATTACTTATAAACAGTAAAACAAGTTTCCAGCAGTGATAACCTAAGATCTTGATAATTTCTATTATAAAAAGCACAAGTTTTAAATCATCAAGATAAGGGCCAAGCTACTACGTACATTACGATAAAGAAATATGGTTTTCGCCTAATCAAGATTACTATTGTCGAACAGAAACCTGACATGATGTCAGTATGTCGCCGACTTAGGTTCAGTGTCCCAAAAACTGTTTGCGCCTGTCCAGTAAAGGCTTGACATATCGGAGTATATATTAGAGTATTCATATCACGATTCTGACTATTGGTCCTGAAAGCAATACATGGATTACTAACAAGACTGATGGATTGATTATGTGCTTAACGTTCAGCGGGCAATATTTCAGCAATATTCCCAGTATCAACTTCCCAGTATTCAAATATTGTATGATATGAATACATGTCGATCAAAGCTGAATCGAAACAAATGATGCAGCAACATTAATCTAGCTCATCAGAGATAACTGACATTAAAAAATATATAGGTTTCTATAACTTGACGCATTGATATTTTTAGTAGCAAAGAGAGGTAAATGGGATAGTTTTTGTATTCGTAGAATTTCTATTCTAAAAGCATACCATTATTGGGAGATGGAATAATGTAGGTCCACTGGGATTGTGTAAATACACAGTTATTATAAAGTATCGGATCGACAAACATTAACATAAACAAAAACTAATAATCTAGAAGATTATGCAACGATACAATGATGGTGTTATAGACACAGTTGTACCAACGAATGACTTTAGTCAGTGTCAATTTAAATAAATAAATAATATATAATAATAAATAAATGATGTGAACAAATCATAAAATATTAAATTTAAAACTTCTCGAAATTGTTTTTATTATAAGCTACTTGATGGTGAGTTTTCACTTGGTTTTGTTCAAATATTCTAATAAAATGTTATAAAAATAGATATAATAGTTTTCAATGGTATAGAACTCAAATTATCACCTTGGTTTACACCTCTATTAATTTCTACTGAACCTGAAATGAAATCATTTACTCGAACTTCAGTATATATTTAAACATGTTTTTTTACTAAATAATATACTTTTATTCCTGTATTTGGATTTTTAATTATTCTATATACAATCCAGCCCTCCACATAGAATCGAAAAGTCCAGCCCTCCATATAGAATCAAAAGTCCAGTCCTCTATATAGAATGAAAAGGTCGAGTCCTCCACATAGAATCGAAAACTCCAGTCCTCCACATAGAATCGAAAAGTCCAGTCCTCCATATAGAATCAAAAAGTCCAGTCCTCCATATAGAATCGAAAAGTCCAGTTCTCCATATAGAATCAAAAAGTCCAGTCCTCCATATAGAATCAAAAAGTCCAGTCCTCCATATAGAATCAAAAAGTCCAGTCCTCCATATAGAATCGAAAAGTCCAGTCCTCCATATAGAATCAAAAAGTCCAGTCCTCCATATAGAATCAAAAAGTCCAGTCCTCCACATAGAATCGAAAAGTCCAGTCCTCCATATAGAATCGAAAAGTCCAGTCCTCCATATACAATCGAAAAGTCCAGTCCTCTATATAGAATCAAAAAGTCCAGTCCTCCATATAAATCAAAAAGTCCAGTCCTCCATATAGAATCAAAAAGTCCAGTCCTCCATATAGAATCGAAAAGTCCAGTCCTCCACATAGAATCAAAAAGTCCAGTCCTCCATATAGAATCAAAAAGTCCAGTCCTCCATATAGAATCAAAAAGTCCAGTCCTCCACATAGAATCGAAAAGTCCAGTCCTCCATATAGAATCAAAAAGTCCAGTCCTCCACATAGAATCGAAAAGTCCAGTCCTCCATATAGAATCGAAAAGTCCAGTCCTCTATATAAAATCAAAAAGTCCAGTCCTCCACATAGAATTGAAAAGTCCAGTCCTCCATATAGAATCGAAAAGTCCAGTCCTCCATATACAATCGAAAAGTCCAGTCCTCTATATAGAATCAAAAAGTCCAGTCCTCCATATAAATCAAAAAGTCCAGTCCTCCATATAGAATCAAAAAGTCCAGTCCTCCATATAGAATCAAAAAGTCCAGTCCTCCATATAGAATCAAGTCCAGTCCTCCATGTAAATCAAAAAGTCCAGTCCTCCATAAAGAATGAAAAGGTCCAGTCCTCCATATAACATCAGTCCCCCATACTTTTAAGGTCAATAAAACATCCAAAATTCTCTTTTTTTTATTAATGTATTTAATCAATAATGGTTTATTATAAATATCCTATCAGAAGTTCTACTATTTTTTCTATATCCAAATTATTTCATTAAATAAACTTTATAGCCTGTTAGTAATAACAGAGTTAAACAGTTTACTGAGGCAGTTTGTTAGTAATATTCCTATATAGTTTGAGGGGTTGGTTGTATCACCACCTTTACAAATTGGAACAATATATTTATTCCACTTGTCAGGATACTCTGTAGTGTTTTGATTTTGAACAGCGTAACTAAAGATGTAAGTAGACCTGGACTGCTATATTTGATAATTTCATAGCATACTTGATCTAGTAAACACCTTTTGCAACTTTTTTATTTTTATTTTTTATTTGTGACATAAAATTTATAAAATTAATATTGATTATCTGTATCTTTAATGTTTCTTTTTATTTTTTTTTTAATTCCTCTTTTATTTTATATTCAAAGTCACCAAAAAGGTTTAAGTTGAGAGGTTTCTAAATATATATTTTTCTGTTTATACTTTTTAAAAACATTCAGAAGTTCCTTACTGTCGCGGAGAGATTGTTTGTAACACCTTTTTTGCATTTTAGACATTAGTTAATGTTAAAATGTGTAAGTCTTAAAGTGGTTAAAGGGAGATAACTTCATTTTTACTCGACATATTGAAGTACTTCTAAGTGCTAGATATTGGTAATCTGTCCATGTAGAATTGTTTTTTCTTTTTAATATTTTACAAATGTTTCATACATTTATTTATTAACTGACTGTAAATATGAGTTGGTGAACCCTTTCTACTTATGTTAAATTCATTTAGGTTTTTTTTCAAAATTAGTTGCCTGATAAATTAAAATGGCCTCATATGTATATTTCTTTATTAGTTCCTTTTCTAGAATGATTTTTGAAACATTTGTCCACTGGTTCTCGGGATCTTTTTTATGATAGTTGACTTGACTTGACTTGGGGAGTTTTTTACGTCCTACACCGACAACTTAATGCCCTTGGTCGGACGGTTTATGATAGTTATTAACAAGTATTTTCTTTTTACTAGCATATTTTAAATAAGAAACTATTTGATTATGATCAGAAAAATATGTAGGATTTTTCTCTACAAAATATTTGACTGAGGGAAGAAGACCCTCACTACATATGTAATAATAATCAAACTACAACCATTTTTGTTTAAACATGTTACATTTCCACGTACATTTTCGATAAATCTAACGTTTAATATTCGCATTTGAGCGGAAACGAAAAGATCTAAGGAACACCTATCTTGAGAATTTATTGTGTCGTCGTGTGCTTTGTTAATGAAAATAAAATAAGTTTAATAAGCATTAAGCATAATAAGTTCCATTTTTTTATTTGGGTCATAATAATAGATTGATGAACACAGTTCTTGAAAATAGTCGCCAATTACTAATATTTGACTTTTTACAATTAAATATTAAGCTCAGATTCTAAATTTTCATATTGCGAATGTATAATGGACTGAGTTTAATGTAGAGTATATATGGCACAAATGTAACAATCATAATCTAGACCAAGGAATGTTTTATCTAGTTTACACCACAATCTATTTGGTAATTTTGATATATTTGTTAAGTAATTCCTTTTTGCAATTTTTTCTTTATAGTATATACCTATATGACCGCTGTTTCTTTTAGATTTTTGTTTCTTTTTCATTCTACTTATGTGTGTTTCACTCTGGTTTTTCTCTTCTTATTTTATCATAGTTTTTCATGCCTAGTATACTTTTTTAATAATTTTTTTTTGTATGTTTGTACCAACAGTCTAGAGTAAGATGGCTTCCATCATGAAACTCTTCTTCCTGCCTGTTTGGACATTGAATAAAATAGACTTATTGTCTTGAGCAACTGTCTGCAACTAGGAATTAAATTCCATTTTTTCCTTTTAATATTTTTCTCTCCATTGTAAGTCTTGTTGATATCGTGGTAGTATTTCACATAAAATAAAATGAGATCTGGATTGCTTTTTTGTGTTCGTACAAGTTCATCAATTTCACTACTTAACTCTGTCGGTTTATTTCTATTGAGATAATTGGATACTATTATAAACATAATGTTTCTGCATTTATTATCTCATTTTACTGTTTTATTGTGTCGAGTTTCTATTCTTACTTTTTTATACATGTGTTTTGGATCAAGATTTTTCACTATTGGTGCACCAATAATATATAAATTAAATTTAAAAAAATTGAATTATTCCTACCTCTGTGTTTTCTTGTTCATATACTTGTGTTTTTGGTTGGTTTTTTTTTTGTTATAGTCCGGCTTCCTCAAAATATAAAAGGTGGACGCCTTAATAAACTGAAAAATTGCTGAAAGTGGCGTTAAACAGCATTCAAACAAACAAACATTCTTTTCACTTTAATACTGTTGTGTTTCTTTCTTTTTTCTTTTGTTTTATATGTCTCGTATTGTTCATTTAAATTGACATTTTTCATCATTCGATATGGTCAAATTATTTCTGTTATTATAATCAGACCAGGAAACATAAAAGTCATTGTGTTCACCAAGATTAAAAAAATATTTCATCAACAATACTTGTCCCCACACTAAAACTAAGGTTTTCTTTACTTTGAACGTAAATTCTTTGCGGTCGGTTTTAAGTTGTATCTCCAGGTTATCTAAACTTCCGCTTTCATTTAAATTTCTATTTTCCAGTATCTCACATAATGTTTCATAATTATTTCAACACACCTGATGAGAGTACTTTCTTAAATATGATCTTGTAAGGACAATTTACTACATGCGAAAGCGGTCAAGTAGTTGGGACGAGTAATTGCCCTTTTACAGCTAACAACATGTACAGTTTTTTCGGTATTATATAATCGCTAGGTCCTTGAGTCACAACAGTATATTCAAATATTTGCCTTAAAGTTATATTGTCCTTGTCAATTAAAAGTGTATTTGTTAGACAAAGTAAGCTTTCGGTTTAAACAAATATTAACATAACACTTATGATCAGCTTCAAGTCTGCATATTCACACTTCAGATCTATGTGGATCACATAGATATTTGTTTCATTCTTCACCTTAGAAACAAAAAACCACTAACCATGACTGAAGATAAATGTTAATTTAAGTCCACATATTTGAGAACTTACTACAGGGATGTGCAAAAAATAAAACCGAGTTGTTATTTCAGGAAGCAGTCATATATATTCAGGAAGAGAACATCTTAAACAATAGATCATTAGTGTAATATGTGAGATACATTTATAAGAAATTTAAATGAAAGCGGAAGTTGAGATAACCCACAGGTTCAAACAAAAACCGACCCCAAAGAAAGAAAAGTGAATGACCATATTCAATGATACAAAGATGGTCCTATCCTACTTATGAATTTCAGTTGCCAATGTAACATAAATCCCATAATTTTCTGATTTCTCCGAAGCTTTTTTATAAATTGAATATTTACTTGCTCAATGAAATTTATTTTTGATTTATATTAAACTTATAAAAGTGTGGTGTACAGTGCTTAACATAACAATCCGAATGACTTGTGCTGCTTTAAAATTGTTCGTTTAACAGGAGAAAGACACAATATCACACAAAAAGGGGACATTTATCATTTAAAGAATTAAAAGTTGTCTTGGTTGTATAAGATTTAAATAAATGTTGGTTTCAATACGACTGTCTGAGGTGTCTTTTATGTCAAGGTCATTTGGTTAAATGATACCCAAAAGTCACGTAAACGAGAAAGGGGTGTCTACTCAGACATTATTGTCCTATTACAATAAAAGTAACTTATTCGAGCATAAATATATACTGATTTTACCACGGGTTAACCCTTAATGCGCTCATATTTTACGTCATCGCTACCGATCGTGGTAAAATATTTGGTATACTGGTGAAATCATTATATAGTTGTGCCCCAAACTATTGGGATCATACCGATTAAAAAAACTTAAAGTTTTTTTAATCGGTATGATCCCAATTAAAACTTTCAATACAGAAATGTATAACAGAGACTTCATTATACTACAACTATACATCAATTGTAAACCAAATAATTATTGTCTTTCGACTTGTTTTGCACAGTTTACTTGAACACACAAATGACTCTGCATGAAAGGACTTGCAATAAACCAATCTTGCATGGATATGGCGTCCTAAAAATAGATCACTTTAAACAAATCAGAATACAAATTGAGATTTCAAAAACTTGGAATTAAACCTTAATACATTTTGAATTTTAATAGCCGTTTTACAATTACAACACATTGTTATATTTTCCTATAAAAATGGGGAATTAAAAGCCCTGGTATCTACAACTACAGCAATAAGTGCGGGTCAGCACTCGTAGTCGCGTGATACTTATTTTCGCGGTTTTAATCTGAGGTCCGTGAAGATATAATATAATTTAATTACTTTGTGGTATTATTTTTGCGAATTACTGGACCGCGAAAATAGCGTAATTTAGTACCACAAGAAAAAAGGGACGCTTATAGTATTTTAAAGTGTCAATAAGACATCTGTAAACATCTTTTTAAAAAAGTCATTGAGAAAATGCGTTTTAAAATTTTTCTGGCGAAAATGAAATTTTCTATTTACTTGCTATAAGTAGGTGATTTTATTACAAGTTTTGTCGTCTTTCTTTTATATTTATTCCTGCTATTTGTCTTTATTTTTGGATCACTTCTCCTTCAATCTTTTTGTAGTCATTTCTTTATGTTTTTAATTATTTGTCTCGTGTTTGTACGTATGTACTGTGTAGGTTTTCGGAAATAAGTATCACCTTTTTTGGTTCTGTATTAAGCATATGCTGTTTTTGTATTTTTTTAGATACATGCATGTGTGTATACTCGCCATGCATATGCCTTCAACTTTAGTTCGTTCGGTGGCCATTTAAAATTTATAATCAATGAAAAAACATAAAACTTTACTTTATGTAAGCCCTTTTCCAATTAAAATTGAATATAAAAAAAATTTTTTACTCTCTACTATCCATTCCTCTAGAAAAGCTAGCTATATTGGGCATCAATCAATCAATCAATCAATCAATCAATCAATCAATAATCTATCAATCAATCCATACATCATACCTCATTCATTCAAGCAGTTAATCAATCAATCAATAAAAACGTCAGCGGGAAGATTAAACAAGCCACGACGTAGATAAAGCGATTACTATTGTTTTGCAACAATTGCATTAATCTTTAATTATGTTGATATTTTTTCTTTATTTAATCATTTCCCAAGTCAAAAATTGGTCAAAAGGACCAAAATAAAACGTGTTGAGTTGTAGATTAGAAATTTTAATATTTTTAGTAAATATTTACTTTCCCACACAATCATGTAATTTGACTTGCAAGTAATACCTCAGAAAAGTTAGCTTTTGAAACTGTTTATTTAGTATTACTACTGTAGCAGTGGGAGGGTAGCCATAATTCAATGTAGATAATCCAGTCATCAATATACAGGTCAACTTTTAGAAGGTTATTTAATTTTCACCCTAGTGTGGACATTTTTATCAGAGTAAGTATGAAGTGCGATTTGTTTAAATATTTAAGCTTAAATTGACATGACACTTACATTGTATGTAATATTTGCCTGTGAAAAATCCGCTCCTTTTATTTGGGCTAAATTTATACAAGCTATTAAGTGCGCGTGCTTTTGTAATTTTTTTACCATATTAAGGTTAAGTCGCTTGGTTGACATAGTTAATTTCGATCATCAGTAAAACTTCTTAGGAAAGGTTTACCGATCAACACCATATTTTAACAGTAAAATTAAAAACTATTTCCTAAAACTGACTTTATTATAAACATTTGCTTCGTCGTAATGACCAAGTTTCCACCGTATGTTTTCTTGAAATTCTACGCAGTACTAATGATTTTTTTAATCTTTTAGATACTAATTTTTACAAAATGTCCGAATCTTTGTTGGTCGATTGACCATTATTCCTGATGATTAAAACTCTATACTATATGTTATAAATAAACTCATAATCGACACGTCTTGATAATGCTAAATAAATAAAAAATGTCAGTTAACGTCCTGGCATGATTGTGAAAAAGTCAGAAAAATTCACGTTAAAACTTTACAAAAATACATTATGGCAATTGAGACTTTATTATTAATGTTTGTTAAATCGATACATCACCGGCTACAGCCTCATCTTTGGTACTGAAAACTGTAAGTGTCCTACCGAAACCTAAATCTGGGGATTTCTACTTCGTGTTTAATTTATTTGTTGAATTTCCTTTCATGTTTTTTTGTAATTCTGGGCTATATTTTATTTATCTACGGGGTACTTAAAAAATTTAGACGTCACTGCTAAGAAATCAATAACTTCAACGTACTCACAATTAAGGACCTGAATTTTATTACAGTGTTTTTAATGTAAAGAACTTGATTTAATAGCGAGCATCGCAGAGTTATACGGTTACATGCATGTGTGAAAAAAGTCACGTGATCCATATGTACAAACCCTTTTCAGATGATGTTACTGCTGAGCTATCAGAAGAAAATGTTGTAGACGCGCACCCAAATTAATTTAAATGTGGACAAAAAATAATATTAACATCGATAAAATTTAAGTGTTTTATTTTTAAATAACAACCAAAATGTCAGACAAATCTTTTTGTGACGTCACCAACACATTAAAAAAACGTCGCGTCACCAATTAAAGGCAGGTGCTCTAATGTAACGTCATATTAACCATAAAATATGCGATGCTCGCATTTAGGCTAGGCTTATAATCATATCATTTGCAAACCAATAAAAAATGCCCCCGAAGTAATAAAAGCCACATACCTTGTATTCGTGAAATTGGACAACTTAACAATTGTCACATAGTGCGAAAAGCAAACGTAAACACAGTATTTGTACACATTAAGGCTTATTTTGTTAAATGGTAAAGCGACCGTTGTAGTTTTAAAAGGTACACTGTAAAAAATAGTGTTATGATTTAACATGTTAATGCGTTAAAAGTTTTATGCAGGCGTTTATACATTAACGTTGGGATGTTAATATTGAAACTCCATGTGTTATTTTTAAACATATTAGACATGTTAAAGTGTTAATTAAAATTACTATTATCGCAAGAGTAGATCGGCGGCTACAAACTTTTAAAAAATGACAATGCTTGTAACGTAGAATGTTTTCTCCCCAATAATTGATTGTAATACATTGTAGTTGGGATTTAGGAACACTTATTTTCTATCTTTATAAATATACTTTAAAAGCCAGTCACATTTGGGTTCAAGTCATTTCTGTTTCTTCTGCGTATGTCCAGAAAAAAATGGTCTATCCGTACAAATATAATTTTTGAATATTTCGACGTATATATAATTAAATCTTGTTTCATTTATCCGTTTAAAACACCAGTATTGGCTTCAATATAATACCATATTAACATGTGTGTTAAATCCACTACGCCTGTGTTAATATTAAGATGTGTTAATTGATGTTCCTACTAGATCATCACGTGGTCGATGTCATGTTGTCATTAAAATGTACCCGCGCAGATTTTAATTGTTAGCACCATTCCTTTGTTTGAAGTCGAAAGACAGACAGTTGTTGTTTAATTACCAATTCTGACCACAGAACTTCTTTTCCGTAAGTAATATACTATTGTATTTACAAATTTGTTTCAATAAATTAACACAGAATTTAATTGGCATCTGCATGCAAATGATTTTGTGGCACGTCTTCAAGATGGACGGGCAGAGGGTTACACTTGTCTTCATTTTAAGTCCTTAAAATTACCAACAGTCTGTTTTGTTTTTAATGTAAATTAAGTAGCAGCCCTGTCGAACATCAACGCCGTATTAATTTGTGCATACATGCCCTGTGACTAGTCAAGTTAGTTTTGTGTATACTGTTAACATACAGTTTGTGGCAGTATAACGAAAAATTTGGTAGGACCCGTGCATATGTATATGTAGTGTGCAAACAGTGCTTGTTCACTATTTTTTAAAATTTCCAGTCATCACAGTAATTACAGTAGATTAGTTATATCTTTTGCCTCCTCTCATTTCAAATAAATTTTTGACCAAATTTTTCTTCCATGAAGATGTTTTGTTTTTTTTTTGGGGGGGGGTACACAATGTGCAAATACAAACTTCCTTCGTCTAGACAAAATGTAGATGGAATGTAACTACATGTGCTTTGAACACAAATCGGCTTTGATGTTGTTGAAGTGTCTTTGTTACAAATAATTCTGCATAATTCAATATGTAATATAACTGTACAATGTATATTTATAAAAGATTTGTGTAATCGCATAGTAAGTGTGTACAAGAATGATTTAAATTTACTAGTATAGTATTTTAAGTTGAAAATATGGGTTCGGTATGATGAATTGAAAAAGTTAAAAATAATAATTTGATTATTCCCGTCAAAATATACTTTTGATGTCTTCCTTCAGCATGTTCAGTCATCAACACTTTTATTTTTGTCATAGAATAAGGACTAATAATTTCTTTAAAAAATTGTTAATTGAAATCATATACATGTATTACTTATAGGGGTCAGACAGCAATAAAAGTATAGAATTATTCCATGCATTGGCAGATGCAGAAGCACAAAAAGAAAAAGGAGTTAAATGCAACCTTGCATGGGAGTTATACAGGTATGTTGAAGTCTAAATGAATTGAATTGAATAAAAAAAAAGGTTCTGTCTGTCTGAAATACCACTACTAAAGAATGTTTAATCATGTTAAAATCATGCTTAATCTGAAGGGTGGATAAATGTATGTTATAGTTGAACAGTCTTATAAAAATTGTTTAATAGTCATTTTTTAACATTGCTGTCTGACATATTTATTTATGGCTTTTATATTGTAAATTACAGGATATTCACAGTGTAGATCAACTCGAGGAAAAAATGTTCAGGACTGATGAGGAGGAGGCACCTAAAGTGTTAGTTTTTCTGGATAGTGATCCTTATACCAAAATAAAGCCAACAACTGTATTAAGTTCTCAGATAAACTGTCAAGAAGAAATGAAAAACAATTACAAGAATCACGACTGTGTACATTCATTTATTGGTGTTGTGTTTTCTTACTCGGACATTAAGCTGCTTGCAAACTGGACTGAAACATCTAACATTTCCAATGTACATGTAGCGTTTTGTGCTACAGAAGTATATGATCTGTTTGTTATTATGATATATGACTATCAATATAGGTAAAATTAAAGGTATCAGATATTTTTGTCTTTGTTTAAACAAGAAATATCACAAAATAACTATCAAGAGCAGAAGATCAAAGATACTGTGGGTTTTTTGTCCACATTTGAAAGCAACGACCTTTTAAGTCATGTTTCATGAATTCTGATAGTTTAAACCATAGTTTTTCTAGTTTAGTTCTGCTGATGGCCTAGCCCTATCCCACAAATCTTCCACCTTTGTAATTATTTGTTTCCTACATTGATTAACATGTTATTTGTGTAACACTAGGTTATAACACAGTGTTAAGTTATCAACATATTCCATTTATTAACACAGTTAATGTGTTAATTAAGTGTTATTGGCCATTTTAACGTGTAACATGTTTTTCTATACACACATTAACATGTTATTTCGATAACACATGTGTTTAGTCTTTCACATATGCGTTATTATATTAACATTACAGAATGTTAAAAGCCTAACACTAAATGTTTACAGAAAAACACTTTAACATGTTATTTTATATACACTTTAACGTGTTAATTAAGTGTTATTGGTAAGGTGTTAATAAATGTGTTAAATGATTAACACTTGTTTTTACAGTGTAATCAAGTAAATATCCCGGAAATTACAGCTTAAAAGGGTTCAAAGTAGGAGCCATGATCACATGAAATGAAAACTGATTGACTGGTTGTTTGATTAAGGTCAAGTAAACAGTATTTCAGCTATATTCAGGTCGAGAACAAGTTAACAAACAATAAATCGAATCGTGAATGGGGTAGGTTAATGGGCAAATAATTGTTACTGCAACAGTAATTGGAAATATACGTAGTAATGATAGGCAGAAAATCTTTGCTTTTGTAGCAGCTTCACTTCGCCTACTGTTTTTAAAAAACAAAAGAGGTCTTTATTATGCAAGAAGCACTTTAAACATACATCCACAATGATACGTGATCAGGAGGCTTTCCGTATTATAACCGAACAACCACAATTGTCAATTTTAAATAATCTTTCCCATCAGCGAGAATATCCACATAATACAACAATTGTGAATTTTAAATAATCTCTCCCATCAGCGAGAATATCCACATAATTGAACAGTTTTCAATTTTAATCATCTCTCCCATCATCGAGAATATCCACATAATACACCAATTGTCGGCTTATATTTGAAACTCTAAGACAATAAAAACCCATTTCGTTCTTCTGAACTAAACACTAAAAGCCCCTTTCACCTCCCTATATTATATAGTAGATCCCTTTTGACAATTCATGGTGTGTAGCATGTTTCATTGGCATTTATTGAGGTCCAAAGACAGGACTTGAGAAATAGCAATTATGAGTCATAAAACATAATGTCTAAAAGCTAAATTACGAAGAACTAAACAACAAATATAGAATTGGGTTCCAAAACAATAAAAAATATTATTACGCCTTTTTCTGATTTACCATATTCTCTTAATTAAAAGGAGAATTCAATCAAATAATCATTACAACTCTATATACATGTAACTGTAGGCCATGAGTGACTATTGAAGGATTTACCAAGATACCCCAAGAATTTCGCAATAAAAGTATTACCAGTACAGTGTGAATCCTTACATCTCCCTGATGTGAGAAAAGTCATGTGATATTAAACGGGTGGGATGGTTTTGAAGGTGGTGTGTGGGAGTGGGTAGGTGGGGTGGTATAGTGTTAGTTGATACAAATATTGAATTAATTCTATCAATTTTCGTAATATTGTTGCCAAATACCTATTTTCTCGTCCATTTTATGTCATAAAGTCCACTATAGTCAGTGACTATAGTAAAAAATCAAATGATATAAGTTTTAATGTAAGTTGAAAATATTTTCTCATTTAGCCAATAAAAAAATCTATAAATTTAGTGATTAAAATATTTTTATGGTTGAGTATATTTATATGATTTAGTGTCAGGACATGATTTCTTAAGACACAGCCGATCAATGGCAGCCATATCGAATTTGGAATTAATGCAAAATACCAAATTATTCGTGTTACTGGTCGTATCTGAGAAGAAAAGATATCGACGGTAAACAATCGATATCAATACCTCACTAATAATCTAAACAAATAGAATGTAAATAATCTTGTCGACCAACTTTAACTTTTATAGAAAACAGAGACATATATGACGGAGATTAAACTATAAAATTACTGCGTTATAAATAATACCACATAACTCGAACTAGGAACACTTTTAAATTGCCAAACACGCATTCGGTGTTCTGTTTGTTCCTTATAACATTAGCCTTTGAATTAAATAAAAAACGATCTCAAAGAAAATTCCACTTGAGACAGACCGATTTTAATTTACGTTCCGTGCTTAAATTAAATATCGTTTTGACACTGCAATAAAGATTTATATAATCAACTGCAGTACTTATTTCGATAAAAAATGTATACAAAGTACATTAATTAATTTTTTTTAAATCCCTTCAAAATAAGTATTTATAAATAAGTCTTAACATCTTATAATGAAGTTTTTCGTTTTTTAATTAGTATATCATGAACAAAATATGTTTACGTTTACCAAGTGAATAAGAATGAAAATTATCTTTAGCTTTGGTATTAAGATGTTTCGGATTTGTCAGAACTATCAATACTTATTTGTAAAGTCTCATGTCGAGTTATTTTACTTTCAAATAAACACGCTCGAGTAATGCTTACGTTTTAAGGCTTAAATAAAGAATAAATAACAATTATGCATGCAAATCGTTAATATTTATACACGTATTCCATTTATTATACATCAGATATTTTAAAAAGAAAACAGGAAAACGAGAGAGAGAACGAAAGATGCTGAATACTGTTGTGGGTTTGTATAATACGGTACACGTAAGTATATATTTGATGTTCTGTCAAATCAAAATTATTTCATAAGCGGGATCTTCTTGTGCTTCTTGTCTTGTATTTATTTGACGTTGTCTGCTATTTCTTTTTCGTTACTCACTGTCGATCATACATGTGTGTGTTTTGAATCAAATCAGTTAGCAATCCTAATAATTTTAGTACACCGTCGCGAACAATAATGTCTGTATCATGTGTTTAAGTTTATTTATATGTATTTAGGGTTCATCCATAATTGTCAACATTTTTCACGAGTTTGCAAAGAGCACTATAGGGTGGAGGGGGTTTTAATTTCAACATTTTTTTGGTACGTTCTTTAAACTTCCTGTAATGTGAATGTGCAGACTTGCAAAAAATGTTGACATACTCTTTTGAAGGGAGGGAGGGGGTTTTCAAAAAGAGTGCTCTTTGCAAACTTGTGAAAAATGTTGACAATTATGGATGACCCCTTATTTACAATGGCAAAATAAAGCTAAGATGTAGCTATCAATAGAGAAATATCATGTTTCGGGTTAAGGACCGATTTGTCCTTGTAGGCAAGAACGAACTAATTGTGAGATAAATAAAAAAAAGAAAACTTTTGATGAAATCGCCCCCAAATATTTCTAGATGTTTGTATGTATTATAATAATTTTACGGACGCTTAAAAACATTTTATATCTATGTTACAGAAGTAATTTTATATTTGTTTGACTAAAAGTTGTTTAACTCCACTTTCAACAATTTTTCAGCTATATCATGACGTCCAGTTTCTCTGGGTACTGCGGCTTCCTCCCCCCAATAAAAAACTGGACGCCATGATATAGCTGAAAAATTGCTGAAAGTGGCGTTAAAAACCATTCAAACAAACAAAACAATCAATGCAAAATGCAGATTATCTGGACAATATGGCAGATATAAGAGAAAGATAATCTGATAAAAAATGCATGCAAAATTGTCTTTTTAATTTTAGATTGGCTTAAAAAATGTACGTGTAGTGTTCCAGATAAGCATAAATAATCGCAGTAGGCTGTTATATATAACAAAGTCTTGCGTAGCAAACAACTCGGATTTTAGATCGAAATAAACACATGCTCTTTGCAAGGACTATCTAATTAACATTCTCTTAGAATCGTAATTGCAATTTCTTTAAAGAAGGCTTTGAACCCCCCATAAGGTCCTATATCAAGCTTAGACCTGCAGTTGGGACAAGTACAAATTACCGATTTCTAGATACCATAAAAGGTGTTGGTTGATACAGACAGCAGGAGGCTTGCCATAGAGAGTGTAAAACAACCAAATTTGCGCACATGCAATTCTTTTGTCATATATTAAATCATAAATACTTGAAGTTAAACCATTATTGACACAGCATTTATTTATTGCAGGTTACAAAAGAAACCATACTCCGGAATTGTATACATAAAATAGCTTTTTATTCTGGTCGAAATTGTATACATAAAATAACCTTTTATTCTGGTTTTCGATTTTTCAAAGCTACGCTCATCGATAGCGCTATAACCGAAAGATAAAGCAACAGGTTAAAATGGTCTCCCTCTATTATTAATTTTCGTAAATAGAATACCAAAAATATTTATCATTGCATCAAAATTTGATATCACCCAAGCATGTTTGTAGTCCAACGTTATATATATTATTTTGATTTTTCACTCAACTTGAAATGATTGACATTCTTTTCGCAAAAGTCTGTTCATCCATGGTAGCTAAGTACACTTCAAAATATTTTCTAGTAAAACCATTCTTTCCAACGAAAGTGAATACAAATATATCGCCGCCTATGCGATAATTAAGAACAGTTCATGACTGCAGTGCTTCAGCATTTAGAAAATGTAACTGTCATGTTGGTTTTGTCCTTCAGCTGATATCGAAGCTTACCTTTCGGGAGCACCTGATTTATTACTAACTCATTCTTCATAATTAGAATTTAAATTAATGTTCTTTAAATTTCTACATGATATTTCTTTAGTCGATTTAATGAACATACGATGATAAGGCGGCAATATGCCAAGTGTACCTCTGCGTATTCCTCCGGAAATTTTTTTTTTATCTATCTGTGATGATCAACTTGAGCTTAATAAGGGCCCGGCCCCAATCAGGTCCAGCATGCTGTCTTATTTTTTTATTTGAAGTACGGTTGGTCTTTATTGGTATCATTTAAAATTATCACATGTCGCTATTTTAAGTATCTTCTTCGAACTTGGTTTTAAATGTATACAGGATGAATTAAAGCGATAAAGTTACAGTGTGCACTATCATTATAGTATAATTACTTGTATTTTTAACTTCTTCGTGTACAATCCGTGCAGTCATAAATATTTAACGGTTTACTGAAGAATTCATTTAACAAAAAAATTTGACACTAAACTCAATTGTTAAGAGCGGTTCGGGTCATTTAAAGTCATTAGAAAAAAAGAACTGTGAATGACAGAACAATACCACAGTTCATCTACACCTCATTATACAATAATTGAAAAACAGGTTAATTGTGACTGTTGGGTTTAAGTCTTTTCGGGTCAAACCCTAATGAACTAACACATCGTTTACGGCGCTACTGTTTATTTGCCACACTTGGCCATTATTCCAATACATGACCTGTCGATAAAGTTGACAAACTCGTTGAAATATGACACGATTTTCTTGATTGGTATCAATCTTTGAATATCAACCAATATTCTTTTCAGTTCCACAATTGGAATTTAAATCAAATTTACAGTGTTTGCATACAATAAATTTAAATACAACGAAAATTAAACAGGTATATTTGAACAGTTCAAAGACTTCATTAAACTTCAGGAGAACGTTACAGAAAGTGAGAGACAAACCAGACGTGTCGATACTTTGTGACAAAATCGAATTAAACATAATCTGTAATTTCTGAAGGAAATATTCTTTGTACAGATACCTAAAGAGAAAGTGTTTTTAGATTAATTAGTGCCGGTGATATAGTTTTCTTGGACAAGATAGTAAACTAGATGTTTCTGGTTAGTGCATGCACTTGACTTGTCATACGAGTATTTAGGTCATCTTAAAATAATAACTTGTACTTCAATTGTAGTTCAAACAACTGCGGATTTATTGTGTGACTTGAGATACTCTGTTATGCGGGTGATAAAATCAAAGAATCGAAAACTGGACAAATAAAATGGTTGCTTATGTAAACATACATTGCATGGCTTGACGAGAAAAAAAATATTGTAAGTATTGTATTTTTGGTCTAAATAGTATACAAATAAGTAACTAAATTCTAAAAATTAAGGTTTTATTGCAGTTGAAATTGATTTTCTCTGACGTATTAAATTACAACAATATTTTAACCTTTATTAAATTCCTATGATAAACTGTATTGATAGGAAGACTGGTTCGAGATCAACACAAACATGGTAATCTTGATCAATTTTCTTTTGAGTGGAATAGGACTACTATATATAATACTACTGATATATTACAATGTTTATTTCGTACAGTTCGTTACAAATATACTGTGACAATATAAAATAAAAGGTATTATGTACGTGTTTGATTATAATGATTTGCATTTCATACAAATGTAAAGGACACCGCCTACTTCTTTGTGACAGCGAAATCCATTTAATCGCAACACGGAAAGAAGTTGGAGCTAATGGGTTGATTAAGTAACTGTAATCGATTATGGTTGATTATTCATCTATTATTTACGTATATTAAAGCTTTGGATACTGTACATGTAACGGTTGTAAAGATCAATACTCAATAGATGACATCGTTAAAATTTTATTAGAATTTTAAATTACATTTAATAATAGTTGTTTCGACTTGATTTTCTAACGTTTGACAAAAAAGATTTAATCACAACGATTTTATGGTATCGTTAAGATGAAAAGGTAATTTTCATGTGAAATTAACAACTCGAGGAGTAAAGATCGAGTAAACGAAATTTAAACAAATCGTTTAAATAAATTTTCAAATGTTTCCAAAGGCGAAAAAGTGTTATGCGAACTGTGCACATTTATGTAAACAAGATCAAACGATATATACTGCTTTATTTGAACTTCAATTCAAACTAGAAGATACGTCGTTTTGATAAGAATATTTCATTATTTTTTCAGACATTCAAGCTTTTTGAAGACGTCAGATTTTGAATGGACTTTTAAAACGATAGTTGTTCTCGATTTGGGAAGAAAAAGGATGAACACCGACGCCATTCATGAAATTGAAAAAGCGTTTAACGATTTGGATACACATAGAAATTTGCATGTTTTAGACAAATTTGTGCCGAGAGGTTCACAAGAATTTCGTGAAGCTTTAACTGAATTCCAAAGTGACGAAGATGTATTTCCGGAACAACGTACAAGAAGCAGCACTATTGATACTACTTACAAAAAACCACACTTAAGTGTTCATTTCGCGTCTAATTTAGTTACTACTTGTGAAAAAAAGAATAGATCAGGTGACGATCTTCATATACATTTGCACCCGGAGGGTATATTACGTCATTCAAGGGAGAGAAGCAATACATATGATGGAACAATACAACGACCAAGACGACCAGTTGCTGTTAAATCGCCTCTTTGCAATGAAAATAATGTCGACAGTGAATCTGCCGTTGAAAAACTATTAAAAAATTCTCCGAATGCAAGAAGAGTAGAGGAAGATTTGCATGAGGTAAAGGATGGATCCGATACCGATTCAACACAATCATCCATGGATTCCAAACCAAAAAATCTCTCAACACATCGCAACCATAAAAACGAATCACCGACGCCTTCACATGTAAGACTTTCGTCGCCTAAAGTGTCACCGAAAATTGTACGAAAATCCGGAGTACATTCTCCGAATGAAAGATCTAGGAAAATAAGCGCCTCGTAGATTCTGCAATATTTTATTGTGTTAACTATGTCATTAATTGTTAATGCGTATTTTTTATAAAGTGCTTAATATATTCCTGTTATATAAACTGCTTTGAATTTCATTTGTCAATCAAAAAATGTACATGCACAATTTTTGATTATTTTTATTCATGTTTATTGATGCCTATTTTGATAGAAAATTTTATTTAAATGTATTGTAAATAGGTCTAATTAAATTAGTTATTTACCCCCGCACTTTATAACTACTAAAGTTCTATTTCAAACCCTATCTTTTTGATCTGCCGTGGATTTTTATAGGAGTTGCGTTTTTAATGTTGTATACTTGGTCTCCATAAAAGGGAGAATTTATTTGATTACGTGTTTTTCTTTTTTCGTATTTTTGTGGGGCTTCGGTGGCCGAATGATTAAGGTAGTTATTTACTATTAATCACGCGGTCTGTCAACACTGAGGTTACAGGTTCGAGTCTCACTGCAGGCAGAGTGTACTCGAATCTTAATTGAAAAGTTTTCCTACTAAGGGTGGATGGTTTTTCTGAGGATACGCCGGCTTCCTCCCCCTTAAGAAAAACTTGACACGTTATAGTTGAAAAATTGCTGAAAGTGGCATTAAACATCAATCAAAAGCGTTCAGCTTCACACAATTTTAACATGTACTAGTATGTGCTTTGGTGGACTTAGTGTATAACATCCGTTTCCTTTTTATATTGTTTACACATCATCTGTTTCATCGTTTACGGTTTCTTGTAATATATTTAACTTCTTTATATTTTGATGACATGCTTTCACTTTTCATCCCAAAACTTTTCTTTAAAGACGAAAAAAAAACTTGTCCATATTAACATGCGAAATGGACAAAATAGTCTCTCCCCAAATCGTATTTACTATAGTTTGTCATGTGTAATAACAACGTTGTGAACATTACGAAAAGCTATTAGTTACGATATTCCCGGAATCGCTAAAATATATTTATGAAAACCACAATCATACTTTAATAAATTATATATGTCCAAACGTCCAGCTAATTCCGATATGTTAAGAATAAGAAAATTAACGTTAACTTAACAAACAGGAAATTTGGGGAAAAAAATTACTATTAGAGTAGTATGCATAGTTGGGTAAGAACAGAGATTTTTTCCTTTTGTTCAGCGGCTAAAATGTACAAGTTTTATTTTACATCAACAGTAAAACCCCCACTCCCCTTGAGATGACATCCCCATTCGCGCGCAGGTGCAAATGCTGGACAGCTCTCTGTGATTTAGCTTGGGTTTGAATGACGTTGAAGCCTTTTTAGCAATGATAGGGGTGTCCGGGGTGGGGGTGGGGGAGGCGGACGCTCTAGAGACATCGAATTTTCTGCATGAAATTCAATCTTTTGAACTGTTCCTCGTTTGGATACAGAGCTTCCGCATGATTTCGTCACTGGCTCTTTCTTTCTCATCTTCTCCCCTGGCCACTATCGATATACATTTTGTATAAGATTCGAGTTTTCTAAAATAGTTTTTTCATTGTGTTGTTTAAATATTTAAGTGATCGGCGACTTTTTTTAAAATATGGAAGCCGGATTTTACACTTTTAAAATTAAAATTAATCTTTTTAGTAAGTCAGTCAGACATTTCTTATTTTGAATCGCATTTATCCACGAGTGACGTCCTGTTGGCAGTCAATCATACGCTTCAAACATGTAAAGACAAATTAAGTATACAACCGGATATATTTTTTCTGAGAAAATAAAAAAGATCAATCTTATTATCTTTTACATAATTTAAAGAGTAGGGATTTTTTTTTAAATTATGAGAAATTATATCACCTACCTTAAATAAATTTTAACAAACATATTTAAGCGTCTAAGAAATGTCAATTTTTAAACAAATAGACAACTCTTCCTGACAAATTCTAGCACAATCAATGCTCCACGTCATACTTTTTCTTGACAAAGGTGTTTTTGGTGTACTCCGGCGTTCTCTCCAATTAAAAACGGAGCCCAATTATATAGCTGACACATTGATGATAGTGGCGTACAAACCCAGAAGAGATGGTAGACATTTAAAAGGTGATCATATATTAAAGTGTTTTAATACTGACATCCCAGAATTGTTTAACATCATACTTTTTCTTGCTGTGTATTCCCCTTCTATCCAGGTACTCCCAGGTCAGTCTCAACCAGTAATATCTGAGCTGAAAAAAATCTGACAGTTGCATACACATTCACATTTTGTTTAGTATCCGGATTACTAGTATGTATGTTATATAATGTAAAAACAAAGACACGTGTATGTCGTGGAATAAATAAGTATTTATAACCTATTTATAGAATTATTATCTAATGAAAACTGAGCTGACAGTTGCGTTCAATTACATTTACACTTTGCTTATTATCCGATTATGTATGTTTATATAAATGTAAACAATGACACGTGTATGCCGTGAAATAAATAAGTATTTATAGCCTATTTATAGAATCATTATATAACTTAGCTAACAATACATTACACTAGAACACTTTCAACAAGGAAATTATGTCATATTTGTCTAAAAGATTTAGTACCGATTCCCATATAAATAGAACAGAGTCGCCTTAAAATATCCCGTTCGACCAAGGCATTAAGTTGTCGGTGTATGACGTAAAAAACTCCCCAATTCAAGTCAATAATATATTCAAAATATCCTGTGTAAACTACATAGGTCTTACTAGCTGTTATTATGGCACAGGTTCAGTGGATATATATGTTACTTCGATTATATACGTGTAACAATAGTAAGTAGTAAATTTATGTTTTCTCTTCTGTATCCATGTAAGCAATTATTTCAAACTGATATACTATATATTGTTTGTTTCAATTAGTAGTGTCCAAGACACAGCCATTTTTCAGCTACATCATAGCATAGTAGTTTTAATTGCGGACGTTAGCCGGAATTCCTTGTGAAAACCCCGACCTTCGGTAGCTTGTCAATTGAGATTGGAGTCGAACACATCGTGCCCTACTAAATTTACCTTACACTTGGACAAATCGGTTCTGCAATTCGTGTGCTTGTTTGTCTTATTGTTTACGCTTTCTCAGCAATTTTTCACTGACTATATTGTAAACCTACAACATATTTTCAACCAACTTTTCCTGATCTTCTAAACTTTAAACGCAAGTACGAAATTGGCAAAAAATATAAATTTATTTATTTATTTTAACATCCAGAGAGCAATAATGCTGACAAAAGAATTTTATACAGCACAGCAAATTCATGTATTAATAAATGGGAATAAATACACTTTATGATATATAGATAGTAATAATACGGTTTTTTTTTTGCATATGTGATGCAGATAATGTCTGTCAACTTATATCACACCCTTTTAAAACTTATATGGAATTTCAATCTGAAAAAACAAATATTTTTTTTTGTCGTGTAATAGTTTTTTTTTCGGAAAGTTTTTTCTTCAATTATCAGTTTTTAAATTTTTAATTTATGTTAACATACCTGATCAAAAAATCTGTTTCAGTAAAATTCTTACATTAAAATGTCTAAAGTATAAGATAAATAGATTATATGGGGTTTTGCATATCACATCCCATATGAACCCTCAACCCATTTCTACCCTCGGGACTAACAGCCCTGTGGTAGATATAGGGGTCTTAGGTTTATATTGGGTCTGATATGAAAATCGCCATATAATAATCTCTTGTTATGACAAAGTCAATCGTGCAATATCACAATATGTTACTGTTTTTAAAATATTCACTTTAAAGTTGTTTTCTGTAGCAAAATAATGACTAAATCCAAAACTAAAACAATCAGATATTGACCACGATAACAAACTGTACATGATGCCAAATACTTGTAAAAAGACCTATATATTTAAGGGACCAAGAATAAAAGTGAAATGTTATAATACAAGTATGGCAGGTCAGTGCGCGCGATATCATGTTTTATGGAATACTTAAATCGAACATCGACCTCGGCCGTTGGCCTTGGCCGATATATAATTTAATTTCTCAATAAAACATAAAATCGTATGCACTGAGCTGCCATAACTGTATAGAAAATTGCATTTGACATAACAAATATTATAATGTAAATAATACGAACGTTTGATCTGCAAACCAATAGACTTCTTGGAACAAGCTGCCTGAATTGGATCTGTGATGTAAACAGAGGTCCATAAAAAAAACAACAAACATAATAGTGGTTTAATACGTTCTTTTTATGACGTGTTCCATTTTTCTTATTTCAGTTGTGTGATTTATCTCTTTTCGTCAGTATGCGTGTTTAATGAAAGAAATGGGCACAAACACTCTTGTTGCGGATTGTAAAGCATTGTCGCGTCGGAATGGTGCAAAAAATTGCCTTACAGTTGGTTCTACCAAGAGGTTCGCAGGAATTTCAGGAGGTTTTACTAGGGTTACATGTACAAGTTGAACAAGACTCTGAATGGCATTGTAGAGGAAGGATAAATACTATCGATACCAGCACAACTTACAAAAGACCAAGTGTTCGTTTTGCCTCTAATTTAGTAAGCACTTCTGACAGAAACCCCAGATCTGGTGAAAATTTGTATCCTGAGGGGATATTGCGTACCAGAAGAAATACGTCTGATGGGACAGTGCAAAAACCTACGAAATCTGCTGTTTCATAAATCACTTCTGTTTAATAAGGTTTAAGAGAAACTATGGCAGTGGTAATCTCATCAAAAGTTTTAGCCTGGAACAGAGAAAATATAGAACAACAAACACAATGAACAGCTTGAGGAGCGAATGTCAATAAAGACATTACTATTACAAAAATACCGGACTGAACAAAGTAAACACTTAACTCGTTCAAATAAAAATTTTATAAATGTGACTTAATCCTCAAATATTTTAATTACGATCATATATAATAGAAATTGTTGACCTGACGTAGGGCTATCCGTCTGAAGTGTAATCGTTGCTACAAATAGGTGTTTCTAAATTTGCAATTTTCGACGCGATTTTAGTACAAAATAAATTTAATTAAAATTCTATCGAAACGAAACAAAATATAGCACGGTGTTTTCTATTTGATGCCGTTAACACTTAGCAGACGAATTTGCTTGGCTTGCAAGATAGTTTTGAAATCGATTTTGTGTGATATTTGTGTAAGTTATTATGTCAATAAAGAAATTAAGAAAATAATCATTTCCGGTTTTTAAATAAAACATAATCGACCAATTTTCTACGTGAGAAGATAATATCGAATTTTAAATATTGTTTACTGAAAAGAAAATTAAAATACAGCGAAAAATATAACTGCTACATAAGAAAAATAGCAAAAAGCCGACCGAACAACAATAGACCAAAGTCAAACGCGGGACAGTTACAAATCCGGGTATAAACAAAGGCAAAAAAACAGAAACACAAAAAAGCAACGAGAGTAACCCGAACCCATTAAAAACCATGGGTACACTCAGGTGCTCGGAGTACCCGGAGAGAACCCCCGACCTTCGGTAGGAAAACTGGCAATCCTTGTCAATTAAGATTGGAGTCGAGTACACCCTGCCCGCAGTGAGACTCGAACCCGCAACCTCAGTGTTGACAGACCACGTTATCATCAGTAGACGAACTACCTTAACCACTCGGCCACCGAGGCCCCGCCTCTAATTAGACACCGTCGAGATACTTATTGTCTTGTCTAGGGAAAAGTCAAATCCATGAATAGGAACACACCTAAGACAACGAAAATGTCTTATCGTATTTGAGACACTGATTTCCCATAAAGATCAATTAAGTCACGGTAACTACCATAGAACTTATGGAGAGATAACACCACCCTAGTACAACAAACCCTTGTTTGAGAGGCAGGACCACCATTGTTTATCGCCTCTTCGGCTGTATAAAATTAGTTGATTTAGAATTTTTTTTAAATATTTTACCTTGTTTCAAATAAAGAAATATTCCTGTCACATGACAACATGTAACCCCTAAGTATTCTCTCAAAATTTCAGCACCACTTTCATGGCATATAAGAACGAACGACCAACCGGAAGTCAACACGATGAAAAAATTTACTTTCACTTTCAAGTTTAGTCCCAAAATAGTGCATGTCATCCAATGACTCACATAATTTTTATCTTTAGTACACATCACTTAAACTTTATCCTCTTGTTTCCTGAATTATTCAGCTTTCCAAAAATAACACGTTTGTTCCAATATCTATTATGGTTCAGAAGTTATAATTATAAGAAAGAGCAGCTGTTTTTAAATAGCACTACTTTTACGTACAACCTCAGGACTGGTTCCAGGTATTTGGTGGTCCTACACCTTGAGTAGTTTAGCAGTCAACATCAGTGATCGGTCTAAAAAATCGGAATACCGATCGCATGATCTAGAATAACGTATTTATAAGCTGTGAAATGTACACACCATACGCTGGAGCTGCTGGAATGTTGCTGTCGATGAACGGGAAGTTGACAATAGGAAAGTTGAAGTCATCACGTTTGTCGAAGAGTCTAGTTTGCAGTTTTCCTCAGTCTATTTCTAGAAGTAGGTCTAAGTAAGAGGCTGACCTTAGTGTATTGGTAGTGTCTTTATTTTCAAGCTCGCTAGGGTAAATAGTCACCAAATTTAGCATAAGCGTATTACATGTAGGCAACTTTTTGTAAAAAAACTATTTGCGTGTAAAAACAAAATATTGTTATTAAAACGTAATAATTATTACGAATAAACGCAATATTTTGCGATTGTTAGCAAAACTTATCGGAGTTAAACGCAATACTTTGCGAATAAACTTAGTCGTTGCGAATAAGCGATTTGCGTTTTAAACGCAACAATATTGCTATTAAGCTCAAAAGTGTTCAATAAAATGGGTGTAATACTATATCACATATTCGAAACTGCTGTATTAAATAAATAGTGAATATAAAAGGTCAGAATCTATATCACAAGCTGTATCAACCCGAGAACCCTATATCACCCTAAGGGTGGTCCTAGGCGTAATATAGGTCGACTATTGATACAGCTTGAGATGTAGATTTTGGCCTGTTATATTGGTTAAATCTTATTTCAACAATACAGTTTTGAGGTACCTATATGCAACACAGAGTCAAATGTGTAATATGCGGTCTAGATACATGGATGTAACAATTACTGCGTTAAATTGCAATATTTTGCGTTGGAACGAATTTCAATTTTTTTACAACAAAGAGGCCCCAAAAAAAACTTCCGTAGCAAGCAGCGTCAGTTTTTTCATTGAAGAGGTAACATCAGCTGTTGTAACTGGGTATCAAGTTACGAAGATGTGAACTCAACTTCAAAAAATCCCCACGTTACTATAATATGGGGTCGTACCAGAGTCGATCTCCGAATTCCAATTCCTCCAGTTAGATTACAAATGGTAGCGAGTTGAACTAGAACTACAGAAGGTATTGCAAACCACCTTAAGTCGATTTACCAATCAAAAACATGCATACCTGACTGCACTAGGTTTCTATTGTACTTTTTCAGCTTGTCATCAGAAAAACTAATAGGTCAGGGACCAGATTGTAACTGTACGTTCTTGGACTGCAATAAAGTCCACTGTACCGTTCCTATTCAAGACTTTCAAGAAACTTCTCATGCTTGTCTCATGTGAATGTTACATGTATTCATTATTTTAATTTTAAAATCCAATTAAATAGACAACCTGGTATAATTTCTTCCCTGAATAAACCAGTTTAAATACTTTTTATATGACAGAATAATTTTTACAATTGTATAAGCTGTTTAAGGATAACATTAAACTTCCCAAAACTTTTTTTTAAATTGACGTTTCCACTTTTGACACTCAGTTTCAGTACGTTTGTTTCAGACAATATTTTCTTCTATGATTAATTAACATTTTCAAATTCGTAAAAGTATAAGCCAAATTCTAAGCTAAATTTTGCAACGACTATATATCTCTTTTAGACTTCATTAAGAGACTTTCATGCTATATTCTGTCGAAGGTTCTGGAAAAGGGCCTACCTCAAATAAAGACTGAATTGCATATATCGTTGTAGAACTGTATTCAAATCGACACAATTACATTTTCATTAGTAGGATTAAATACGTTTATACACATGTACAAATGACCCATGTTTGTCGTGAAATAAACATGTATTTAAAACAAATTTATAGAAGTATGATATAATGATTTAGCTAACAATAGAATATACTTTTAACATGACAATCTATTAATACCATATTAGTCTAAGAGATTTATTACTAATTCCCTTATAAAAAGAACACTGTAGATTATTCTATGTAAGTTTAAGTGGGTCTTTATAGCTGTTTTCATGGAGAGTGTACTAATTCAGTGGATATACACGTGTAACACCAGTAAGTATTAATTTTTAGTCTTCTGTAAAAATAGAGACAATCAAATCTGAAACTGATACTCAAATATATTTGATGTAATCTGTATTCCGATTTGTGTGTTCGTGTAGTTAAGGGTTTAACGCTTCCTTCAGCAAATTTTCTTAAACTATTTGTAAAAGACTTGTACCATGTTTTGAACAAATTTTCCTCCAACTTCTAACTCACAACCTAAGTGTCAATTACATTTCTGGAATACAGGTAAATGAATTTAGTTATTCTTATTAAACATCCATCGAGCAAGGTCGCTGATTTGTGTTGGATGACAGCAAGTTATCAGATAAAGTGAGAAATGGAAAACCAGAAAATTACACCGCAAAAAAAACACGTAACATACGAGAACATTTGATATGTCCACCTACACAGTACTCAAAACAAACTGTCTGGATTGGATCTGTAGCGTAAATAGTGGTTGTAGTTTGCCATTACGGATCTTTCAATGAAATATAATGTTGTCCTAAGAAAATTTTAAAATCAGAACAAAATAATAATGTTTTGATATATTCTTTTATCCCGTATTCAATATTTCTTGTTCCAGTAATTTGATAAATCATGACCAATATGCATTGGTAATGAAGAAATGGGTACCAACACTGTTGATGTGGATGGTAAAGCATTGTCGCGTCTTGATATAAAAAACAAATCTCCTACAGTTGATAAGTTTATACCAAGAGGTTCACAGGACTTTCAAGAGGCTTTACTAGAGTTACAATTTGAAGACTCTGAATGGCATTTTAAAGGAAGGAGAAACACTATTGATACCTGTACAACATACAAAAGACCAAGTGTTCATTTTGCGTCTAATTTAGTAACAACGTGTGACAAAAACACCTCCAGATCTGGTGATAACCTTAACACGAATGTATATCCTGAAGGGATACTGCAAACCAGAAGAAATACTTGTGATGGAACTGTGCAAAAACCAAAGAAATCACTATTGGGATAAATCGCTTCGAACAGTTCAATAAGTGTTAAAAGCAACAAGTGCTGCGAGAATCATATCCAATTTCTAGTCTGGAATAGGAAAACGAGAGGGAACCGAACAAAATAAAACGTTTGAGGACTGAATGTCAATATCAACATAATTATTCCAATACATGTACTTGACTGGGTAAAATAACATCCAATAAAAAGTAAATTAATATATTAATGTAAAGTATTTAATAATTTTGCAACAAAAAACATGCTGTATGTTTTATAGCCCCTCTCGAAAAGGGGGGAGAATGGGTATATGGTGGTCCTCATGTCCGTCCGTTTATCTATCCGTCCAAATTTGGGATTATATTTCAGAAAGCTTTCATCCAATTTCAATGAACTTTTGGGATATTGTTACATATTATTTAGGTAAGAAGCCTATTGATGCTGTAGGAATTCTGTCAAAGGTCTAAATCACCATTCGACAAAAAACGTTAGAAATTTTTACAAAAAGTGATTTCTGGACGATAACTAAAATAGTATGATTTGATTTCAATGAAACCTTTTGCATATTATTACATATCAGGTGAGTAGGAAGCTTATTTATGCTGGAGGAATTCCATCAAAGGTCAAGGTCACCAATAAATAAAATGTGTTAGAATTTTTTTATAAATTAAGCGGGTTCATAAGTAATTGCTAGATTTACGTTTTTTAGTTTAATGAGTTGTCTTCTACGTATTTAGATAGTAATCATTAATGTCGCACATGTGCATGTTCATAACACATTTTATATAATCTTATTGGGACGTTATGTAACAGGATTCGGGTGCATATGAAAAAGATGGATAATGAAAGCTTAGCCTATGATATACAGCACAATTGTACATTTTTCAAACAGTCATAACAAAGGTCAGTCGCACAAGGGTAAATTGTGAATGTCAATGTTGATTAAATCCTCAAAATATTTAAATTACGATAATAAATAATGGATGTTCTTGACTTGACGTACGACTCTCTGTCTTAATTTTAATGATTGCTACATATAGATTTGTCTACATTTGCAATTGTCGACATGATTGTAGTAAGAGATAAAATTAATTTAAATTCTATCGGAACGAAAACAAATATAGCCAGGTGTTTTCTTTTTGATGCCGTTAACAATATCAGACGTACTTGCTTCGCTTGCAAGATAGATTTGAAATCGATTTTGTCTGATATTTGTTCAAGCAATTATGTCAATTTTGAAAATTAAGAGAATAATCATATCTGGTTGTTATAGAAAGTAATATCGTCAATTTTACGCGAGAAAATATCGAATTTTTAATATTGGTTACCGATACAGCAAAGAAGTATGGTAATTACATAATGACCTTTTTCGTTAAAGATTTTTGAAAGCAGCGTCAGTTTAAATTTCACTTTATCTCGTGAGGAGTTATCATTACATTTAAAAAACGATATAAACCATTGTTAAAATCTTTATATAAAATAAACAAATTAACTCCATGTTTTGAACCCAATGTTCAATATTTAATATATGTAATTGATTTTCACAAGAATACACTGTAGGTACTAGGTTGAAATTAATATGAAGTGTCTTGGACAATGATAACTATATTGAAATATGTGCCATATAAATACCACTTCGATTTAAAAAAAATAAAGAACTCAATAAAATATCTACAAAACATGCTAATCTGTATTGTCAATGTGCACAAAAAGTCTGAAATGATATTTGCTGTAGTTGTTGTTGTTGTTGATGATGATGATGATGATGATGATGATGATGATGATGATGATGGGGGTTTTGAACGTCCTACACTGATAAATTATAATATCCTCGGTTGGATAAAACAATGTATCGTTATCGATTACGGATTACGGAAAGGTATCGAAAAATAAGTATTTTGTATTTAGGAGAATTTTACACATCTAAACGCAGAACTTGCTTATTTTTTCATTCCCGAGGAGCAAAGTGGTGTCATAAGAGACAATTGCTAACAAATAGAAGACATTTGCAAATCCGCGTTTTATGACTATCCGGGATTAGGTTACTATCGAGAACAGGTCAGTAAGGCACGATTATTTAGAGAGGAAACCGGAAAACCCGAAAAAGACCTTCGGTGATAAAACTGTTAATACTCGTCAATTGGTGTCCAGTACACCCTGTCCGAAGTTAGAATGAAACAAATAACCTCAGTGTTGGCAGGCACGTGATCAATAGAAGATGACCAACTATACTTAACCACTATGCCACCGAGGCCCGAAAAGTATTTAAATCGATACTCATATATAGATAACAATTCACTTCAATGTACGATAGCTAGAAGGTAATTACAAACCTTTATCTTACAAAGAATTAATATTGGTCTAGCAGATTACTTGAACTTGACTGGTAATACCTTATTTTCCGTTATAATAAAAAAAAAACGCGGGGATGCACAGTTTAAAGCAATCTTATTTCTGTTTATTAAACGAAAATAAAAACAAACAATTTATTGAATTCAAGCACGTGTACATTAGAAAATATAGATATTGATGAAATGCAAATAATTAATAATTAACGTCAAAGGTACAAAAACACAATTTGAAGGAAACCCACACACATAAGAATTATATTGAAATAGATGATTTGCAGTCAATAATATACTCTAATGAACTGGAGTTTAATGTCACCACTGATAACTTTGCTTTTTACTAACACCTTTATCTAGTAAAAGACTGGGGTAGACGTAAAGATCATCTTTGCGACAAATGTGCTATGAATTTTCCAACTTTTTGTTATCAATAGCAAGACTACAGCAGCATTATTATTATTGACTATTAAGCTATTCATAGAGGAGTTTCTGGACATAAGTTTAAATAATATGCATATGTAAGCTTTCATGTATATGACTGAGTTCTGATTTGTAGCGGCATCATTGACTTTCGACTCATTTTTGGTGGTCGGTTTCCTTGCTAATTTCTTACTAGTATTAAAATTGAACAATGCATGATATTTTACAGGTAAAAAAGGAGGATAAAAATCTTTATAAAGTGCGAGTAGATACATGTATAGTCTAGTTCTATGAAGATACAAAAAATAACCCACATAATTTTGAAGATTTTAGATCGGCCGAGTTAAGGATCTTTGACCAATCAGAAACATACTGTGTTATGTTTCTTATTCATCTTGAATTCAAATTTATTGTAATGAACTAATATGTCAGGGACCAGATTGTACCTGTACGTTCCTGAATAGAGACTATATTGTAAATTAACGACATGTTGTAAAAACATTTCAAATTGTTATTAATTTATTGGTACAAGTATAGATTTGTGTCTTGTTTATATTTGTGTGTTTCATAATTTGTATCGCTAGTTATTCTTGTATGCAGATATGGCCGTTTCTGTAAAAAAAAAGAAACGCGTAAACAAAATAAATGAGGGGCGTTTCTTATGGACCTGAAAAACATGTGGAATGCAACAATGAGACTGACTGGACGTCGGTTGTGTTAATTTGCATTCTCCTCGTCTAAAATTAAATTATTACGTAAATAAATGTTATACTGTTATACATTTAAGTCAATTAAGAAGAAATGGGGCTAGGCTGATTGGTACATTAAAGCTTCTATTGATCGCCGACGTGTCATCAGCTCTGGGGCTGCGAATTTGGGTTCATCTTGGGGCAAATTATGTTTTACTTAAGCCTTAACTGACAGTAACTGCCAGGTTTACCGTTGCAGGTCGATAGTTATTAATTCCTTCAGCATTTATACAACATAGACGCCACGATTAACCTAAAAATTATCGAAATACACATGCTTTATATCCATTTCGATGTACACTGTGATCCTTTTTTACGTGTTGCATTATACCTTTTGGTTTTACTGTCTTAAATTTCGATATTTTGTTACCTTGAGTGTGCAATATACTAAAGTGCATGTGTAAAACGTTCATACAAAACAGGATCTAAATAGTGATTTCACTAATATGTTCTACTTTCTTTCCACCTGCCCAGGTCACTGCACTCTAAGGCATCATTATTATGTTAATTTTTCATTTATTGTTCTTTATCTGGACCCTGTATAACTTATAGGTTCCTGTCTTTATTCAGGAAACCGTATGTTCTATACATATACGTGACAAATTCAATAAAACAAATAGACGATCACTAATTCAGGAACCTATCAAACAATAGATAGTTATACTTAAATACAGTTATAGAATTGCAGAAAATATGTTCATTTCTGTAATAAATTTCTAGATCAAGAACAGCAGTAAATGTTGACCTTTGGTTATGACAATTCAAATTTGGTGGATTTATCATTATTTTATATTGATAATTTGTTGGTACAATGTATATAAATGGGAATGTTAGCACACAAATTGCCGGTTTGTTATAATTTCAAAAATATTGCGTCATAAATATTTAAAAACTGTATTAATGGGATGCAGGACACCATCAATAACATTTATGGTAATATTATGGTAAAAATATTAATAATGATTTTATTTAGCAATAATTCTTAATTTCCTTAAAATTAAAAAAAAAATAAAATTCTTAAACTTTTATCATTTTTACAATTTATTAATAGTTGAAATACAAAGTTTTTGCAAAAATCAGTTCGTTACAGGCAATAGTAATGAAAATGAAATTTTTAACAAGGGAGATAATTTTGTCCAAAATTCTTTTTGATCAGTTATTTCCCAATAGAAACAAAATTAACTTAGAGACCCCTATTTTTCTTCCCATCACTAAAATGTATACCAATTGCTTGATAATATATAAAAATTCAGAAAATTTCAATGAACAGAATTTTTTTCATCTATCATTGCTTTTTTTAACCTCTACTCTGTATAATCATCAGAAAATTTGAAATTTCTATAATAAACCCCTCGAAAATAAGCTCTGAAACCCTATTTTATTTTGAATTATGATATAAACCTAACTATATGGCAAGTTTAAAAAAATTCAGTGAAAAATTATTTTCAGGTAAGTGTCCTGTACACCTTTCAAACACCAGTAATTTTTAATAAGAAAACCAATTCGAAAAAGATCAAGTACAGTTGATATGAATTACACATATAAGAGCCTACCATTATTTTGTGTTTTAGGTAAGCATTTTTTTTTAACTTTGGTAAACACGTTAATGACTTTTTGACAAGTTTTTAACTTGAAGATAATGTGTAGTTTTTTATTGTGAAAGACTCAACATATTCAGTTTCTAAGCAGCGTGCGTTTTTAACTAGTTTAGACATATTTTCCAATATGTTTTATACGAAAAATTTTCACACATCTTCCGACCTTTAATGTATTACACTCATGACATGATATTAAATTAAGTTGGAGTTTTCGTATATACATGAATTGTTTGAGTAGTTACGATGGCGCCAAGCGTGTTCGGGGACTTAATTGCTCTTGTACTAGTTTATTGTATAATATGTCGCTTACCAACAAAAGACGAATACCCGGAGAAACTTTATCAGAATTTAAATTAAATCTACTGTGGAAATTACATTTTAAAACCTTATTTTATAAAACGGCCATGTTATTAAATCTCTTCAAATCCTGCACGACCAAAACGATCAATGGTAACCATGACACATTACAGATTTGTTTGTTTGTTTAAATGGTGTTCAACGCAACTTTCAGCAATTTTTCAGCTATATCATGGCGACCAGTTTTTATTTGGGGGGAAGCCTAAGTACCCGGAGAAAACCCCCAATATGCAGTAGGAAAACTAGCAATACTTGTCAATTAAGATTGAATTCGAGTACACCCTGCCTGCAGTGAGAATCGAAGCCGAAATCTCAGTGTTGACAGACCACGTGTTCAATAGCAATCTTCACCCAAAGGATTATGGGTATCCTGTCAACTACAATCACCTCTGCCGCACATTGGTTGACGTCATAAGAAATAACTCACTTCGCGTACAAACGCATTAATTTTAACGTAAAAATGTATCAAAAGATGCATAAATAGACTACTATAAAATTAATAAAAAGATCTCGTGTATTATTTAGTATTATTTTACAAACATCATTCTTCGATTACAAACGTCAGGGGCAGACGACAAATGTAGTCCCGCGGAAAACGGGGGATGACGTGTGCCAGAGGTTATATATGGGAACCAGTTATGTTTTCTGTGCCGGGGAGTGGATCAATAGTAGACGAACTAAGGTCCATCAAATATCATTGTGGAAACTGGTAGGATGGACAATAAAAAAAAAGAAAATTGTTGTAAATATGAATGCGATTACTGGTTTGACCTCAAGTCCACTTGTAGATTTCGGCAACCAATAGGCTCATTGCTGTTGTTACAAAAGGCTAATGTTTACGTCCCAAACCCAATAATCCATATTTTGCCAGGTGTATTTAAAACTGTGTTCTAATTGGTCTCTCTCTTTTCCACTTGAGATCGTGTTCTTCTCTTGAAAATAGCTGAAAGTTGCTTGCTGGACGTTAAGAAAACACTCTATCATTCAATCGATGAATAAATAGCTTGAGTCGTATAGTTTATATAAATACCGTATCATTATTTTCAAGCGTTTATTTTTTATGATGGGGGAATACAAGTGTACAGGGTGTATATAAGGCTAAAGTTTAATCAAACGGTTGATCAATTTTTATTTCAGATCATTTTTGACAAAGATTGCCATTTTTCCCGACAACGGTTGGGAGGTCTGACGGTTCTTCTTACTTTCTCCATTAAGTAAAATCCACCATAATATTGATTATGTTAATTCCATTCAAACCTAAATGCGGGGTTTAGGTACTATGATATTTCTAAAGCACAAAAATAAATGACGTCAAATAGCAAGTTTAATTTATAATGTTTAGACAATATGATATATCTAAACTACGAAAGCAAGTAACGTAAAAAAAAATTAAATAAAAATGATGTCAGTGCGTTCCAGCATACAAAAGAGATTGAAATTAGGGCGAACTATACTTCTACTGTATTTGGCGGTGTACCAATTAAAGCCGTATATCAGTTCCCACCAATAATTGCGTGACTTGCTTTTGCATGTACCTTTTTCTGTCTTCTGTACTCTGTGAGGTAAGTCAATATATTCCTAAGCAAATATGCTTGCTTATCTGGCAATAACCTGAAAAAACACAACTAGAGCACTACATTTCCACTTTTGAATCCCCATTTACTTCTACTTCGCGAGAACATGTTGTACATAAAGAGTTTATTGCTACAGATTAAAAGGGAAATATAACTGTGATGAATGCACATTTCAATTGTTTACGACACGATAATAAGTGTGTCTTCACTTTTGGGTACTTATTTCTACGTAACGATACATTTACGTAACACTTCTAAAAAATTGGCGATAACTGGTACACAACCAGTATAACTTGTTGTTACACATTTTCACAAATCTCTTCACCTCCTGCACGACCAAAAGATCAATTGCAAGTTTGCTCAAAATATGTGTTGTTCAAAAGCTTGGTTTTTTAAAGTAATTGTATACTTTTAGAACAATGCTACACGGTTGAACCTTACGACATAATGCTAATAAACCAGATTGCTTAATGCTATCTCCCAAAACTTTTTGTTCTCTTTCTTAAATCAATTAATTGGATTATGAAATTTGTATTTGGCTTATTACTGTCTTGGCTAATACATTATTATATATGTACAATTATATAAATGTATAGCTATCTTTCAAAATATTCAAAAATCTTTGTTATATGCATTGCAAATAATTATGACTCACTTAAAAAATAAATATTTTGTTTTATATATGCCACTAAGTAAATATGAAACTTCAAGAATTTTTCACATTCATTGCCATAAACAATTTACGTTCCTCACAAAAAATACAGAACCAAGAGGAACGTAATCCTGAAGATCTCTCTTTTTCCATCACTGATTATTGTTTTGACAAATAGTTTAGTGTAATGTTTTAGGCCGACTGAACTAGTCTTCAATCTAAAACTTCAATAAACCTGTACGTGTATTGTAAGACACCATCTTGGACACACTGGTTGAATTACACCATTGCAACTCTTTATTTGTATGCAGCAGGCCAAAACGTCCGTTATATTGATATTTTTTCACAAAACAAAATCTCCAAATCTGCAATGGTCCAGAGATGCATTCATACTTCGTGTTTACAGTTGGCTATTTTAGTATCAGCATGAATGTTCCGTTTTATGCTCACCGTGTCTAAAAAAGCTATTGACAAATTTCAGCATTGTAGCATTAATCTTTGCTTAGAGAAATGTCCAGGATATTACTATTCAATAAGAAAATGCGCATCCGGTGCTAATTTGTTATATTTATTATGTTCCTAATAGAAACAGAGTCGGTTCTATTAGGTCTGTTCCAGTTTCTTCCCAACCGTTAATATTAATTATATTAATAAAATATATTCTATTCAGGATTGCCCTTCCGGATTTTATTTATTATATTTGATTTATTATGTTTGGCGTCACGATTGTTCCTGTTCTTCCCCGGCCTTTAACGAATCTTATTTACTATATATTTGCTGTTTTAACGAGATCTTGATAGTTTCAGTTATTTAATGTGATATTTTGACGTTTAATGCATACATCATAATTAATCACGAGCAAAATGGTAGACTAAGTACATGTGTATTCCCACTAAGTCTGTTCAGGGACAGTCTATACTAATAAGTATTGTTTTTTTCGTGAGACTTTGCGTAATACAACGAAACTCTCTTTTGATTTCGGCCCCGAGTAACATCGTGGGAACGTCGTTGATACTATATGTAATTATATTTCTAAGTAACATTTCTTTTATGGCAACTCAAAAAGACTACTTTCTTTATATATATGCGCTGAACCTCGATAAAGTTTTACGTATAACACATCCATTTGGTTTCTGTACTGTTCACCAAGCATATGATTATAAGAGTGTAGTGACTGTTGACAGTTAACGTACTCAAAACTTCTCTGAAAGGATATTTGCTTTTTAAAACTACCACAGTTAGGATTTGGCTCATCAGCAATTCAATATATTTATTAACATACTGAAATATGAGTCGGTACTTGCCTTTGTAATTAGACAACGAACTACACTTCTATTTACAAGACAGTTATACATTTTTTTAACCTTTTTTTCACTGGTTAAACATTTTTTAAAATTCATCTCTTCATTATGTGTCGTTGTCAAATCGTGTGTTATCTAGCTTGTTAAGATCATTTTAGCGGTTAATTCATATCAATCATTCGGGTGTCAATTCAAAATCAATATAATGGGTTTAAATTTTAATACTAAAGCCACTTTGACAAACTTTAACATTTATCTGTATTCCAGATAGATTTCAATCTACAAGTTCAATAGTTTACAAGTGGTTTTACATTAAAAATCTTACTGTAATTTGACTTGTCAGTAATTTATAACGCTCCGTAATCTTATTCAATCTTATTGTCATGACGTTAAGTTCAAATTTTAGAACTGTATAATATGAACAGAACCGATGACATGAGGTCACTTTGTTTTATATTATTGTGAAAAAAATGTCATAGAGATTACAATTTCCCATTACGTTGTGTGATTTTCTAGTTTACTTATAAGATACTTTTAGGGGGCCTTCGTGGCCGAGTGGTTTAGGTACTTCGTCTACTATTGATCTCGTGGTCTGTCAACACTGAGGTTGCGGGTTCGAGTCTCACTGCGGGCAGGGTGAACTCGACTACAGTGTTAACTGACAAGAATTGCCTGTTTTCCTACCGAAGGTCGGGGGTTTTCTCCGGGAACTCCGGATTTCTCCTCCAATAAAAACTGGACGTCATGATATAGCTGGAAAATTGCTGAAAGTGGTGTTAAACACCATTCAAACAAACAAACAAACAAGATTCTACAATTTTCAGTGATTCTGTTTATATGCTTGAAAGGGCATTGCTGACCACCAAAAAGCTGATAATGCAAACATCTTTGACATTAAAATTGAGTTCGCCTTTTCGTTAAACTGTATGATCCCAATCTTAAACTGGTTGATCGTTATTGGTTATCTGTCGCAATGATAGCTGAAGATTGTTCGTAACTTACTATTTTCTCCGCCATTTGTGAGGTATCACTAATTTAGAAGTTAGCTTTTATCACGTTTTGTTTTAAAGTGAAATAGAAACAGTACTAGGCATTTAAAGTAAGAGAGATAACTTTTACTGGACTGCCAAGGTATTTATTATCCGTCTGTCACTCGCTCGGAATGTCTTAGCTGATCAGACGATGGTCTACCTATTTTTTTATATTTTTCGTTAGTGTTGGATAAGAATTAGGTACCAAATTTAAAGTCATGGTTTGATTAGTCTATGATCTTTACCATCAATCTATTTTATTCACTCCACATTTGCCTTAATAATTTATTAATGATTCTTTTTTTATTTGAAGTAATAAAAAATGTATAATATTATGACAGAAATCCAAGTATAAACGTAGAATATTAGATAAAATTGAATGATTATGTATACTCATTGTTTTAAGAGGATAAAACCATAACAATTGTAAAAAAGTGTAATAACACGTAACACAATAAATGTTGTTGATGAAATAAAGATTATTTATGTTGTAAACCAATAGGATCTGATCTATAAATTTCCTATTGAAGGTCGGGGTTTTCCCCGGATTCCTCTCCCAATAAAAACTTGACTCGAGGATATGGCTGAAAAATTGTTAAAAATGGCGTTAAACACAAAAAAAACTGAATAAATTGAATATTCAAATTGCAAATAAAACAAACTAACCATTGTCAAATTAACTAGTCTACAAATGCATTACGGGAAAACTCTGTAAAAAGTGTAGAAATGTAAAAACTATACGAATATTTTCACGAAAATTCGGTAATATTATTACATGCATAGTAATTGCATTAAATACCTTGCAAATATGTATCATTTATACATATACACTTCAAATATGGGATTAATGTTACGCAGAATAAACAAATAAAGGTGTTTGTAAATACCAGTTTCTCCTTACAATCATATTAGAATACAAAGTAAAAGGATAACTAAGCGATTATGATCACTGCTATATTAACTTTGAATGATGTCAAAATGTAGAAGCATTGTAGTGATAATTTTAATATGCCCAGATATCAACAGTTCATTGTTAAAACTGTAATGTATATGTTATATTAAATTGTAGATTTTTTGTATAAAAGGTATTATTAGCAAGAGTAATAAAACGTGACAATTACGTTTAAGTTATTGTATAAATAAGCAATAATATTCATCCATACAGGGATACAAAGACATTGCAGTGATTTTTATGTAACATTGTTAGTTTCCTAATTCAATTCGGTTTTCCAAATTTAATTTTATTACGTAGCACTAGATATATATAAGGCAAGTACGATGAAAGTACAAACAATCACAACAAGAGTTTCAATATATAAGTAACTGTATGGATTAAGTGTTTCAAAATTTTTATGAAACCCGTGTCAAGTACTGAGATTACGATACGGTTGCTGACAACGAGGACGAAATTAACACCATGGTTACTACAACTCGTATTTTTTATAGGATAAATACAGTCAACTTAGCGTACGACTCAATACTCAGTTAATTCTTAATTTACAGTTATTTGCAACATAAAAAACATCATCAGTAACTTATTTTGCATTTGTAGCTTTCTTAGGCCGAATTTTACTACGTTATAATCCGAAGTTAGTTTTGTAATTTGTCGGATTAACGGCAGAATTCAGTCCTATTGCTCGTAATGTAGCAAACAAAAAATTCTAATTTCGGTCTATTTATACAAAATTCAAACATAATATTCATCTTCTTTACGTTATTAAAGCTTTAGAAATTGCGAAACTATCGGGAAACGATCTTTATTGAAGAAATTTCTTTTTTTCGTCTTTAAAGATGCACGTGGAAAATGCTATGTTTATTATTTTTCCGTATTTGGATAATGCGACCTAATTTTATTATAAACGTGCTAATTTGCATACTATAACAACCATTCCGTGGTAAGAATCCAGTATGTTACATATATATTACCGAAGATGCAACACGCTATTAAGTTTCGGGTTTCTCGATGTTTTTCATGTGGTAAACTTAATCAAAAAGAGACACGAATGTCAATTAATACACAACGCACAGCGGGTGATTAAAAACGGCAATAACTATCATCACGTATCAATAATGATCGATTTTAAACATGAAACCAATAAAAGAATGGTGACACTGTCGAAAGATATCAAGATCGACCACGTCTGATTGTATACGCTTCTTCGTTTGATTCATGAAAGTGCCGGGAGTGATTCACTCCCGCTCTGCTACATTACAAGTAAATTCGTACCAAAAAAAGCGAGGGTACGATTATTCGTTCTATAGCTTTCTATGATGTCAGTGTTTCTTCAGAAAACAAATTAACCAAAATGAAAACGGTATAATTATTGTTGTAAACATATAATGAATATCATAATATTACTAGGCATTATGGAATTGTACTTTAATACCCACATGGCTCCATTTCGCGAAGAATTTAATCTTTGATATCAACTGACGGATTAACTTTGACATCACCTGTTGACTTGGCTAATCCGCTCACAGATTGGTCTTTATCTCTCATTTCAGTAATACGACATCTGTCTTTGAAACAATTATTGTAAATAACATTTTAGAAACACAACAATATACGTGAAATATAGTCCATAACAAATGGTAAAGTTGGAAACAGATATCTACAAGTTATAGAATTAATAACCATGTGAACGAAAATTCAAAAATGCTCCATGACCAAGTGGTTAAGGTAGTATAGTCTTTTACTATTGATCACGTGGTCTATCAACACTGAGGTTCGAGTCTCACTGCGGTCAGGGTGTACTTGAATCAATCTTAATGAATAAGGATTGCCAGTTTTCCTACAGCAGGTCGAGGGTTATCTCCGGGTACTCCTGCTCATCCCCAATAAAAACTGGACTCTTCGATATAGCTGAAAAATAGAGGAAAGTGGTGTTAAACACCATTTAAGTAAACAAACAAAAATTATATACAAGAATTTGCATCATATTCGTACGTGTTTGAAGCAGACGACAATATAGAATTGTTTGTTAAATAACGGTAATTCAGTTACAGCGGCAATTATTACGGTTGAATAAAGAAAACTAACAGAACCTAGCGCTTATCTTTTTGTAAATTAAAACAACAAGGTAAGAAAAAGAAACGTATTTAAATGTATGCATGTGTGTTTTGTCTGTAAATGTAGAAACAAATTAAAATATAATTTAGGCTTTGAAATAATATATAACCTTATTGACTGTCATGTTAATTAGATAACTATAAATAACTGATACGTTATATTGTAAGCTATTGCTTGGAAATCACACAGATATCGATTAGCATCGATATTGCTATATGGATTCGAACACACAATTTATATTTAGGCTTGACGTCGGTCGGTCACTCCACCAATCTTAAATACGTTTTCTGCTTTAACGCAAAGTAAACGGGTAAATCACAGGCTAATATGTCACTTTTTTAATGCAATTAAAATTTTGAAAATGACAAATTCGATAAATGTCTACAGTTCATTGGACACAAAACTGTTTCTTTAAAATTTAAATCACTAAATAATCTTCATTTATGTCACGACACAGTATAGCAGAAAAGAATAGTTTTTTTACAGTAATAGGAGCAAGAACTGTAATATAGTTTCTAAGGGACGCCTAATAGAAAGGATTTGTTTTTGCACCAGATTGATGTAACGTCTTCAAAAACTTCAGGAGGGCAGTAGATAAAGGTATCACTTTTATTCTGTGAAAGCAATTATAAAAGCATACGAACAACGTAAATCAACTCAAGAAGCAATATTGGCATGAGACTAAAACATTAAATTTGTAGTTTAATACATGTTATTTTGAATTTTTTTTTATTCTTATGAACAAACAAATTAGATACTTCTATAGCATTTTAAGAGATCAGATCAGCAAATGTCGCTAGATCAACATGAAACTGACGTTCATATTTTGCCTACTAATTCTCACCATTTAATCCCTAGGGCAGAGTACTTAAATACATAATGGCGTAGTGATAGACTGCAATAATATGGCATGCTTGTTAGAGTAACAAACTATATAAGCTCATTCCATTCTTGAATTCGTCTGTGTCATTTGCTGCAGTTTTGCCCAGCTCTTTTTTTCTCTCTCAAAAAATTGTTCGCTTTGGCAATGAACTTTTGACTTTTAAAAATATTTTATGACTATCTGTGTGGCATCTTTTGTTGTGATTGACTGACAATTTAAGTTGATTGATTGGATGTTTGCTTCTGCAAGCAGTATTTTAGCTATATTCAGGACAAGAAGAAGTTAACAAACAATAAATCAATTTGGAAAAGATGAGCCAAAGGGCAACAATTATGAATGCCACGAGCAAAGTCTAGGGTATTGGTAGGGGCAGGAAATTTAGCCTTTTGTAGCGACGCGCCTATTCTTATCGAATCTACAAAAAGGGTCTTAAGCGTTAAAGGAGCCTGGCAATATCCAAACATGTTACCCAATGTGATCCTTGTCAGGCTTCCCATAATACTAGTATTACATGATTGGTTGATTAATTGGATGTTTGCTTTTTTACGTCCGGGGAGCAGTATGTCAGTATGAGGGGCGGAGAATTTAGCCTTTTGTAGCGGCTACAATGAGCCATCTTTTTTTTCAAAATCTACAAAAGTGATCGTAATCGTACAAGCAGCGTTGCATTCTCAAAACACGTCACCCCCTACGGTCCTCGGTCAAGGTTTCTGTATGATGACCTGACAACTGAATTATGACCTGGCAGCCCGCCAACGAGAGGGCTTACCTATCCGCTACCTGGGGACGTGCTGGACTCACAGTGGGTCGAGCACTGGGAACCCTCGCAGTATGTCTAAGATATTATGAGATGACAACCCCCCACCCCAAACCAGAGGGCATCCCCTATCCGGGACAATTATTTTTATACCCAGTTTGATATCATCCCACACAAGTTCTATAGCCGTCGCCATGACCCAGTTAATAGTGGAGAATACATCTTCCAAATTCGATGCGAGACATTTTTTCTAAGTCATACATTTTTGGACAGAATAAGAAAATTTTATTGATGCTGACACTAGGTTCTTTAACTTCCAAGCAGCGAGGCACTTTCTAAGCAGATTCATCCATAATGCATTTTTATCATATAAATGCTAAAAATACAGCTCGAAGCGCAAGACGCGTTAATTACGTTTATGTTTTGTTTTGTCTATTTTTTGCCATTTCCAACTAAATAAGACACGTCAACACCTATTATGATTTAAAATATTGACATTTTTCTACTGGATTAACCAGCACATCTCTATATGTATCGAGTTACTGTTCAGTTCGCTTATTTTCAATCTATCGGCTCTAGTGAAGACGACTTTTTCAATTAGGGATTCCAAAGGAAGTTGATATGAAAAATCTGGCTTTAGTGAAGAAGCCTTTTTAAATAAGGGATTCCACAGGAGGTGATATGAAAAATGTAGCTCTAGTGAAGACGACTTTTTTAAAATCAGGAATTCCACAGATGGTGATATGAAAAATGTAAGAATCATTACTTAAATGTATATCTTTGCATGTTTTTAAGGTTAATACTAAGAACGGAATGGGTATTTTGTTGAAATAAAGCATTTATTTTTATTTATTTATTTTTTAATTTTAAAATTGCACAGGCTTATTGCATGCAAGATAGCCTTTATCAAGGATACAATTTTAAAAGCATATATTTATACGGGAAATTTTATCAGCACATGTCACAATACAAACCGACATTAATTCTGTTTGAAAGAAGTAAATATACGATACTCTTTATATATTTCAGAACATTTGCAGCATTATTTGTAAATACACAGATTACTATTTTTGGCCTTTTAAAACATATCAAAACTTGCTATAATACGCATATCTTATTAAAACGTATCTGATGGTAATTTGGCATTGTTTCTAAACGTTTATCCTTCAGAGTTATTTGTAATTTTAAAGATTAGGTTTTTGTCTCTGTAGGTTTCAACGCGATAAATGGTTAGTCAATATTGTAGCTAGTTTGTGCCTCTAATTAAGTTTACTGAAATCTTAAATTTTCCTATTTTAACGTTAATTCGTCAGATTGTACACTTCAACCTAATGCATGCAGATGTTTCGAAATGTTATAAATTTAAATGATTGCTTTATGGTTTGGTCGGGTTTGTACTTAGGTAAATGTATTTAAGTGTACCGGTATTTATTTCTAAGAAAGATTTTTGTCCCTAATTTCAAATAAATAAATTGACCGTTGAGATAAAAATGTCTTTTATTTAAGGAACAGAAATTTTTTTATATATGTTGTTTTATAAACACGCAAGTACTCACACATACCGTGACCATTAGGAAATATTATTACAATGTCATACAATTATTAAGTTGTACGTTTAATTTCAAGTCTGCAAACGAACAGAAAGCACAGAAATTTACACAAATTACCCTTCTCAGCTTATCGGTATTTTCTACAGGAATTCCTGGATCAGAATATTTTATGCAATGATCATTACGATGTGATATACATTGGTAAAGTATTCTTCAGTTCTTAACAACCATTGACAATTCAATAGTGTAGCGCTGTGGCATTTTATTAGTTGTTTTTCTTCCATTTCAGCTCACGACACCGCAGACGTCTGAAGAATCAGAAACCGTAATTACCCCTTTTACAAGAATAATAATCGCCATTTTTACCGTAATACCTGCCTTTATTAACATATGCATTCTCATACTCGGCATAAAAACTCTGAAGAAGAAGTTTCATAATCTCCTAGTTCTTAATTTATGTATTGGAGATATCATCTTGTCATTTTCGTTGACATTGTTTTCACTTGTAAAATTTGATTACGAGACAGCTACTAATGTGAATTTGTGCCGTTTTCAAACTTTTACCGTTGCTTATGGATTAATTTTCACCTACAGTATCGTGTTTCTGATATGTTATGAACGATACTTGGTTGTGAAGAATTACAACTTTGGAGTGCAGGATTTCTTTGAACGATTCCGATTTGTGATTATAGGTGGCACTCTTTCCCTTGGTTTCATGTTTACCATCGAGACTGTCCTGTTCGTTCCTCATGTGAAGAATATTTCGAAGTGCACTTTGCCTCAGTTGTATGGTGGACATTATAAATTCTTTATTGAACTCTTTGGTATTTTCTTGACTTCAATAATGGCAGGCGTTATCATATGTTGTATAAGAACAAGCATGCTTATTTTCAAATTATTTTTTAAACAATCAAAAGTTCAGCCGGCGACCGTGACAGAATCAGAAACTATTAACGAGGTAAACAATCAGATGGAACTTGTGCCATTTGAAAGCGGGAACAATTTCGATTCAGTGATATGTCACGATGATAAATCTGAAAGAAACGATGTAGAAGACGACTGTATAACAGAATTAAGCAAAACGGTTACATATGTTAACAGAAAATCAAAAGATTCATCCACCAACATTGGTCAGTTGATAGCACAAATGAAAACAGATCGCGAACGCGAGGAAACTAAACATTCACATGTAAATACGACAACTTTGACCAGAAATATTAAGAAAAAATCAGATTTTTGGGAAATACGTGCATTTATCACCAGTTGTATTATTGCAGCTTCTACAATCTTTCTTACTGGTCCATTTATAGTATCATATTGGATAGAATACTTTTATGGAGAAGCTTTTATATCCACGAAAATCAAATTGAACTTGTTTGTTCCACTGATGCTCAATAGCATTATGAACCCTTTTATCTACGCTTGGCGCATTCCTGAAATAAAACAAGCGATAAAGAAGATGCTCATATGTTGCAAAAAGTTGTAAATTAAGACTTAACGAAACAGACTTAACTAATTTTGAGCAAAACGAAGACAAAAAGAAATCATTCTTCGATTTAAGTGAAAAATGGCATATGCGGACTTGAATAATACTGTTTTATTTCTGATATAAAAATTAAAAAATAAATTGCTGGAGATCTGCAAAATGAGATCACGTCCAAACAATTAAATCGGAAACAGCAAGAACAGACAACAAACAAAATCATCTTTATGAAAACTAAAAACTATGTAAGAATTACGAGCCTCATAAAAATTAGGAAACGGTTTGCAGTTTAAAAGATACACCTCATAGATGTATTATCCTTGCTTAAATTCCAGACAAGGATCGTGTTAAAAATGGTAACAGGTCAATCAGCATCTGTCATACATATATTGCGTCAATCCAAACTTTAGAATTTAATCGACGGCTCATACAGCAATTACATTACTATTACCACTTGCCACACTTGCGGCCGCTTCCGCATGTTTTTATTTTTGAAAATCGCTCTTAAAATATTATTAGCAGCATGAGGAAATAACTGTAATACGGGTCTAAAACTACAATAGCAGTGCTATTACAAGATCAGTCTATGAAATATTTATAATGCAAACATAATGGGAAGTAAGGATTCTCAAAGGTACCATAGACGTATAGTTTCTTGCACTTTCAAGATAAGTTATATAGTAACCCCCAGATTCTTTGAATATTGACTTTCCATTGGCATTTGTGCCACATGTTATACTTGACGTCTTTGGAATGTTTCTGTATTTATCGTACATGAACTATGCATACATACCACATTAAAAACGTAAAACCTAGGGATTTCCGAATTGCTTACTATAAAGGAATTCGACTGACATCTATTCACTGAATTAATTCAAGGTCTACAAGAGTGGGTACAATCATAATGGAACAAGGTATAAGTGAGGGTGACAAGGATATCACCGTTGAATCGCTCTACAATTTAATGGTGAAAATAGACAGTCGCCTATCTACAATAGAATAAAATGTAACCAAATTGATGAACTTAGAACAATCTTCTGACTGGGTTTTTCCAGATCAGAAAGAAAGTAAATGTACTGAGACTATTTGAAGAAAACAAGCAGGGATCATGAACACGACATACAAAAAATTAAAACAAACTTTTCTGTATTTAATAGAGAGTTAAAAACCGTAAAGAGCTCAGTTGCCTCCCAGAGTATAGATTTTCAGAGAATAAGTAAAATATTTGATAAACTGAAATAAAAGCATAAGAAAAATACCCATAAGTTAATCAACTAAGAACATCTTTTAACAGATCAAGACAAGAATTAGACGACCACGCTTACGAAATACGACATGAAGTAATAGCAGTTCTAAGTGATGCGCAGCAAGGACAAACAGAAGAATTGCAAAGTGCAATCTACAATTTAGATCAATGAAATATAACTTAATATTTACCGGCCACACAGAATACGACAACGAAGATAGATATATGTCATTCATTCTTTCATCAAGAGAGATCTCCAAATCACCTACCCGATACAACTAGAAAACTTATATCGTTTTGTTAGCAGATTCTCTTCAGGACGTGGCCATTAAAGATGTTCGAGACCGATTATTGCACGTTTTATTTATATTAAAGAGGCAGTCATTTCTAACGCATATAAACTGTATTAATCATCACATCCTATATGAGATCGAACAAGCTAGAAGTTTGTATCGCATTATGAATGAGAAACGGGGTCAAGAGTGTAGTAAAATTAGAGACATTTCATACATTTACAGAGTGATTTACGATAACAATCTAGCCGATACTCTTTTCATACAGAAACTTAAAGTGAGTCTACCAGGAGGACATTGGTAATCCGCCATGGAAATAAGCGAAGACGAATTTTATCCACTCCTCAGAGAGATCATTACTATAGAAAACCCAAGGACATGAAAGAAAAGGCTGTGATAACATATTGAAAAATAAACTCACAAAACATAAGCTATTAAATTTAAATTGTGGTGGTATTTAAAAAATATTCATAATTCGTAGATATGATTAATAATTATGATTTATGATTTAAATGTTTTTATTTGTAATACTGAATCTAAAACAGATTACATAGATGATATTGTTATACCCGCTTGTAAATCTGTATTGAAAAACATAAAAAGTTACAGAAGAATTAAGTCCGGAGGGATTGCATTTAGTTACAAATCTCAATATGAATTAAGAATATGTCTATAACTTAGAATCTGAAAGCAGATTTGTTTCTTAGTTAAAAGTTTCTAAAACCATTTTTTCATTTGAATGAAGACATTATTGCCGGATATATTTTCATTCCTCCAGAAAATTCTGTTTACAAATCAGAAGATACTTTTAATGAATTAGAACAAGAATTCTGATTTTTTTGTCAAAATAACAACCTTATTCTCCTGGCGACTTTAATAGCAGAACCGGTACTGATAAAGATTGTATTGAAATAGAAGATGAAAACTAAAGTCCATTTGGCAATTTAGTTAATTATGCAAATATTTTACCTGATTACGTTAAGTTGCGAGTCAGAAAAAGTATGGATAGTATAAAAAAAATTCAACTGTTAATCCCTTCAAAACTAACAACTTATTCATTTAAAATAGGAGAGTAGTTTTATAACTGGTAAATTTACTTTTAGACATTTAAGTGTTGTTGTTTTATTTGTACAGTTGATTTTTTGTCTTATATAGAAAATTTGATTGTTAATGAATTCTCGTCATTATATTCATATGTTAACTGTCTAATTTCGTTATCTCTTTATATTGCAGCTTAAACCAATGATTCCCTAAAAAGGGGAAAATTGGGTTACAATGTAGTTAACAAATTAGTAGACGAGATTAGTAACGTCCTAACTGCACCTGTGGAAAAGATATTTTGCAGCTTTATCCCCAGAAACTGTTCAGATTCAAATGTACACAAAATCGATAACAAATCTTGGTTTAATAAAACTTGCTGGGAAAAGCGACAATGATTATGTTTTGGGGGAAATTGGTTACTGGTATAGAAAGTAAGCTTCCTTTCGTGTTATACAAGTTTGCCTAGATACGAACTACGATGACGTTATGTGGATTCTTATATCAAATATATACAAGATGACTGTGGTAAATCTAACCTTTGGCGTTCTCAAGTATTTCATGGTTACATAATGCAATTCAACAAACCTTTGTAGATCATTTTAAACAGTTAAACAGCAGTATCTTCCCAAAGTACACGCGAGCCCTGAAGCTATTAATTACAGAATGTACAAAAAAGATTTAGAGCTCTAAAATTATTTTAAAATACACATTGATAAAAACTATATTGCATTTTTGGATTAGCTACTTAACAATTAGAGCTTGGTTTTCGATATTAAGGGTAACAGTTAACTTTTTTAAGTGATAACTTCAATTTTGCTAGGGAACCTTACATTTAAATAGTCTTTCTGTCAGCAAACATTCTTTAAGAGAAAATCAGGATGCTATTACAGACTTTTGAATAACTGATCAATTTCGAGATGAATGTATTTAGTTCCAAGTCTGCTAGTCCGGTCTTCAGTGAGGTATTTGTAACTCAAATCAACTTACGGCAAGCTCTGTTCAAGGATTTAAAGTTTAACTTGACTTTTCTGACTTTTCTCAGTAGTCCCTATGTGGTTATTTAATTTACGGTATCATTTCTTTAAACATTGTGCAGACAGCAATTTTGTTTAAGAAACTAAAACTTGAATAATAAAATTTAATTTGGCAACCCATTCGAAATGAATTTCTTTAACGATTATGAAACACATCAGTAATCTATATAACTAACTGTTATTTTAGTTAATATAATTTTAGTCTAAACACAGTTCATTCTCGTCTAAGAAACAGTTTCTCCATAAGCCATAAATAATTGAGTAGAATTTAGATCTGTGAAAATTTTATGTGAACTTTCACATGCTTCAACCATTGAATCAAACAAGAATGGGATTTTGTCTTATAAGAAGTCTTTTTTTAATAAAATACCATGTCTGTTGTGCCAGTTCTCTTGAGTTTGTTCTACTGGTGTGTCTGGGTTGTGAGTTCAAGACGGATCCGCGTCGTTTAATAGCTCTTATTAAAGGAGGTGAAAAGTTAAGTGCCGATCACGTGATTTCCTAAAATAATTTAGGGCACTTTTATTGAAAAGCGGCAACATTTGAAACGAAATGGGACGGCTTAAGAAAGACGATGCAAAAACGAAACCAGTGCTGTACGTGTTGTGACGGAGAGCAAAGCCTACCCTAAACTTAATTTTATGAAAAGAGGTCAAGTTTTATGCCGTTTTATGTCGTTCACAGGACGTTAAATTACGGTGCGTTGAGGAAAGTGCCCTAAATAAAATCACGTGATACCATAAATCACGTGATAAGATACATCCCTTGAAAACGTCGTATTGACAACTGATGGATGGTAAGTAGTTCTAAAGAGGTACGCTGGCTTTTAGTCCCAAATGAGATCTTGGTGTCATGATATAGCTAAAATAGCTGTAAATAAGTGTAAATACGCATTTTAGTCAAAAAATGTCTCGTCCAAATTCAGCAAATACTCGAATAAAATTACCGTAATTAATTCTTTTGACGAAACACTCTATATTTCGTATCTAGACAAACGTTGTCGTGCACATTCGCCAAGAGTTGCTTTTTGAAAAAGTTTCCTAGATACGAAATATAGAGTGTTTTCTTCAAAAGAAATAATTTCTGTAATTTTATTAGAATATTTGCTGATTATGAAGCAGAAATTTATTGACTAAAAAGCGTATATAAACTTAAAATAATGTTAATGGAGATATAATGTGGCCGAAACGATACCTCCAAAACAAAAGTGTGGAGGTGTTCAAGAAAACAAGCACTTAAATCGTGCAATTTGCAACATTGACACACCTCTCGGACGAATAGGGATATGTTGAGTACATTTGTTAAAGATTATTGCAGAAAATAAGTAAATAAAGTGAGAAAGTTCTTACCGTGTGTTACCGTCGGCATCGTTATTCCGGTGTGTACGAAACGTTGTTGATGACGTAGGTTCCACCCTGACCAAGCATACTTACGAAATGCCTGAAAAATCACTCTGGTTAGAAAAATGATCAAATCACTCGTAGAAATCCTATTTAAGAAATTCTCAAATTCTTAGCAAAGATATTTCGGCAGAGCCACGGGATGGACAAGAAATCTTTGCCCTTGGGTTTGAAACTTTATTGTCTCGCATTTCCAATTGTGATAGATACCATTTTTCTTACTTAAAAGACAGATTGGTTACTATTTGTAGCTGGTTGAGATAAGAATTTCACACTCCGTTTCCCCTAAAAGTGTATTATTAACTGTCTGTTCAGCAATAAAAGATATAAAATATTTGTTTTTGTTGTGTTGGCTAACTCTGCCTCTTTAAATATGTTTGAAAAAGTATCAAACACCGAGGGGAAAATATCAGAAACACGATGGAAAATTTTCTTCGGCAAAGCGTCGTTGGAGATCACAAATCTTTTTACTTTGGTGCCATGCCCTCCTTCCGGTGTTAGATCCTTTATTTCTTGCCTTTTCACTTGTGCTGGATACTATTTATCTCGACAGGATTACCTACTGATGTTGTGTGTATATTTGTCGTTTTATGGAGAAAAGACAGTAGTTCTGTGTGCCTATTTACAGAGTGCATTTGCTAAGAGTGTATCCCAACTCTTTATAGGTCAGCATATGTGTCTTATACCTCGCCATCTGTAGGTGTATACAACCGACACACGTCTGTTTCAACAAAAAACACGTGTCTGTTGATACTTCGTTTCTCTTTTTCTCACAACACGTGTAAGTTGTACGCAACCACATGAATGTTTATTCTGACACAACATGGAGACAGTTTTTGCTTCCTGTTTTTCCAACACATGACTGTTTGTATCCCCTTTTAGTTTTGTCTTTTTGTACACACGTTGTTGTGGGATTTTTAGGGCCCCACTTTTTTGTGGCGGACGCCCTATAGTAGTAAGGCGTCTCTCCGAAATCACGTCCGGCATGTATTTTTTTGTCTTTTGATATTTAGTATGTGGGTAGATTATTTCAAGGCTATGTGTCGCATACTATGGTTGAAGAACTTTCACCTTGCATTTTGATCTCTAGGTCATATTATTGACCTCTATATTTCTGTCTAAATGAGAAATAGTATCTATGCTGTTATACTTTTTTCCATTATTGTAGGCTTTTTATTTTTTGAATTCGGATAGATTATTTCAAGGTATCATGTTACATATAATGATTGGTGACATTTGACCTTGAACTTTGACCTCAATTTTATCTCAATGACTATTCTTGCCTGAACTTGAACTTTTTTTTAAGTAGGCTGTTGATATTTGGCATTGTAGATAGATCTTTTCAAGGCAGCGTATTGTTACTGACCATTGATCTTGAACTTTGACCTTAATGTCAGATTACTTTCTGACTGTCATATTCGTGTCTGGCACTCACAAACTTTGTGAGTGAGTCGACCTCGTTTATACATCGAAGAATAACCAAAAATAAGCGTTTAATCCTATATTATCACGTCCAGACAGTTTTTGTACATTCTTATCAATGGCTACGAGACGCGTAGCGTTGAGTTGTGATGCGGAATGAATATGCAACTGTGATACAGGCGTGATACATTTACAGGCAGTTATACCTCCACATAAATGTATTCAACTGGTTTATCTAATAGTCAACAAAAATTTATGTTTACAATTTATTACTTTCAACGGTCGGTCAAAGCATTTTTAAATCAAAAAAGTTCATAACGTCACACGTATTTTGACGTCACATTTCATTAATAGACTGAGAGTCATTTACTTTTTCTGGTATTTATAATCATTGGCCTGCATTTTGTGTAACATAATTATTTATACATTGAATAGTACAAATGCCAGAGATGCAATGGCAGTGCTATGAAATTAAGAAAATGTTTGTTTTGAGGTCGAACGAGTTTCATTTATCAGCTGACCAAGTGAAAATGTACGTTCATGTAATGGCGCGGGATTTGTTGTGACTTTTTGATAATATTTTTGCTCGATTTAACCAAATAGTACATTTCATGATGCATTTTATTACAGGCAATGGCATAGTTATTTATACTTGAGATATGTCTGTTAGAATAATTATTTTACAGTTGATGGAGCAAGTTAGAATGAAGTCAGCAGGCATGTACATGTAGTTTTTTGTTTTAGTTTTTCTTCCTAATAGATCACCAGCTTTAGTCTTGTTTTTTCCACATGAGATATGTCTATGTTAGAATAATTATTGTACAGTTGATGGAGCAAGTTAGAATGAAGTCAGCAGGCATGTACATGTAGTTTTTTGTTTTAGTTTTTCTTCCTGATAGATCACCAGCTTTAGTCATGTTTTTTCCACATGCGTTTTAATACGGATGTGTAATTTGTTGCGTTCATAAGGCTGTTCTTTGAATGAAAATTGTGATTGAATTTTTTTAATTATGTTAAATCTTAATATAAAATGACTTGCAGGGGTTTTTGTGTGCCTGGTGGTCGGCGATGATCAAATTACTGGACAATGCGTTGTATCATTAGGAATTTTTTAATTCAAAATCTCCCGTCTTCATATTACATGTTTTCTGTTACACCACATACAAAAAAGATTGTACTATTCAAACACAATTAATTTTAGTGCCTCAGGAGAATGAGTTCCGATTATTCCCTTTTCTTGAATTTTTTACTTCATCTAAAGTAATAGGATCAGATTTCCGCCTTTCCATTATGGATTAAATTCAGTTCGTTTATAATATTTAACTCTGAGACATCTTTGTGATAGGTTGTTAAAGTGTCAGCCTCATATTTTGCCTTTCTGATAGAAAAGAAGAACTATTATTGAGTTGTCTTTTGCATCTTAAAATTCTGTGCTTAAACCGGATGCAACGAAACTATTAAAATATGTCATTACTGTTTTGATTTTGCTTTTGATGTTTTTTATTGTTCATTTCTTCTAAAACCTGTTCTTCATCAAATACACCAACACATGTAGCGGCTTTAGATTTCTTTAACTACTAGGGACCATTTTCATGTGATTTTCTTGTGGATTATGACTTGATTTTGGAAGCATCCGTAATAACCTGAAAAAACGTCGGCGGTCTCAGTTACATGAAGTTGATAATTGATGCCCACGCTCATTGAGTATAATGCCATCAAGCAAATCAATGTTGTCGTCCCAGTATTAGTTGTTTTTCATATTTTTGTTTGTTTGTTTTGTTTACGGAAAGCAAGAGACACAGTGTCTTTAGCTAGTTTTATAAATATTGTTTTAAATTATTTATTATCTGATGTTTTGTTATTTTTTACGCATTAAATATTTTATTTTATTTTTTATATTTTTTTATGCAAACAATTTATTAACATGTTTAACTCTCGAATTTATTTTTATGCACGTCATATTGGTACTTTTGACGAAAGAACATCTGTAACAACACGTTTTGCAATCAACTTCTGATGTTGAAAAATATGATAAAAAATAGGATATATACTTATAATAGTATATCGTTATATTTATACTTGTGCATAGAAAATCCACAAGATCATAACGAACAATTAGTACATCTTTGAAAATTGTATTGCAAAACGAGTTGTTACAAACATATTTTATCATCTTTAATCAAAATGATACGAGGTAAATATGGATCTCTAATTTTTCAGGTTCTGGCACAATACATACTTAATTTAATATAAACTATTAAATCTAATAAAACAAATATTTATATAATTATTAACCTTTTTTATTGTGTATTTTTTTAAAATATATTATTATGATCAGTTGTATCTTTTAAGTAGATTTAATTTATTATAATTGCATAAATGTAATTACATGTGTGACTATTAATGTTTAGAAGCAGATATAATTATGACCAGAACCTGTTAACAAACAAAAATAAGATAGTACTATTACTGCCAATGCCATATGTGGAGAGTTTCCAGTGCTCAACCCACAGAGCAGCACATCGCATCTCCTGATGGCGGGTTGGGGAGACCCTGTCGTTGGGGTTTTCAGGTCATAATATGGAAAGCCTGGACGCGTACCATAGTGTGTGACGTGTTTGGAGAGTGCCACGCTCATTGCACTATTGTAGATTTGCGAAAAAAGTAGGCAATTGCAGCCGCTACAAAAGGATAAATTCTCCGTCCTATTCAATACTCCATGCTTTTCCAGTTACAGTAAAAATCGTGTTCCCTCTCTCCCATCCCACCCCCTTTTCAGTTGATGAATTGTATGTTATCTTGTGTTCGTCTGAATATAGTTGATATGCTGCTCTCTAAGCGTAAATTAAATTAATCAATCAATCAATCAAAATTTGTGATGTATCATTAGCACCAGCTTTCAGAGTATTTATATCATTGTTTATTATATATTATTTCATATCAGTAAAATTATGTTTGTTTTAATTGGATAAAACAAGGTCAGGTGGTATTAGTGGTAATGCCCTCTCCAGTAACAAGCAACATAAAACTTGTTTTTTAATTTATAAAAAAATATATGTACATGTACAACCCAAATGAGGAAAAAATAGAGTAAAGTTTAGAAAACTAACTGTGTATTGCCTAAAAATGCCAAACAATGATATATAATGAGGCCAAACATTCTAATCATACAGCAAGCAGCTACACATACATTATACAGTCTTAAACACATGGTTTCCTAATTCTTCAATAAAATAAATATAATAGTTGCTTATATAGCTGGCATTGTTATGATACTTGACAGCACTCGGGAGAGTTGTATTGTCTTTAACATTGATAATGCCATCGCCTTTGGCTCGGGCATCATCAATGTTTCAGGCAATACCATTCTCCCTTGTGCAGTCAAGATATCATGACAATGCCCTCTATGTAAGCAACTATTGTATAATTCACAGACAGTGATTACTTGACTGAGGACTGTTACACGCTGGAAGGCTGATAAAGAAGAGGTTATATAATACGATCGGAAATATATTAGTCAACAATTCTGAAGTATCTGTCTTGGGTAACTTATAGGTCTCTACTTTTGTTATTGACCTCATTTCGAGTTTGACCTTGACAAACTCGACGAGTGTCTCTAGTGATGCAGGATATGCTTTCTTTGGGAAAATCTGTTGTAAATTTACACTTAAATTGAGAAATCAGGTTTTCGTACCTCCAAACGTGAACGTTTATGAATGATATTTTTGCCATATTGTTTTCTTATAACTCAGGTAAAAACAGAATACGTTGTTATATTTATCACACATGGTCAATAACTAATAACAAAATACCGAACACCACAAAAATTGTCCAAAATTAAAATACACAGATTGAAGTACAAAACATCGAGAAATTCGAGGACTAACGCCTTAAAATGAAGCTACCCATCACTTGACTTTCTTATCGTCCAGGCATTTCAAAAGAAATGGTGGGTTAAACCAGGTTGAAAGGCATGGCCAAACCTTCAGCTTTCATTAAACTGTAATGTGTAAGTTGGTGTATTAATGTAAATGGCTGGGTGTCATAAACCACTAGTCAGATAAAGGTTTATGCAATGATCATCGAAGCACAATCATTAAATTCCAAAATTGGGAAAAAGTTCTTAAATCATTTCTTTACACAGATGTATCTATATAGCAATATCTATATAATTTAAGAAGTTCTTATTGATCATGTGTACAATCTACGGAAGGTTTATTAATTTTATTTCGCGGTCAAGTGGGCTATGGCTATTAATATCATTTTCCAAGTGTTGGCTGTTATTTTATTTGGCTTAAATTGTAACTGTTTCAAAAACTAAATATCGAAAATACATTACTCTTTTAAATGTTTAAGGTAACACATTTTACGCATGAGGTATACAATATTGACTAAAAAAGTATTCATCGTTTTATAGTTTGACAACGTGAGGTTATTAAATTGTTTAGAATAATTAATCATGTCTTCATTGTGATAGAATTACCGAAAGTGTGGTCCCACCAACCCAACAGTGTTTGAAAAAAAAGGAAACAAGAGTACCATATCCTGATTCTCCAAAATGATTATTATTGCGATGTGTATAAGTACAAGCTTTTTTTATTATGGCTCATATCGTACCACATCCTACCACATAGGCCTGCCATACAATTCCTTACAATATCAGAGAACTTATTTTTTACCCTATCTTTAGATTTCGGAAACGAGTAGGCTCATTGTAGCAGCTAAAAAAGATTACATTTTCCGACTTTACCCAATGCTTCACACTTTCCATGTGGCAGTGTAAATGTTTCCCGTTGGTCCGCTTTCCCATTTCTTTCCCCCCATTGATTTATTATTTGTTAATTTATTCTCGTCCAGAGTAAAGCTGAAATGTAGCTCGCAGGACAGTAAGAGAACATCTAATTAATCAATATTGGTTGTAGAAAACTAAAAACACTTCCTCTAAATGAATGATGCCTCATGCCAACATGGAAACACATTATTCATTGTGTTTTTATGCCGAAAACATTAACATTTAGTAGTCAAATAAAACGAATATGTATGTGTGGAATTATTCAGATTTATCATCGCAAAATCTGCTTTGTAACTGAGAAATAGGTCTCTCATTGCTGCCTTAATAGCTTTGACACGGCTGACTTGCTTACCTTCAAGTTGGCAACGTACTGAAATAATGCTTGCTGGACGTTAAGCATCAATCAATCAACCAGCTAGCAATATTTTAAGAAAATTTATTGTCATGTATTCTGCACATTATTAAATAATTGTTCTATTTATTTTAAATTGTACTATACGTGTATTAGTATAGTTGCAGTTCTAAAGTCTGTTAATAGGAATTTGATCCCATATGATTTGAAGAGAAATAAGCCCAGAAAAAAAACTGTCTTGAACGAAGTGAGGGAACGAGACTAACGCAAAAATATTTTGTGACCTCTAACTTTGTTGAGAAGTTGAGACGGGTAATTATAACTGACATCATTCCCGTTGTATTCTACGTACTGATGGATACATGGAAATGTTTTCTTTAATATGACATCGCTTCTTGTGACCGAGAATCTTTTTATCTGACTATAACACCGTTTGTTCTGTTTTCCATACACCATTGAAGGTAAAAAATATGGGACCAAATTCCTGTGGTCTCTTCATTTCTCAAAAGATGCTGTATAATTGTAAACTATTAATAAAAAATTAACAGATGTGTTTACGTTTTAGGTAAAACTTTGAGCAAAATTTTTTCATTAAATTGGCTTTCATTCAACCAATTTGCCTAGAAACTGTCCTCACATGAAAAGCGTGCAATACGTCACTACTGTAATGGCGTTCTGAGGTGTATATTAAGAGAAAAAACTAGAGTAACGATGATCACTTTGACATGTCAACCTAGTTTTGCGCTCGTCATTTTTTTTAAACCTTAAACTGTGGTCCATCGCCATCGTCTATCAGTTAGTCTTTATTGCTTCATTTATGACGTCAATGGATGAAAAAATAAAGATTTAATCGACATGTAGATTATTGGTAAAACTGCGAGTTCACGTACAAGTTTGGGCAAGATTTGCTCGACTCCGACTGAAGGTCAAGGGTACTATCCGACTACTTTTGCTTCCTGTCCCAATAACAACTGGACGCAATGCATAAAAAACAGAATTAAAATAAACATTTCTTCATTTCAAAGATTGGTCTTTCAATGCTGGAAGGCTATTTAAAGCTGACGTAAACTTTTGATTTTGAAAGATAAGTTGAATTAATTTTTTTTTATAGAAAACGATACAAAAAGCAACAACATGTATTTAAGTTATGATATTTTCAAAGAAATGAACCATAGTAACGAGTAATTAAAAATTATTCCCCTCTATACAAATCAGGTTTTACTTTTTGTTAAACGCATTTAAATCTGACTACAAAACTATTTAGATGAGTGCTCAAAATCTCCTTCCTAAATTTACGAATATCTATTAAAAAACCAAGGCTCTATAAATATCTACAAACATTATCCAGTTTTCTTAGCAACTATAGGATGCATAAGCCTGATATTTTGCATATAGCTTTATTTTGCATATAGCTTTATCCTAACAGAATTAAAATAAACATTTCTTCATTTCAAAGATTGGTCTTTCAATGCTGGAAGGCTATTTAAAGCTGACGTAAACTTTTGATTTTGAAAGATAAGTTGAATTAATTTTTTTTATAGAAAACGATACAAAAAGCAACAACATGTATTTAAGTTATGATATTTTCAAAGAAATGAACCATAGTAACGAGTAATTAAACATTATTCCCCTCTATACAAATCAGGTTTTACTTTTTGTTAAACGCATTTAAATCTGACTACAAAACTATTTAGATGACGTGCTCAAAATCTCCTTCCTAAATTTACGAATATCTATTAAAAAACCAAGGCTCTATAAATATCTACAAACATTATCCAGTTTTCTTAGCAACTATAGGATGCATAAGCCTGATATTTTGCATATAGCTTTATCCTATAGCGATTTTATGCTATATGGTCACCTAGCTGACCTTTGGTGCTGAATGTAAATAAATAGATACACATTCTTTAACCAGAATTGAGAATTTTACAATACTTTTTATCTGATTTTTTGAATTTAAAATTAAAATGTAATAAATTCGAACTTTTTAAAATATTACTTTTACTAATTTTTCTGATAGGTTATCATATAAAACATAAGTCATCTCAATAAAATCTGCTCAGGTCAAAGTTAAAATAATAGAACTGTTACTACATGCAATGCTCATGTCAGTGCACCAAATCAATAACGTGTACAGTATGGTTTCATTTCAGGTTAAGCTGCATTGAATAGTCTTTAATATAAAGTGCATTCTCAAGTATTCGTTGTTGTAGTCGAAACATAAATAAATGTTTGTCAATTGATTTTAAACTTTATAACGTTGCTATTTACTTGAATTAAATTCGTTCAATCCCAGATCTCATTAAGCTCTGTGAAATATAATTAACTCATATTTGTCTTCAGAATCGGGCAACCTACGTGACAAACCAGACATAAATTTTGACGCACTCTTTTGAAAGAGGATGTACATTTTTAATAATCGCGTCAACACTAAACAATTAATCACGTGTGTGTATTTTCTACCATTAGTTATATACCTGTTACTATATAATTAGTACTGGAGCAGGTATTAGTATACAAATAAGCACAAATAATACAAATTGTGCAAATTGTACTGGAATGCTTACTTGAATGGCTAGAAAACATTTTTTATCAGAAGGATGGAAGACAAAAAATATTATCGTAATGGACACTGTCCACAATAATTTAACAAATTGTGCGTAATCATTCTTATCAAAGAAAATATCAAAATGTAATAAAGTTGTATATTGCCCAAAAATGTTTTATTTAATCTATTATTCTGTCATGTTTTAAATATTCACATCATATTCACAACATGATAGTAAAAATGTAGCTTCAAGCCAAAGTTGTAGAAAATTTTTTACCAGCTGTATTATCGTGATTCTTTTATTTAGAATGGACCAGGGGCAGATAATGCTACCAATTCAAGTTGCTTTGTACAGTGAGCTTGTCCCACAAATTTGCAGTGCCACTAAATAAATATTAGACCAGAAGCTGTCATTAGTGGAAAAAAATGTTCAACAACTCACTTGGTCAGAACATATGTACCAGAAATGTGATGCTAGTTCTTTCATTTCTTAAAGTGAAATCTTTGATAGAAGTTGATAAATGTGTAATACTGAGTTATAAATATATTAGTATATTGGAACAATAATTATTCATTTAATATGCACTGACAATAAAGAGGTGAGAGTATATTCTTTCCACATTGAATTCCATAGTTAGTAATGATGTTTCGGTGCATCAGCATGACACTGATATTTATAAGATTAATACGTCATACGCAATAGCTTTTCGGTGGGAGTTACAGTTTTGCAATTGGACCAGTCCTTTAAAACAGGCACTCCTCAGCGCGTGTTGCTCATACATAAATCATTTATACCACAGTTGTGGTATCAAAGCCTTTGAAGAACGTCATATTAGAATTGTACACCAACTGTCCATGGTCTACTGGTGTTTGTAACACGTATACATGGCCTTCAGAATGACGTTTTACAGTATCTAAATGAAAGAGAAACAATATCTAGGTCGTAATCTGAAACGGTATAAAGCGATATAAATTATTCCGCGGGTCTACATTCACAAATAAACTTTGAATCAAACTGCATTACAATACTCTGACTTAAAAATACAAATCTACTATTCATTACAAGCGATAAGCTGTGATTCAGACATTATTAAAGATGTATAATACATTTATGTCTGAAGGTGTTTCCATCCCCTGTAACAACTGGGCGCCAAAATATATCTGACAAATTGCTACAAAAATGGCGTTTATTCCCATATACACAACAATATGACAACGTACATGGCAATTAAAACGTATCATCAATCACATTTGCAGTCTGTTATGGTGATGTTGCTTTGTTTGTATCTTTTTTTATACCAATGGAAATGAACGAGACACAGAATAATTTAGCAGTATATTTATTGCACATTGTTTTTAGGATCTCATGATTGTACAATATATGGAAGTTTTACCGTATGGTGTTATATACGTTCAGAATGTTATATAATCTTGTTACCAGCTACTCATTTTTATGTGTAATGCGACAATAAAACAGAAAACCGTTATAAAATAAACACTTTTAAATGTGTATCTTAATTAGTAGAGTGCTCTCGGAAGATAATTTGTAATTATAGAGCCAGCCATTCTTATCTTTTTGACCTATTAGGACATACACAATTGCCTACCGTCATGTTTATAGGTAAGAAGTATAGCTGTTATTAAAGTTACATTTATCAAATTAACTTGCATCCAAGATACGTTCCCACTAGTTCTTAAACATGAATTTGTAGATCACCATCGACTGCAACGTCGGAAAGCTGATTAATATATGTAGGCTGAACAACTCTGATTTTATTGGAAGCAAGATTATCTGTAAAACATACTCGTGTAGTGTTAACTTTTTTGTTATTCCTAGTTGTTCTTGGACTGTTTTTCCAGGGACAGACTTTTTTCTGCAGTGATGTCCATGCAGCTGGTCCCTGGGTTACGGATAGAGAAATCGCCTGGAACCTGTGTTTTTGAGTTGCAAAACGAAAAACCTGACTTTTTACCTAGCGCATGATATTTTAAGAGAGTCTAACTCTTCTTGGAAGTTAGAGACACATTTGGTAGAAGATGTCGGAAAATGTTGGAGCCCACAGAAGATTTCAATATAAACTTATTTTTAAATATATTTATATTTTGAACGTGATGCCTAAATCAATTTTTAGTTTCAAGCAGTATACGTCTTTAAAGGCGTTTTTAAGAAATATCCTACAAATAGGCAACTTTTTACTGAAGGATAACATAAGTTGTTTTTAATCATTTAACGTACATGTGTTGCAACATTCTCCAGCAATTGCAATTCCACTTTTACAACCATCTAAACAAAGGCCACAGTCTGAGTTGCGAATATCACGTAAACAATTATTTTGAGTTTGGCCCCATACACAGGTTCTATTATCAGGATATCAATGATTATCTATGCAGATACTTAGACACGGATCAGGGCAATCCTTTCCAGACCAACTTTTATAACATCCTATTGTAATTAAATCTGTTATTAAAGCAAAAGGAATAGGAAATAGTTTTTTCTCTAAATTTGGTTACTGAAGTATATATTATCACAAGTTTGTTTAGTTCGCATCTCTGAACATTCGTAGTTTATAATAAACTTGCTGAATATGGCAACCCATTTATATTCTAGTTGTACCACTAGATGATTTGTTTTATTTTTCATGTTGGTCTTTTTGTATGATATAATAATTATTGTTCCTTCATAAATGAAAACTACTGAAACTAAGATAAGTGCATTATTTTTATTTCATTGCATTTTTCAAAACCTGTAATTTAATATTTAATATTTTTAACATATATTTATGTTTCGTTTTCTTTTTTTTATAAGTAGTCCAAAATGCCTGAGTACAAGATATTGTATGTACCGTATACTTGTACATCACATAACTATAAATAAGCAGAACGATCAGTGCGATTGTTAAATATAATAACAGTCTTTCCAAAAACATAGCAATCTTGACTTTGGTTCATGGATGGTAGTCCTGGCCCTACATCATGATAGCAGAGATCACCATCTGATGGACAGCCAGGAGTTTGTGAACTTATACTAGTATTGCTGCCGTACAACGAATACAAAGCAAACCGAGATAGAGCTGTGAATTAGAAACAAACAAATGAACTGATTACTGCAATCATATCAAGTAAATAAACTAATTAATCATTTTACATGCAATAAATCAAAATATCAATATGAATAATGAATATTCTTTAAACTTGTCATATAGTTAGTTTTTTTTTATACAAGTAATCTTTCAAAATAAAAATACGGGTTTCAGAGCTTATTATTAAAGATTTGCAATTTGAAATTTTCTAATATACTATACACCGATGAGAAAAAGCATTAAATAATAGATTAAAAAATTATGTACATTAAAATTTTCTGAATTTTTAATATAATGCTTATAGTAATTATAGCGCTATTTTTAGGAAAATAAAGAGTTTTTAATGAAAGAAATTATTATAAATTTTACCATAAATGTTATATCTATTTTGAGATTTTCACCAAAATGGCAAATGTTGTCCTGCATCCCTTAATTAATTGTATACTAATAAATATTTTTAAATGGTGAATTTCCTTGATACACTATAAATATGATAAAGAGGACTGGGGTCTGAATCTTAAAGTCATCTAAGAACCATTTATGATATGTTACTTTAGATCTTTTACATCTATCGAGTACGACACTGCTATATAGGAGATGCGGGATTTACCATTTGTAGTAAATTAAATATGTATATAAAAAAAATAGGTTCCCCCTTTTACTAGAGGTTTTGATAAATAAGCCGAAAACAAACGTTCTACCAAACGGATACGCAAACAAAAAATAGGTATTTAAATAACGTCAAACACTAATATCTATTCTTTATTTACATGTATTGTTACAGAACACTTCCTAAAAAATATTATTTTCATTTATGTTACCATTTGTGCTTATTCTCTGATTTCATATTACTTACAATCATCGCGATAAAAGATTCTGACACTTGTTACAAATATTGTAGTTACAGGAAAGGTGAGCATCCACCAAGCTTCGTAATGGCCATCCACTGACGTAGCTCACGGCCCACTTGTAAAGTTATTTGTTGGTGGCCCTATAATGGCTAGGTCTGCAGTCAGTTGTTTAGGTTAACCATAATTATGCCACATGTATAATGAACTTTGTTCAGCTGTTCCATTTGATGCAATATTTTCTGCAAAAGTTTAAAAGTTCATAATATACAGCATGTATAATTTTAGAAAGGAACCATAAAATTGCTTAGCTGCAATAATGGCTTTAATGAAATAAGTGACAAATGAATCTCTAGCTTAAATAAAAGACAAATAAAGTATTTTTATAGCCATGTATATATCAGTATGTTAAATAATTAAAAATATAAACGATGCTTTTTGGTAATAACGTAGAAAACAAATCGTATAGTATTTTGCACAGTCTGTTAAGCTGGCGTCACACGCGCAATATTCACCAATGGGCATACGATTAAAGGAATTCATCAAATTCTGATCTAAAAGGAAATACATCTGCCCATTCCTTAGGGTGTCGTATTGCCGCTTTTGGGGTTTCACAGACTTTCCCAATCGCGTTTGTCAATCTGGCTTCAGACTGTCTCGACGTTAACACCAGATGATCATACGAAACAGACAAATAGCAGTTGAAGTAAATAAAGATTAGTACAGAAGGTGAAAGTATAGTACTGGAATCACACAATCAACAATTACAACATACACAACCAATATGTCTCTCTTCGTTCGAAGCTTCAAGCAGAATGTCGTACTTTTATGATGAAAACATCTAAACAACTAGAAAAATGGCATTGGCAGCACATCACGCAAGGACTTCATGTCCTAGTTCGAACACATCGTTCTCTAAACACGACACTGTGTATCCATCGTGTGGCTTTTATGAGTCTTAGTATGTCCTCCGGGTAAACTTTGTAACACAGGTTCAAATTGTGCTTTGCCTCGTTAGTGGTTTGTTTAACATGTATGATTCAAGTATAATCGCATTACTTTCTGTGTTAATCTTATTTTGCTTCAGCTGCTGGCTTGCTATTTAGTATGATTTTCTTGCAGTGTGACGCCAGAACAAACTATACCTCATTATAAGCACCTGATAAAACGCACATTTCCTAGATTATTATGTGCTAGACTTTTAGAAAGAATGTATTAAAGCGAACAAAAGATCATATATGTGTACTGCTCAAGAAGGTATATTGGAAGATAACTTAAAAACCTAGTACATTGCCTCATATCTCAATATAAAACTGTTCCTGAACTTAGAAAAACCTTACATTAGTACAGTTACATGACACTATTAATAAGAAAAACCTACATTAATTAAACCAACAAAGTAAATACAACCAATAAATTTATATATTTCGAATGTAATAACTTCTTTAAAATATATAATAAAAGGTCAGGTTACCGACCCCGATTTATAACGGCCAAAAAAAAACTTCGGCATTCCAATGGGTACGTACTGTGCTTTGCTTCTTGTAGACTTCTTCCTTAGGCCGCATTTTACTGCCGTTATAATTCGATGTTAGCTTTGAGATTTGTCGGATTAACGGCAGAATTTAGTCCCATTTCTCGTAATATAGCAAACGATAAATTATAACTTCGATCTATTTATACAAAATTCAAACATAATATACATATCTTTTACGTTATATAAGCTTCAAACATTGCGAAACTAACTGGACACGATCTTTATTAAAGACATTACGTTTTTGGTCTTTGAAAATGCACGTGGAAAATGCTATGTTGATCATTTTACCGTAAATGGATAATGTGACCTAATTTTAGTAAAATCGTGTTAATTTGCATATGATAACACCCATTCCACAGTAAGAATCCAGTAATTTATATACGACACCTTCCCAAGATGCAACACACAATTTTGTCGGGGTTCTCAATGTTTTTCATGTATTAAACGTAATTAAACAGAGACACGAATATCAATTAATACACAACGCATAGCGAGTTATTAAATTATCATCACGTATCAATAATAATCGATTTTAAACACGAAAGCGATAAAATATGGTTACAATGTCGAAAGATATCAAAATTGGCCATGGCTGATGATGTATGCAACTACTTTTGGAAATCAAAGTACCGGGTGTGATTCACCTTCGCTCTGCTACAATGGGACTAAATTCGTACCCTCGCCAAAAAAGAAGGTACGATTATTCGTTCTAACTTGTTCCTATACGTAATGGCGGAATTTATACAAGGGCTAAGTTTAGTCCTCTTCTGCGATATAGATAAGTGCTTTCATTGAATAATCCCAAAAGTCGGTGATATGGTGATCGCTTCTTCTCTATCGATCTTTAAAGACACGACAGAGACAGCTAGTTCTGCATCATACCAATACCCTACATCTAGAAATTGACAATGAACGATCGAATTCATCTCTTAGAAAATTTTACGGTCGCCATCATGACTTAGTTGACCGTTACGGAATATCTTAAGACATATTATCGGATTTTAATATGACTTAACGACTGATACCATGCGTAAAGTTTTTATTTTTTGTGTTGTGTTTGTTTTGTTGTTGTCCCCTCTTTTGTTAGATTTAAAGCAAATTCATATTTCTCCGCCATTTGAATGGAGGATATCAAAACTTTAAAAAAATTTGGCAAACAATTGGATGCGAAGTAACGGTATATACTTGATATGTATATCATTACGCCATTTTTGAGAGAATTTATCAATAAGTACTGCTTGACTTGAGCTTTTATCCATGCTATGTTAACATGAATTTGATATTAAAATATAAAGATCATTCCAATGTCATCAAAAATCTTTGCGATAATTTGTATATATGGGAAATCGTTGTTTCCCTAATTGTATAAAGAAAACATGAATCTATAGACTTTGGAAGATAGTTTATCTGTTATCAGTAGTCTATTCCCAAAGCATAGCATTCTTTTCTTAATTATGATTTCTAAACGATATCCACCAAATTCTCCATAAACGAAACAATTTATTCTAACACCAAGATTTTTCTTTAGGAACTGCAAGTAAAACTTTTCTAGTTGTCATTCTTTCCAATACCTATGACTTCGCTACCGTAAAGGAGAATCGAAGAAACAAGAGTGTCAAACATTTTCAACTGTTAATCAATCGGCAGTTGTAAATTTCTTATTTTAAAGTATAGACAGCATAGAAAGCTTTTTGAGATTGTTCAATCAGCCTCAATTGCCATGTTGAAACTGCCTGTATATTGGTACAGGACACCTAGATATGAACATGTGTCCATGTACTACTTCTAGTCTAACACACATTTTATATAGGGTTTGAATTTTCATTTGAAGAAAATTACAACTTTGGTTTTACCTCACATCCAGCTTCCACAATTTACAATAATCATTAAATGCGTTCAGTAAGTATTGCATACCCTCTAAAGTTTCTGCAAAAAGTATGGTGTCGTCAGCATAAAGCAAAAGATAAATTTTCATATGAATATGTAATTGATTAAACAGTATATCATCTACAATACTTGCAGAGTGAACATTTGAATTTTCAAGAAATCTTTTAAGGCCATTAATAAATAATGCAAATAAGAAAAGGGACAAATTTTCCCTTTGACGTCACCTATTTCACAAGCAAAAAAATCTGAATTTATATCATCCTTTGAAACACATGATTTATCATTTTCATAGATGTTTTTAATTACATTAAAACAATTCCCACGAATATAAGACTTGATTATTTGGTCCAAAGACAGCTTCTGTCAAGCTTATAAAAAGCCTTACTAAATCTACAAAGGTAACTACAAGTTTCTTCTTTTTAGAAATATACAGATTTATAAATGAATCTAAAATAAAAATATTATCAATCGTGGAATGTTGTTTCCTGCTTGCGATTTACTTATAAGATTTACCTCATCAGAAATATTGGTCAATTTGTGATGTATTATACTTGTAACGACTTTACTAAAACAGCTTGCCAAACTTATTGGTCTATAATTTGTAGGATTCTTTCGATATCCTTTGTTTTTATAAATTGGGTGCATAACACTAATTTCCAGAATTCAGGCACAATACATTTTGTAAATATAATGTTAAATAATTTAATATATACGGGCATCATAAAAATATGCAACGTGTTCTTGATATATTTGTTAGTTATTCCGTCCAGACCAGGCACCGTATTATTACCTACATAGCTCTTTGACCATAGTTTCTATTTCAAATGCATAATTTCACTTTACTTACTTTGTGTTTCTATTGTATACCACAGTTCAAGAAAGGTAAGTACGAACGTGAAAAGGTTCATTGTTTCAATCAGCTGCAAAAGATATTTATGTTCTGTTTGGTTGAAAGAATATCGTATTATTTACATCTGCTAAATGTGTTCCAATATTACATGTAAACAAATCTATACTGTATACATGAAAGAATACGAATGTTATACAAAATGACAAGAACATTATTTGATTTTTTTTCAAAAGACTTTCTTCTATCCACGTTACAATAACCTTATAATTGAACTGGATGATATACGTATTTCATAATGATGATTGTACAGTTCGTGTCTATCACCAATAGTGTAGTCCGTACTTCGGTTATTAACTATGTTGCCTGGGGCGTTATGATATTATTACCAAGTATGTATCACTGCATTTAAAATTTTAGATCAGTTGGTTTTGCTATACTGTTGAATGTTTAAGTATTCTACACATTCTCTAAAATGTATAATACAATTTATACAATAAATAATATCAGAAAAAAGAATGATTTGTTCTACTTACAATGTTAACAACTGCCTAGTTTTTCAGAATTGTATACTCCATTTATTTTAATGATATAAATTTGCTATTTATAATATAATGTAATTTGTAATCTTTTACTACGTATAATGTACTAACTTACTAACTTTTCAATAAGAATGATGAACTGCTTATGTTCTCTGGTAGTTGACTTTTTAAAGTTTGATACATAATGTATTCAAATTTATCTCTTTTGAACTTCCGTACATACAGCAGACGTTCGGTTGCATCGTATTTCTTTCAGTATTTTGTATAGCAATACAATATTTAATGTGTCACCTCAACAGTAAAAAATTGAAGGGTCCTTCTTGAGTATGTTTTTTTTTTATTTTCCCCAGCTCGATTAAAATATTTTAGTAGTAGTTAAAGACCATATAATACAACCGTTCATAAACGTTTCATAAAGATAACGAGAGAATTTCAAATTCCTGTTGAAAGTGCATATTAGCCTATAAATAAAAACTATTTTTCCTTGTCTGCACTTAATGTCGTATAGAGTGTGTAAAAGTTTAAGAAGTCTGTTAAAAATATTCGAATATTATTTTATATGATCATTTAAAAAATTTTCAGTATTTACTTTTACTGACTTTTTCGGGAGATTTGTATTATTAGATGGTACAGAATTCGTACCATTTGTAAGCTTCATTTAATGACAATATCAATAGCAAAATCAATATACATGTCGTTGATACCACATTTGCCCTTCCTTTAACCTATCCAACTGATAAGATACCTCTGTCACACTCTACGACGTTCCGGTCCTAATTATTTCGCCTTTACTTACAACAACTATTTTGTTATATTTCAGCTTACATTTGTATAAATTGGATAGCTTTATTAAATGAATTCCAAATTTATTGTTTGTTTACTTGCTGGTTGTCAATCTGTCAATCAATCAATCAATCAATCAATCAATCAATCAATCAATGAACCATTCTATTAATCAATAAATAAATTTGTCGTCAACCAGCAACAGATACTTATCTACATTAATCGGTCTGGTTTTTTTTAAATACTATATTTGAACTTGTACTTATGGTTATTATAGAAAAAGAAGTCTTCCGAATGAACACTTCTTAATAAAGCCACACCAATTTAATTTCGTGTTCTTCGGATTTTTGTCATTTTAAAACGGGGCGAGCGAGCGAAATAATAATTTTAATATTATTATTTGGATTTTCAAAAAATCATAGGCGAACAGAAACAATTGAGGCGAGCGATAACTTTTTTTAATTTAATTTTTTTTAAATAAGAAAATGTACTTTCATCAATGTATATATTCACAAAATTCAGTTTCATTCTGATTTTCTTTCAGAATTGGGCATACTATGCTTACCTGAAGTTTACCAAAGCATGTAAAAGAATAAATGAATTATATTTTGTAATTATGGGTTCATCATTCAAATTATGTACAATCAATTGAACCTTTTAAACAATTCAATATTGTAGGTCATATATAACATACTACATATATGACTTTCAAAGCATTAGAGACAGATGGAAGCAAAAGAATGCATGTCACATCTTCATTTGCAAAAAAATATTTTTTTAGACGTTATTTAAAATGCACAACTGACTACACTGTACATCATTTATTGATGACGCTTTCTAGAGGAATGAATTTTAAAACGTCATAAAATAAGTTATATCCCATTCATTGTGTTTGCTGTAATATTCCCATTTAGTGAGACTTTACCTTTTGATCGAACAACCAAAGACAATCCAAAATTTTAGATACATGGTGTCCAATGTCCAATATTTGAGAGTAAAAATTCAAGTCCCATGCAAGCCATTAGAAAACAGAGATATATATGAAAAATGACAATAAGACAACAACCAGTTCAAACAGTTATATGCTGACTCTTAATAAAAATTACTTTAACTTTTCCACAAATAACACTGAACAACCATTACCAGTCATTTCATTTTTTTTTGGACATATCACAACCCTTGCAACAATGTCAACAAATTTAATAAGCATTGTAGTTTCTGTGGTCATTTTGTTTTATCTTGGTGGAGATAAACAAAAATCGAATGTGCTTCATTACTGAGGCTAAATGTTCACCATGCTGTTGCAACCAAAAGTTTCGAAGTGTCAGTCGAATTAAGTTTTTTGGTCATCCATCTGGCAATCCTGCTCCAACATCCTATCTACTATAAATACAAATATTACTCACGAACTTTTATTTCACATTTTTTATATTTAAATGTTCCTGTAACCTCGTTTTACGTTTATTATGTCGGCGCTAAGGTCGAAATGTTTGATTTTGACACATCTTTGAAAAAGCTGTGCCAACGCACCACCACTGAAATAAATCGCCGTGTTTTGGACAACCATGCCTTCCTTTATGACAAATATACACACTACTAAAACGGTATGATTTTTTCTTTTCCTTTTCAAAATACATCAATATTTTTGTTTGTGATGCAATAAAACGGCAGTTACATTAAGCGTTCGCAAGATTACGATTTCAAAGAGTAAAATACAAAAATTCCGGATGACTTTCCCGGAGCGGGGAGCGGAATTTTTTTTTTAATATTATTTTTTCGATTTCAATAAAATATGTGCGGTCGGGTCCGTAGAACAAGAAATTTATTTGGTGTGGCCTAAATATAACGTACAAAAAGTCCGCCTGCTGCTATAATTTGAAAATGGAAAAAGGAAAAAAATATTTGCGCATGTTAATCTCTGTTTTTATTACAGCATATGTAAAGGTGTGAAAGCAAGGCGATGTTTTATCTCAGAATATCAAATGGAAGGTAAAGCAAAAGATTGCATGTAAATATAATTTCACCATACTTATCTCAATGTTTATGGAGTCTTTTGCTTGTTTAGTTCTTTTTATGCTCATGTGGTGTTATACAATCTTTCACCTATATTATGGTGCCCAGTTATTATTCGAAGAAAACCCAACTTTCGTCAGGAAAACTGGCAATAACTGTCTATTCAGCTTCGAGTTGAGCACACCCTGCCCGCAGTAAGATTGGAACCAACAACATCAGTTTTGACATCATATTTGTGGTATTTTATTCCGAAATTTCTCAGTTTTGATGCATGCTCCATCCCACCCTGTTCTGTAAAAGTTAGTCCTTTTTACCAAACATGAATTAAAATGCAAAATTCTTTTTCCGTTCTCCTTTTCTCCATTTCCTCCTTTTATCAAAAACGATATTAATACCGAGTAAGCCTTCTCCTCAAGGTGTATCTAAGTTTGAGTCTGTTTTCATGTTAATTTCGAGCAAAAAATATAGTTTAAGTACTCACGGTTATAAAAATACTTACTTACACATTACATTACTCAGTTCATAAATTTATCGTGGAGTCCTTTATGACCGACAGATAAAGGTAGTTAGTCTACTATCGATCAAACCCGACTTCGGGGCAGTATGTGCTTGAATCGAACCTTAATTGACAAGGACTGCAGGTTAGATATCCTACTTCTTCCTAATAAAAACTGAACTACACGAAAAAGCTGAAAAATAGCGGAAAGTTGCATAACACCATTTAAGCAAATAATCAATTTATCTTTAAAAAAACCTAAGAAGATAAGGCAAGTTTTGTGCAACAACACAAATAACAATTGTCGATAATAAAAATCGCTGGCAAATTCGGAATGAGTGCCAACGGAAATTTTGGGTTAAACAAATATAACTGGTGATCTTCTATCCTCTGAAATATATCCTGTCAATTTGGAATAAAAGGTTTGACAATTAAGGAAAATATTGGGTACAGAAAACAAGTTAATTGCCAAGAAAATTTAATAAATTTGTTATTTATTGCAAGTTTGTTATATTAGTCTAGTGTGATAAATGTAAAAACTATAAAAGTCAAAGGCAAAGTAACTATTTTTTATGTACATGTACTACCAAAAATTCTCCAAACATTTGTACGTTCATACGTCAAAAAAAGTAAAACATGCATTTAAATTTTTAAGTTATTTTAAATGCGCAAAAAAGCATCACATACAATTTACTACGTTTCTTAAACTCGAGTTTCAGTTCTACCAAACACTTAATTCCTACCCCACTTCAAAATAATCTGGATCTTGAACTCAACTAAAACTCGAATATTTGATGTTTAGTCCTCCTACATATGGGTCAATAAGGTTTCATTTGCTCTTAAAAACGTTTTGACAAAGGATATTTAATAAGAGTTATTACATTATCTGATCTAGTCTATCTTTCATGTGATGCCAATCATTATTACACTACCATATACCACTTAAAAATATATTATTTTTTTTGTTTTTTTTTTTGGGGGGGGGGTCATTTATTTCGTTTAAATTGGGTTGAATTTCAATGATCCGTTATGGCTGTTTGCTTGTTTGTTTGAATTGTTATAAGCTATTTAACCAATTTATTCAGTTATATTTTGGCGTCTAGTGATTTTTAATTGCAGGGAGGCAGGCAGCCGTAGTATCAAGTGAGAACCATTGACCTTCAGGCATCCGCCTTAGCAGAAGTTGGCTTAGCACTCCTAATTTCGGTTTTTTAATCCGATTATTATCAATATTAGATGGTCAACTATTTAGACCACTCGGCCACCGCGGACCCATTATAGTCGTTGTTCTATATGAATGAATGTTTCTACCTTAAATTTATGTCTCAATGAGATCTTAGCTATATTCGTAACTAATATATCAGCTGAATGATGGCAACATTATTCTTGTCTTTTTCAAGTTTATGAACAATGCAGACCTTTTCAAAACGCTTTTGAGAGAGAATGTCCATTATCTACACTTATCTAATATGAAAAAGTTTTACACTTTAAACAATTCTTCATATAGTATATATGGTATGTACACGTAAGTGTTACCTACAGTTACGTTGGCATTGTTATAAACATAGCTACAATAAATACGTTAATTAAATATATGATAATTTATAAAACGTATAAACAATGTAAGCTACATACTTGTCTTCTCTCAAGTTAGTTAACATAACTATATTTATCTACTGATGCAGGAAACAAACCTCTTTTAACAATTCTTCCTGTCAAATTTAAGTATTTTATGCAATTTCAAAATACGGTGTGGTAGTGTTTTAACAGGACTTTTTTTAAAATTGTTGTATTGTTTTTTATGGGGTTGCCTATGAGCCAAGCCACCCACGACAAATGGAAAAACATGTTACTGTCGGTATACTCTCCTCATTTCAGCTTAAAAATAAACAGAAAAAAACACCAGACCGCGCAATTTGAAACAGAAAAAAATGTTGTTCTGTTTTCTACGATTAATTGTTTGCAGCCTTATGATTCAACGTTTTCATAAAAAGCGATATGCAAATGTAAATATGATATATCCAGAAACCAACGGAAGTAGTAACATCTAGTTGCTAAAAATCACATTCGATTAGCGCTTAATAATCAAGTATGCAATTGATAAGCTATCAATTACCCAATCCTGATAAGTAAATTATCACAGACATTTAAATGTGTATGATGTGCTTAGTAAAATGAAATTCAAGATTAAAAATTAAAATATGTTTGTCTAAATAGCTTCGTTCGCAATTTTTATCAGTTCTCCAGCCATGTAATCGAGTTTAGTTTTTAAAAGTAAAGGATGCATGTAAACATTGGAAAATTTTATAATCAGAATGAACTAATACCTGCACTGATTTTGTTTTTACAATGCATGATTGCACATTGCACAATCTACCTTTAACTCAACTGGAAGTTTTTATATCCATATCAATCTTTTCAAAATATAAATTCTGATTAATAAAATATATCACTAATGTATTTTGTTTTTCTTTCTATGTTTTTTAAAGTCCATTATGGATTTTTCAATGAACAATATGAAAAAGCTGATTTTATTAGATTGTACAGATCTTGTTGTATACTGCTACATGTACACTACCATTTTTCGGTGCATTTAAAATTCACATGATCTTTTTCGATGTTTTTAAATTACGAAAACTTGAACTGCAATTTTTATTGTTTGTTTATACATTATGCTAACAGTTAACTGTTTGTCATGAGTACAAATCGCTTTAACGGCAGAACGATGAATTGTGTTTACGTTATCAATTTGTTGCAAAAAAACCAATGAAAATGCTACTTACGTGTTGCAGAATATAACAAAAATATTGATATTTCATGATGTGTTTAGTAATTTAATCATATAAAGTCTTGATTGAAACATATTACATGTAGTTTTTACTGGGTTCGGGTTACTTACTTTCTATTTTTTGTTTTATTGGGGGGTTTTTGGTTTGTGTTGTGTATGTTTGTCTAAATCCGGATTCGTAATTGTCCCATGATCGTGTTTTTGTTCGATTGGTTTCCTTACTATTTTGCATCTAATAATTGATAACACTTATCATTTTTGTTTACCCGAGGATTGTTGTTAACCTGATAGGAAACAACATCACAAGGGGGAACAATTATGATATTCTCTTACATTCAGACAACAATTGCTTGATTATACCAACACCTACAGACGTAATGACTTGAATAGAAATGAGAAATGTTTTAATACATTTAGACCAGATAATATTAAACTTTCGGTTAAATTGTAATTTCGGAATGCACAACGTGAGGATATAAGACATGAAACATGAACATTGTTGACCGGTGAACAACAGTTTTGTTTCCCTCGAGTACAGTTTTGAAAAAAAAAATTATATATCTCATGTATATAAGTAAGAAAAAAACAGAAATCAGAATTGTTAATGTAAATAGACAAGAATAATGTAAACAGTCGTTATATTACATATAGATATATATATAGAGAGAGGTGTTTATTTATTTATTTTCCTTATACCTCAACGAGTTATCCTTTTATTACCATGATTTATCTTAGAATACAAAAACCTATAGGTAGCAGATAATCTCTTTCCGAAGATTATAACAAGTGTTTTCTCTATAGAAACACTTCTACATTAACAACAATATTACATTCAATTGTAACAAGCCACGTTGTTTAGTAATTATTCATAGATACAGCCAATCATTAGAATATAGCATCATTGTTGCAGTGTGATATTCTATTCAGTATATGAACAACAAGAATCAAACACTATGTTTGTTCTTATTTTACTCATGTTTCTTCATAAAAATTAATTCCTGTAACGGTATAAAAATAACCTGGGATGCAAGTAATGTAGTGATTAAAGCTTGATAAAACCGACCAACAAAAATCCAATTAAACAATCCCATACCAGCATACAAACCAATAAACATCCAACGTTTAAACAAACATTTCTGGCACCAAGATAAAAAAAACACTAAGAAAGCATCACAACAGCCATTTCTCTCAATAACATACAACGAACATCTAAGCCGCCATTTTGCACCCAGTATCCATAAATAACCAATAAACTACTAATAAAAAGGCATCCTATCATTAAATTTCCCCATCTATGATACACATACATTATTGGCGAAAAAAAACCCATATAAACCGGCATTTCTAACACTATCATTAATTAATAAACAGCTGAAAGCATGCGTCTAAACAGGCGTTTCTTGCTACTACATTACAAAATGGCTACCAACCAAACATCTAAACCAGCAATCTCCCCCTTAGAATATAAAACATTGAACGTCCAACAAACGTACGTGTAAAGAGGCATTACGCACATCAGCATACAAACCAATAAACGGCCAACAAACATTTAAAGGAAAATGTCATCATACTAGCATTCAAATAAATAAACGACAAAAGCAAAAACAATGAACGACTAACAAACATGTAAACATCTAGGCGAACACGAATGAGCTTCCAAATATCAAAAAACTATTTCCTCGTTAAAGTAAGGATTTTATAACTGTACACAGGATGTAGTATGTTCCATAAATAGTATACGTTCAGATTTTTTATTTTAAAAATATGCTACTATGTTTATATTATAAATGCATCTAAATTCTTTGTTTAAAAATTATCATTGTCTTGGAGGCAAGATAACTTCTGTTGCTAATGGCTGGTAAAAACTAAAAAAACTCCAAACTCCAAACAATATTCAAAATCTAAATGATTCAAATGTTAAAGAGCTTTTATCACCAAAATTCCAAAACGTTATACCAAATCACGCTAAGGCTATTTACATCCTGAAAATAGAAACACCTTAGAATAAAATAATTTTCGAAATTTCATGGCAGAAAATTTATACAATGACTATTGTTGCCAATAATTTATTTAATTGAACCCAGTGAGTTTTAATTAAAGTATATTTCTGATTTTTTTTTCGGATTGTAACCAAACTGATACGAAGGGTGCCACGCTAGGGTCAAGATTTACTTAGTCTTCCAGAGCACGTAAACTCGCCCCTGTTTCTAGTGAGGTTCGTGTCACTCATATTTCGGTTTTTGTGTTGGGTGTCTGTTTGTTTTGTGTTATCCTCTCTTTGTGAACAATGGTTTCGTCTGTTTTGATTTATTGTTTAATGAATACTCCTCAGTATCTTCGATTCCTTATTCATATGACAAAGAATTACATGTGCAAATGTTGCAGTTGATGAATAATTTTAACTAGATATCAGAGAGATTAGTTTCGAACGGACTGACGGACGCGCTATTTCCTTCACTAAACTTAAAACGAACAAATTAATTGAGGAGCTTATCCATGTATTTAAAAATTTCAGACATAATTTAATAATCGACAATTCAAGCTTATCATCGTAGAACTTAGATAAAAATACAACCTATATACGAAAAAACGTTTAAATGCCTCTTTAACCTGATTAAAACACTATCCATGTGGATGTTTATTTGATTGCCAAATATAGAAAACAAAACTTAAAGAGAAATTTATCCTTAATTTCTTTTTGCGACCTTTGTGTTTATGTAAATTACAAACTATATTTAAGGGGCTAAGGACATTTATATTTGAAAATAATTTGTCATTAAATTTTCTTTAAATTCGCCATATATTTAGTTTTTCATACAAGTTTTTATAACTAAAAATGAAAAAAACAATATGGGTTTTAGAGCTTTTTATATAATGTCAAGCAATTGGTATATATTTTAGTGATGGAAAGAAAAATAAGTGTCCATGAGTTAAATGTTTGTCTGTTGGGAAATAATTGGTCAAAAAGTGGTAAAAAATTGGTAATTTTGGTCAAAATTACCTCCTTTGTTACAAATTCATTTTCATTCTTTTAGCCGTTAACAAACTAGTTTATGCGAAATCTTGTATTTCAAACATTAATAAATTGATGTAATAGTATAGGTTTACGTCTTTCATTATTATATTAAATTTTATGGAAATTAAGAGTTAATAAGGAAAAGAAACTATTATTAATTTTACCATAAATTCGATGCCTATTTTCCAAAAAAATGGTGGATTGTATCCTGCGTCCCTTTAAAGAGAAACTATTAACAACAGAAATGATCGACAAGAGAAGCTCTAATTCAAACAACTGTTATAATGTACTTTCAAGCGCGATGAAGGTATCGCAGGTCTAATATTGTACATAAGAGTACATCTTTTTGTGACTATTCCTGTTGAAGATACTGCACATTGCTGTCACTTTTCATGCAAATATTATTCTACCAATCGTTGTTCGTTACCCCCAAGAAACCAAGCGAGGATCTTAGATAAAAATCATGTAACTCAAGTAACACATAACACATACCTAATGAGTATATACATGTATCAAGGGGTAGATGTGTCAAAAGCAGGTTAGGGCTTTGGCCTTTATGGCTTTAAAATCATCAATCAAAAAGTCCTGAAATGCGTGCTTGCGATTTAATGATTTGTTTTCATAAATATTGGTAAAAATGTCAAATGTGACAGGATTATGATATGAGATATTTCCATGATTTATAATCGCTTGTTGCTGTTTCGGAATATTATGTGCTGTAAAGTATTACATTAAAGGGAATGGTTGAAATTACTTGAACCATTCAATTCTGCTACAATTAGGTTTATGTACTGTTATAAGCCATTAGGTTATGACCAACTATTTGCCATTTCTGTTATTGGTTTATTGGAAGTATTTGGGATTGTGTTTTTGTCTCTGCTTTATATATAAAGCAAATTTACATTATCAAATTGCCTAGACATCTAATTGCGACAAAAACATATCGTCACTTTACTTTTTTATAAAAAATGAATACATCAACATTTGCAAAGAAATCCTTTTTTGCCGTTAAAGCGTGTAGTCGCGAGACGACCGCTTCTTTTTCATGCAGCACTCTTGTTTCTGTATTGAAAGTTAAAAACACTATAAGTTTTTACATTTTTTATTTATTTAAGTTCAAGTAACAGAGGTACAACACTAAAGCATATAAGTTTCGAAAAATGTATCATAAAATACAACACATTTGTAGGAACATTTATTTCATAGCCGTATATACATGTATACAACGAAAGTATAATTCCACATATAGCTTAGTAGAGCAGTCACAATGTTCTAATTTATGCAATAATTTGAATCAAAATAATGTACGTTGTATGTGGTAAAAATATTTCATGTATATAGTTGGTAAACTTGTTTTCACTAACCTGTCGTCACAAGATGGAGACAATAAGAAAACATTGCAAAAGGAAAAATCAAGACCATAACAAAGAACGCCAAAATTCATAATGTTTGTTTGCTTCCTTCGTTTGAGAAAAAACTTGATGCCTTCCAAAATGTTTGTTTCAAAATTTTAAAAGCGCAGTTTTGTCTTTTTTATTTTATCCTGCACAATGAGACCACATGCACTGTCGTCTCACTTTTAAGTAGAACAACGTAAAAAGCTGTCTTACTTACCTATGACCTTCTTTGTTACAGTTTCTCTTAATCAGTTATAGTTTTGAACAAATAGTCAAGAAGTCACACAATTCCTAACAAATTGCAATTAAAGGCAAAGGACTACAACAAATAAAAATTGTTCTAACTTTATTGTCTTGCTGAGTACTTGGCTGTTTACAGTTCATCCGTGTCTATAATAGTGTTTATCATAGTACGAAAATAACAAAAATAACTGCATCATAGTCATTAAATGACATTAACTCATTTAAGCCAATGTCTGAATATTGCGAATTAATAGTCTAGTACTGCATCTAGACACTGCAGCCATGTTGGTTTAAGGGCAGGACCATCCGGCGGTTTCAATAGACAATATTTTTTAAAGGCACTGGCGACGGAAAGACTATGAAGGAGGACGACAGATGCAAAGTCATAGCGATAACACCCCTGGCATTTAAATAATTATTACAAGATAAAACATATTTTCTAAAATTCCAAATCATGGCGAGAACATGATTCTACCTGCACACAGAAAAACTCTTCCAAAGTTTCGGTATACTGGGTTTTAACATAATGCATCCAAATTTCATCAAGCTTCAAATTATTTTTAATCTGTAGACGGCCTAAAAGGAAAGAAATTAAGTTTAACAATATGAGTTTATATCGGTTTCTGTCATTTTATAGGAGAATGTTGGATTTTAGACCGGTTCTGCTTTTATTATTTATGTCAACCTGAATTCTTATTTATGAAATAAGCATCTGCAAAACAGTTTTTATGCATTATACAAACAAGACGACAGTTAAGTTTCCACGAACGTGCTTGATAAAATATCGGACATGACCGAATTTATATCAAATTATTGTTAATTAACGATAATGTAAATATAATTTATTGATTCTTTGAACGTGGCTTTCAGGTATTTATGTACTTTTCTTCTTCAATTTTTTAAGTTTTTTTTATGTTATAATATTAAGTACTTTATAAAAGTTAAGTCGACTTATATTTTCTTTTTTAATTATTACCATATTATTTCGTACGGTAACTCGATGTTTTCGTTGTAAATTTCTTCAGTGCTGTTTCTACCTGAAACAATCCCCATATAATGTATTTTATTATAAGTCATGTCTTTGACCGATCGTATATTTTGAGAAGTTAGTTCATCTATTGATCTTTGTGTCCAATGTAGAGTTTAAATAATTTGCTTACGACCATAATTAATATTAGTAAGTGGTACCCATAAATAGAGCATAATTATAACTTTGTATACGAATATCGTTAGGCAAAGAGGATAGACACAGTCAATAAAACTTATAGTCTTCTTCAGTATACAGACTGTTACAAAAATATGAATAGATCATTATAATACAATACAAATTCTATTACGTTTGTTCCATATGTAAATTATAAGGTAACAAATCTTTTAATGCAAATAAAGATAAAACAGGGGCAAAAACAAATAGAAAGATAGTTGTGACGTAGGACTGTGACGATTCGAGCAGCCCCAAGCTGTAATTGGTCGCGTTTATTGCAGTAGCCCAAGTCCATGTTTTCCCAAACTTTACATGTATATTCAAAATGTAATCTTATGAAGACTAAATATAAGTTTTTTCGATTAAGTTTATATTGCAATTTCGTGAGTACGTTCAGGTGCTTAGAAATATTGCATATAAAATTTGCAATGTGTGTATTTAACTTAGCATAAATGTTGAAAGTAACTCTTTGATGTTAATGGAAATAAGTAGCAGGTATATTTATGTCTTTAGTGCAAACCTCATATCTGTTGGTATTTTATTTTCAATAACATCATTTAAGTTTTTCGGGGTAAAATGACATTAACAATTTTTATCAGTCGTTTAGATCTTTCAAATCATGATCAATAATGAACCGTATCCGCTGCATCACGACTGGAATAGCTGAACGACGTGTTATCAACAAAGAATCTGCATGGGAACAAGTTTTTCAGCTATATCGTTGATGTATAATAAATAATAATGGATCTAACACATAAACTTGTGGAACGCAGACATATGCATGGCGTGATTACTACTATCTGCTACCTCTTATTCGAAAAGCTTTTAAACTTTTTCAATAAATTTTCATTTTATGTAATAAACTTGAAGAAAAATTACAGGAAACATAGCAATGCTTTCTTCTTATCGGGTGAACAACTGGTGAACTGTGGAACAGTTTAGAAGAAAACCAGACTGGTATTGATATTTAACATCATTTCTGAGCATGCGGTTAAAACACATTTATAAATAACACGATCCATTTTCTTGCTTACACAGCTAATGAGGGATATTTTCTATAATTAGACGGTTTTGATTTGTCGCCCTATTGGGCAGTATAAAATAAATGGGTAGTAACATTGATGGTGAGATTTGATAAAAATAAAATGAAGTGTAATTGCTGCTTTTTCAAAACAAATGTTTAAAATTATGTGGCTTATTATGTCTTGGCCTAATGTTTTGTTGGTTTTAAGATTTGTATGCATCAACAATGTCTTCTAAACAGATTACTATGTCATGTAATTGAATAATTGTCCTTAGTTGAAAGTCTAGAAGAATAAAATTTTCTTGTCGTTAATTAAATACCCTTCCTATTTTTGTTTACATTCTTTTAAAAATCTTTAAGGTGTAGATTAAATTTTTTTAACAAATGCGGAATATTAGCTTTACATAAGTCTTCGCGATTTTTTATTGTTATCAAAGCATCACTTGAAAGGTTTGCAGTGACACAGATTTGAAACAACAAATGTACGGTTTTTCAGAAATTCTTAAAAGTACGAAAAATGTCTTTTCAGTCTGAACAATATATATGATTGGCACTTTGGATCTTTTTAGACCTATAGTTTAACAATCAAAAATCTGTATTAATGTGCTTGGAACAACTGATTTTACTTTCTTTTCATATACTGTGTATGCCTATACAAATACTTACTGAAAGCCCGATTTTCATATTGCCCTCTGTTTGTCAGAAGTATCACATTTTTGTAGTAACGTCTCAGTCTGCAAAGTAAGTGTAGAAAACAACATTTGGGAAATACAAGTTTAAAGGAAATCAGACCCACATCTGTTTGAAGTTCTATAGTTGCTTAACATAGCTTTAACTGATATAAACTATTTCCTCTTTTTAAAGGTCTTATTTAACATAAATTATAGAAAAGCTTAACCATGGATATTCCTATTTTAGACTTGTAACTATCACACCATCACATAGAACAATCATGTTTATGGAATGAATTAAATAATCATATTGAGCATGGCTATTTCTAGCTTTTACGTTTTTTAGTTTTAATTATTTACGAAGATTCATTTATAGATCAACGTCTCTAAGTTTAAAAATATGATTTCAGTTTTTCCAATTTTTGAAAATAATGATTCTGCTGCGATAATTACTGGATACACCTATAACGGATTAGTTGTGTATGAAACACATGCATTTTCATCAATAATTCAACTCACATACTACAGTAATGGAAGGATATTTTGCATGCCATAAAACCTCGTTTGACTCATCATTTCTTTTTGAATGCATGTACCAAGTCAGTTGTTATATTTTTGGTTGTTTGTTTTAAAGTTTGCTGGTTTCTTTATATATCTATTTTACAGTTTCTTTGGTGTTGGGTATTTTATTATTACCTTTATTTGTTGTAATTGACAACAAAGTAGTGAACACGCTCATTTTATTCTCTTTAAAAACTAGTCGACTTTCTTTCTTAGTAACATAAGATTACAAGTATGGAAGTGCAGTATATATAATCAACATAATGATCCGTTGACACTGGTCGAACTATTGCACACACAGTAAATTTATTGACACATTAAAAGAGTCATTTAGTGTTGAAAGGAACCTCTGTTCCGTGTAAATTGTAAAGCACTTACACATTACAAAGATTTGAATGTCACGGAGTAATAGATTGCAGTAGAATCAGCCATGTTGTACCGATGATGCCAGCTAAACTATTTCATGATACACAATATTCCGGGTTTGATAATATTTTTTATCTACTTGTAACCTCGTATATTTGTAAAGCTTGGGTGGTTTGATTAGTTGCTTAATGAAGTTGGTATTGCAATTAATTTTACAATTTTTAAATACAATATTTGATTTTAATTGATCTCATTACCTCCAAATAATTAGAAGGAAAATTGTGATGCACCAAACAACAGTGACGATGAATGTGCCAACGACTGCAGATATCAAATCAGTATGACTTTTTTCTTCTGACAGAGAGGATACTACAAAGTATAAAACACGGTGTATTTTTATATATGGAGCGTTGTATTTCAATGGGAAAAATGGAAAGTAAAATAAAAATAGAAGGAAATTCATCTATTAAGGTGCAATATTACTAATCAAATTAAAAATGTCACAAAATATTATTTGATTGTGTGGTTGATTAAAAGAAAGTTTGTCACTTATAGGGTATGAACACGTGTTTAAAGGGAAACTTCGCAAAAAACGAAAATTGGATATGTGTTTCTTCGCTTAAAAAGAAGCATGTTTGCCTTTTGATGTTTTATTATATCCTCAGCCGTTACGTTTTTAGAGTAAGTTGATGTAAAATTTCGTATGGGGCCGCCATATTGACAGTATTTACCACGAGATTGTATCATGTGACGTAATAAGATACAATATTTAGTAAAAGCAATAAAAAAATCCAGTTTAAAAAGATGTTTTTCTGCCTTTTCGCTTTGCTCTTTGCTCTTTTTTTTTTAAATAAACACAGTTCAGGTTCTGAAAACAGCATCGACGACGGTTGGTCTAAAACGCGGAAGGGAGAAAAAACGGAAGGAAAAAAGACGTATATTTTTGTTTATGACTTTCGAACGGGTTAACAAAGAATAAAAATTTTAAATGTATCTGCAAGGTATTCAACAGATCGTTATGAAGATATATAGTTAAATGCAATTATTTATTAATAAAATACCTAAAAGTTGACCGGCAGCTTCATTTTTGAGAGTGAGCTTTCTTCAAATTTTCAGAATGGAACCCTGATTCCTCCAAAATGTTTCAACCCGGTCGAATAATTGTTAGTATTTAGCGTAAAATGATGCATAGTTGATAAATCATAATTGTAAGTAAAGTATAGAAAAGTTGTCCGGAAGCCTGACTTGTCGGAAAAGTAAAAGTTCGAATTTTCAACTATATTTTCTCGAAAACCTTAAAACCCGGTCAATATTTGAATACGGCCTCGTATACGCCTTATAATTATCCAAACAAATCATTAAGATCTATTGAATACCTTCTAGAGGCATTTAAAATTTGCAATCTATGTTATCCCGTTCAAAAGTTATGAACAAATGTATATGTATATGCGTGTGACATTCGAATATAAGCCCGAATACACAGAAGATAAGAGTGAACACACGAATGCCATTCGTGATGCAAGATCGAAAGAATTAGATGAAACATAAAAAGGGACCTCGTGCTATTCTTGTGGAAAAATGCTGCAGTATGGCAATGATGTCTGAAAGTTTGTGCTGCCATGAATTTGAACTATTCGAAGAATATTTCCAACCTCACGAATGTTTAAGTAGAAACGAAGACTTGAAGCATTTTAGCAATCGACTGAAAAAATATACTTGTAAATCTTTGTTTTAGATTGAAACAATTTTAAATAATATTGCTGTAAAATAAATGTCATGCCAATCTCCTGCCAAGCAAAGTTATGATTTCATTATACTGTATAAGTGTTAGAGAACAGGATGTATATTACGATGAATGTTGGATACACTATTAGTGCCTAGTGGTATATGATACCCATCTATTTTAATCAACTAACCAACTCACATTCTACAGTAATGGAAGCCAGAGGTTTGGCATGCCATACAACCTGGTTTAACCCATCATTTCTTTTGAAATGCATGTACCAAGTCAGAACGATTGTTGTAGTTACTATATGTTAGGTTGTTGGTTCTGGAGTTTGCCGGTTTCTCGGATTTGATTGATGGATTGTCTTTTTTGACAGTTTTATCGGTGTTCGGTATTTTGTTATAACCTTCATTTATTACATGCCAGGCTTCCTACCGAAGGTCAAGGGTTTTCTCCGGGATCTGCAGCTTCCTCTCCAAATAAAAACTGGACACATGCTATAGCTGAAAAATGGCTAAAACTGGCGTTAAACATCATTCAAACAAACAAACACATATTAGATGCCAGGTCACATGAAATTGTAACTGACACGGTGACACAAATATACACACGTAAATTTTTAGAACCTGTGTTGAATGTTTATTTACGCACACATAAAGGTTTCTAATATATTGCACCAAATGACTGTTATTTCTCAAATACTAAGTTTAGCAAATATTTTTGCAGAAATTGTTTTTTTTTATATTGTGTGTTGACAGTAACACTATTTCGACCAACTTATAATTGTCTTATTTTGTATCTCTTAACTAAAATTAACCTCATTTTATCAATAGTTTAACAATATGATTAGATACATATGATAGGAACCTGTTGATTTCATACCTCTGGAACAGTTATCGCCCATGTATCCAGGTTGACATCCTCCTGGGGGACATAAGCCGGATATATGATGGCATGGTAGATTTATACAGTGACAAATCTCAGCACAATCCTTTCCAAACGAACCATAGTAACACTCTAGTAAATAATAAAGAGTATATTCAATACATTTTTACAGTTGGTGCGCTGATAAATGAATTTATGTTTAAAATGTAAATTATTAATTAGAGAAACTGTGACCGGTAATGAATTACATCCCGCTTTCCTATGTCAAAGGATGTCAGAGTCCACGTTATTGTGAACCCCGAATATCGAAAAATATTAATTCCAAATTGAAATTATGTGACAAATATTCTAAGAAAGTTTGATCAAATTCCATTATGTGATGTACGTGTAGTTGCACGTTAAGAGACGGAAAGCTCCAATAGCAAAAGGAAAAGTATATGTTTTTTTGTTAAAATCCCGATATATCATTCCGATCAAAGTGTAAAATTATGTGAAAGTGCAATGAAATTCCACGCAGTGGTTTCGAGGAGTTTCTCATTTGAACGCAACCGACGACACAATAACCATCACTATTGAACCCCACTATTCAAGCAGGGCTATTATTACTGTTTGAAACTAGACATTTATCCTATAAAGTTAAAATAAAGAAAGAGCATTGAATATATTGACGTTGATAAATTCCGTATGCAGATGACGCTGAAATGTTGCTACAAATAAAGAATTCATGATTGAAAATTAATAGCTATGTTGTCTGTGAAACAATTTTGATTCAAACAGGTCCTAATCAACATTTTCATATTTAAGTTCAAAGTATATGGCGGACGTGAAAGTGTTTGTAGAAACCAAACTTGAAATTAACACTATCGTGACAAACGATTGCCTTTGTTTGTGTTTGATTGGTATTTAACGTCACCGTCAGCAAGTTTTCAGCTATATCGTGGTGTATAGATTTTATTGCAACCAACCTGGAGTAACCGGAGAAAACCCCGAACTTCTGTAGGAAAACTGACAATCCTTATCTATGTTCAATAACAGTAATGTTGACCACACCCTACTCACAGCAAGGCTCGAACCCGCAAACTCTATGGTGATAGGTCAAGTGATCAATACATGCCTAACTATCTTAACCACTTGGCCTACGCGGCCGCGAAGACTCATTGCAGAAACTTTACTTAGTTACTTATATCACATTTAGGTTTCTCAGACTGCCATCCAGATTTGCAACCAGTCGAATTTGAACAGACGCCAGTTTCTTTAATACACTTTTTTAATAAACAACCATCACAAGATTCATTACAGTTGAAACCAAATTTTCCTGTACTACATTCTAAAGATATCGAAAAAAAATAAATATGTAACTAAATTGGTTTGTATATCTTTTATGCTTTTCTACCATAGTAAATGCTGTAAAAAATATATATTTCATATTAAAGAAAAATTTGGTATTTAAAAGGTATATGTCCCACGAATAAATTTGGCTTTTTTGAATGTTGTGTTCAATTTTGGCAACAATATTTCGTAACTAACTAATTTTCGTAGTTTGTTGTATTTCAAAACTAAAATTAACCTTATTTTATCATCAGAAGTTTAATGGTATGCTTAAAGTTATACGTTAGGAACCTGTTGTTTCATACCTATGGAACAGTTATCGCCCATGTATCCAGGTTGACACCCTCCTGGTGGACATAAGCCGGATATATGATGGCAGGGTTGATTTATGCAGTGACAAATCCTAACACAATCCTTTCCGAATGAACCCGAGTAACACTCTAGAAAATTATAAAGAGTATATTCATACATTTTTACATTGGGTGATGAATGAACTTAAGTTTTGAATGTAAATTATTACCTGGGAAAACTGTCATCAGTACTGAATAATTGCTAATCCCGCTTCTCTATGTCAAAGCATGTCAGAGTCCACGTTTTGCTATTGTGAACCCCAAATATCGTAAAATATTAATTACAAATTGAAATTATGTGCCAAATATTCTTAGAAAGTTTTATCAAATTCCATTCTGTAATGTAGGTGTATTTGCCCGATAAATGACGGAAAGCTTCAATGTCAAAAGAAAAAAGTATATGTTTTGTTGTTGAAATCCCGATCATTCCGATCAAAGTGTAAAATACCACGTGCACAATGCAATAATTGAAAAAATTATCTGAAATCAAAAATACAACAAAGTTCCAGGCAATAAATTGTGCTACGCCTGACGCGCGTTTCGTCTATACAAGACTCATCACAGGCGCTCTACCCAAAAGATTGAAAATGCCAAATACCATATGAATATGAAGAGTAAATAACAATAAAATTAAAATATGCCGAACTGGAAACCAAATTATGACCAAGATCAACCTATACCTGGGGTAGAAAGAACTTTAGGGTTTTGACAGTTTTGAAATTTACATGGATAATCTCACAGCTTTGATGTGTTCTTCAAGACAAAAGTATTGATGCCGGAACGGGCTAACCTCGGGGAATTAAAACTCCACCAGAAGCGCAGTGCAATTAAATTACACGCAGTGGTTTTGAGGAGTTTCTCCTTTGAACGCAATTGGCAACAGACTACCATCACTATTGAACCCACTTTTCAAGCAGTGGTATAATTACTGTTTTAACTAGACAATTATACTCTATCGTTAAAATAAAGAAAGAGTATTGAATATATTGAGGTTGATAAATTCCGTATGCAGATGACGCTGACAAATTGCTACATATGAATAAAGAATTCATGATTGAAAAGTTATAGTTATCTTGTCTGTGAAACAATTTTGATTCAAAAAGGTTCTAATCAACATTTTCATATTTAACTTCAAAGTGTATGGTGGACTTCAAAATGTTTTTAGTAAACAAACTTCAAATTAATCCTATCGTGAAAAAAGATTACCCTTGTTTGCGTTTAAATGGTATTTAACGTCACCGTCAGCAATTGTTCAGCTATATCGTGGTTACAGATTTTATTGCAACGAAGCTGGAGTAACCGGAGGAAACCCCGAACTTCGTTAGGAAAACTGACAATCCTTATCTATGTTCATTAACAGTAATGTTGACCAAACCCTTCTCACAGCAAGACTCGAACCCGAAACCTCTATGATGATAGGTCAAGTGATCAATGTTACATGCCTAACTACCTGAACCATTTGGCCACCGCGGCCGTGATGACTCATTGCAGAAACTTTACTTAGTTACCTATATCACATTTAGGTTTCCCAGACTGCCATCCAGGTTTACGACCAGACGAATCTGTACAGATGCCAGTTTCTTTAACACAGTCATTTAATAAACATCCATCACAAGATTCATTACAGTTAAAACCAAATTTCCCTGTACTACATTCTAAAGATATCGAAAAAGAATACATATGTAACTACATTGGTTTGTATATCTTTTATGCTTTTCTACCATATTAAATGCTGTCAAAACTATCAATTTCACATTAAAGGAAATTTGGTATTTAAAAGGTATATGTCCCAAACATTAATTTGGCCTTTTTTAATATTGTGTTCAATTTTGTCAACAATATATTTCGTAACTAATTTTCGTCTTTTGTTGTATTTCTAAACTAAAATTAACCTTATTTTATCATCACCAGCTTAATGGTATGCTTCAAGTTATACGTTAGGAACCTGTTGTTTCATACCTATGGAACAGTTATCGCCCATGTATCCAGGTTGACACCCTCCTGGTGGACATAAGCCGGATATATGATGGCAGGGTTTATTTATACAGTGACAAATCCCAACACAATCCTTTCCGAATGAACCCGAGTAACACTCTAGAAAATTATAAAGAGTATATTCATACCTTTTTACATTGGGTGATGAATGAACTTAAGTTTTGAATGTAAATTATTACCTGGGAAAACTGTCATCAGTACTGAATCATTGCTAATCCCGATTCTCTATGTCAAAGCATGTCATAGTCCACGTTTTGCTATTGTGAACCCCGAATTTCGAAAAATATTAATTACAAATTGAAATTATGTGCCAAATATTCTTAGAAAGTTTTATCAAATTCCATTCTGTAATGTCGGTGTAGTTGTCCGATAAAAGACGGAAAGCTTCAATGTCAAAAGAAAAACGTATATGTTTTGTTGTTGAAATCCCGATATATCATTCCGATCAAAGTGTAAAATACCGCGTGCACAATGCAATAATTGAAAAAATTATCTGAAATTAAAAATACAACCAAATTCCAGGCAATAAATTTTGCTACGCCTGACGTGCGTTTCGTCTATACAAGACTCATCACAGGCGCTCTACCCAAAAGATTGAAAATGCCAAATACTGTATGAATATGAAGAGTAAATAACAATAAAACTAAAAATATGCCGAACTGAATTATGACCAAGATCAACCTATACATGGGGCAGGAAGAACCTTAGAGTTTTAACAATTTTGAAATTTACACGGATAATTTCAGAGCTTTGATGTGTTCTTCAAGACAAAAGTACTGATGATGGAGCGGGCTAACCTCGGGGAATTAAAACTCCACCAGCAGCGCAGTGCAATTTAATTAAACGCAGTGGTTTTGAGGAGTTTCTCCTTTGAACGCAATTGGCCACAGACTAACCATCACTATTGAACCCCACTTTTCAAGCAGTGGTATAATTACTGTTTTAACTAGACATTTATCCTGTATCGTCAAAATAAAGAAAGAGTATTGAATACACTGTGGTTGATAAATTCCGTATGCAGATGACGCTGAAAAATTGCTACATATGAATAAAGAATTCATGATTGAAAAGTTATAGTTATCTTGTCTGTGAAACAATTTTGATTCAAAAAGGTTCTAATCAATATTTTCATATTTAAGTTCAAAGTGTATGGTGGACTTCAAAGTGTTTTTAGTAAATAAACTTCAAATTAATACTATCGTCAAGAAATATTGCCCTTGTTTGCGTTTAAATGGTATTTAACGTCATCGTCAGCAATTGTTCAGCTATGTCATGGTGTACAGATTTTATTGCAACGAAGCTGGAGTAACCGGAGGAAACCCTGAACTTCGTTAGGAAAACTGACAATCCTTATCTATGTTCATTAACAGTAATGTTGACCACACCATACTCACAGCAAGACTCGAACCCGCAACCTCTATGGTGATAGGTCAAGTGATCAATGGCACATGCCTAACTACCTGAACCATTTGGCCACCGTGGCCACGATGACTCATTGCAGAAACTTTACTTAGTTACCTATATCACATTTAGGTTTCCCAGGCTGCCATCCAGATTTACAACCAGACGAATTTGTACAGATGCCAGTTTCTTTAACACAGTCAGTAGATAAACATCCACCACAAGATTCATTACAGTTAAAACCAAATTTCCCTGTACTACATTCTAAAGATATCGAAAAAGAATACATATGTAACTACATTGGTTTGTATATCTTTTATCCTTTTCTACCATAGTAAATGCTGTAAAAAATATATATTTCATATTAAAGGAAATTTGGTATTTAAAAGGTATATGTCCCAATCATTAATTTGGCCTTTTTTAAATTGTGTTCAATTTTGGCAACAATATATTTCGTAACTAACTAATTTTCGTCTTTTGTTGTATTTCTAAACTAAAATTAGCCTTATTTTATCATCACCAGCTTAATGGTATGCTTAAAGTTATACGTTAGGAACCTGTTGTTTCATACCTATGGAACAGTTATCGCCCATGTATCCAGGTTGACACCCTCCTGGTGGACATAAGCCGGATATATTATGGCAGGGTTGATTTATACAGTGAAAAATCCCAACACAATCCTTTCTCTATGTCAAAGCATGTCAGAGTCCATGTTTTGCTATTGTGAACCCCGAATATCGTAAAATATTAATTACAAATTGAAATTATGTGCCAAATATTCTTAGAAAGTTTTATCAAATTCCATTCTGTAATGTAGGTATAGTTGCCCGAAAAATGACGGAAAGCTTCAATGTCAAAAGAAAAAAGAATATGTTTTGTTGTTGAAATCCCGATCATTCCGATCAAAGTGTAAAATACCACGTGCACAATGCAATAATTGAAACAAATTTATCTGAAATCAAAAATACAACAAAGTTCCAGGCAATAAATTGTGCTACGCCTGACGTGCGTTTCGTCTATAGAAGACTCATCACAGGCGCTCTACCGAAAAGATTGAAAATGCCAAATACCATATGAATATGAAGAGTAAATAACAATAAAACTAAAATATGCCGAACTGGAAACCAAATTATGACCAAGATCAACCTATACCTGGGGTAGAAAGAACCTTAGGGTTTTGACAGTTTTGAAATTTACATGGATAATTTCATAGCTTTGATGTGTTCTTCAAGACAAAAGTATTGATGCCGGAACGGGCTAACCTCGGGGAATTAAAAATCCACCAGCAGCGCAGTGCAATTAAATTACACGCAGTGGTTTTGAGGAGTTTCTCATTTGAACGCAATTGGCAACAGACTACCATCACTATTGAACCCCACTTTTCAAGCAGTGGTATAATTACTGTTTTAACTAGACAATTATCCTCTATCGTTAAAATAAAGAAAGAGTATTGAATATATTGAGGTTGATAAATTCCGTATGCAGATGACGCTGAAAAATTGCTACATATGAGTAAAGAATTCATGATTGAAAAGTTATAGTTATCTTGTCTGTGAAACAATTTTGATTCAAAAAGGTTCTAATCAACATTTTCATATTTAACTTCAAAGTGTATGGTGGACTTCAAAATGTTTTTAGTAAACAAACTTCAAATTAATACTATCGTGAAAAAAGATTACCCTTGTTTGCGTTTAAATGGTATTTAACGTCACCGTCAGCAATTGTTCAGCTATATCGTGGTTACAGATTTTATTGCAACGAAGCTGGAGTAACCGGAGGAAACCCCGAACTTCGTTAGGAAAACTGACAATCCTTATCTATGTTCATTAACAGTAATGTTGACCAAACCCTTCTCACAGCAAGACTCGAACCCGAAACCTCTATGATGATAGGTCAAGTGATCAATGTTACATGCCTAACTACCTGAACCATTTGGCCACCGCGGCCGTGATGACTCATTGCAGAAACTTTACTTAGTTACCTATATCACATTTAGGTTTCCCAGACTGCCATCCAGGTTTACAACCAGACGAATCTGTACAGATGCCAGTTTCTTTAACACAGTCATTTAATAAACATCCATCACAAGATTCATTACAGTTAAAACCAAATTTCCCTGTACTACATTCTAAAGATATCGAAAAAGAATACATATGTAACTACATTGGTTTGTATATCTTTTATGCTTTTCTACCATATTAAATGCTGTCAAAACTATCAATTTCACATTAAAGGAAATTTGGTATTTAAAAGGTATATGTCCCAAACATTAATTTGGCCTTTTTTAATATTGTGTTCAATTTTGTCAACAATATATTTCGTAACTAATTTTCGTCTTTTGTTGTATTTCTAAACTAAAATTAACCTTATTTTATCATCACCAGCTTAATGGTATGCTTCAAGTTATACGTTAGGAACCTGTTGTTTCATACCTATGGAACAGTTATCGCCCATGTATCCAGGTTGACACCCTCCTGGTGGACATAAGCCGGATATATGATGGCAGGGTTTATTTATACAGTGACAAATCCCAACACAATCCTTTCCGAATGAACCCGAGTAACACTCTAGAAAATTATAAAGAGTATATTCATACCTTTTTACATTGGGTGATGAATGAACTTAAGTTTTGAATGTAAATTATTACCTGGGAAAACTGTCATCAGTACTGAATCATTGCTAATCCCGATTCTCTATGTCAAAGCATGTCATAGTCCACGTTTTGCTATTGTGAACCCCGAATTTCGAAAAATATTAATTACAAATTGAAATTATGTGCCAAATATTCTTAGAAAGTTTTATCAAATTCCATTCTGTAATGTCGGTGTAGTTGTCCGATAAAAGACGGAAAGCTTCAATGTCAAAAGAAAAACGTATATGTTTTGTTGTTGAAATCCCGATATATCATTCCGATCAAAGTGTAAAATACCGCGTGCACAATGCAATAATTGAAAAAATTATCTGAAATTAAAAATACAACCAAATTCCAGGCAATAAATTTTGCTACGCCTGACGTGCGTTTCGTCTATACAAGACTCATCACAGGCGCTCTACCCAAAAGATTGAAAATGCCAAATACTGTATGAATATGAAGAGTAAATAACAATAAAACTAAAAATATGCCGAACTGAATTATGACCAAGATCAACCTATACATGGGGCAGGAAGAACCTTAGAGTTTTAACAATTTTGAAATTTACACGGATAATTTCAGAGCTTTGATGTGTTCTTCAAGACAAAAGTACTGATGATGGAGCGGGCTAACCTCGGGGAATTAAAACTCCACCAGCAGCGCAGTGCAATTTAATTAAACGCAGTGGTTTTGAGGAGTTTCTCCTTTGAACGCAATTGGCCACAGACTAACCATCACTATTGAACCCCACTTTTCAAGCAGTGGTATAATTACTGTTTTAACTAGACATTTATCCTGTATCGTCAAAATAAAGAAAGAGTATTGAATACACTGTGGTTGATAAATTCCGTATGCAGATGACGCTGAAAAATTGCTACATATGAATAAAGAATTCATGATTGAAAAGTTATAGTTATCTTGTCTGTGAAACAATTTTGATTCAAAAAGGTTCTAATCAATATTTTCATATTTAAGTTCAAAGTGTATGGTGGACTTCAAAGTGTTTTTAGTAAATAAACTTCAAATTAATACTATCGTCAAGAAATATTGCCCTTGTTTGCGTTTAAATGGTATTTAACGTCATCGTCAGCAATTGTTCAGCTATGTCATGGTGTACAGATTTTATTGCAACGAAGCTGGAGTAACCGGAGGAAACCCTGAACTTCGTTAGGAAAACTGACAATCCTTATCTATGTTCATTAACAGTAATGTTGACCACACCATACTCACAGCAAGACTCGAACCCGCAACCTCTATGGTGATAGGTCAAGTGATCAATGGCACATGCCTAACTACCTGAACCATTTGGCCACCGTGGCCACGATGACTCATTGCAGAAACTTTACTTAGTTACCTATATCACATTTAGGTTTCCCAGGCTGCCATCCAGATTTACAACCAGACGAATTTGTACAGATGCCAGTTTCTTTAACACAGTCAGTAGATAAACATCCACCACAAGATTCATTACAGTTAAAACCAAATTTCCCTGTACTACATTCTAAAGATATCGAAAAAGAATACATATGTAACTACATTGGTTTGTATATCTTTTATCCTTTTCTACCATAGTAAATGCTGTAAAAAATATATATTTCATATTAAAGGAAATTTGGTATTTAAAAGGTATGTCCCAATCATTAATTTGGCCTTTTTTAAATTGTGTTCAATTTTGGCAACAATATATTTCGTAACTAACTAATTTTCGTCTTTTGTTGTATTTCTAAACTAAAATTAGCCTTATTTTATCATCACCAGCTTAATGGTATGCTTAAAGTTATACGTTAGGAACCTGTTGTTTCATACCTATGGAACAGTTATCGCCCATGTATCCAGGTTGACACCCTCCTGGTGGACATAAGCCGGATATATTATGGCAGGGTTGATTTATACAGTGAAAAATCCCAACACAATCCTTTCTCTATGTCAAAGCATGTCAGAGTCCATGTTTTGCTATTGTGAACCCCGAATATCGTAAAATATTAATTACAAATTGAAATTATGTGCCAAATATTCTTAGAAAGTTTTATCAAATTCCATTCTGTAATGTAGGTATAGTTGCCCGAAAAATGACGGAAAGCTTCAATGTCAAAAGAAAAAAGAATATGTTTTGTTGTTGAAATCCCGATCATTCCGATCAAAGTGTAAAATACCACGTGCACAATGCAATAATTGAAACAAATTTATCTGAAATCAAAAATACAACAAAGTTCCAGGCAATAAATTGTGCTACGCCTGACGTGCGTTTCGTCTATAGAAGACTCATCACAGGCGCTCTACCGAAAAGATTGAAAATGCCAAATACCATATGAATATGAAGAGTAAATAACAATAAAACTAAAATATGCCGAACTGGAAACCAAATTATGACCAAGATCAACCTATACCTGGGGTAGAAAGAACCTTAGGGTTTTGACAGTTTTGAAATTTACATGGATAATTTCATAGCTTTGATGTGTTCTTCAAGACAAAAGTATTGATGCCGGAACGGGCTAACCTCGGGGAATTAAAAATCCACCAGCAGCGCAGTGCAATTAAATTACACGCAGTGGTTTTGAGGAGTTTCTCATTTGAACGCAATTGGCAACAGACTACCATCACTATTGAACCCCACTTTTCAAGCAGTGGTATAATTACTGTTTTAACTAGACAATTATCCTCTATCGTTAAAATAAAGAAAGAGTATTGAATATATTGAGGTTGATAAATTCCGTATGCAGATGACGCTGAAAAATTGCTACATATGAGTAAAGAATTCATGATTGAAAAGTTATAGTTATCTTGTCTGTGAAACAATTTTGATTCAAAAAGGTTCTAATCAACATTTTCATATTTAAGTTCAAAGTGTATGGTGGACTTCAAAGTGTTTTTAGTAAACAAACTTCAAATTAATACTATCGTGAAAAAAGATTGCCCTTGTTTGCGTTTAAATGGTATTTAACGTCACCGTCAGCAATTGTTCAGCTATATCGTGGTGTACAGATTTTATTGCAACGAAGCTAGAGTAACCGGAGGAAACCCCGAACTTCGTTAGGAAAACTGACAATCCTTATCTATGTTCATTAACAGTAATGTTGACCACAGCCTTCTCACAGCAAGACTCGAACCCGAAACCTCTATGATGATAGTTCAAGTGATCAATGGTACATGCCTAACTACCTGAACCATTTGGCCACCGCGGCCCCGATGACTCATTGCAGAAACTTTACTTAGTTTCCTACTTTCCTATATCACATTTAGGTTTCCCAGGCTGCCATCTAGGTTTACAACCAGACGAATCTGTACAGATGCCAGTTTCTTTAACACCGTCATTTAATAAACATCTATCACAAGATTTATTACAGTTAAAACCAAATTTCCCTGTACTACATTCTAAAGATATCGAAAAAGAATACATATGTAACTACATTGGTTTGTATATCTTTTATTCTTTTCTACCATATTAAATGCTGTAAAAACTATCAATTTCATATTAAAGGAAATTTGGTATTTAAAAGGTATATGTCCCAAACATTAATTTGGCCTTTTTTAATATTGTGTTCAATTTTGTCAACAATATATTTCGCAACTAATTTTCGTCTTTTGTTGTATTTCTAAACTAAAATTAACCTTATTTTATCATCACCAGCTTAATGGTATGCTTCAAGTTATACGTTAGGAACCTGTTGTTTCATACCTATGGAACAGTTATCGCCCATGTATCCAGGTTGACACCCTCCTGGTGGACATAAGCCGGATATATGATGGCAGGGTTTATTTATACAGTGACAAATCCCAACACAATCCTTTCCGAATGAACCCGAGTAACACTCTAGAAAATTATAAAGAGTATATTCATACCTTTTTACATTGGGTGATGAATGAACTTAAGTTTTGAATGTAAATTATTACCTGGGAAAACTGTCATCAGTACTGAATAATTGCTAATCCCACTTCTCTGTGTCAAAGGCATATCAGAGTCAACGTTTGCTATTGTGAATCCCGAATATCATAAAATATTAATTACAAATTGAAATTATGTGCCAAATATTCTTAGAAAGTTTTATCAAATTCCATTCTGTATTGTAGGTGTATTTGCCGGATAAATGACGGAAAGTTTCAATCTCAGAAGAAAAAAGTATATGTTTTGTTGTTGAAATCCCGATATATCATTCCGATCAAACTGTAAAATACAACGTGCACAATGCAATAATTGAAAAAATTATCTGAAATTAAAAATACAACCAAATTCCAGGCAATAAATTTTGCTACGCCTGACGTGCGTTTCGTCTATACAAGACTCATCACAGGCGCTCTACCCAAAAGATTGAAAATGCCAAATACCATATGAATATGAAGAGTAAATAACAATAAAACTAAAATATGCCGAACTGGAAACCAAATTATGACCAAGATCAACCTATACCTGGGGTAGAAAGAACCTTAGGGTTTTGACAGTTTTGAAATTTACATGGATAATTTCATAGCTTTGATGTGTTCTTCAAGACAAAAGTATTGATGCCGGAACGGGCTAACCTCGGGGAATTAAAAATCCACCAGCAGCGCAGTGCAATTAAATTACACGCAGTGGTTTTGAGGAGTTTCTCATTTGAACGCAATTGGCAACAGACTACCATCACTATTGAACCCCACTTTTCAAGCAGTGGTATAATTACTGTTTTAACTAGACAATTATCCTCTATCGTTAAAATAAAGAAAGAGTATTGAATATATTGAGGTTGATAAATTCCGTATGCAGATGACGCTGAAAAATTGCTACATATGAGTAAAGAATTCATGATTGAAAAGTTATAGTTATCTTGTCTGTGAAACAATTTTGATTCAAAAAGGTTCTAATCAACATTTTCATATTTAAGTTCAAAGTGTATGGTGGACTTCAAAGTGTTTTTAGTAAACAAACTTCAAATTAATACTATCGTGAAAAAAGATTGCCCTTGTTTGCGTTTAAATGGTATTTAACGTCACCGTCAGCAATTGTTCAGCTATATCGTGGTGTACAGATTTTATTGCAACGAAGCTAGAGTAACCGGAGGAAACCCCGAACTTCGTTAGGAAAACTGACAATCCTTATCTATGTTCATTAACAGTAATGTTGACCATAGCCTTCTCACAGCAAGACTCGAACCCGAAACCTCTATGATGATAGTTCAAGTGATCAATGGTACATGCCTAACTACCTGAACCATTTGGCCACCGCGGCCCCGATGACTCATTGCAGAAACTTTACTTAGTTTCCTACTTTCCTATATCACATTTAGGTTTCCCAGGCTGCCATCCAGGTTTACAACCAGACGAATTTGTACAGATGCCAGTTTCTTTAACACAGTCATTAGATAAACATCCACCACAAGATTCATTACAGTTAAAACCAAATTTCCCTGTACTACATTCTAAAGATATCGAAAAAGAATACATATGTAACTACATTGATTTGTATATTTGTATGCTTTTCTACCCTAGTAAATGCTGTAAAAAATACAAATTTCATATTAAAGGAAATTTGGTATTTAAAAGGTATATGTCCCAATCATTAATTTGGCTTTTTAAATATTGTGTTCAATTTTGGCAACAATATATTTCGTAAGTAACTAATTTTCGTCTTTTGTTGTATTTCTAAACTAAACCTTATTTTATCATCACCAGTTTAATCGTATGCTTAAAGTCATACGTTAGGAAACTGTTTTCTCATACCTATGGAACAGTTATCGCCCATGTATCCAGGTTGACACCCTCCTGGTGCACATAAGCCGGATATATGATGGCAGGGTTGATTTATACAGTGACAAATCCCAACACAATCCTTTCCGAATGAACCCGAGTAACACTCTAGAAAATTATAAAGAGTATATTCATACATTTTTACATTTTGAGATGAATGAACTTAAGTTTTGAATGTAAATTATTACCTGGGAAAACTGTCATCAGTACTGAATCATTGCTAATCCCGCTTCTCTATGTCAAAGGCATATCAGAGTTGACGTTTGCTATTGTGAATCCCGAATATCATAAAATATTAATTACAAATAGAAATTATGTGCCAAATATTCTAAGAAAGTTTTATCAAATTCCATTCTGTAATGTAGGTGTATTTGCCCGATAAATGACGGAAAGTTTCAACCTCAGAAGAAAAAAGTAAATGTTTTATTGTTGAAATCCCGATATATCATTCCGATCAAACAGTAAAATACAACGTGCACAATGCAATAATTGAAAAAAATTATCTGAAATTAAAAATACAACAAAGTTCCAGGCAATAAAATTTGCTACGCATGACGTGCGTTTCGTCTATACAAGACTCATCACAGGCGCTCTACCCAAAAGATTGAAAATGCCAAATAATATATGAATATGAAGAGCAAATAACAATAAAACTAAAATATGCCGAACTGGAAGCCAAATTATGACCAAGATCAACCTATACCTGGGGTAGGAAGAACCTTAGGGTTTTGACAATTTTGAAATTTACACGGATAATTTCATAGCTTTGATGTGTTCTTCAAGACAAAAGTATTGATGCTGGAGCGGCTAACCACGAACGCAATTGGCAACAGACTACCATCACTGTTGAACACACTTTTCAAGCAGTGGTATAATTACTGTTTTAACTAGACATTTATCCTCTATCGTTAAAATAAGAAAGAGTATTGAATATATTGAGGTTGATAAATTCCGTATGCAGCTGACGCTGAAAAATTGCCACATATGAATAAAGAATTCATGATTGAAAAGTTATAGTTATCTTGTCTGTGAAACAATTTTGATTCACAAAGGTTCTAATCAACATTTTCATATTTAAGTTCAAAGTGTATTGTGGCCTTCAAAGTGTTTTTAGTAAATAAATTTCAAATTAATACTATCGTCAAAAAAGATTGCCCTTGTTTGCGTTTAAATGGTATTTAACGTCACCATCAGCAATTGTTCAGCTATGTCATGGTGTACAGATTTTATTGCAACGAAGCTAGAGTAACCGGAGGAAACCCTGAACTTCGTTAGGAAAACTGACAATCCTTATCTATGTTCATTAACAGTAATGTTGACCACACCCTACTCACAGCAAGACTCGAACCTGCAACCTCTATGGTGATAGGTCAAGTGATCAATGGTACATGCCTAACTACCTAAACCATTTGGCCACCGTGGCCACGATGACTCATTGCAGAAACTTTACTTAGTTACCTATATCACATTTAGGTTTCCCAGGCTGCCATCCAGGTTTACAACCAGACGAATTTGTACAGATGCCAGTTTCTTTAACACAGTCATTAGATAAACATCCACCACAAGATTCATTACAGTTAAAACCAAATTTCCCTGTTCTACATTCTAAAGATATCGAAAAAGAATACATATGTAACTACATTGATTTGTATATTTGTATGCTTTTCTACCATAGTAAATGCTGTAAAAATATAACTTTGATATTAAAGGAAATTTGGTATTTAAAAGGTATATGTCCCAATCATTAATTTGGCTTTTTTAATATTGTGTTCAATTTTGGCAACAATATATTTCGTAAGTAACTAATTTTCGTCTTTTGTTGTATTTCTAAACTAAACCTTATTTTATCATCACCAGTTTAATAGTATGCTTAAAGTCATACGTTAGGAACCTGTTTTTTCATACCTATGGAACAGTTATCGCCCATGTATCCATGTTGACACCCTCCTGGTGGACATAAGCCGGATATATGATGGCAGGGTTGATTTATACAGTGACAAATCCCAACACAATCCTTTCCGAATGAACCCGAGTAACACTCTAGAAAATTATAAAGAGTATATTCATACATTTTTACATTTTGTGATGAATGAACTTAAGTTTTGAATGTAAATTATTACCTGGGAAAACTGTCATCAGTACTGAATCATTGCTAATACCGCTTCTCTATGTCAAAGGCATATCAGAGTCAACGTTTGCTATTGTGAATCCCGAATATCATAAAATATTAATTACAAATTGAAATTATGTGCCAAATATTCTTAGAAAGTTTTATCAAATTCCATTCTGTAATGTAGGTGTAGTTGTCCGATAAATGACGGAAAGCTTCAATGACAAAAGAAAAACGTATATGTTTTGTTGTTGAAATCCCGATATATCATTCCGATCAAAGTGTAAAATACCGCGTGCACAATGCAATAATTGAAAAAAATATCTGAAATTAAAAATACAACAAAATTCCAGGCAATAAATTTTGCTACGCCTGACGTGCGTTTCGTCTATAGAAGACTCATCACAGGCGCTCTACCCAAAAGATTGAAAATGCCAAATACTGTATGAATATGAAGGATACATAACAATAAAACTAAAATATGCCGAACTGGAAACCAAATTATGACCAAGATCAACCTATACCTGGGGTAGAAGGAACCTTAGAATTTTGACAATTTTGAAATTTACACGGATAATTTCAGAGCTTTGATGTGTTCATCAAGACAAGAGTACTGATGCTGGAGCGGGCTAACCTCGGGGAATTAAAAATCCACCAGCAGCGCAGTGCAATTAAATTACACGCAGTGGTTTTGAGGAGTTTCTCATTTGAACGCAATTGGCCACAGACTAACATCACTATTGAACCCCACTTTTCAAGCAGTGGTATAATTACTGTTTTAACTAGACAATTATCCTCTATCGTTAAAATAAAGAAAGAGTATTGAATATATTGAGGTTGATAAATTCCGTATGCAGATGACGCTGAAAAATTGCTACATATGAGTAAAGGATTCATGATTGAAAAGTTATAGTTATCTTGTCTGTGAAAAAATTTTGATTCAAAAAGGTTCTAATCAACATTTTCATATTTAAGTTAAAAGTGTATGGTGGACTTCAAAGTGTTTTTAGTAAATAAACTTCAAATAAATACTATCGTCAAAAAAGATTGCCCTTGTTTGCGTTTAAATGGTATTTAACGTCACCGTCAGCAATTGTTCAGCTATGTCATGGTGTACAGATTTTATTGCAACCAAGCTGGAGTAACCGGAGGAAACCCCGAACTTCGTTAGGAAAACTGACAATCCTTATCTATGTTCATTAACAGTAATGTTGACCACACCCTACTCACAGCAAGACTCGAACCTGCAACCTCTATGGTGATAGGTCAAGTGATCAATGGTACATGCCTAACTACCTAAACCATTTGGCCACCGTGGCCACGATGACTCATTGCAGAAACTTTACTTAGTTACCTATATCACATTTAGGTTTCCAAGGCTGCCATCCAGGTTTACAACCAGACGAATATGTACAGATGCCAGTTTCTTTAACACAGTCATTAGATAAACATCCACCACAAGATTCATTACAGTTAAAACCAAATTTCCCTGTACTACATTCTAAAGATATCGAAAAAATATGCATATGTAACTACATTGATTTGTATATTTTTATGCTTTTCTACCCTAGTAAATGCTGTAAGAAATATAAATTTCATATTAAAGGAAATTTGGTATTTAAAAGGTATATGTCCCAATCATTAATTTGGCTTTTTTGATATTGTGTTCAATTTTGGCAACAATATATTTCGTAAGTAACTAATTTTCGTCTTTTGTTGTATTTCTAAACTAAACCTTATTTTATCATCACCAGTTTAATAGTATGCTTAAAGTCATACGTTATGAACCTGTTTGTTCATACCTATGGAACAGTTATCGCCCATGTATCCAGGTTGACACCCTCCTGCTGGACATAAGCCGGATATATGATGGCAGGGTTGATTTATACAGTGACAAATCCCAACACAATCCTTTCCGAATGAACCCGAGTAACACTCTAGAAAATTATAAAGAGTATATTCATACATTTTTACATTGGGTGATGAATGAACTTAAGTTTTGAATGTAAATTATTACCTGGGAAAACTGTCATCAGTACTGAATCATTGCTAATCCCGCTTCTCTATGTCAAAGGCATATCAGAGTCAACGTTTGCTATTGTGAATCCCGAATATCATAAAATATTAATTACAAATTGAAATTATGTGCCAAATATTCTTAGAAAGTTTTATCAAATTCCATTCTGTATTGTAGGTGTATTTGCCGGATAAATGACGGAAAGTTTCAATCTCAGAAGAAAAAAGTATATGTTTTGTTGTTGAAATCCCGATATATCATTCCGATCAAACTGTAAAATACAACGTGCACAATGGAATAATTGAAAAAATTATCTGAAATTAAAAATATACCCAAATTCCAGGCAATAAATTTTGCTACGCCTGACGTGCGTTTCGTCTATACAAGACTCATCACAGGCGCTCTACCCAAAAGATTGAAAATGCCAAATACTATATGAATATGAAGAGCAAATAACAAGAAAACTAAAATATGCCGAACTGGAAGCCAAATTATGACCAAGATCAACCTATACCTGGGGTAGGAAGAACCTTAGGGTTTTGACAATTTTGAAATTTACACGGATAATTTCATAGCTTTGATGTGTTCTTCAAGACAAAAGTATTGATGCTGGAGCGGCTAACCACGAACGCAATTGGCAACAGACTACCATCACTATTGAACCCACTTTTCAAGCAGTGGTATAATTACTGTTTTAACTAGACATTTATCCTCTATCGTTAAAATAAAGAAAGAGTATTGAATATATTAAGGTTGATAAATTCCGTATGCAGCTGACGCTGAAAAATTGCCACATATGAATAAAGAATTCATGATTGAAAAGTTATAGTTATCTTGTCTGTGAAACAATTTTGATTCAAAAAGGTTCTAATCAACATTTTCATATTTAAGTTCAAAGTGTATGGTGGCCTTCAAAGTGTTTTTAGTAAATAAATTTCAAATTAATACTATCGTCAAGAAATATTGCCCTGATTGGTTTAAATGGTATTTAACGTCACCGTCAGCAATTGTTCAGCTATGTCATGGTGTACAGATTTTATTGCAACGAAGCTAGAGCAACCGGAGGAAACCCTGAACTTCGTTAGGAAAACTGACAATCCTTATCTATGTTCATTAACAGTAATGTTGACCACACCCTACTCACAGCAAGACTCGAACCCGCAACCTCTATGGTGATAGGTCAAGTGATCAATGGTACATGCCTAACTACCTAAACCATTTGGCCACCGTGGCCACGATGACTCATTGCAGAAACTTTACTTAGTTACCTATATCACATTTAGGTTTCCCAGGCTGCCATCCAGGTTTACAACCAGACGAATTTGTACAGATGCCAGTTTCTTTAACACAGTCATTAGATAAACATCCACCACAAGATTCATTACAGTTAAAACCAAATTTCCCTGTACTACATTCTAAAGATATCGAAAAAGAATACATATGTAACTACATTGATTTGTATATTTGTATGCTTTTCTACCCTAGTAAATGCTGTAAAAAATACAAATTTCATATTAAAGGAAATTTGGTATTTAAAAGGAATATGTCCCAATCATTAATTTGGCTTTTTAAATATTGTGTTCAATTTTGGCAACAATATATTTCGTAAGTAACTAATTTTCGTCTTTTGTTGTATTTCTAAACTAAACCTTATTTTATCATCACCAGTTTAATCGTATGCTTAAAGTCATACGTTAGGAACCTGTTTTTTCATACCTATGGAACAGTTATCGCCCATGTATCCAGGTTGACACCCTCCTGGTGCACATAAGCCGGATATATGATGGCAGGGTTGATTTATACAGTGACAAATCCCAACACAATCCTTTCCGAATGAACCCGAGTAACACTCTAGAAAATTATAAAGAGTATATTCATACATTTGTACATTTTGAGATGAATGAACTTAAGTTTTGAATGTAAATTATTACCCGGGAAAACTGTCATCAGTACTGAATCATTGATAATCCCGCTTCACTATGTCAAAGGCATATCAGAGTTGACGTTTGCTATTGTGAATCCCGAATATCATAAAATATTAATTACAAATTGAAATTATGTGCCAAATATTCTTAGAAAGTTTTATCAAATTCCATTCTGTAATGTAGGTGTATTTGCCCGATAAATGACGGAAAGTTTCAACCTCAGAAGCAAAAAGTAAATGTTTTGTTGTTGAAATCCCGATATATCATTCCGATCAAACAGTAAAATACAACGTGCACAATGCAATAATTGAAAAAATTATCTGAAATTAAAAATACAACAAAGTTCCAGGCAATAAAATTTGCTACGCATGACGTGCGTTTCGTCTATACAAGACTCATCACAGGCGCTCTACCCAAAAGATTGAAAATACCAAATACTATATGAATATGAAGAGCAAATAACAATAAAACTAAAATATGCCGAACTGGAAGCCAAATTATGACCAAGATCATCCTATACCTGGGGTAGGAAGAACCTTAGGGTTTTGACAATTTTGAAATTTACACGGATAATTTCATAGCTTTGATGTGTTCTTCAAGACAAAAGTACTGATGCTGGAGCGGCTAACCACGAACGCAATTGGCAACAGACTACCATCACTATTGAACACACTTTTCAAGCAGTGGTATAATTACTGTTTTAACTAGACATTTATCCTCTATCGTTAAAATAAAGAAAGAGTATTGAATATATTGAGGTTGATAAATTCCGTATGCAGCTGACGCTGAAAAATAAATTGCTACATATGAATAAAGAATTCATGATTGAAAAGTTATAGTTATCTTGTCTGTGAAACAATTTTGATTCACAAAGGTTCTAATCAACATTTTCATATTTAAGTTCAAAGTGTATGGTGGCCTTCAAAGTGTTTTTAGTAAATAAATTTCAAATTAATACTATCAAAAAAGATTGCCCTTGTTTGCGTTTAAATGGTATTTAACGTCACCATCAGCAATTGTTCAGCTATGTCATGGTGTACAGATTTTATTGCAACGAAGCTAGAGTAACCGGAGGAAACCCTGAACTTCGTTAGGAAAACTGACAATCCTTATCTATGTTCATTAACAGTAATGTTGACCACACCCTACTCACAGCAAGACTCGAACCTGCAACCTCTATGGTGATAGGTCAAGTGATCAATGGTACATGCCTAACTACCTAAACCATTTGGCCACCGTGGCCACGATGACTCATTGCAGAAACTTTACTTAGTTACCTATATCACATTTAGGTTTCCCAGGCTGCCATCCAGGTTTACAACCAGACGAATTTGTACAGATGCCAGTTTCTTTAACACAGTCATTAGATAAACATCCACCACAAGATTCATTACAGTTAAAACCAAATTTCCCTGTACTACATTCTAAAGATATCGAAAAAGAATACATATGTAACTACATTGATTTGTATATTTGTATGCTTTTCTACCATAGTAAATGCTGTAAAAATATAACTTTGATATTAAAGGAAATTTGGTATTTAAAAGGTATATGTCCCAATCATTAATTTGGCTTTTTTAATATTGTGTTCAATTTTGGCAACAATATATTTCGTAAGTAACTAATTTTCGTCTTTTGTTGTATTTCTAAACGAAACCTTCTTTTATCATCACCAGTTTAATAGTATGCTTAAAGTCATACGTTAGGAACCTGTTTTTTCATACCTATGGAACAGTTATCGCCCATGTATCCATGTTGACACCCTCCTGGTGGACATAAGCCGCATATATGATGGCAGGGTTGATTTATACAGTGACAAATCCCAACACAATCCTTTCCGAATGAACCCGAGTAACACTCTAGAAAATTATAAAGAGTATATTCATACATTTTTACATTTTGTGATGAATGAACTTAAGTTTTGAATGTAAATTATTACCTGGGAAAACTGTCATCAGTACTGAATCATTGCTAATACCGCTTCTCTATGTCAAAGGCATATCAGAGTCAACGTTTGCTATTGTGAATCCCGAATATCATAAAATATTAATTACAAATTGAAATTATGTGCCAAATATTCTTAGAAAGTTTTATCAAATTCCATTCTGTAATGTAGGTGTAGTTGTCCGATAAATGACGGAAAGCTTCAATGTCAAAAGAAAAACGTATATGTTTTGTTGTTGAAATCCCGATATATCATTCCGATCAAAGTGTAAAATACCGCGTGCACAATGCAATAATTGAAAAAAATATCTGAAATTAAAAATACAACAAAATTCCAGGCAATAAATTTTGCTACGCCTGACGTGCGTTTCGTCTATAGAAGACTCATCACAGGCGCTATACCCAAAAGATTGAAAATGCCAAATACTGTATGAATATGAAGGATACATAACAATAAAACTAAAATATGCCGAACTGGAAACCAAATTATGACCAAGATCAACCTATACCTGGGGTAGGAAGAACCTTAGAATTTTGACAATTTTGAAATTTACACGGATAATTTCAGAGCTTTGATGTGTTCTTCAAGACAAGAGTACTGATGCTGGAGCGGGCTAACCTCGGGGAATTAAAACTCCACCAGCAGCGCAGTGCAATTAAATTAAACGCAGTGGTTTTGAGGAGTTTCTCATTTGAACGCAATTGGCCACAGACTAACCATCACTATTGAACCCCACTTTTCAAGCAGTGGTATAATTACTGTTTTAACTAGACATTTATACTCTATCGTTAAAATAAAGAAAGAGTATTGAATATATTGAGGTTGATAAATTCCGTATGCAGATGACGCTGAAAAATTGCCACATATGAATAAAGAATTCATGATTGAAAAGTTATAGTTATCATGTCTGTGAAACATTTTTGATTCAAAGAGGTTCTAATCAACATTTTCATATTTAAGTTAAAAGTGTATGGTGGACTTCAAAGTGTTTTTAGTAAATAAACTTCAAATAAATACTATCGTCAAAAAAGATTGCCCTTGTTTGCGTTTAAATGGTATTTAACGTCACCGTCAGCAATTGTTCAGCTATGTCATGGTGTACAGATTTTATTGCAACCAAGCTGGAGTAACCGGAGGAAACCCCGAACTTCGTTAGGAAAACTGACAATCCTTATCTATGTTCATTAACAGTAATGTTGACCACACCCTACTCACAGCAAGACTCGAACCTGCAACCTCTATGGTGATAGGTCAAGTGATCAATGGTACATGCCTAACTACCTAAACCATTTGGCCACCGTGGCCACGATGACTCATTGCAGAAACTTTACTTAGTTACCTATATCACATTTAGGTTTCCCAGGCTGCCATCCAGGTTTACAACCAGACGAATATGTACAGATGCCAGTTTCTTTAACACAGTCATTAGATAAACATCCACCACAAGATTCATTACAGTTAAAACCAAATTTCCCTGTACTACATTCTAAAGATATCGAAAAAATATGCATATGTAACTACATTGATTTGTATATTTTTATGCTTTTCTACCCTAGTAAATGCTGTAAGAAATATAAATTTCATATTAAAGGAAATTTGGTATTTAAAAGGTATATGTCCCAATCATTAATTTGGCTTTTTTAATATTGTGTTCAATTTTGGCAACAATATATTTCGTAAGTAACTAATTTTCGTCTTTTGTTGTATTTCTAAACTAAACCTTATTTTATCATCACCAGTTTAATGGTATGCTTAAAGTCATACGTTAGGAACCTGTTTGTTCATACCTATGGAACAGTTATCGCCCATGTATCCAGGTTGACACCCTCCTGGTGGACATAAGCCGGATATATGATGGCAGGGTTGATTTATACAGTGACAAATCCCAACACAATCCTTTCCGAATGAACCCGAGTAACACTCTAGAAAATTATAAAGAGTATATTCATACATTTTTACATTGGGTGATGAATGAACTTAAGTTTTGAATGTAAATTATTACCTGGGAAAACTGTCATCAGTACTGAATCATTGCTAATCCCGCTTCTCTATGTCAAAGCATGTCACAGTCCACGTTTTGCTATTGTGAACCCCGAATACCGTAAAATATTAATTATAAATTGAAATAATTATGTGCCAAATATTCTTAGAAAGTTTGATCAAATTCCCTTCTGTAATGTAGTTGTAGTTGCCCGATAAATGACGGAAAGTTTCAATGTCAAAAGAAAAAAGTTTATGTTTTGTTGTTGAAATCCCGATATATCATTCCGATCAAAGTGTAAAATACCACGTGCACAATGCAATAATTGAAAAAATTATCTGAAATTAAAAATACAACAAAGTTCCAGGCAATAAAAATTGCTACGCATGACGTGCGTTTCGTCTATACAAGACTCATCACAGGCGCTCTACCCAAAAGATTGAAAATGCCAAATACTATATGAATATGAAGAGTGAATAACAATAAAACTAAAATATGCCGAACTGGAAGCCAAATTATGACCAAGATCAACCTATACCTGGGGTAGGAAGAACCTTAGGGTTTTGACAATTTTGAAATTTACACGGATAATTTCATAGCTTTGATGTGTTCTTCAAGACAAAAGTATTGATGCTGGAGCGGGCTAACCACGAACGCAATTGGCAACAGACTACCATCACTATTGAGCCCCACTTTTCAAGCAGTGGTATAATTACTGTTTTAACTAGACATTTATCCTCTATCGTTAAAATAAAGACAGAGTATTGAATATATTGAGGTTGATAAATTCCGTATGCAGATGACGCTGATAAATTGCTACATATGAATAAAGAATTCATGATTGAAAAGTTATAGTTATCTTGTCTGTGAAACAATTTTGATTCAAAAAGGTTCTAATCAACATTTTCATATTTAAGTTAAAAGTGTATGGTGGACTTCAAAGTGTTTTTAGTAAATAAACTTCAAATAAATACTATCGTCAAAAAGATTCCCCTTCTTTGCGTTTAAATGGTATTTAACGTCACCATCAGCAATTGTTCAGCTATGTCATGGTGTACAGATTTTATTGCAACGAAGCTGGAGTAACCGGAGGAAACCCCGAACTTCGTTAGGAAAACTGACAACCCTAATCTATGTTCATTAACAGTAATGTTGACCACACCCTACTCACAGCAAGACTCGAACCCGCAACCTCCATGGTGATAGGTCAAGTGATCAATGGTACATGCCTAACTACCTAAACCATTTGGCCACCGTGGCCACGATGACTCATTGCAGAAACTTTACTTAGTTACCTATATCACATTTAGGTTTCCCAGGCTGCCATCCAGGTTTACAACGAGACGAATCTGTACAGATGCCAGTTTCTTTAACACAGTCATTAGATAGACATCCACCACAAGATTCATTACAGTTAAAACCAAATTTCCCTGTACTACATTCTAAAGATATCGAAAACGAATACATATGTAACTACATTGATTTGTATATTTTTATGCTTTTCTACCCTAGTAAATGCTGTAAGAAATATAAATTTCATATTAAAGGAAATTTGGTATTTAAAAGGTAAATGTCCCAATCATTAATTTGGCTTTTTTAATATTGTGTTCAATTTTGGCAACAATATATTTCGTAAGTAACTAATTTTCGTCTTTTGTTGTATTTCTAAACTAAACCTTATTTTATCATCACCAGTTTAATGGTATGCTTAAAGTCATACGTTAGGAACCTGTTTTTTTCATACCTATGGAACAGTTATCGCCCATGTATCCAGGTTGACACCCTCCTGGTGGACATAAGCCGGATATATGATGGCAGGGTTGATTTATACAGTGACAAATCCCAACACAATCCTTTCCGAATGAACCCGAGTAACACTCTAGAAAATTATAAAGAGTATATTCATACATTTTTACATTTTGTGATGAATGAACTTAAGTTTTGAATGTAAATAATTACCTGGGAAAACTGTCATCAGTACTGAATCATTGCTAATCCCGCTTCTCTATGTCAAAGGCATATCAGAGTCAACGTTTGCTATTGTGAATCCCGAATATCGTAAAATATTAATTACAAATTGAAATTATGTGCCAAATATTCTTAGAAAGTTTTATCAAATTCCATTCTGAAATGTAGTTGTAGTTGTCCGATAAATGACGGAAAGCTTCAATGTCAAAAGAAAAACGTATATGTTTTGTTGTTGAAATCCCGATATATCATTCCGATCAAAGTGTAAAATACCGCGTGCACAATGCAATAATTGAAAAAATTATCTGAAATTAAAAATACAACAAAGTTCCAGGCAATAAAAATTGCTACGCATGACGTGCGTTTCGTCTATACAAGACTCATCACAGGCGCTCTACCCAAAAGATTGAAAATGCCAAATACTATATGAATATGAAGAGTGAATAACAATAAAACTAAAATATGCCGAACTGGAAGCCAAATTATGACCAAGATCAACCTATACCTGGGGTAGGAAGAACCTTAGGGTTTTGACAATTTTGAAATTTACACGGATAATTTCATAGCTTTGATGTGTTCTTCAAGACAAAAGTATTGATGCTGGAGCGGGCTAACCACGAACGCAATTGGCAACAGACTACCATCACTATTGAGCCCCACTTTTCAAGCAGTGGTATAATTACTGTTTTAACTAGACATTTATCCTCTATCGTTAAAATAAAGACAGAGTATTGAATATATTGAGGTTGATAAATTCCGTATGCAGATGACGCTGATAAATTGCTACATATGAATAAAGAATTCATGATTGAAAAGTTATAGTTATCTTGTCTGTGAAACAATTTTGATTCAAAAAGGTTCTAATCAACATTTTCATATTTAAGTTAAAAGTGTATGGTGGACTTCAAAGTGTTTTTAGTAAATAAACTTCAAATAAATACTATCGTCAAAAAGATTCCCCTTCTTTGCGTTTAAATGGTATTTAACGTCACCATCAGCAATTGTTCAGCTATGTCATGGTGTACAGATTTTATTGCAACGAAGCTGGAGTAACCGGAGGAAACCCCGAACTTCGTTAGGAAAACTGACAACCCTAATCTATGTTCATTAACAGTAATGTTGACCACACCCTACTCACAGCAAGACTCGAACCCGCAACCTCCATGGTGATAGGTCAAGTGATCAATGGTACATGCCTAACTACCTAAACCATTTGGCCACCGTGGCCACGATGACTCATTGCAGAAACTTTACTTAGTTACCTATATCACATTTAGGTTTCCCAGGCTGCCATCCAGGTTTACAACGAGACGAATCTGTACAGATGCCAGTTTCTTTAACACAGTCATTAGATAGACATCCACCACAAGATTCATTACAGTTAAAACCAAATTTCCCTGTACTACATTCTAAAGATATCGAAAACGAATACATATGTAACTACATTGATTTGTATATTTTTATGCTTTTCTACCCTAGTAAATGCTGTAAGAAATATAAATTTCATATTAAAGGAAATTTGGTATTTAAAAGGTAAATGTCCCAATCATTAATTTGGCTTTTTTAATATTGTGTTCAATTTTGGCAACAATATATTTCGTAAGTAACTAATTTTCGTCTTTTGTTGTATTTCTAAACTAAACCTTATTTTATCATCACCAGTTTAATGGTATGCTTAAAGTCATACGTTAGGAACCTGTTTTTTTCATACCTATGGAACAGTTATCGCCCATGTATCCAGGTTGACACCCTCCTGGTGGACATAAGCCGGATATATGATGGCAGGGTTGATTTATACAGTGACAAATCCCAACACAATCCTTTCCGAATGAACCCGAGTAACACTCTAGAAAATTATAAAGAGTATATTCATACATTTTTACATTTTGTGATGAATGAACTTAAGTTTTGAATGTAAATAATTACCTGGGAAAACTGTCATCAGTACTGAATCATTGCTAATCCCGCTTCTCTATGTCAAAGGCATATCAGAGTCAACGTTTGCTATTGTGAATCCCGAATATCGTAAAATATTAATTACAAATTGAAATTATGTGCCAAATATTCTTAGAAAGTTTTATCAAATTCCATTCTGAAATGTAGTTGTAGTTGTCCGATAAATGACGGAAAGCTTCAATGTCAAAAGAAAAACGTATATGTTTTGTTGTTGAAATCCCGATATATCATTCCGATCAAAGTGTAAAATACCGCGTGCACAATGCAATAATTGAAAAAATTATCTGAAATTAAAAATACAACAAAATTCCAGGCAATAAATTTTGCTACGCATGACGTGCGTTTCGTCTATACAAGACTCATCACAGGCGCTCTACCCAAAAGATTGAAAATGCCAAATACTGTATGAATATGAAGAGTAAATAACAATAAAACTAAAATATGCCGAACTGGAAACCAAATTATGACCAAGATCAACCTATACCTGGGGTAGGAAGAACCTTCGAGTTTTGACAATTTTGAAATTTACACGGATAATTTCATAGCTTTGATGTGTTCTTCAAGACAAAAGTATTGATGCTGGAGCGGGCTAACCACGAACGCAATTGGCAACAGACTACCATCACTATTGAGCCCCACTTTTCAAGCAGTGGTATAATTACTGTTTTAACTAGACATTTATCCTCTATCGTTAAAATAAAGACAGAGTATTGAATATATTGAGGTTGATAAATTCCGTATGCAGATGACGCTGATAAATTGCTACATATGAATAAAGAATTCATGATTGAAAAGTTATAGTTATCTTGTCTGTGAAACAATTTTGATTCAAAAAGGTTCTAATCAACATTTTCATATTTAAGTTAAAAGTGTATGGTGGACTTCAAAGTGTTTTTAGTAAATAAACTTCAAATAAATACTATCGTCAAAAAGATTCCCCTTCTTTGCGTTTAAATGGTATTTAACGTCACCATCAGCAATTGTTCAGCTATGTCATGGTGTACAGATTTTATTGCAACGAAGCTGGAGTAACCGGAGGAAACCCCGAACTTCGTTAGGAAAACTGACAACCCTAATCTATGTTCATTAACAGTAATGTTGACCACACCCTACTCACAGCAAGACTCGAACCCGCAACCTCCATGGTGATAGGTCAAGTGATCAATGGTACATGCCTAACTACCTAAACCATTTGGCCACCGTGGCCACGATGACTCATTGCAGAAACTTTACTTAGTTACCTATATCACATTTAGGTTTCCCAGGCTGCCATCCAGGTTTACAACGAGACGAATCTGTACAGATGCCAGTTTCTTTAACACAGTCATTAGATAGACATCCACCACAAGATTCATTACAGTTAAAACCAAATTTCCCTGTACTACATTCTAAAGATATCGAAAACGAATACATATGTAACTACATTGATTTGTATATTTTTATGCTTTTCTACCCTAGTAAATGCTGTAAGAAATATAAATTTCATATTAAAGGAAATTTGGTATTTAAAAGGTAAATGTCCCAATCATTAATTTGGCTTTTTTAATATTGTGTTCAATTTTGGCAACAATATATTTCGTAAGTAACTAATTTTCGTCTTTTGTTGTATTTCTAAACTAAACCTTATTTTATCATCACCAGTTTAATGGTATGCTTAAAGTCATACGTTAGGAACCTGTTTTTTTCATACCTATGGAACAGTTATCGCCCATGTATCCAGGTTGACACCCTCCTGGTGGACATAAGCCGGATATATGATGGCAGGGTTGATTTATACAGTGACAAATCCCAACACAATCCTTTCCGAATGAACCCGAGTAACACTCTAGAAAATTATAAAGAGTATATTCATACATTTTTACATTTTGTGATGAATGAACTTAAGTTTTGAATGTAAATAATTACCTGGGAAAACTGTCATCAGTACTGAATCATTGCTAATCCCGCTTCTCTATGTCAAAGGCATATCAGAGTCAACGTTTGCTATTGTGAATCCCGAATATCGTAAAATATTAATTACAAATTGAAATTATGTGCCAAATATTCTTAGAAAGTTTTATCAAATTCCATTCTGAAATGTAGTTGTAGTTGTCCGATAAATGACGGAAAGCTTCAATGTCAAAAGAAAAACGTATATGTTTTGTTGTTGAAATCCCGATATATCATTCCGATCAAAGTGTAAAATACCGCGTGCACAATGCAATAATTGAAAAAATTATCTGAAATTAAAAATACAACAAAATTCCAGGCAATAAATTTTGCTACGCATGACGTGCGTTTCGTCTATACAAGACTCATCACAGGCGCTCTACCCAAAAGATTGAAAATGCCAAATACTGTATGAATATGAAGAGTAAATAACAATAAAACTAAAATATGCCGAACTGGAAACCAAATTATGACCAAGATCAACCTATACCTGGGGTAGGAAGAACCTTCGAGTTTTGACAATTTTGAAATTTACACGGATAATTTCAGAGCTTTGATGTGTTCTTCATGACAAAAGTACTGATGCTGGAGCGGTGATGCTGGAGCGGGCTAACCTCGGGGAATTAAAACTCCACCAGCAGCGCAGTGCAATTAAATTAAACGCAGTGGTTTTGAGGAGTTTCTCATTTGTACGCAATTGGCCACAGACTAACAATCACTATTGAACCCCACTTTTCAAGCAGTGGTATAATTACTGTTTTAACTAGACATGTATCCTCTATCGTAAGAAAGAGTATTGAATATATTGAGGTTGATAAATTCCGTATGCAGATGACGCTGAAAAATTGCTACATATGAATAAAGAATTCATGATTGAAAAGTTATAGTTATCTTGTCTGTGAAACAATTTTGATTCAAAAAGGCTCTAATCAACATTTTCATATTTAAATTCAAAGTGTATGGTGGACTTCTAATTGTTGTTAGTAAATAAACTTCAAATTAATACTATCGTGAAAAAAGATTGCCCTTCTTTGCGTTTAAATGGTATTTAACGTCACCGTCAGCAGTTGTTCAGCTATGTCATGGTGTACAGATTTTATTGCAACGAAGCTGGAGTAACCGGAGGAAACCCCGAACTTCGTTAGGAAAACTGACAATCCTTATCTATGTTCATTAACAGTAATGTTGACCACACCCTACTCACAGCAAGACTCGAACCCGCAACCTCTATGGTGATAGGTCAAGTGATCAATGGTACATGCCTAACTACCTAAACCATTTGGCCAGCGTGGCCACGATGACTCATTGCAGAAACTTTACTTAGTTACCTATATCACATTTAGGTTTCCCAGGCTGCCATCCAGGTTTACAACCAGACGAATTTGTACAGATGCCAGTTTCTTTAACACAGTCTTTAGATAAACATCCACCACAAGATTCATTACAGTTAAAACCAAATTTCCCTGTACTACATTCTAAAGATATCGAAAGAGAATACATATGTAACTACATTGATTTGTATATTTTTATGCTTTTCTACCATAGTAAATGCTGTAAAAAATATAACTTTCATATTAAAGGAAATTTGGAATTTAAAAGGTATATGTCCCAATCATTAATTTGGCTTTTTTAATATTGTGTTCAATTTTGGCAACTATATATTTCGTAACTAACTGATTTTCGTCTTTTGTTGTATTTCTAAACTAAAATTAACCTTATTTTATCATCAACAGTTTAATGGCATGCTTAAAGTCATACGTTAGGAACCTGTTGTTTCTTACCTATGGAACAGTTATCGCCCATGTATCCAGGTTGACACCCTCCTGGTGGACATAAGCCGGATATATGATGACAGGGTTGCTTTACACAGTGACAAATCTCAACACAATCGTTCCCGAATGAACCAGAGTAACACTCTAGAAAAATATATTTCTTACAACCTATGATGAATGAACTTACGTTTTAAATGGAAATTAATAACTAGAAAAGCTGTGATCATTGCTCTTTAATTAATACTACATCTTCCCTATGTTAATGAATTTTAAGTCCAAATATCGTGAATTATCTATTTCACAGTTCTGAAAATGTAACAAGGTTTCTTTGATAGATATAGTTTCAACAAATTCTTTTAGTAAAATACGTTTACTTGCAGAGATAAATATCCCATACGTCAAAGGATATCAATTCGGTGTGCTACTATAGAGTATTCCAAACATCATTCCAATCAAAGTTCAAAATACTAGGTCACAATAATAATTTTAGGACATATTTCTGTGAATGTGAATTCTGTTATTGACATAACATAAAATTATGTCTTTTATTGAAGATGATGTTTGTCCGACGGGCAAACATGTGCCAAATTTAAGGGAAAATTACTAGCTATTTGAATGACGATCAAAACGCGACTCTTTTCAGGGAAATGGCTACTTAATTTGTTCGACGGTCAAAAGCGCGATTAATTTGAGGGAAATACTTATTTGTTCGACTGCAACAGTGCTACTCATTTGAAGGAAATCACTATTTTTGTGCGACCAGCAAAAGTGCGCCTAGTTTGAAGGAAATGACTAGCCACTTGTTCGACGGCAAATTTTTTTTTCAGATTACGAAGAGTTCGAAGACACCTCCAATGCCTAAATCAAATGTACTTTGTTACTAAATTTTAAATTTGTTGAGAAGTATTTGGCATAGCAAAAACTTATTTACAATAACTGGAATCCTACGGGCCAAAAAAACCAAATCTATAACAGTTGGTATTGAAGAAACAAAAGCTTATGTTTTTAATTGCCCGACTCGAGAAATAAACATCTGTATTGTAAGTGAAGACAAGAACACATTTGGGAAAGAAAATCTATGTGACTCAATTTTTATTATCTTTTGATAAGTTACAGTATATGCACTCACCTTTATCACATTTCGAATGTCCAGACTCCCATCCAGGTTTGCAACCAGACCTATCTGTACAAACACCAAATTCTCTGTCACAGGAATTTGACAAACAACCATCACAGGATTCATTACAGTTAAAACCAAAGTACCCTAAACTGCAGGCTTAAAACAGATAATATATTTGGTTGCAAAAATAAAACAGTTAAAAAGTATTTATTAGTAGATATGTTTTGGTTCTTTAATGTTTTTAAAACATTATGATATCATAAACATATATATGGTGCTCTTATTTTCCTGTTACCACTTTGTTATTCATACCCAATGCAAAATCTAATATAACAACATAGTATTGATGCATACAATTTGTAGACGATTGCATGAAAGTAATTTAATGGTGAGGATTGAGCTGCTGACATCTTCCTTATTAGGATTTCAAATGTTTTGGGGGTTTTTGGGGGGGAAGGGGGGTTGAGCGCCACTGATGATCGATGAGTCTTGATTAGACGAATCACGCGTCTGGCGTAGTCAATATAATAATATTGCTGTCCTTAATGACATTTTAGTATTATTCTTTCATCAATAGTAATTTATCATTCATATTTCTTCACCCCTTGACATTTTTTATCTTGAACCTAAAATATTTTTCAGTAGATACTGTTTAAGCAGAGGTGATCTTTGTAAACCTAACAGTCAATGTTGCTCTGAACCCTTGTATATATGGTTGCTATGCACTTTATTTTTTGTTATCGGAATGACTTTTTGAAAACCGAAAGTAAGAATATGTCAATGTAAACATATGGATAGAAGTAGTTCCATACGCTTGTGAACCGCAATTCCTTGAAATTCATGAATGGCATGAGGTCTGTTACAATGGGGTTCAAATGAAAGGCTAATTAAGTTTTAGTTTTAAGCAAAATGACGAGCAAAACGTCCTAATGATAAATTTTGTAAAAGATAAATTGCCTGTTAAATAGTTTTTCATAAAACTTTTAACATCATCGTTAGATTTTCAAGAAGAAAAACGAAATTGTATAACTGCGATCAACAGTGGAAAATATACTGCGAAGCTTTCTAACCAATAAAATGTATACATAATCATACGTCAATATACACGTACGTGTGACAAAAGTATAATTTTATTTGTAACTGATCCCTCGGGAAATTTTGTGACATTATTTTGTTATGAAACAGACTAAAGTGGCAATATAAGAGCATATTACCATATATCCAACATATCAAAACAGAACTTCGTATGTTTTCATCTTACTTAAGTAAACATAAAGTAATACAGAGCGGCCGGGTATTGTTTATATCTAATTGCCTGCGTCTAATAATCTATGTTCTCAGGTAATTTTTATATCTTTGACCTTTCTGTCATGCTCGGTGTAATCTTTTGATACTGTCATCTTTAAGTATTGTTTTAATCTTGCAGAATTCCTTCTACAAAATCTTGTATATAAAATATGCTACATAAAGACAACAATCTACGTAATAAATATACGTAATGTTTTTTAAACATCAAACATACATTTGTTGCAATATTCTCCAGCTAGTCCACTTTTACAACCATCTAAACATACCCCAGAGTCAGAATCTCGAATATCACGTAAACAGTTATTTGGAGTTAGACCCCATACACAGGTTCTGTTATTAGGATAACAATGTTTATCAATGCATACACTTGGGCATGGAAGAGTGCAATCATTTCCAGACCAACCCTTGTAGCATCCTATTAAAATAAAATCATAATTAACGACAACACTAACACAGTTTTTCTCGTAAACTACATGTATCCATAGACAACATAATTAACGACAACACTAACACAGTTTTTCTCGTAAACTACATGTATCCATAGACAATGTAAGGTAATTCCATTTTGTTAAACTGACGTTTTATTAGAAAATACTTCTTTCAAGTGTGCTAAATTGATCTGTCTGGAATAAATGGTTTAAATATATTTAATATGGAAAACTTCAAGTTGCCTATCCACATAATTTAAACTGTATTATGGTATTTAAATAATTTTATGATGCTAGGTTGATCATTCGATAAGCTTACACATTTAGTAAATGAAGCTAGATATAAATACATATGTTAGTCATTTGACTATTATTGCTTCTTAATCGTGAAAAATATTAAAACTATGGACTTTTTATCATTCACACGTTTCGCACTCTGCAAGAGATGGAAAAGTGAATTACTTTTTAATATTTTAATTTCTTTTAAATACTCTATTGCTGAGCAACGTTGTCCATTTCGTGTAACCTAACTTGTTATTTTAGCTACCCCCCCCCCCCCCCCCGCAGAGCGTGACTGATTGATGACGTTGCCTATATTGACGACGTTGAATGTATTTTTCTGCAAACAACAAGTGACAACATTACAAAAAATATTTGATTACTTGTTAAATAGTTAAATATTATTTTTACTTCTTGTTACAATATTGAATTAAAAATTGTTTTCAATTGCTGGTTAGATTATTGGATATAGACGACTTCGGCTCGTTTTATGCGGTCTATATCTAATAATCTAAATCCAATTGAAAACAGTCTTTTAAATAATTTAATTATTATGTTTTGTTTATGTTGTGAGTTTGAGTCTTACAACGGACATGACTTGCTTGACTGCAACATTAATTGTTACGAATTTTTAGTTTTCCTGCTGGAGGTTTTAAACGACTACCATAGCTTTCTCCATAAATAATAACCGCACGCCACGATATCAATACACAATTGATGAAAGTTGCGTTAAAACCCCGTGTTTTATGTTTTCGCTCCAAATGCATGAGAACGAAATTATGATCTCTTATACATACCGAATACTTGTACATCACACAATTCTAAATAAGCATAAGGGTCGTTGTACATGGTAAGGCCTTGTGTACGATTGTTATATATAATCACATTCCTTCCCAGAGTATTGCAATTATGTCTTTCGGTCATAGATGGTAGGCCTGGTCCTACATGCCGATAGCAGAGATCACTTTCAGGTGGACGGCCTGGAGTTTGTGAACTAATACTAGTATTGCTGATATACAAAGAATACAAAGCAAAACGCCATAGTGCTGTAAATGGGAAAAATAAACTGATTATTGCGATCACCTGATCATACCTTTTTACCTCCTTAATGAAAAGTTTATGAAAAGACGATTGATTGAATGGTTGCCTTACGTACAGCTAGAAGTATTTCAGTTATATGTAAAACAATGAACAGCAGACAAATAATAAATCAATGCGGGATACATTAAAGGGAAGACAATTTTAACTGAAACTAAACAAGGATGCAGTATTAGGAATGGATGGAAAATTTAACAATCCGCATATTCTTTTTCAAAAAGTAAACCTGATCTTTATTGTCCTAAAAAGCGTGACACTTTCCACACAAGCTAACGCTATGGTCCGCAATCAGTAATCTGAGAACACTCACCTCTAAATAAAGGCCTCCTCATATCTACTACCAGCGGTACACTATGAGCAGCTTTGTAAGGCAAGCACTGAGAACTTTTGCAGTTCCCAGCAGAAACGACGAAATAAATTAACGACAACATTTTGGGTTGCAAACGGGTATATATAAGGAAAGGTTTATCTGAACAGTAATTACTTTGATATATAATTGACTTTAAACATATACTTGTACCATATTGGATCTTTTTTTGAAAGTATAATACGTTGAGAGACAATTGAAAGAAGTGAGTCGTTTATTTATAGAGTAATTTTGAATAACAAAACAAAGTAAACATGGTTCATAATGTATACTCTGCTGAACTCTGGGTGGTAATAAACTGGGTTTATAAATAAGCCAACAGATATATAAATCACTTCGTGTTACCAGTATTTCATTTGAGGATTGTAAATTATATTGTTTTTTTATTTTCTTATTAAACTTACTATTACTCCGATAAAATATTTTGATAGTTGTTACAAATACTTTATCTACGGGAAACGTTAACATCCACCAAGCTTCATAATGGTTGACAGTTGTCGTGGCACACGACCCACCATCAAAGTCATTTGTCGGTGGACCTATAATGGCTAGGTCTGCAGTCAGGTATTTGGGATTACCATAATTATACCAATATAAAACTGAACTCTGTGAAGCTGTTCCATTTGATGCAATATTTTCTGCAAAAGTAAAATGCGTAAATGTTCATTTACCAGTCTAGAATATACAGGATATCAAACTTTTTTAAACCATCAACTTGCTCAGATTTATTGACAGAAATAAAAAAGGAACGAGATGCCACTTGAAATTAAAGGCAAAAAAATTAAAAAATTCAGAAATATGTAATGCTATTATAGTAGCAAACACACTGTCTTGTTAGGAATATGATATTAAAATATTAAAATTAATATTATGTAAATGATTGATTGGTTAAAAAACATTACTTACTTTGTCAAATGTCTAGTTATTGCTGTTTTTTTTTTCTCAAAGACTTTGTATGTGGAGTATCTTGTTGATATTTTATTAATCAGTCTTACAACAAGGCATTTATACAACACTGTATATTTATTCAAACATAACAATATCAAGTCATGTGATTTCGACCTATAACATAATGTTCGGTAATGCTTCCAGATAAATATAATATGTACTACTATATATTCATAGTATATAAGTAGTTGAGTCGCTGCATAAGTGCATGTTCTAGTCTCGTCGAGGCTGGATGTATTTTACAGTTTAATGCAGCTCAAAAACGACCATTTACGTTTTAAAAAAGCCATAATTACACCACAGTAAAATGCATCTGTGCATTAAAATTCATAGAACAATTTATAGATTTTACATAAACATGTGAATTTCGTTTCTAAAAATGCAAATAATTCATTCAAGTATTTTTTTGTTCGTATATGTAATTATTTTCTTTAACTGAATGTTTGAACGTTGGCAAACATGTTCGCAAAGAATCACATACAATATAGCCGCTACAAAGGGGGTGGACATGGTGATAAACAGGGGCAGAGTGGAGAACTGAGTGAGAAGAATAAGTTGAGATGAAACTGAATGGTAGGCGAATGGCGTGAAGGTGGTAATGACAGTCATGTTTCCCATATTTGGTAGCCACATAGCGATGTCAAGCTAGGTAAAGTGTGTCTTCATCACTTTACCCTCATTTTATTTAATGTTTGGGTATTAATTATATTGCAACTATTAAAGTGGATGCCTTGTGTCAAAAAATAGCAAGGTATTCAAAAAAGTTTAAAGGTATAAGTTCCGATGAAAAAAACTACTATACCATAGTTAATAAAAAAACGTGTAAGATACATGTTGTTCTATGTTGTGCAGGTCTATCGCTAAACGTACATGTCTCCTGTAAACTGATACGAGATAAGCAGACAAGACAAGAAAAACCCCACTCAATTTTTTGTATTAACATTTAAATTCCTTAATTTTGTATGGTCAATATAAATCTGTACATAAAACGTCATCTTGACTGCTAAATATTAGTAAAAAAAATACTAAGCGATCATGGCTTTATTGTTTTGGTTATGTATTGCTTTTTGGAAATAATTACAAATAACTGTGCCATCTATTTATTTCACCTTTTTCCTTCTTGCACATTTTTGTTAACGTTTGTATTACATTGTCTTTTATGTAAATACATTTTACCACAAAAACAAACGTATACTATATATTGTCTATAAGTGTATTTATACATTCTATACTTACTTTGTGATTCTACTCTGTACCACATTTGAAAAAAGGTTAGTAGGAACAGCAAATGGCTCATTTTGTTTAATAATCTGCAAGAATTAAATAAACGATGATTATGAAAAAGAATCAGTCTATTATGTTTTCTTAGCAAATTATCTCATTACTTATATTTATGTCAATATTTTCTGTTATTCAAAGATCTTTACTTTACACATAAATGACCAGGATTGTAATAAATGGCAGGAAAGTATGACTTGAATTTTTTTCTAAGGTTTAATTTTACCTAGTATGTTTTATATAGGTTCTATGTACCATTAACATTAAACAAAATAATATAAGACTTACACGTAATAAGATCGGTACATACCATTGATAATATCAGAAGCAAGAGGTTAAATGGCGAATTTACCATTCATCTGGTTTAAAACTGACAAAAAGATAATTAATGGAAAAGTAATTACAACAGACTGGAGTTTGTCAAGTGCAACCTGCAATGTTTTTAGTTGCTTAAAAGCTGTACTTATTCCAAAATGTGCTCGTCTCTTTGAACTGATTGGGAGCCAGTAACGCCATTCATAACCCGTAAAAAAGCAAACAATTTTCGCATTTAAATAGCGAAAAGAAAAATGAATAACGAAAAGGAAAATAAATGTCAAAAACGAAAATGGTTCATTTTCTGAAAATGTAGAACGAAAAGGAAAATAAATGTTAAAAAGAAGAAAGGTTCATTTCCTTATTTGAAGATCATATAGGAAAATGAATAACAAAAAGGAAAATGGACGTCTAAAAAATGATTTATTTTCCATTTGAATAGCGAATGTGAACATGTATAACAAAAAGGAAAATGAATTTTAGAAAGGAAATAAATAATGAAAACAGAAATAAAAGTCGAAAGGAAAATGGTATGCATTTAATCGTAAACTGTGTGTAAATTGTATGAATAAAAACTTATAAAATTTTCAATTAATATTAGTTACATACTTGTATTCTCTTTTCAGTGTTTGTCCAGAACTGAACATAATTGCTTATGTTTAAAATTCATCTACTTAAATATACATTATGTCGATTAAATGTAGTGGGCACTACATTTTAAAGTGTACATACTTCAAATTTGACAATATGGTGTTGTGCTACATCCGGAATGTGGTTTTCATCCTTTGGATTGTTAGGTTTTAAAACCCAATATTATTAATGAAAACTTTACCCATTTTTGATTTTAAAAATATCACTAGACTTCTAATTTTGTTTACATATAAATTTCATGGGCTTGTAAAACAATATATAAAAAATATTTATTTATTATTTATTTGTTTTCTTTGGGATAGGTGGTTGGTGACTTTTTTTTTACCCAAATGTGCACATATATTATATTTGATTTTCCTATTCAAATAGTATAATTATCACAATAAAATAAGAGAAGATAGCATCACTTTATTTGAATTTGGCATGTTCATAAACAATCAACAGGAGCTCTTAAGAGTTCTTAACAGAATAGTATTATATGAAGTTTACTAGAATATACCAGGTAATATAACTGAGTCGGAAATATAGTGTGCCATCCTCTGTAGTTAGTGTACATAAGAGATTTTGCCAAGCGTATAAAATCCTTGTAGTAGTTCGCGTATTAAAAAATTTCCGGTTTTTATTTATTTGGAGCACGACAAAGAAACTTGACACAACCAAGCAGTTTTGAATAAATACACGAACTCTGATATTATTTGGTATGGTAAGCATCCAGTTACCTGGAACTCAAACTGCCAGGGGTGTGTACCAATCAAGTTAAAGTAATCAACGCGGACTGAATTTTGGGTATCCTATCACAATATTACTCGAATCTAATGCTCGGGTACTATTGCAAATGCACATAAAATTTAAGGAAGGGTTGATGATCCCATACCTTCAGTTAAATGAAGAAAAATCTTATAAAAACCTAATTATTATCGCATGGCGATCTACCAGATGCATCCAAATGCAAGATTGGATGAGTTCGTCTACTATTGATCACGTGGTCTGTCAACACTGAGATTGCGGGTTCGATTCTCACTGCAGCCAGGGTGTACTCGACTCCAATCTTAATTGACAAGGATTGCCAGTTTTCCTACCGCAGGTCGGGGGTTCTATCCGGGTACTCCGGCTTCCTCCCCCATTAAAAACTGGACGCCATGATATAGCTGAAAAATTGCTGAAAGTGGCGTGAAAACAACATTCAAATCAAATGAAATCAAAATTGGATAAGTTATTGCGGTATAACACCGTATTACCGGATATATCAAAAGCCGACTGACTGTTTCAAAACGAAGAAGATGATACAGCAACATATATCAATAATACATTCACAGTAGTCGAACATATGCAATATGTGATGGGTGTTGGTGCATACTTTTCATAAGTTGTTGGGTTGTATTGTATCTGCGTATATATTTGCCGTAGGGTAGTAGTCTTCCATGATGTTCTATACTATGCAAATGTACAAACTAAAGGAATTCTCGATTTTGAAAAGTATCAAATTACTAATAGTTGATATCGTCTTAAAGAAATACATAGTAAAGAGACTAGAAATATTATCTATTTCTTGACTTTTATTCAGTCTGTAAACAAAGCCATTGTTAACCGATTGACCATTTACAGAGAAACTTTGAATAATGCATTACTATTTTTGAAACGTTTATTATTCTCGTTGACTAATAAGGGTTTTATATTTTTTAAGTTTGTTCAATTAACCGTGCAGTAAGTTATTCCTAAAAATCGTTGGGTACCACGAATTTCCGAAATGTCCAATAAAATTACCGAAATGTGCAATATGTTGATTCAAAGGTTTTTTAGGAATTATTTTCATGTTCTTACTAAAATTTTCAGGCAAGAATAACTGTTAATTTTCAAAAGACTATTTCAAAAGAAGAGCAAATATCAATATCGATCTCGTGTATACATAGTCACTGCAAATGACGCGCATCACAACACTGAATAGGCAGTATTAACCTGTATATTTTAAGATATTTTATTTTGTACATTTGTAATATTTTGTACGAGACATTTTGGTAAAAGGAACATTAAAACAGTTTTTGATCATTTGAGCATACTACAAACTATACAAAGAAAATAGCAAAGAAAAACGACCGAACAACCTAAGCCAAAAGCCAAGGGACAGTTACAAATCCAGATATAGACAAACACAACACAAAAACCGAAACATGAAACACAGAAAGAGAGTAATCCGAACCCAATAAAAACCATGGGTGCACTCAGGTGCTCCGGACGAGTAAGCAGTGCCTGCTTCTAATTAGACACCCGTCGAGTTACTCACTGTCATGTCAAGGGAAAAATCAAATCCAGGAATAGGAAACACTACCTATGACTCAGCTAAAATGTCAGGGCGTATTTGAGACACTGATTTCCCATAACGATCAATTAAGTCATGGTGACGACCATAGAACGTCTGGAGAGATAACATCAACCTAGGTACAACAAACCCTTGTTTGAGTAGTTTAGCAGTCAACAGCAGTGATCGGTCTAGAAAATCGGAATACCGATCGCAGGAACAAGAATAACGTATAAGTTGCGAAATGTACACACCATACGCTGGAGCTGCTGGAATGTTGCTGTCGATGAACGGGAAGTTGACAATTGGAAAGTTAAAGTCATCGCGTTTGTCGTAGAGTCTAGTTTGTAGTTTTCCTGAGTCTATTTCTAGAAGTAGGTCTAAGTAAGAGGCTGACCTTAGTGTATTAGTGGTGTCTTTAATTTCAAGCTCGCTAGGGTAAATTGAATGTAAATAGTCACCAAATTTAGCATTGTTGATTGACAAAACATCATCAATATAGCGAAATGTTAAATTAAAGGTCTGGGCCAGTGTCTTTTCTTTCTTCTTCAGTAGGCCTTCTAGGAATTCAGCCTCATAAGAGTACAAAAACAGGTCGGCCAGGAGAGGAGTACAATAAGTACACATTGGAATACCAACAGTCTGTAGAAAAACATGTCCTCCAAACATGACGAATATGTTGTCAATCAGAAAATCTAACATGCGACAGATTTGGTCTTCAGTATATTTAGTATTAGATTTAGAGTCATCAAGTTCTGTCGTGACTAATTACCAGGTATTTATATCGTCTCTTTCCGTTTTTCTTGAAAAAGCAGCGTTTTATTAGATCCTTAAGCTTAGTTTAAATCTGCGTATGAGGGATGGCCGTATAGAGTGTCGAAAAATAAAATGTTTTAATGCTGTTACAATGGGAAAGAGATCCAGACCTCAAGATGTTTATCAGGTCTTTTGAATTTTCTAACATCCACATTTCATTTATTCCAATCCTGGAGTAGAAAGTGTCACTGTATTTTTGAAGTCCCGTTTTTACTGTTGTTAAAATAGTGGTCAGGAGTTGCGATAGTGTTTTGGTAGTACACTTAGACGATCATGCTGTGAAACGCTGTTTGTATGGATTTTTGTGAAGTTTAGGAATCCAATACAATAAGGGGAGATCACAATCTTCGACTTTAATTTTGAGATCAAAGGATGCCAATACCGATTTGTGATTTTCAATAATCTCCTCCTTTGAAAAGCGCAGTGAATGTGTAAGTAGGATTGATAAGTGAACTGCCCATGCCTAACTCATTAATTAAACACTCTATGTAATGTTTTTTGCATATAAAAATAATGTTGTTAGGGGCCTTATCTGCTGGCACAACAACATATTTGTCATGAATGTCGAACAAAGTTTTAAGAGCATCAAGATTTCTGAAGATTGATGGTGCTTTAGTAGATCTTCTTAAACGACTTATTCTAATTTGAATCAATGACCTCAATGCCTTTAACCACTCGGACAAGATATCAACCTCCTGGTCCTCTTGCTATGCCCATTTTCTGGCATAGTCCTCTATTGAATCCATCAATAATTTAAAGTTATAATCCCAGTTGATGGACTTAGTTTCACGGTACTTTAGTCCTTTGGACAACACATTGTAGAGTCTTTCATTTTCAACAATATTAAGATCTCCAGTTATCACCTGAAGGACTTTTATGAATGGGGAAATGTGGCAAGAGCAGTCAGGGGGTTTGGCTTTGAAGTCATTGATCAAAAGATCCTGCAATACTGGGTGCAATGGGGGTAGTATAGGTATAATAGGATAAGATTTAATAGGAATAGATTTGTTTTTGAAGTATGGTGGTTGAAAGTAACAGACTTGTGACCAAGATTGATAGCATCTATGCCTTTGTTAGCAAAAAGTAATAAAAGAAAGAAACGAGGCTCTTCTTCATCTTTGTGTGTTAACTGGTTTGAGCAATCTGTGTTTTCCAATGTCTAAAATAATAGCTACAAAGCAACAAACAATTAACTAAGATCTATAAAAACATAAGCAGTGAGGAATTTTAGAATTACAGAAGGTTGCAAAAACACTAGGCAAATTAAAACCAGAAAATATGTTCATTTTATTTGCAAATAGAGCCGCGACTTTCTAAACCATTTCAGAACTGAATTAGACAGAATGAGAGAAACTGTGTTCAGCACATAAGTGATCGGGATTATAAGATCATCCAAAATGTATAAAAACACACCAAAAAAAAACAACTTACAAGCAACAAAATTAAGAATTATTATAAAAATAAAAAGTTGACTTTTTCATGCAGTAAAATGGCCGCCATTTTGAAACCGAAAGTCGGACAAATATTTTAAAAGTAGTGACACACTCAGACCATCAGCTACCAAATTTCGTCGAAATCGGATGACGTTTAAATGTTTGCGTTTTTAGGGGGGTGGTGTTCGGATGGCGGCCATTTTCAAAATTTCAAAACAAATGTGCACAACTAGAAACCTTAAACATTCACTATGCCAAGTATCATAATGGTCGTACGAATCTTTGTTGGTGAAAAATTCCGGACAAAGTAGTGATCAATAAAAAAAATGAAAAATAATAATTAAACATAATTGTTGGGATGCCAACACACAAGTCGCCCAAAATCCCAATGGATAGCATTTCATTCAAATCAGCACATTAAAATATGCCTAGACATCAAATTTCGTTGAAATCGGACAAAGTTGACTTTCTTTTTCATGCAGTAAAAAGGCCGCCAGTTTGGAGCCGGAAGTCGGACAACAAATTTAAAAGTAGTGGCACACTCGGGGACAATAAGCTACCTGTGTACTAAATTTCGTCGAAATCGGACAAACTTTAAATTTTTTTGTCTATTTTTAGTAACGGCTGCCATTTTGAATCAGCGTCCATTTTGGAAATTCCGAAAACTTCCTGCAAAACTTTGAATGATGATCTAGTATATACCAAGTTTCATTGAGCTCTGTCAAATTCCCTAAAAGTTGTTTTTCGGACAAGTTCACTATCAAGAAGAAGAATAATAATAAGAAGAAGAAACGAGGTAAAAACAATAAGTCGCCAAACTATGTTTTGGGCGACTTAATAATAAGAAACGGGGTAAAAACAATAAGTCGACAAAACTATATTTTGGGCGACTTAATAATAATAAGAAACGGTGTAAAAACAATAAGTCGCCAAAACTATGTTTAGGGCGACTTAATAATAAACACAATTGTGTTGGGATGCCAACACACAAGTCGCCCAAAATCCCCATGGATAGTATTTCATTCAAATCAGCACATTAAAATATGCCTAGAAATCAAATTTCGTTGAAATCGGACAAAGTTGACTTTATCATGCAGTAAAATGGCCGCCATTTTAGAACCGGAAGTCGGACAAACAATTTAAAAGTAGTGGTACTCTCAAGGGACCATAAGCTACCTGTGTACCATATTTCGTCGAAATCGGACAAACTTTAATTTTATTTGTCTATTTTTAGTAACGGCTGCCATTTTGAAACAGCGTCCATTTTGGAAATTCCGAAAACTTCCTGCAAAACTTTGAATGACGGTCTAGTATTATACCAAGTTTCATTGAGCTCTGTCAAATTCCCTTTTCGCCCAAGTTCAACATCAAGAATAATAATAAGAAGAAGAAGAACGGGTTAAAAACAAAAAGTCACCAAAACTATGTTTTGGGCGACTTAATAATAATAAGAATAATAATAAGAAACGGTGTAAAAACAATAAGTCTCCCAAAACTTATTTTGGGCGACTTAATAAGAAACGGTGTAAAAACAATAAGTCTCCCAAAACTTGTTTTGGTCGACGTAATAAGAAACGGTGTAAAAACAATAAGTCTTCCAAAACTTGTTTTGGGCGATTTAATAATAATAAGAAGAATAATAAGAAACGGTGTAAAAGCAATAAGTCTCCCAAAACTTGTTTTGGGCGACTTAATAAGAAACGGTGTAAAAACAATAAGTCTCCCAAAACTTGTTTTGGTCGACGTAATAAGAAACGGTGTAAAAACAATAAGTCTCCCAAAACTTGCTTTGGGTGACTTAATAATAATAATAAGAAACGGTGTAAAGGCGACTTAATAATAATAGTAAGAAACGGTGTAAAAACAATAAGTCTCCCAAAACTTGTTTTGGGCGACTTAATAAATAAATATCTGACTAAAACTGTGGCAAGTATTATTAACATGTATTTCATATTATCATGTAGGGAAATTAGGGCCGACGATTGATCAAGACAGTTACATGTAGTCATCCACTTTTGATCTTTTCTAGTGTTTATTTCTAAACACGTTTCCGGACGTCTGTAAAAAAATCATTTGTTTCCGCATAACTATATAACAGAACATACGAACAATTAAATATACCAAATACATTCAAACCGGTGTTTATTTGAAAAATTTGTTACCCAATGTTAAGAAGATACTGATAAATAAATAAACAGTGCTGCAGAAGTACATAGTGTATCTATTTGTAATTGTGTAAAGGTAAACAAACGGAAGTGCTTGTGCTGTTTATCAAGTCAAGCTCTTCGATAATAATATAAACAAGAAAAGATATGGTTGTAACCATATCGGGGAAACTCAATTAAAGTAATTGGAGGATTAAAACAAGAAGTCAGTTTGTATTGTTATATTTGATAAATGTCCTATAATGAAAATAGAAATTGTGTAATTAATACTATAACCAACAATAACAGTAAAGAATAAAAAGCTTCGCCGAGCGCAGCATGATACGACCGCAACATGTTGAACCTTAGTCCGAGAATCCTCTGCCGTCCAACGCTTTTATTATTTTTTTTTTGCGTGGGACGCAAAAAAAAAAAAAATAATAAAAGCGTTGGACGGCAGAGGATTCTCGGACTAGTTGAACCTGTACGTTTGAGGCCCAATATGGAAAGTCAATTGCTTTTGACATATGCAGCCTTATAGTGGACTTAGTTAACATTTTTGGACATTTGAATTATTTAAAGTAAAAGAAAGATACAGGAAATTGAGACCTGTATTAAAAAAATTTAATTAAATAATTTTATTTCTATATGATGCGACAACAACAAAATAACTGGCAAATTAAAAAGTGCATAAAACCAATAATAAGACAATGCTAAAGTAGAAACGTTTTCATCATTTAAATGTTCGACAGGAATTACAGATTCGTAATACTTCCCTCATCAAGTCGGTGTGCAATCTTTGTCCCAAATTATTAACATTCATGACATTTGTACCGTTTGTTAAATCTGCAATCCCAATTGAGCTAAAGGACTGGTTATCGTTTGTTTTAAAAATATTCGAAATTCTTAATACATTGATTTATGTGTTATTTTTATTTTGCAAAGATGTACATGTGAAAATCTTGTTTACTGTTATTCATCATGATGATCAGCTGGAGCAGCACAGGCAGCCATGGAATATTAACGGTTTACATCACGAAAATTGTTTAATACACCATTAAAACAGTAGCAAGAAATTTATTATTGTTGGACATATTTACAATGCGTTAATTATATAATTAAATTCAGATGAGAGCAGATTTTAATGTGCATTTATGATAATAGTACGAAATATGTATTTGTTCAACACATTTACAATAAATGGTTATGACACATAATCACGTGCACATAATGTAATGAATACAACAATGTGATCATTCACCTAGCCAGCTTCATCGCGTAAGAATATATGAACAGAATTATATTTTAATTCAAATGCAAATAACAAAAGTATTACATTTCGAAATACAAAACATACTGTTTTTCACCTGAAAAATAATCAAAACAATATTACAGATAGAAAGTACTTACTTCGGTAAATGCAAACATTGAACTATATTATCGCGCAATAGCTCAGTAAACCGTACCTGAAATTAGTTATAACGCCACGTGTGATTGCTTATTCTAACTTGTCCATAAATGTAAATATAAAAAGTGAATTTATGAACATTTAGATTATCTGATACAAATTGTAGGCTTTACAGTGCTTACTAGCCAATCAGAAAGTATATCCAAACTGAGTGACGATGCACTAAAGAATGTACGTACGGACGCCTGTTATTTTAATGTCTCCGGGGTGGGGGGGGTAGACAAAAAATTGATGTTACCACAATGCATTTCTGTGCATTTTTTATTGCTGACGTGTCCGTCTAACATGTTCTGTGTTGCTCTTTAAGTTTTTTATTTAAAGTGTAACGTGTTTTCTCTTATTCAACAGCTGACAACAATTTTGTAACGTGTCTAGCCTTATCTTATATCACCGAGCAATTGTAGCGTGTTGTCTGTTCGTTACCTGATTATACTCAGGATCTAAAGAGTCTACCAGTTTATATTAAAATCTCGAGGTCAACGTTAATACAACTGTTCTACTAGCAATTTATGCTACAAACTATATACATGCAGTGTTTTCGTTAAGAACCGGCCGCCGGCCAGAATGCCCGCCTCAGTGAACTTCCTGGCCGGTTCAAATTGCGTTTCCAAAAAAAAAATATTGTGCAATTTTTCGTTTATTGAGTTTCAAGTTCGATGTTTTCACGCAGAGATTATTTTAAGCGTAAATAAACTACTTCCTTGTTGTTGTGAATGACGCTAGCCCTATAGTCTCCGGTATCGATTTTGTCATTGGTCATTTGTAATTTGGATTTTGATTGGCTGTAATTGTTTAATTCTCCGTCGCAGTGGCGTTTGAATGCAACAGAATCCATGTCAATAAGTCATGATGAACAATGACATTGATCAAAAAAGCAAATACCATGAAACGGAGTATAAAAGATTTTTTTAAAAACGTTCAAAATAAAAGGTCGAAAGGTGAATATAAAGATTTAAATATATATTTGATCATTGTTGTTCGTTTGTTTAATAAACATGCATGATCACCGATGGCACCATTTAAATTTTGACAGTAACTAGTTAGTTGAATCTCGTCAATCATCAATAACATGCCGGGGTATGACATAAAAAAAAATAATAAAAAATCATCGATCTTTCGTGGCAAGAAGAGGTTCCTTTAGAATAAGGGGAACCGAACTGCCCTCCTTTTTCCACTTTTTCTTCTTATAAAAATAAAATATTGCCAAATCTGTCAAGTCAGTCACGGCAGTGCCCTCTTATAATAAATTCACATTTTTGGGGCAATATATGCTGTCCAATTCTTCTGTTTTTTGCTCAAACCATCAAGAGGGGGTGATTTTTAATAAAGTTTACTTGGCATGAATGCAGTACTGAGTAGTATCAACTATAGCATGTATAGGTCACCCAATAAAACTGAAAGCATATAGCCTAGGATATCAAGGATGCAAAATCCTGCATTCTGAAGCGATTTTCTAGTCAAATTCAGGTATCTGAATAAGTGAAATTATGTATGTTTTTTCTCCTACATGTTTGTATATTTACAATTACTGATATTAAAATGATTCAGTTGTAACTTGTTGTTTGTTTTGTGTTTTGTGTTTGGTATCGTACAGCAGTCAGTTTTTATAAAATGTTGTGGACACTTGTCCGTACAATTTACACTACTAATTTTAAATTTCATATTGAAGAAAAATTTTGACAATCTAATTTTGAGACATTAAAATTAACAGACATAAATTTTAAATTAAATAATAATAAAATTTCAAAAGTAAGCTATGGTTCCCATTGATTCGTGGATAAAACTATGACTAACTGTTGTACATGCAATTTGCATGCTCACGTTGTGTTAATTTTTAATTATTATTTTTTTTGTTAGTTTGACAGCTTGACTTGTTTTGTTATTTCTGGCAAGATTTAGAAACAGGAAATGTTTAAGGTTTGTATTATAATATATTTAACAATCACAATGACATTTATAGAGACTGTTATATGATCAGAAAGGTGTACTGCAAAATTCAGTACGATTCTGTAAGTCACAGTACATGTATATTACTTGAACAACAAGCATCAGATTCAATTTTTTAAACATTTTATAAATGTTGTTTTATACCCAATCTCTCCTTCAGAATGGTAAATACTGTCTAACAAGTTTTCATAATTGTGAATGTTATGTTTTTTCTTGCATTTATTTAACACAAAATCACAACTGCCTGATATTTGGTAAGGCACTTGATGAAAAAAAAAAGAGATGGTCTGGACCCCAATGAACTGAAGTGACGTCAGTTTATTGATGTCCAGACCATGTTTTTTTTTTTTTATTTTAAGACTTCTTGTTAAAAACTTACCATAATGAAAGTGCTTGAGGGATATTGTCATGCTACTTTAGTATCTACTGACCAGTTGGTGGATTGCTCACAGATTTCTTGTTTTGCTTATTTGTAGTTTTTTTTTCAGATAATGGTATTGAATTTGATGGGCATGGCACTTCTGAATCTGAACAGACTACAAGTACATGCAGCACGGAGAGCAACACCCCCACTACAACATGTAACACGGACAGCAACACACCTACTACAAGTACATGTGACACAGACAGCAACACATACAATGTCCAATCACAAAAACGTTTTGGACCATGGTCTAAACAGGAAGGTCAGACAATAGTTAAAGAGCTTTTTGATGAATCCATTCATCTGACAGTCCATTCATGTTTCACTTGTCCAGAGAATCTGTGTACCAGTGTAAGCCGTAGTTCCATATCTAAATTTCCGTCTTCAAAAAAATTTAATCATGCCTGGTTGAATGAGAATTGGTGGCTCTGTTTTGTAGAAGGTGAAGGCCTGTTTTGCTTGGTGTGTCGGAAGCATCAAATTAAACATCCACAAAACCAAAGAGTAACTTTTGCAGCCTCACCTAGCATTCGCTTCAAAACAGATGCTATAAATACACACAAGAATAGTGGTTTACATTCATCAGCCTTAGAAACAGAGTTGACCCAGAAAGTATCATATTTTCATCAAGAGGTAACCAGAAAGTCAGAGGTTGAAATTAGCGTTCTAGAAGGGGTATTTTCATCAGCGTTTTTTCTTATGAAAAATTTTATTGCCAATAGACAGTTGATTCCTTTGCTGAATTTCATAGAAAAGATATTCAATGTAGAAAATTTGAAATATTTTCAACATAGGTCAGCTGCATGTCAAATTGAAATTTTTACAACTTTAGGTGAAGTTATGAGAGACAGTCTGTTAAATGATGTCAGAAATTCTCCAGCATATGGAATTTTAACAGATGAAGTTTGTGATATTTCTGTAACAGAAAATTTAATAACCTTTGTTCAGTTTTACAATAGAAAAACTGAATCAGTATGTACTCAATTTCTATCATGCAAAAACATACTGAAAGACTTTGCATCTGCCAATTCTGAATCAATTACTGAAATAATTCTGAATGTTTTGAAAGATGACAATCTAGATATTTTGAAGTTAGCTGGTTTCTCCTCTGATGGAGCATCTGTGATGATAGGCAAGCGCAATGGAGTAGCAACTAGACTAAAAGTAAAAAATCCAACACTTATTAATGTTCACTGTGTGTGTCACAAGCTGGCTCTTTCATGTGCTGATTCGAATGATTCTATTACCTATATAAAAACAATAGAGACCATTCTACGTCAACTTTGGCAGTTGTTTGAAAACTCTCCCAAAAAAATGGCTGTCTATCTTAAAACCCAGACAGAACTCAAGCGTATAAATCTCGGTGATAAGGCATCAAGGATTATTGGAAAGAGACTCAAAAAAGCTTGCCGTACCAGATGGCTCAGTCTGGAAGCATCAGTCAGTGCTGTCTATGGTGATTATGAAGCAATTTTACAAACTCTTGCTATACTTGACAAGTCTGGTGATGCTGCTGCTACAGGACTACTGAAAAGAATGAAAAGTATCAAATTTCTTGGTTCTATGTACATACTAAAAGATATTTTGCCTGTGTTAACAGATCTTAGTAAACATTTCCAAAAGGGCTCGTTGAACTTTTCTTCTATAAAGCCATCCATCAGTCAGGCGACAGATAAATTGAAGTCTTTACTAGAAGAACAAACACCCATGCAGAATCTTCAGACAGACATTGACTCCTTCACTGATATGTGTGCAGAAATTAAATTATCAGAGAAAGAACTAAGGGAACTGCAGTCATTGTTTACTAAATATATTGAGGCACTCATTTCAAACATACAGAGAAGGTTTGAGGACTTTAGTAATGTTTTATCAGCTTTTGGAATCTTTGACCCCCAAAGCATACCATTTAATGATGGGGTAGGGTTTAAGGAGTACGGTATAGCTCAAGTAAAAGTGTTAGCAGAACATTTTTACCAAGAAATGACAGAGGAAAACAAGGCAAAAGCAACTGAGAAGCTTATAAGTGAATGGCAAAACCTGAAATATTACATAAATGACAATCTGAAACCAATTCCAATGGATCATGTGCAGAGCGGAAAGGGGTTAACTGCTACAGAATGGCTGCTGCTACAGTTGCTGAGAAATAGAACTTTTGAAAAGTTCTATCCAGGCATAGTCGAAATTGCAGGAAAAATTCTAGCTGTACCAGTTACAAATGCTTGGCCTGAAAGAGGTGCTAGCTGTTTGAAAAATATTAAAACAAAATCAAGAAACAGATTAAGTGAATCAATGATGGAGAACATCTTACACATTTGTGTGAATGGTCCAGAGCCAGAGTCTGAAGAGGGACAAAACCTGGTCAGACAAGCAGTGGAAACATGGTTAAAGGCCAAAAATAGAAGAAAGATTCCAAAAAATAGCCAAATTTTAACCACCAATAAAACTTTAAACAATCAACAACTACAAGTTACTTTGCAAGATGCTGGCATACAAACAGATGACCCCATTATGATTGAAGCTGAAAAAACTCTTCTCGAAGTAAGGCATGCCATGAAAGTACTTGAACTGGAACAATACAACTGTGAATCTGAAAATGATTTTGGAGACACTGAGTCTGAGGATGATTTTGATTATGGTGATTTCTGGTGTGCATAAAAATTAAATTGGCATGATTCTCTGACTGACAATGTTCTTGATTAAAGAAGTAAATTAATTCTCCATTTTTATCATGAGACATGTTTATTTGCTATTCTCTATAAGTTTTTGGTTAAAAAATACAAAAACAATACTAAATTCAAAGTAATAACAAAATACTGAACACCAAGCTTTCAATTCACAATCCTGCAATAATCAAAATCAGAGAAACTAACAAATTCAAGAAACAACAATCAAAATTTGGACAGCTAGTGCAAATAGTTCTGTCGCCTGAATATAGCTGAAATATTGCTGCTCGGGCGTTAAACACCATTAATCAATCAATCAAATAGTTCTGACTTGGTACAGGTGTTTCAAATAAATGGTGGGTTAAACCAGGTTTAAAAAATAAAGTAATATGTTGTCTTGATATGTTGTCTTTTTAAGGTATTGTACCAAGGATCTAAGGACACATGGGAGAGTTCAACATAATTTTTTATAAGTATCTATTGTATAATTAATTGATATTGAAATTATCAGATCTGTACTGAACTCTCCCATTTGTCCTTTGGATCCTTGATTCACATCAGACTGAAATCAGGTTAGTTTTGCTGAAGTTTTTGTGTCTTGAATTGATGTACTGAGATGATAAATTGACAATTGTAATTTGTTGTTTCTCATTGCTGCATGTGTATAATCACAGTGACACTGCAGGTTGCTGTTGTTTAGAAGACTCAGACTCTTTTAATTGAAAAGGAAGGAAAAAATAATCACACAAGTCAGTGGACAAAGCTTAAGCTGTGCAAGATGCATGTTTCAAGAAAAGATGTGCATTAATGTGTAGAAACATGTAGCAAGGGGTACTGTACAAACATACCAAAGAAATAATATATGATAGTAAACTAAATTCAATTTGTCCAAGATGTGCAGTAATAAGAGTACTGATTCTGTGAAATCAAACAAACAACAAGTTACAACTGAAGCATTTTAATATCAGTAATTGTAAATATACAAACATGTAGGAGAAAAAACATACATAATTTCACTTATTCAGATACCTGAATTTGACTTGAAAATCGCTTCAGAATGCAGGATTTTGCATCCTTGATTTCAAAATTTTCTGGGTGGGCCAGCCCCCCCAGACCCCCCCCTACCAGGGGTGTACCTCCTCAAATTTCAGTTGAGCCTGCTCAACTGAAATAAAGTGAAAACACTGTACATGATACCAAACAAGAACCAAAATGCGAGTAACCCGAACCCAATAAAAACCATTGGTGCACTCAGGTGCTCCGGACGAGTCAGCTGTGCCTGCCTCTATATAGACACCCGTCGAGTTACTCTATAACATACCTGCTTATGACCTATTATACTATATAAATATTTACATAACAGCGCCAATATCAACATCATTTAACATAACCCAGGTTCCTACGACCTTCCATTGCCTAATATACATCACCAGTATACTTGTCTAGTAGCGCGATGCTCCTAGACTACGACAAAAAGCGTAATGCTTATATGCCGCCTATATGATATAGAAACGCAATGCTTCTATACCCCATCCCTTATGACACAGAACCCAGCTTATATTCAACCACGTTATTTGGATACTTACTGTTCTGAGAGGCTTAGACAAGTCTACAACATCAGACGCTGTAAGCTCTAACTCCGTGAATTGAACTCTACCTATATCGCTTTAAACTCCCAAGCTTTACTTATAGGTTTCGTTCTATGTCCCTACTTCGACAACCGTTCTGCACCGGTCATTTTTCGCATTCAGAATGACAATGATTGAGTTGTTGGTTGAGGGGAGTTGTTTACGTCCTACACCGACAACTTAATGCCCTTGGTCGGACGGACAATGATTGAGCAATCTTCCCTGGAATTTATACTCCCTTATGGATTATTCTATTTTTATAGGACGATTCTAACCTAGCCCGCTTCCTAGCAACGGGGGTTAGTAAAAATGGGAAAACTGCCACACTTTTACTTCCGTTACCTAATATGCATTTTACTCATAATACAGCTACATATAATAAAAAAATTATCACAAAAGTACAAATTTGCATTTAAAAAAAAACATTTGATTATTTACCTGTAATGGTGCATTGTTTATTTTTAAATTCAGACAGCGTAAAAGGCTTTGGGTCTTTATGAAATCAACTATCTTTACAAGTGCTTTCAAAACAATTATAGGGGCCTCAGTGAACGAATTGTTAAGGTAGTTAGTCTATTATTCACTTGCTTGTCAACACTGAGTTGCAAATTTAAGCTTTTCTGCAGGCAGGGTGTGTTAGATTCCAACGTTTATTGACAAGAATTGACAGTTTCATGCCGAAAGTCGTGGGTTTTATAGGGTACACCGGTATCTTGTCCCAATACAAAACGGACGCCATAGTGTAAATACAATTGCTGGAAGGTTCGTTTATCCTCATTCCAACAAAACAAGTAAACAATGTCTTTTTCACCGGTATCATAAACGTTTTTACCGTTTGTTCCTACTTTACCCGAAGTAAATTTTCATTTATAAAGTCAGATATACATGTAACAAAATGTAAATTATCAAAAGGATTATATTACTTTAGTACAAACGTTTAAGAAATATTGGGTATTCCAGCAAGAATCCTAATTCTATGGAGATTAACGTGTTCTGTTAATAATGGGGTAGAGTGTAAGCCTAACGTCGGGCATTGAGTTCTCGACTTATACCTTTCTTGATAAGGATTGTCTGTTTTCTGCTAACAGGTATGTGGTTTTCTCTGTTATCTTCGGCGTCCAACTCCTATAAAAACTGATTGTATATACATGTACGTTACAGTTTTTGTCTAATAAATTAATTGTTATAACACTGATGTGAACATACTACGGGCACTTCAATCAAAAGTCAGATAAGTGACCTCTTATGTAATGGTTTTTCTTTTAAACTCTTTGTAATTGCAAACAGGCTCTAGTATGTCTTGACTTAATGTGTGACGTTGCGGCTCAGAAACGGTGTTGGTTTGTCGGGTTACGGTTACGGTAATAAATAATCCTTGCCAAATTCCCACTAATGACGTCAATATTTATTCTACTTATATTTCGAGATCCTTGTACCGATTAACATCTTCTAGTTAATAATAGATTTCTAATTATTTTAGAAATGAATTTAGGGCGAACTTGAATGTCCTATATCATGAACATTAATTGCTTCAGTTCTTATTAGATTTGTAGTTTGATTTAATATTAAGGCTTACAATAATTGAAATTAATTGTCTAAAAATTATACAATATGTGTTATATATATTATAGAATATGTGTTATAATTTATGGAACTAAAATTTAAGTCGGTTGAGTAAAAATGAAAAAAATCTGTAAGACCCATTTTCGGTATTAGTCTATGATGTTAATCGATAAAGCCAAATTTTATTGGACCCAATCTAAAGAAATTACAGTACAGCACCGTTACTCATTTTCATCGGATTACCTATTAGGATTGCAGCATACGAGTGATACTCGATCAATCGACTGTCACCAGGCTGGATGACTTCTGGAAATTATGATATGATCAGAGACTGTTGTCCACCTGGCTGGATGACTTCTGGTAATTATGATATGATCATAGACTGTTGTCCACCTGGCTGGATTACTTCTGGTAATTATCATATCATCAGAGACTGTTGTCCACCTGGCTGGATGACTTCTAGTAATTATGATATGATCAGAGACTGTTGTCCACCTGGCTGGATGACTTCTGGTATATGGTATGATCAGAGACTGTTGTCCACCTGGCTGGATGACTTCTGGTAATTATGATATGATCAGAGACTGTTGTCCACCTGGCTGGATGACTTCTGGTATATGGTATGATCAGAGACTGTTGTCCACCTGGCTGGATGACTTCTGGTAATTATGATATGATCAGAGACTGTTGTCCACCTGGCTGGATGACTTCTGGTAATAATGATATGATCAGAGACTGTTGTCCACCAGGCTGGATTACTTCTGGTAATTATCATATGATCAGAGACTGTTGTCCACCTGGCTGGATGACTTCTAGTAATTATTATATGATCAGAGACTGTTGTCCACCTGGCTGGATGACTTCTGGTATATGGTATGATCAGAGACTGTTGTCCACCTGGCTGGATGACTTCTGGTAATTATGATATGATCAGAGACTGTTGTCCACCTGGCTGGATGACTTCTGGTATATGGTATGATCAGAGACTGTTGTCCACCTGGCTGGATGACTTCTGGTAATTATGATATGATCAGAGACTGTTGTCCACCTGGCTGGATGACTTCTGGTAATAATGATATGATCAGAGACTGTTGTCCACCAGGCTGGATTACTTCTGGTAATTATCATATGATCAGAGACTGTTGTCCACCTGGCTGGATGACTTCTAGTAATTATTATATGATCAGAGACTGTTGCCCACACCTGGCTTGATGACTTCTGGTATATGGTATGATCAGAGACTGTTGTCCACCTGGCTGGATGACTTCTGGTAATTATCATATGATCAGAGACTGTTGTCCACCTGGCTGGATGACTTCTGGTAATAATGATATGATCAGAGACTGTTGTCCACCTGGCTGGATTACTTCTGGTAATTATCATATGATCAGAGACTGTTGTCCACCTGGCTGGATGACTTCTAGTAATTATTATATGATCAGAGACTGTTGTCCACCTGGCTGGATGACTTCTGGTATATGGTATGATCAAAGACTGTTGTCAACCTGGCTGGATGACTTCTGGTAATTATGATATGATCAGAGACTGTTGTCCACCTGGCTTGATGACTTCTGGTATATGGTATGATCAGAGACTGTTGTCCACCTGGCTGGATGACTTCTGGTAATTATGATATGATCAGAGACTGTTGTCCACCTGGCTGGATGACTTCTGGTAATTATGATATGATCATAGACTGTTGTCCACCAGGCTGGATTACTTCTGGTAATTATCATATGATCAGAGACAGTTGTCCACCTGGCTGGATGACTTCTAGTAATTATTATATGATCAGAGACTGTTGTCCACCTGGCTGGATGACTTCTGGTATATGGTATGATCAGAGACTGTTGTCCACCTGGCTGGATGACTTCTGGTAATTATGATATGATCAGAGACTGTTGTCCACCTGGCTGGATGACTTCTGGTATATGGTATGATCAGAGACTGTTGTCCACCTGGCTGGATGACTTCTGGTAATTATGATATGATCAGAGACTGTTGTCCACCTGGCTGGATGACTTCTGGTAATTATGATATGATCAGAGACTGTTGTCCACCAGGCTGGATTACTTCTGGTAATTATCATATGATCAGAGAATGTTGTCCACCTGGCTGGATGACTTCTAGTAATTATTATATGATCAGAGACTGTTGTCCACCTGGCTGGATGACTTCTGGTATATGGTATGATCAGAGACTTTTGTCCACCTGGCTGGATGACTTCTGGTAATTATGATATGATCAGAGACTGTTGTCCACCTGGCTTGATGACTTCTGGTATATGGTATGATCAGAGACTGTTGTCCACCTGGCTGGATGACTTCTGGTAATTATGATATGATCAGAGACTGTTGTCCACCTGGCTGGATGACTTCTGGTAATTATGATATGATCATAGACTGTTGTCCACCAGGCTGGATTACTTCTGGTAATTATCATATCATCAGAGACTGTTGTCCACCTGGCTGGATGACTTCTAGTAATTATTATATGATCAGAGACTGTTGTCCACCTGGCTGGATGACTTCTGGTATATTGTATGATCAGAGACTGTTGTCCACCTGGCTGGATGACTTCTGGTAATTATGATATGATCAGAGACTGTTGTCCACCTGGCTGGATGACTTCTGGTATATGGTATGATCAGAGACTGTTGTCCACCTGGCTGGATGACTTCTGGTAATTATGATATGATCAGAGACTGTTGTCCACCTGGCTGGATGACTTCTGGTAATAATGATATGATCAGAGACTGTTGTCCACCAGGCTGGATTACTTCTGGTAATTATCATATGATCAGAGAATGTTGTCCACCTGGCTGGATGACTTCTAGTAATTATTATATGATCAGAGACTGTTGTCCACCTGGCTGGATGACTTCTGGTATATGGTATGATCAGAGACTTTTGTCCACCTGGCTGGATGACTTCTGGTAATTATGATATGATCAGAGACTGTTGTCCACCTGGCTGGATGACGTCTGGTAATTATGATATGATCAGAGACTGTTGTCCACCTGGCTGGATGACTTCTGGTATATGGTATGATCAGAGACTGTTGTCCACCTGGTTGGATGACTTCTGGTAATTATGATATGATCAGAGACTGTTGTCCACCTGGCTGGATGACTTCTGGTAATAATGATATGATCAGAGACTGTTGTCCACCAGGCTGGATTACTTCTGGTAATTATCATATGATCAGAGAATGTTGTCCACCTGGCTGGATGACTTCTAGTAATTATTATATGATCAGAGACTGTTGTCCACCTGGCTGGATGACTTCTGGTATATGGTATGATCAGAGACTGTTGTCCACCTGGCTGGATGACTTCTGGTAATTATGATATGATCAGAGACTGTTGTCCACCTGGCTGGATGACTTCTGGTAATAATGATATGATCAGAGACTGTTGTCCACCTGGCTGGATTACTTCTGGTAATTATCATATGATCAGAGACTGTTGTCCACCTGGCTGGATGACTTCTAGTAATTATTATATGATCAGAGACTGTTGTCCACCTGGCCGGATGACTTCTGGTATATGGTATGATCAGAGACTGTTGTCAACCTGGCTGGATGACTTCTGGTAATTATGATATGATCAGAGACTGTTGTCCACCTGGCTGGATTACTTCTGGTAGGGAGGTCAGTCAAAAAATGAACATCATGGAATATTTGTCTTGTATGTTAACTTTAAACACCTTAAAAAATGAGGAATTTAGGTGAAAAAATTTTGGAAATCGGTTGAGCGGTTCAAAAGTTATGACCATTTTAAGGGGCTGAAAAATGACAATTTTCCGATTTTTGCCTTAAGTACCAAATTTTGCCAATATTTGGAGTCAAATTATTTTGCTGCATTACAAAAAAAATATTGTTAATTTATTTCTTTCTGTTGTACTCAATTCAGCTTTCAAATGAGTGGTAACTTGTACATGTAAGTCAAATTGAACAAAAATTATGAGCTGTCGAAAACTGTGAAAAATTACTTTGGACTTTATTTCAGTTGTGTGTCAACAACCGCCATGTCTGGACTAGCATGTTCCAGAGCAAAATTCTCAATAAAGGTTGAACCAGACAGAGTGAAAACTTGTATACTGGCTGAAATAAGTCCATTTTATAGGAAATACTACTATTTATCAATATAAAATCATTATTTTTCAAATTATATTGAATTAATTTTCATTATTTAACCCTTCAAATTAATAGCGTCAATTTTTTGAAAAAAAAATCAAATTTTTGGTTATAAAAATAGGAAAAAAAATTCTAAAATTTTTTTAATGATTGATTATTACAGAAAAACTATTTGTTTAACAGATATACTTGTCATTTTATGAATAAAATTTTATTTATGTGCATGTTAATATATAATAATTCATGGGGTGCCATTAGAGAAAAAAGGTGAATGGTAGGGCTTTATCTCATATTATCCTTATAAAACTTTTGCTAAAATAATATATATAAATTATGTGCATACAAAAATTATTTTCTTGCATCAGTCTGTCAAATAATTACTGAAAGATCAGTGCAAAATGTGTTTTTTTAGAACTTTTTCAAAAGTCGTGAAAAATCCTGAAAATTCCATCATTTTACCTGTCAAAGAATAATGGAAGGTGGTATGTTCAAGATTTTGGTATCGTTTTCATCACAGAGCTGTAGCCTATCAAAGAAACATACAATACTTACTTTATCAAGTCACTGGTAAGACCTGCACTCCTGTTTATCAGCCCTCCACCAATTATTTAAAAATTTAAAAAACTCAAATTATTTGCCCATTATCCTTAAAAATATTTTATTGAGCAATAAAACATTGCTTCAATTGCACAAATACACAATTTTAAAATAAAAACATTATTTTTTTCTAATATTTCTAATAACTGCTAAAATATCTTTCAAAAAATGGTTTTTGGCTATATTTTCATAATTCAAAAAGAAATCCTGAAAGTTAATTGATTTAAAATGTTGGCTTATGTATTGAGATCAAATGTTCAAGCGTGTGGTATCATTATTATGAAAAAGATGTACCCTTTATTTTAAATGTAAAATATTTACTTAATAATGACAATAAAAATAACTGCATTCTTGTAAATCAGCCCTCTACCAAGTAAATTTGATTTTAAGAAAGTCTTATTTTTTCCTTTTTTTTCAAAATGACATACTGGTACTGACCAACAGATCATTGGTTACGACAAATATCACATACATGAACTGCAGTACTATGAGACTAAGTTGCTATAAACAACACGGAAAGACTTTAAACAGTTTATGCAGAAAGAAGCTAGTTGCTTGCAATATTTACTGTAAACTGAACATACATCTCTAGGGTTAAGTGAAGTAGTTGCCATTAATTTAGACATGTATGCGCTTTCATACATTTGCTTTTTTTATCATGTTATCAACAAGTAAGTAAAAAGGATGTTCCAGTACAGTATGGTACAAGTATATTTAAATTCTCTTTAAAGCATAGTCTACTTACTTAAAAAGAATATTGTCTATGATGTTTTTAATTTAAAAACATCATAGACAATAAAATGAGCTGTTATGTAAAATGTTGATTAAACATTATCAAAGTTATTATTTATATGTAATAAATTCCAAAATAACATGAACAATGGGCTTTAGTTACACGAAACTGACACAATTAAAACTAATATAATTATTATTTAATTATAATATATGTTAAAAATAGTTTCGTTAAAATGTGTGTTCTACACCTTATATCAATTGATATAGGAATTGTTTTGATGATGTCACTGCAGTATTCATTTATTAAAATTTTTGTTAGGTTCGGAAAATGTAATGTAAACTAAAAGTTGTTTGTTACATTGATTCAAGATTTTAATTTTTCTTAATTATAATACATTAATTTGAATATTTTATATTACTTTACTCTCCTTTTTAAATTTACCAAATAAATCCTAAAAAAGAACAAAACTGAAAAATATTCTTTAGCTAACTAATATTCAATGTTGAATCGAAGTTCAATATGTAAATAATGAAAACCCACGAGTACTACGAAAGAACACAATAAAGCGAATCAATAAGACCAGAGTAATTCCAAATGAATTTAATTGTGTAATACAAATATCTGATTGGTTTGTCCTTTTGTCCGGTTGGGAGAATTTACCTAATTAATATTCATGAGTGTTGTTTAAGCTCATTCGTTAATAAAATTAATAAATCGTGGAAGAACATACATGTCTTTTACGAAAAATGTGCAAAATAATAATATTTTATGGGTATATAAAACGTCCAGATATTTGTATATATAATTTTTTATTTCGGGGTCAACCTAGTTTGACCCTAAGAATACAAGATTGTGTGTAGCGACTTTAAAAGGTAAATATGCAACTTACTGGTAGTGATTGGCCTCCATGGCCGAGTTCCATCGTTGTAAGTCAGTTTGTTCGTCAGTACACGAAGGTAAAAGTCAGTAAAACCAATTTTACGAGGAGAACGTAACACACTTGCAAAAGTAATGGCGGATGAGAGGGTTACGTCGATCAAGAACGATAACCCTTCCCGCCTCCATTTCTGGATCAAAACCACGCCGATACCACCCAAATATCCAATCAATTCCGCAAGCAGCTATTGATAATTGTGTGAAACCAATGTTATTTGTGGAAAGAGAAAGGATTAAATTATCAAAATCCGATTGTGAGAACCTACGGAAAGGCTGAAACGTATTTTTCGGCACCTGTTTTTCAATTTTTTAATATTTCTACATCGAAAATCGGCAGCTGTGCATTTCTCACAAGTGGATCTGAAAACTAGAAGACTTTTGCTAAATTTTAAGCCATAAATGATAAAAATCGGCCCAGTAACAGCTTGCGGAATTAATTTTGAAATCGGTATATTTTTTGACACATAAAAATCGAGGCGGACATTTTTTCGCTAAACGTCTCCACTTCAAAGACATAAATACAGCACTCAGTCGTACCCATCGTCATAAAATCTATATAATTAGACAGATAAAGATCTTATCTTCTCATTCATATGGTTTTTTTTATTCAAACAACAAGATTAAAAATAATTTCGAGCTATTTGAAGTTGGGGTAAATTGCAAAAATTCGCCATCGCGAGAAAATGAATAACGTTACGATAAACGCATAGACGACCTCCCTACTTCTGGTAATAATGATATGATCAGAGATTGTTGTCCACCAGGCTGGGTTACTTCTGGTAATTATGATATGATCAGAGACTGTTGTCCAACTGGCAGGATGACTTCTTATAATTATGATATGATCAGAGACTGTTGCCCACCTGGCTGGATGACTTCTGGTAATGATGATATGGTTATTGCAGGTTTACCAGTTTAGTCTTTGACTCTTAAAGTCAATTCTACATGTATTGCCATGTACCCAGAGCAGTACTGAATGGCTGAGGAAAGCTGAATACATAATTTGTCTTGGGGATGTTATATCCCACCATAGAGACGCTGAATGACCGGACGTCATCCCACAGCTGAAAGGAGTATGTTATAGTACTGCAAATCATTTGCAGAGTTTATACTGTGGCTTTTACTTTCAGTTCCATACAAAAAAATATTTATTTATATTTGTCATTTGGTATGTATTTATTATATTGAGTTAGTTTTATATTGCCTGATTTTTACCCAGATTTATAGTCTGCAAGTTTCGTTATTTCCTTCCAGTTTCCAATTGATTCTTTTGTCACATACTTGACACATTTTAGACGAAAATCCAGCCTCAGGACATTAGTTTTTTCTAAGATGGACAAAACGGGTAGCCAATATTGTCTATCAGTTTTGATAATGTGTTGTAAATTCTTGAAATCTCTTTTGTTTATTGTATGTTGTTATCACTATTATGTTACAGTCTAGTCCCTAATGTCCCTGACTGAGAGATATAGCGAGTTCTTTATGTGTTTTAATCTAAGATATATATATATTTATAAAAGGTCTATTTAATTAACTCAGTGCAAGTATTAATAATAATATTTTTACTATTAATAAAATCTGCTTTACAATCATGACAAATGTGTTGTTTTACCGGTTGACTCAAACAATATTGTATTTTAATGCAAAACAAATTATGTCAATTGCTGGATAACGAAATAAGGTATTGACAATTTAGCTGGCAACCAAGCTTTCTCTGACGACATTTACAAAGCAGAAAATCATGTAAACTTTTTTATCCGTTTTGAATTTCTTTGGCACTTGGACCCAAAAGTAGAAACTGGGTCTTTCATTACTCCACTGGATGCATAAGTTACAGAAGTGTCCTTATAAACAACGTCGTGAATTAAATGTGGATATCGAACAATTCTGTTTTGAAAGCCTGTAGTCTAGGTTACCATCTTCATGCAATAGTTTTTAAAAAGTTTGACTTTTTAACTTTATATTACTATTCTTCATATTATGTTAACATAAAAATTAAAAAATTGCTTTGATGTGTCAATTTTTCTTTACTATAAAGAATGACAAACCTAGACATAAATATCTGGTTTTCAGTCGTGCATATCATATTTTGTAAAGAACCATTATGATTCTAACAATTAACTGATTGCAATAGACCGTCGGCATTCCAATGGGTACCAACTGTGCTCCCTTTCTTACTAACTTGTTTCTCTATACATATGAGGTTGATTTTATACAAGGGCGACTTAAAAACGAGGACAAAGATTAGCCTTCTCCTTCCTTTCGCTATATAGATGATGTGCTTTTAATTTAATAATAAAAATCTGTTTCGTTTGTTGTAACCATTTTTTCTTTCTCTAGACTTGCCACAAGTCCCTTTGAATTTTTTGCTATGAGAGAGATACACCTTTATTATCAACATTTCCTATACTATCAGCTTGTGTACAAAGGGACTTGTAAAGTCTGCAGTGTCTTAAAATAAGGCCAGAAAACAAAACAAATAAAACTAATTAACTTTGACAGATTAGTAATAAAATTGCAATAAAACTAAGTATCACTGATAACAAGATTGTGCCTTAACCTTTCTGATGACAAGGCAGCTAGAATTTCACATTCTTAACAGATGCTAAGTAATGTTATTTTATTAAACATTTTGTTTCTGTGTCTTATGGCTACAGGAAGTATTTTTACACCTGAAAAAAAATTTCATTTATATTGATTATACACCAACCACAAAACAATTAGTTTGTGTTTTATGTGGGGATAGAGTAATTAAAAGGGAATACAGGAGAAAGCTTTTTCATGGTAGTTTGAAAACAGAATTTTGCCTTTTGATAAAAGAGCATTTAGATATTTGTATCTGCCAAGATTTGCATACTCATATATTATGTAGAAAGTGTTTAAGGAATGTTCAAAAAATTGAAGACACTGTAAAAGCTTTAAAAGAATCATACAATAAGACCATAGTTAACTTAAAAAAAATCTCACGGAAAAGAAAATCCAACGCCTAAAAGACAAATTTGTGAAGGAGATACATCATCTAAAAGAGCTTTATTCGGAAACTCTGATGAAGTGGTCAGTGATCCCAATGTGGAGCTATTTCTGACTGTCAAATAGAATATGGAAAAGAACAAGAAATAGAAGAATCCTTCCTACCTGCAAACCTTGTCCAGGTAAAAGCAGTTATATTATATAAAATATAGAATTATTATACTTGAATAATTACTATAAGTAATTTATAATAGGTATCACTTTTTTGAAAGTTAGTTGTATAATTTATTTTTATTAGGATGACGTTAGATATTACATTTGTTTATTTTCATGTTAAGATATAAAATTATTCATTTTTATTTCATGTCTATTTGAACCCTATGAATAAATTATTTTACTGTTTTGCCTTCCAGTAACTTAGGTTTAAGTATTTAGCTTAATAACATAAAAGATGCAGGAATAGTAAATTGTTATGTTTATCTTATATCTTAATTATTTGTTTCAGGTAAAGATTAAACATGGAACAAGGAGGTCTGAACACATCCTCAGTATTGACTATCTACCTATATTGGATTCACTCTTTACTGGTGACACTAGAAAAATAGCACATATTTGTTTAATGTCAAAAGATATACGAGATGTGTTTGAAGACATCTTTCTTTGTAATGTTAGGGAGGAAATAAAAGTTTTAAGCCTGAAAAGGACCAACTGTATTTTAAGGCAGACTGATTTGAATAGCCTGAAACTTTTAAAATGGACCAAAATAATATCAGAATGGACAGAGAAGGCTCCGTTATTCAAAAAGATTTTGGAAAATATAACAGCGAATCCATCACATAAAAGAAACAAATTTAAAAATGAAGAAAACCTTCTAAGTGGCATTGTATCAGCAGGATGTAAGCTGTTATCAGTTTATAATCGAGACTTGAATGCTGTGCAACATGTTGTTAGCTTAATGCTACTGAAAGGGGGATGTAAAAAGTCAGCATTTACTAGGCTAAATTCTATGTATGATTGTCTTTCCTATCCAGCAACCCTGAATATTGCTGATACATATGCAACAAGCAATTGAATCTGTTGACCAAGTTTTCAGATTGTCAGATTTGGAAAAACAATTAGAAATCCACAGAACCAAAATGCACGAAGGCTTTTATTTTGTAGGGGACAATGTCGACATGAAGTCAAAGGTTCGACATATGATTATAGAAAACCAAAACAAAGACCAACATCTCTATCAGATATGTGCATACAAAAATCGTGTGTCAGGAAATACTCTGGACAATAATAAACCAAAACTGGATATTTTAACTGTACCTTTCTCCACATTTCTTCCTTCATTGAATGACCAAGATTGTCTCATAAACGAATTTAGTCATCTTGTAGCACAATACTGGGCAACGCTTATACATGTACCATGTTTCAGAGTTTATCAGAATGTAATACCTAATTACATTGAACATAAGTACATGCAGGAGATGTCACAGAAAACAGTTCGAGTAAGTTTCATACAGTAATATGTTTTTTCTTTTGTTACTGCATCTTTTTGACCGACATTGATGTATAGTCATGGGTTACAGACTGTTTATTATGAAGCATTGTTAATTTGACAGTTTTGATAAGGTAGTCACCATTGGCGAGGAGGGGCAAAAAGACTAAAAGTAGTACCAAAATCTAAAACAAGTCTTAAAATCAGTCAATTAAAACCATTTATTTGTTGAATGATACATTTATAATCCTCTATTGAATGTATGCTTTTCAAAATGAACATCTGGTTATATTTATTCTTATTATTTGTTTGTTTCCTTTCAGATAAACCTGGGTGTTTTGCAAAAAAATGAGCAGTTTAATGACCAAATGACAGAAATTTGCGAGTTCTTACATAATTATGTACCCGGGAATGACGAAACCGATGACTGGACAGTGAAACCTGAAAAGGTTCTAAGTGGAGGAGATTACAAACAAGCACAAGCTTCTAAAAGAAATAGTCGCACTCCTTCCAAACGACTTGAAGGTCTTATTCCCAAAATGGAGGAATTTCACAATCAAGCTGAATTTTTAAAAGTAAGTCAAAGTAAACATAAAACATTTTTTTTATATTGATCCATATACACTTAAATTACACATTGTTAGCACAGTTACAATATAACTTTTGAGTATATATTAAAACATAGAATCAAAACCAGAGGGAATGATTGAACAAAAAATATCTATAGTGCAGGTTTTTTGAAATAGTAAGAAATGAAATTTGTGTTTTAGTATGAAATATTTTATTTATTAGGCTAACATATATTGTATGTCTGTCTTTGTAGGTTATTTGGAGTTTTTAGTATAATCCAATGTCTGCATGTGATATAGGAACTTTTTATGCTGCAAGGAATACACTGAATGCAAGAAACGTTACAAAGGATCCTGCTGATGACTTTTATGCTAGTGCAGATTTAGTGGAGAAAGTGACAAAATCTTATATTGTTACTGGTGCATTATCATATTTTGGAATGGATTCACTAGAATCGCAACCATCTGTCAACATTTATACTGGACCAGTAGGAAATTCAGATGAAATGAAGACATATCTGTTGAAACATGCCAGGAGTTTTGCAAGCATGTATACAGTTGTTGAAGTTCCTGTGATGCCAGATTATGGACCCCAATGTCTAACACTCAAGTGCAGATACTGCAATAAGATTTACAGAAAGAAAACTGCTTTGCGAAAGCATGAAGCAAATGTTCACCAACATTTTGATCAATCTTTCAACCAAACAACAAATGGTACAACATCTTTAGAACAGCAGTTGTCATCATCAGATGATTTTGTATTGAAGTATACTAAATTAACAATTACACTCGGACTGTTATATCTGAACCAAAGGGACAGTATAAGCATGGGGGATGGAGAGAGAATAATGAGAATCAACCATTTTTTATGTCTTTATTATAAGCTAAAGAATTGTCCGAAGTATGCCCATGGCATATTAGAAACCATAGCCCAGTCAAAGGTTCTTTTGACTGAACGCTTAGCTGAACGTTTAATTTGGAACAGAACAGTCAACCATGCAGGTCGAATAAACACCAACTTCCCAAATGATATGGATGTAGAGCACTGTAACAAAATTTTCAAAGATGATGCACATAGCTATAGAGGTATTTGTACAGAACGCACCTTAAACCGTGTAAGCAGAAGTTCACAAAAGATAGACAGTATTGTTAAACAGTTCGATAGAATGAACAAAGTTGCAAGACCATCTGGAAAGCATAAGGAAGCAAATTTTGAAAATGACATCATTTCACTGGTTAGACAGTTCCATAGAAGGGACTTGTTTAGTTTTATTCCTGGACGACAATATCATGCATTTCCAGACATTCATGAAAATCCACTGAAAGGCTTAGATATGGACAAGCTCAGAGATTGGATGACATCATGTTTAAAGAAGTTTAATCAAAAACACTTTTATCACAATTACTAAAACATAAATGTACAAATTATAAACACAGTTAAATGGTTTGCTTTCAACATTTTAATTTTGATCAGAATCACCTGAACTGTAAAGTATTTGTGGTCTCCTTGATTGTACTTCTATGTCGCTGTCAGAACTGTCAGAACTACACGAAGTGCTTTCATGAGAATGTTCATTTGTTGTTGTCATGATTGCATAAATTATTGATGGAACAGATTGTTTACATGTGTTAGAGTCGCATGTGTGCTTGCCTACACATGAGCAACTACACTTGCAACATGCTAAACAAACATCACAACATTCATGTGTTGGATATGTTTCCAGTGTTAAAAAACCAAAGAATTGTAAAATTGAATTTCGTCTACAACTATTTTTCTTGACATAGTCCTTCATTTCTTTTGAAATATTTTTATTGTTTAAACAGCGTTTATGCTTTATTAAAGTCTCGTCCTGCTCGTCCAGTCTCTTGTACATGTTCATCAATGTCATTAGCTGGTCCATAATGTATGACATAGTCTACTCCTTTCACATCTAATCCCATACTGAATGAAGTGGAAGACAGGACCACTCGGATATTACCATCTGGATTTTGGTAGTTAGAACATATGTTGTCTTTGACTTCCTCGTCAGTCTTTAAGTGGAACATCTCAAACAACCTGTTACGATCATCATTCGGTCCTTTTTCTTTGTAATTTACATACGCAGACGTTCCTAGGCTTGATATAAGATGTTCATAAACCTCTGCAATATGTTTGATTTGTCGAAAATATATAATCATTCGAGGATGAGATAATTAGATTCACGAAGCAAATTAACGAGCCATTGAAAATGTTCACAGATATCTCCTGTCTGTAGTTCTAGGACCCAGTAAGTAATGTTAGGTTTATTAGGAGAACATGAAACTTCCACGAAGTCAATCATACAAAGTTCCTTTGTTATTACATTTTTAACCTCTGGGGAAGCTGTAGCAGTGAGAGCAAAAACAGGAATTTCTGAGCCAAATAACGACCTGATTTCACCAAGCTGACCATAGTGTGGACGATAGGCCGGTTTCTTTTTATTGCTTGAAATGCCACTGAAAATAGAAAACTGTTCATAGAAATTTGTTTTGCTGTACTGTTAACTGAAAAACTTGTAATTTTTCAGCTGATTTATTCATATAAAGTGAGGTAAATTTATATTATTTTTCTAGAGCTTTTCATCATACATAATAAATAAAAATTTTATTGATTACTCTCAAGTACTTGTTTTATTTTTACTTTCATTTATATTACTTTTGTTCAGGTTATGTCTTTAATTTATGTACATTATAATCGCTGTTTTCCCCCTCTTTTTAATTAAAAAAATGAATGAATTTGTGTTTATCACTATATTTAAAAATATATGTATTACATTGAACGTAACAAATCCAAAGATATGGTACATCCAAATATACATGTAACTGACATATTCATTTATATATGGCCTAAATATTATTATTATTATATTGTTATTGTCGATATTAAAACAGTACTTACTATTTTCTTATACAGTGAGCTTCATCAACAAAAATAGATCTGACCATCTTCTTTGACGATAATTCCTTTAGAAGTCCTCTGTTTTGTCCCAAAAGTGTCTCAGGGCTTCCAAATATAATGTTGGTCTTTAAATCTATGATGTTCGTTATTGTTGGATCAAATTCACCAGTAGCTGTTAAAGCTTTAGTATCTTTTAAATAAATTGCATTTACAGATTTTTCCTTTAAATTTTGAACTTGACTCTTCATAAGTGATGATAACGGGGAAACAACAATTACCAATGGCTTTATTGTTCCATGACTTTGAAAAAGATTTGCAAATGCAAATGGTGCAATTTCAAATGTAAGTGATTTTCCACTGCCTGTTGGAGAGCAAAACAATGCATCTTTTCCATGTAAATATGCTTCCACGATTGTTTTTTGATCAGGTTTAATATCAACATATTTAAGAACCTCGTTCCTTTCTTTCTTTACTTTTTGCTAACAAAGGCATAGATTCTATCAATCTTGGTAATATCTTGCATCACAAGTCTGTTACTTCCAAAATTCCACCATACTTCAAAAACAAATCCATTCCTATTATATCTTATACCTATACTACCCCCATTGCACCCAGAATTTTCAATTACAAACGTGTATTGCAGGATCTTTTGATCAAAGACTTCAAAGCCAAACCCCCCGACTGCTCTTGCCACAATTCCCCATTCAAATATAGTCCTTCGGGTCACGTGATAACTGGAAATCTTAATATTGTTGAAAATGAAAGACTCCGCAATATTTTGTCCAAAGGACCTAAGTACCGTGAACCTAAATCCATCAACTGGAATTATAACTTTAAATTATTGATGGATTCAATAGAAGACTATGCCAGAAAATGGGCAAAGCAAGAGGACCAGGAGGTTGATACTTTGTCCGAGTGGGTAAAGGCCTTGAGGTCATTGATTCAAATAAGAATAAGTCGTTTAAGAAGGTCTATGAGTACTAAAGCATCATCAATTTTCAGAAATCTTGATGCTCTTAAAACTTTGTCCGACATTCATGACAAATATGTTTTTGTGCCAGCAGATAAGGCCCCTAACAACATCATTTTTATCTGCAAAAAACATTACATAGACTGTTTAATTAATGAGTTAGGCATTGACAGTTCACTAGGCAATCCTACTTACACATTCACTGCGCTTTCAAAAGAGGAGATTATTGAAAATCACAAATCGGTATTGGCATCCTTTGATCTCAAAATCAAAGTCGAAGATTGTGATCTCCCTTTATTGTATTGGATTCCTAAACTTCACAAAAATCCATACAAACAGCGTTTCACAGCAGGATCGTCTAAGTGTACTACCAAAACACTATCGCAACTCCTGACCACTATTTTAACAACAGTAAAAACGGGACTTCAAAAATACAGTGACATTTTCTACTCCAGAAGTGGAATAAATGAAATGTGGATATTAAAAAATTCAAAAGACCTGATAGATATCTTGAGGTCTGGATCTCTTTCAAATTGTAACAGCATTAAAACATTAGATTTTTCTACACTCTATACGGCCATCCCTCATACGCAGCTTAAAACCAGGCTAAAAGATCTTATAAAACGCTGCTTTTTCAAGAAAAACGGAAAGAGACGATATAAATACCTGGTAATTAGTCATGACAGATCTTACTTCGTCATCAATGACTCCAAAGCTAATACTAAATATACTGAAGACCAAATCTGTCACATTTTAGATTTTCTGATTGACAACATATTCGTCATGTTTGGAGGACATGTTTGTCAACAGACTGTTGGTATTCCAATGGGTACTAATTGTGCTCCTCTCCTCGCCGACCTGTTTTTGTACTCCTATGAGGCTTAGTTCCTAGAAGGCCTACTGAAGAAGAAAGAAAAGACTCTGGCCCAGACCTTTAATTTCACATTCCGCTATATTGATGATGTTTTGTCCCTCAACAATGCTAAATTTGGTGACTATTTACATTCAATTTACCCTAGCGAGCTTGAAATTAAAGACACCACCAATACACTAAGATCAGCCTCTTACTTAGACCTACTTCTAGAAATAGACTCAGGAAAACTACAAACTAGGCTCTACGACAAACGTGATGACTTCAACTTTCCAATTGTCAACTTCCCGTTCATCGACAGCAACATTCCAGCAGCTCCAGCGTATGGTGTGTACATTTCACAACTTATACGTTATTCTAGATCCTGCGATCGTTATTCAGATTTTCTAGACCGATCACTGCTGTTGACTGCTAAACTACTCAAACAAGGGTTTGTTGTACCTAGGTTGATGTTATCTCTCCAGAAGTTCTATGGTCGGCACCACGACTTAATTGATCGTTATGGGAAATCAGTGTCTCAAATACGATCTGACATTTTCGCTGAGTCATAGTTAGTGTTTCCTATTCCTGGATTTGACTATTCCTGGATTTGACTTTTACCTAGACAAGACAATGAGTAACTCGACGGGTGTCTAATTAGAGGCAGGCACTGCTTACTCGTCCGGAGCACCTGAGTGCACCCATGGTTTTTATTGGGTTCGGGTTACTCTCTTTCTGTGTTTTATGTTTTTGATTTTTGTGTTGTGTTTGTCTATATCCGGATTTGTAACTGTCCCTTGGTTTTTGGATCTTGTTGTTCGGTCGGTTTTCTTTGCTACTTTCATATTTAAGTTTTGTCAATCCATAAGAAATTGCTGTAGATACACTAGTATTTATATCTTCCATGTTCTTGTATATCAAATATTTCAATTAATAATATTAAAAATAAAGTTATAAAAAATCCACTAGGATCACTTTTACTTTACAACCGTTACATTAAAAGTTATCTTAAGCTTTCTGTAATATGACACCACAAATGTTAAATTAAAACTCTGCTGTCAGAACCAATTAAATTTTATTATCTTTCACTGGGAAGGTTTGAGATGTTTATGAGTTCTATTTATAGGTGACTGGAATATGGTCACAGCCTCTGCAGACTTTACAAGTCCCTTTGTACACAAGCTGATAGTATAGGAAATGTTGATAATAAAGGTGTATCTCTCTCATAGCAAAAAATTCAAAGGGACTTGTGGCAAGTCTATTTCTTTCTCTTAATGCATTTTGACTACCCATGGATACGACTAACTATGGTGGATGCGACAAACTATGGGATTTTTTCTGACGGACATGACCGGTTTCTCGTGTGGAGCAGGAGTTGCTTACCTTTTCGCAGCACCTTGAGTCATCCCAGTTTTTGTTGTTTGTGTTGTATGACTGTTTTGTTGATGTCTCCTCTTTGATTTAACAATGGTTTTGTTTGTTCATGTTTTATTATATGGTGAATACTCCTTGGTATTCGAATATTTCTTTTACAGTCAAAATGACAATAATACAAATAGTTTGTATAAAACTGATAAATATTATGTCAAAAATGGAATAAATAACTTAAATTGGTTCACCTCATGAAATTTGTATGAATGCTAGGGCATCATAAGGTCTAAACTTCAGGTAAGTTTAATTGAATTGCAATAGGGATAACTTAATGTGTTTATATGACATGCAGTACTGCTGTCTACGACAAATATTTATGTGTACTTCAAGTCTGATGATATTTTGATCTGTACCAGGAAATTTCATTACAACAGCATTAATAAGAGTTTATAAAGTGGTTTGTTGTTTCTTGTGTATTTTTATAATTTTCAAGGCTTGCTTTATATTTATAGCTGGACTATAAACTTATAATTAGCCATTTATTATATTGAGTAATATTTATATTTTTATACTTAGTTGCTCACAGTTATGCATCTGTGAAGTATTTATTGTTAAATATGATCCTCATTAATGTGTTATTTACTTCAAATTGATAATATTTTGGCATTTTAAATACTTAATAAAAAGTATGAGGAAATGTTCTTCAAAATTATATTCGATTGTGTACACGAAAATATACAGCATAGCATAGCTGATTTACTCTGGTCATATTTAGTTTATATTTACGTTATCTGGAATGTATGTTGTCTATATTGTTATTGTAGGTTTGCTCTTCTGTATTTTTCCAACTCTTATAAATAGCCTGACTAATACACAACTTTTCAGCAAAAGACAAAGAATCTTTTTAATGAAACCATTGTACACAATGAAAGAGTTGCGGACCATGTGCACAAGTCTATAGGGTGACAAAAAATACAGACACTAAAAAAAGTCGGAAATGAAGTAATCTTGGTTTTCATAAGTGTACGAAATGGAAAAAAACGGTATTGTATTTAAATAATTGTAACTTATTTATTTTTTGAGTAATTTTATAATATTTCCTAAGTAATACGTTAATAAACGCTAAAGCCATTTCTTGTTTAAGATATTATAAAAGTACAAACATGGCAACTATAGAAAATTGAGGCAGCGTTGGGAAGTCGGTTGTTGATAAGGAATTATTTTAAATAAAAGATTGAAGTAGAGTCAATCCATGACGCTTTTTTCCGTTACAATTACGTACGCATGTTATTCGCGGAAACGCATTTCGAAACACACTATATATATCGTGGCTCAGTTTACATTTCTGTTCGACATAAAATGATAACACAGCCATCTGCATCACTCTGATGATAAAGGATCAAGCGAATGACAAATACTGATAGAGCTGTTTTGTTTAAGTTTGTGAGGGGGAGAGAAGGGTTGAGGGAGGAAAGCAATGTATAAATTGGAAAATATACACAGGTAATGCAGAATTTATTACGATATTTATAAAAATGTACAGCGGTTTCAAGTTTTCAAAAATGCATATTGTTTCCAGGATTCATATATGAAATTAGACTGTTTAGGGTAAAACCAACATAGCCGAATTATTTCGGCTACTTTGGAAATGATTTGGTTTTTATATTCAATCTACATTTATTGGTTGGATCCCACAATTCTAGGCTTCAATAAAACACTCGTAATATTGTATTGATAAACTAAAAACTTGTATGTACATCACAGGATTAAATCTCCACTCTATCTTCCGAACTGAACGACATAGTCTAATATTGATAAAGAGGATTAAATTGTATAATTCAAACATTCGATGTAAAAACAATATACGTATATGTATTAAGCTATGCCCCCCCCCCCCCCTATTTGCCCCATAATACCTTGCCTTAACTTGGGATTAATTCTAGTACACACTGATACATTATTTAGCAAAATAACTGGCAAATTGTTATTTTTAGTATAACATGAGTACATGTACTAGTAAAAGGAAAAAAGCAAGGACCTACAAACCCTTAAATGAGTGGAGAGAAATGACAAGATGTTCCAAAAGAATGAGCTATGTCTGTCGGTTTTATTTTGCATTAAATTAGACTTAATCATATTCGAGTTCCTTTTCTAATAATTTGAAAGGGAATTGTAGTTAAAGAAGGCCACATTTTGTTTTTCCTCTTATTAGAGACAAGATAGCAGAAGCTAGGTCCTTTAATTTTACATATAGATATATTGATGATGTTCTTTCAATTAACAATCCTCAATTTGCTGAGTGGCTTCCGTTAATATATCCGTCAGAACTAGAAATTAAAGAAACCACAGAAATATGACACCAGTGGTCATCTTAGCACAAGAATTTACGACAAACGTGACGATTTTAGTTTCAAAATTAATAAATTTTCCACACCTATGCAGCAATATCCCAGCTTCTCCTGCATACGGTGTCTATATTTCGCAATTGATCAGGTATGCAAGAGCTTGCAGCGAGTGTACTGATTTTTGCAAACGTCACCTATTTCTTCGGGATAAACTTTTAAACCAAGGTTACAAGAAAAAAACGACTCGTCCGCGCCTTTAATAAGTTTTACTATAGATACAACTTCCTTGTCGAAAAATCTCGTTTGAAAATATGGTTGCAGATAGTTTTCCCAATTTTGAATTCAGTGTACAGTGAACGTGCTACGATGATTGTTGGATACCCCTATAAGTGACTAGTGGTATATTATACACATTTATTTTAATCAACAAAGCAACTCACATTCTACAGTAATGGAAGCGGGAGGTTTGGCATGCCATAAAATCTGGTTTAACCCACCATTTCTTTTGAAATGCCTGTACCAAGTCAGGACCATTGCTGTAGTTGCTTTATGTTGATTGTTGGTTCTGGAGTTTGCCGGTTTCTCGGGCTTTGATTTGTGGATTGTCTTTTTTGACAGTTTCATCGGCGTTCGGTATTTTGTTAGTACCTTCAACTAACAGAAAGTAGAGGCTTTTAAGGTAACCCCATCGATGATTAAAGTTATCTGATTTTAACTTTAATACAACTTGCTATATTTTAGCAAATCGCTAGAATGTGTAAACAGTCCTTTGATCGTTTGTACGTATGTACGCATGTTACTGTCATAACATTAATACAGTTTGATTATTTGTGTTAAAGCAAGCATTTTGACCCAAAAGTGTAAAAGAGATCAATGGAAAACAAGACAATAGATGTAACACTGCGCATTAAAAATACCATAATATATCAATAATAATAAAAACAAAAATGTAAAGCTCCTAGATCGACAATACAAAAGCGGACTGATCAAGACAAAACGATATAAATACAGAAACCAGTCCTTCTGTTGATAATTGTTCATGCATGAACAGCTAAACGATAGATAAATATACTAGAAAAAATTAAGGATAGTATTTTCAAAGTCTTGTCAAAAGGAACTGCGAATGTATTTTGACCAATCTATACTCTGTACTTGCTTTAAAAAGTGTTCAACTTGACGTTGTTACCTAACTGCTTGCGAAGTTTATGTTTAAATTAAGACAAATATATGGTAAAATAATGTGGTTCACTGTACACAAATCATTAACACAACTGTTTATGAACGACATATATTTGTAAATATTACATATGGTTTATGATTCTTACATTTTCATTGGATTATTTAGTCACGTGGTCCCCAAAATATTCTGTGTATATATTCTATTTCTAAAGCATATTTAAGGCTTGTTACTATTTTAAAGCATATTTAAGGCATGATACTATTTATAAAGAATATTTAAGGCTTGTTTCTAAAAATAGATCCGGATATGTTACTATTTATAAAGCATATTTAAGGCTTGTTTCTAAAAATAGATCCGGATATACTCTTCCGACTCATTATTCTAAATTTAAATAAATAGAGAAAAATTCATATGTAATATAACAATTAAGGACTTTTTACTCTGTCAATACGTAGTTATATGGACCTGTAGAAAAATATTGACCTCGGACTTCGTCCTCGGTCAATATTTTCCTCCACGGTCCATATAACTACGTATTGACCTCGTAAAAAGTCCATATTTGATCAATATTTCCTGTCTTCCTACCAACATTTCAAATAATTTACCTGCTATTTGAGCTCCACATGCAGTGGGTTTGCTCTAGTCTAGTCAAGTTAACAAAACACTTGTCGTAAACTTTAATGTCTCCCAAAGTGTAATTTCATGTTTTTAATCGATTCAAACAGACTAGTGATATTGCAGAGAGAAACAAAATCAGGTCGTCCGAGGCCAACAACGACCAGACGGGACATTTCAAAGATATCTGGTAAGATTGTTTTTAAGTTTATTTCGTCATTTTAAAAATCAATATTTCGAGAAATACATTGGCTTTTTAACTCTTTTAAGAGTTGTAGCATATTGACCCTTTGTTATTTTCATATTGCTATTTGTCACAACGATATCGAGGACATCATTACGAGAAAATCGAAAAATACATTGTAGATTTAGGACAATGCATTCTGATTAACGTTAGGTGAGCACTTTCGACTACAATCTCCACGCAAAGGATTCTGAGTATCCTACGTCAACCAAAATTACCTCTTCTATACCATTGGTTGACATTGTGAGAGAAATATTTTGGTAGAATGTTGATTTGTTTGAATGTTATTTTACGGCCAATATGTAGTATGAAATAAATGAAAGTATCACAAAAGCATTACAGAATAACTGAACGTAAATCAGTTTTCAAGAATATGAAGTTTTAGTGCAAGTCAGCCTACAAAAATCTTGTTTTTATTTTGCTTTACTTATAAATCTTTATAATTTATTTCATAAACAAAAATAACAAGGTAAGAAAACTAATCTGTCAACAGGAATCATAACTTCGTAGGCGTAAGCAGTGTCTCCATATAATAAGACACTCACCGAGTTACACGTCGTCTTGACAATTTTAAAATAAACCCTTTTAGTTACCTACTTGGTTTCGGTGACAATAACATATTGTAAGAGGTCCAATATACTAAAAACACACAGGAAAAAAGCACACATCGCGATGACATTTTAACAGTTGCGTATCTTTTTTTTAGTTCCCTTTCATAATCTCTTAGTTCTGACAGTATTTGTATTAGAGGCGCCGAAGTTTGTCATTATAGTTGACTGTAAAATTATCTGACTGAACAGCCACTGTGAATATTTAGACTTACAGTATCGTTATTTTTATGTATTATGAACAATATGTAGTTGTAAAGGATTACAATTTATGTAGACAGGACTTCTTTCAACGATTTTGATAATGGTTAATCGGTAAAACTTTTGACGCTTGTTGATGTTGAGTGCAGTATAGATTTTTTATTTAACTCTTTGGTATTTCTTTGACTCCAATAATGACATTTGTCATCATATCCTGTATCAGAACAAGCATGTTTATTTGCAAGTTCTTTAAACTATCAATTGTTGAGGCAACGAATGTGGTAGAAAGTGGAAACAACTTCGACGAATCGACATGTAAATATGAATAATACGAAAGAAAAAACCTGAAAACATTATTACTGAAATAAAAAAAAGAATTTGAATATATCAGCCTTAACTCTAAACTCCGAGTGAAGAGATTTATCAAGTTAATCCGTCAGTTGGTAGCATTAATGAAAAACAATCGTTCGACTCAAGGAATATGAAGATGAAAATATAAATAGGAGACAAAGGCCGCAAATATTGAGAAAAAGTAACACTTAAACCAGAGGCTTAGACAAAATGTCCGTTTATCCCCATGTTTAATATAGCAGCATCTAACAGTATTATTTACTAGACCATTTATATTTCATATTGGTACGGGAAAGCATTTATTACCAAGAAAGTTAATTTACTGGTTTGGACCACAAATGGTGAAAAGGATGTAAATCTCTTCTGTATGCTTGAAATAAAACATGCGTTAAAGAAGATGTTAACAGGTTGTGAATAAAGAATTAGTTTTATTATTGTTAGTTAAAAACGGATAAAAGTATACTATCTTTAAATTTATTGTGGTAGTACATTACGTTACTGTAGCATTCAAATATACAAAATGTCCGATATAAACACACACACAAAAACATGTCAATGCATAATGACAAAACAAGCATACGATAACTCGCAGCAGTAACCCGGACGGTTGTGAAGTTACATTTGTATTGCATATTTAATAATAAATTTTCTCAAACTACAGACACGTTGAATTTACAACAAGGAAACATATCACTTACACACAATCTTTGATATACATGCGTTTCCTTATGATAAAAAATAGACTCAACCCAGTAAACAATCATAGTGAACAGGGACGGACTATGTAGGCATCGTAGAGGAGATACAGTGGCTTTATTCCTTAGAATAAACAAGTTGATGTCATATTAAAACGTTCGGAACGAAACCCAATATAGGTCCTATGTTAATAAGTTATATGGTAGCTTTGAGATCGTAATGGACTGACTAAATATAGTAAAAGTCGTATTTGAAAATCTTTAGTTCGAAACAAAAAACCAATTTAGAATGTGAATAAGGGTAGGAGGTGGGACTATACGTTCCGATTTAAGTTTCGTTACCATTCTTACCATCTGTTCAAGCAATGTTATAAAGTTGTCGGCGAAAGGCGTTAACAACTTATCCAAGCAAGAAACACAGGCTTAAATTCACACGATGCTTCAATTTTAAAGTTAAATTCATAAATTGTTTGAAGCATGTCTATTTATACCTACATTTAAGATTAAGACAAACATGATTAGGCTACCGGTTTATGTGCTTAGCAAGTGTTAGGTTTCCAGATTAACAAGTGGTAATTGGTCTATACTACCTAATTAACGGACCCCATGGGACTAAGACTCAAAACTCTTAAAGATAATCTTTTTGATGTGTGTTATAAAGGCACGATACATGTACGGAGAGCCTGGCCGCCACCTTATTTGTTGAAATTTTTAGATAGTGACTCTCTTTGCACTTTTAAATTAAATGTTGTAGTTTTCAAAAAGGAAACATCAGTGTAGCCTCTCTTAGAGACAAAATTTCCTGTGTCTAAGAGGCTCTCAATATTTTACTAGCGCGATCAAAATTTCCTGCCAAAATTGACTCTTTTCATTACCAAAATTGATTTACTTGCCATCCTTACGCTAACTAAAGTATTGATCGCTGATTGTTAGGAAAATGATCATTCATTCATTCAAATAAACCGAAAACATTAAAAACTGAAAACTTGATTTATTATACTGTCATGACTGTTTTGTTCTTATTTTATTTCGTTTCATATTTTATAGCTAGCATTCGATAACTGTTTACGGTATTTTATTGACTAATGTTGCATCGAGTAAAGATGTTGGTTTGGCGCTCACAGTCCGAAACCATCAAAATGCTTTCAAGGCCAAAAATATTTATTATTTATAAACGTGAACTTAAGTACCAACCAAATGTATTATTTTACAGAAATTGATATTTTGCATGTGCCGTAATAATTAATGTGCAATTTCGTAATAGGTTACTTTTCGGAACGTAACAAACACCCAGTCGGGAGCAAATACGTTTGTAACCGTGACATTTGAGAATGTACTTCTCCGTCGTTGCACATAATTGTTTAATGATAATACAGTCTTCATGCTCTTGGGTACAAAGGTACGTAACAGATAAAACAACAGTTACACTTAATTATACTTTCAGGTTGTTAATATTTTTTGTCAGGCAACCCGTTCACATAAACAGCTTAATCCGAAAACATCACCTGTTTATGTACATTTGCATAATAAATTAATAGTTCACGGTATTATTTGTCGTCATGTTCCTCGTTGTTTATTATCATTCATTTTCGATTTGCAATCCCTTTTTATCACTTGTTTGATAAAAAGCACATAGTATAACCATGTTTTCTTGCAACATTTTTTCGTTTCTAAACCGGACACTTTGTATGTTATTGACCTGGTTTTGGGTAACGAATAATCCAGGTCATGTTTTATCTCATTTTCTACTTTTTAGTGAGCACCTAGGTATATTCGTCTGGATTGCTTGTTGCTGACGTTGACAATGTAAACGTAAGTTTTGTTATGTTCATTTGGTGTTCAATGCATTTTTTATTTCAAGTAAACATTCTAAATTAAAATGCATATGATTATTAACCTCCCAACGATTGCTAGTTTCTTTGTTGATTGTTTGGCTTTTCGCCATGTTCTCATAGTTCCCCTCTTTTACCAGCTCGATATATAATAATTTTTTGTTGTCTTATTTACAATATATATATAATATTGATTTCTATAGTCTGTTCGTGTAAGTCCTTCAATAGTGAAGAGTATGTTACATCTTATTGAACATATTTTTTTAACTAACCAATTAACCAGTTTACATTTGTGACGTTTCGATTTAGTCACTGTAGGTTTTTTTTACGTTGGCTACTGGTGAACGGGGTCAAATTATATTCTCATTGCTTTCCTAGGAGAACATTTTCCAATTAATGCTGTAAGCAAGTTTCATAGAAGTCCTAACGATTTTAGGAATAAATGCACAACACCCTAAATTAAAAGTTAAAAATAATACCTTCATCTGTACTTAATTTGTGTGTACGTGAGGAAATACATGTAACTAAGCATATTGCACCAGATAAGATACAATATATCATTTCTGTGTTTAATATTTTGTCAATGGGTTTTATCATTAATAATGATTGTATTTTATTATTTGTTGCTGTTGTTTGTTTTTTTTTGGTTAACTTGATGAAACTTACATTCACAAGAGACACGCTTTTTATTCTTTTTGTTATTTGATTAAATAATAAGGCTCACGATAGTATATAAAAAAAGATTTTCTAGAAATTATAACATATATTTCATCTGTGTTTTAATTAAGTTTGATTGACAAGACTGTAATGTAATATAATATTACTTTATTACGGCATAAACCATTGCGGATTTGGCAAATTGCACATATAATACACAAAATTTTAAACAATATTCAAAATACGCATGACATATATGACAACATAAATTGTAATGCATTCCAAATATGTACGTGTTTTTCTTATATATAGACTTCAATATTGCAATTGAGATGACTTATTTATAATAAATCACCAACAATAAACAAAACATCGATATCTGGATTTAAAACAAACACATTAATTTGTCTAGAGGGTCATGTTGGTAAAAAAAAATATTGTGTTTCTAAATTAAACGTAAAAAAATATTTTATAATTAAAGCTTTTCAATAATTCATCACATTCATGTATATACTGTGCAATGTATTAATGCTTGTAAAATCTTTGTGACATAGAACAAATTGACACAGTTCTACCGGTAGGTTATGGTCACGTAGTATAGGTAGTTAAGTAGGTATTGTTCTACTATTAAAATTATAAATGAATTTATAGGCAGTATATTACATTCAGGCTTTTGGAGCAATGTAACTTGCTGATTTCGTATATGAAAACAATAAAATATCATTATTAAACTTTTATAAAACTTTAGTTTTCACTTGAAAAACTGTATACCAATATACTTAAAACAGATTGATAAAATATTCGTTAATTTGCTCTGAACTGCATCATATTTATTTTTCAATACGACTTATGGTGAAAAAATATAATTTAGTAAACCCTTTTCTGATACACAATTGATGACGTTAAATCAGTAGCCATTGATTTCTTAATCTTCTGTTCTTAAAACTTTGAAACAACTAAATTAATAGTTTTTCTATAAACGCTTATGATAAAGCGCATTCAGATAATAAGTAATAAAAGACTTATATTATTTTGAAATACCCCTGTCAACTTGACACTATTATACAAACGTTTGTAGTTTGTAGAAATCAGATTAAAATTGTATATGCAGAAGGGAAATTTTATTTACGAAAATGAGGAAAAGTTTCAAATCTATAAGCTCCACTGTATTATATCGATATAAAAAGTCAGGAGATATCAGCTCTCAAACAAAACACATATTGGGAAAACAATAAATACAATTAAAGAGTGTTTAGTAAAGAAGTTTTGCATGTTTGGTTTAATTCCCTTAAATTATTTAAGAAGAAATACCTTTCACTTCAATAGACGATTTCAGAAATTGGTCACATATACGAGTTATCGTTCGTGTCGACAGGTGGCGTAATACACAATCCGACATTACATGGTACACGCTACACAGGTTAAATTTACATTGGTATAGTCACGACTAGCCGTGGCGGTCGCAATTGTGCGATCGTCGATTGTCACAACAGCCAAAACATTGGATAAGTGGAAAAACAGCGTCTATTCATATTTATATTAAAATTCTACACATTCAGTTCACTTAAAATATTATTTAATCCCTTGATATATTCACCTGCACTTCTTTTTCTACACTACAGTTTTTACCCTTAGATCCATGGATGCTGCCTGATTTTCTTTTTATTTGTTTACGTTCGACATCATGACCTTTATTATAATTATTGGAACGACTGCTGATACTGGACAGTGAAAATCCGTAAATAGTAACAAATCGGTAATTCCATATTAAGACCGTTGTTTGATTTAAAGGTACCGACGTCCGTATTAGTTATAGCGATATACAGTTTTAGAAAGTAAAAGACATGATTTCGATATTTTATTTTTAATTCTTAACAAAATTTTCCGTATATCAAAACCATACTTGTTCAAATTTTTAATGAGGCCTCAATGGATGCTACGGCCATTCTGCATGCATTACATTTCTCAACTATGCACTGACTTAACTTGTAAATAAAAAGAATAATGAAAAAAAACTTTAAATCAAAAGCAGGCAAACTACATTCTGTAACCGTAAAACAAAACAAAAAGTTGGTACTGTAAAGTATATAAATCAGAAGCAAAAATTTATAACTCTTATTTTTCATCTTTCCTATTCGCTAAAAATGGGCTAAACAAAGGAATTTAATTGGTATTTTACTTTTAATTTTCTTCTTAGACATAGTTGATAGATAAAATTAGCAGACGGTGCACCCAGCTTGACGTTATCTTTTGAAATGATAACACAATTAACGGTTAATTATCATTCCTGCACCATTGACTGAATGGATAAAACCCGAGAGCGTGTACCACTGCTAACTAGCGGGTTCCGAATAACATCAATATGGCGTGGCACACGATTTCATCGATGAATTTGTATATATTTTAAAGAATATGTTATCCTACAATGACTGTTTTATCATACTCTGACACAATTATTTTAGTATTAAGCAATTACAATCAGATATTGATCCAATCGAAAGGAAAAATAACACTGCTCTTAATATGATTTACCATATACAGATAATAACTGCAGTATTAATCAGACTTTCCGCATTTTAAGCTGAAAACCTAGGTAATGTATATGAGGCTCGAAAACAGGTCGCTACCTCGGATATTCTTTTGCCCATTCATAAATTGCCTACATGCATTAACCTCTGTAATGAACAGATTGCTATTTTTAATAACTAAGCGCGTGTTTCATATGATAAAATATCAAAACTTTATAATATAAAATACTCCTGGATCTTGAATGCACAATTTTTTTAAGTATGAGATATACAGCTTGAAGCAATGCAGTAGCCAAAAATTAAGACACACATAAAACATACAAAAACAAACCAAGTCATAAAGAAAAATATTCGATTGTATCATTTTCATTTTCGTTGAAACTAATAATAAAACCGTTCTACCTCATATATACTTCAACAACTTATGCCCTGCAATTAATTGCTAGACCTTTTTAATAATTTCTTTAATACAACTCGTTTCAAAAAGACAAAAACTTGAGACCTATACGAGATATAAAGCATATTTAAATCGTATGAATAGAAATGGTAGATACAAAATGTATTTTATCAATTCATCTATAGTAAGACAATTCTACTTTTAATTATATCCTAACGTTTGTAATTAAACACTACATAACAAGAAATAAACTGGATGCAATGTGTTACATGTGTCAACAGATTTTGTAAGTATTAATGATTACAGCTTCTACTTTAAGGATCATCGTTCCAAAATAAATTTATACTAATCAAATTCTGCATTGCCATATTCTAAAAGCAGTACACATGACCTAAATACAGGAAGACAGATAATACGCTGGATAGGATTTCGTGTACGCATTACAGTGATTACATCTCCGTCAACTATGAAAATAAGGCATAGACTACGTGTACGAATTACAGTGATTACATCTCCGTCCAATGAGAAGATGAGGCATGGGTTACGTGTACGTACGTGTACGAATTACAGTAATTTTATCTCTCTGTCTACTATGAAGATGGGGCATTGGCTACGTGTACGAATTACAGTGACATCTCCGTCTACTGTGAAGATGAGGCATGGACTACGTGTATGAATTACAGTGATTACATCTCTTCGTCTTCTATGAAGATGAGACACGGACTACATGTACGAATTACTGTGATTACATCTCCCCGTCTACTATGAAGATGAGGCATGGACTACGTGTACGAACTACAGTGATTACATCTCTTCTTCTTCTATGAAGATGAGGCACGGACTACATATTACGAATTACTGTGATTACATCTCCCCGTCTACTATGAAGATGAGGCATTGGCTACGTGTAAGAATTACAGTTGACATCTCCGTCTACTATGGAGATGAGGTATGGACTATGTGTTCGAATTAGTGATTACTTCTCTTCATCTTTTAGGAAGATGAGGCATGGACTACTTGTACGAATAACAATTATTACATTTCTTCGTCTACTATAAAGATTAGGCATGCACAACGTGTACGAATTACAGTGATTACATTTCTGTCGATGAGGATTGGACTACGTGTACGAAGTACAGTGAATACTTCTCGTCGTTGGCTATGAAGGTGAGGCATGGACTACATGTACGAATTACAGTAATTACGTCTCTCCATCTACTTTGAAGATGAGGCATGGGCTACGTGTACGAATTACAGTGGTTACATATCTCCGACTACTTGGAAGATGAGGCATCGACTACGTGTACGAATTAGTGTTTCCATCTCTCCGTCTACGTTGAAGACGAGGAAAGGACTATATGTACGAATTACATTGATTTCTTCTCTTCGTCTACTTTAAAGATGACGCATGCTATACGTGTACGAAGTACAGTGTTTACATATCTCAGTCTACTATGAAGAGGCATGGATGACTTGTACGAATTACAGTGATTTTATCCCTCCGTCTACTATAAAGATGAGGCATTGGCTACGTGTACGAATTACAGCGATTACTTCTCTCCGTCTACTATGAAGATAAGGCATGGACTACGTGTACGAATAACAGTGATTACTTCTCTTCGTGTACTAGGAAGATGAGGCATGGACTATGTGTACAAATTACAATGATTACATCTGTCCGTCCACTATAAAGATGAGGCATGGACTACGTGTACTAATTACAGTGACTACTCTTCGTTTACTATAAAGATGAGGCATGAACTACGTGTACGAATTACAGTGATAACATCTGTCCGTCTACTATGAAGATGAGGCATGGACTACGTGTACTTATTACAGTGATTACCTCTCCGTCTACTATGAAGATGAGGCACGAACTACGCGTACGAATTACAGTGATTACATCTGTCCGTCTACTATGAAGATGAGGCATTGGCTACGTGTACGAATTAGTGATTACATCTGGCCGCCTACAATGAAGATGAGGCATTGGCTACTTGTACGAATTACAGTGATTACATTTGTCCGTCTACGTTGAAGATGAGGCATTTGCTACGTGTACGAATAACAGTGATTACATCTGTCCGTCTACTATGAAGATGAGGCATTGGCTACCCCAGACAATTTTGAAGCGTCGCTTTTATATCACAGCGTAACTTAAATGCCGCTTATTATCTGCATAGAATCCGCTGTTGTAAAAAGCAGTATTTAAGCGACATGCATATTTACCGCTTAATTTTAACCTACATAATTTGCAATACTTTAACTCCACTTTTATCCAACTTAAACTATACTGATTTTCTAAGTAGAAAAAAGGCGAGACTACAGGTAATTGATTATTCCTGCTTAAATCCAACTGATAAATATTAGTCATTCTTAATTTTATTACAAACCTACTTAATCCCTGCTGATTTTTCTTAATAAATTAAATTGAACGCTTTTTTCCAACTGAAAAAACTTAAGGCTGTTACAGGAAATATTTTTTCCCTACTGATTTAACTCTGCTCTATTAAATAAGAATTAAACTCCGATTAAAAACAACTGAAAATTCTTAATAAAATATTTATATAATTTGTTGTCTGTTTTCCAATTATTTAGTGACTATCAAATAAAAAAATAATTAGTTATATTATTTTTATTTCAACCAAACTGCTTTTTAGCTTCACATATTAACAATTTACTATTGAAGAGCAGAAATAATGCACAAATGTCTAAGTATGCAGTTTGAGTATTTTCTATCTTAGAAAATGTTTGGAATTAATTATTAATACTTTAAATAAAGATTAAAGGACACTGATATTACACATTTTTTAGTATTTAGTATGACCATGGCCTAATAACACCATTTTATTCTCAAAATATAAATAAAAAGACATTAAATTTTCTTCTATGCTGTATGTTCTGAAATTTATGGTACAATTGCGATGATGAATAATATAGCTTAAATATCAAATATTTTCATGCAATATAAAAAATTAAAACCAGAAATCATAAAAACACATTCACAATATAAAACAATGCTTGATACATTATACTACAAACTTATTTATTTAACAGAAAACTGTTTACTAAGAAAAAGTATAATTATAGGGGAGATAACTCTAAAGGGCAGCCAACTCTACAATCTTTTGTCCACATTCAAAATACAACAATGGAAGCTTTACTTTCTAATAAATTTAATGTAACCATTTTTGTAATTATTAACAAGCGATAAAAACAGTTAAGAACTATCTTCATATGAACAATAGAATAAATGGAACTTTTTACAACAGCATGTTTTAGTTTATGTAGAAGTGCTATATAACTAATATCACCATTTTCCTTTACAACTGTTAAAAAGCAACATTTATAAACCAATGCATAAAATGGTATAGCTGTTTCTTTTTCTACTACTGCATAATCAACACAATGAATATGATGATTATGAAGAAAGAACTATAAATATATGTTATAAGATATAACTTTACTGATAAGATTCTCTACAATATTTAATTTGTCAGTGGACAGTTTGGCTTCACCTACTAAAAATATTAAATGTCCAATTTTTTTCATTTTTTGGCTAACTGCTTTTCACAAAAAGAAGAAACAGTGCTTCTGCCTCTGATTTACAGTACATATATATCTTCAGGGCACCCGGTTGTTGTTTGCTGCTGAATGTTGACAGCAAGTAGAATATTATGCTGAATGTTATTTGTTCCCTTCAAATCTTCATAGAAACTAAAATCACTCCAAAACCAGACTTGTCAAAATGTTCTTTGTAAAGTTTTCCGTCAAAACATCTTGATGTTATTATTCTTATTTTTATTCCTTCTTGTCTTTGATGTACATTTTTTCCTGTTTAAACACAAAAACTAATATTGCAGAAAAAACTACAAAGAAAGAACATTCATAGCTATTATATAAAGTATAAAGTTTGCAAATTCCACACAAAAATAGAATGTTGACATAGCAAAAACCTTTTATTTTGTTCGTTTTGTTTACAAAATGCATGTACCAATGAGCTACAATGCTTACTCGCTTACTCAAGCCACAGTGGTGACCTGAGCAGAATCATATGCGCAACCTTAACTGCAGAGTATGTACCTTAAAAGATCTGTAATTAGGACAATATATTTTAACAATTTCTTTGAATTATGTTCATTTGAAGAAATTGAACACACTTTTATTTAGTACACTTAACTGAATACTCTAAAAATTATCTCCCCTTTCATATGTTAACAGATTTTATAATTACACCCATATCCCCCCCCCCTCCCCCCTCTTTTTTTAATTGTGTGGCCATTCATTTGTAGCTTGAATTCCTTTGACCTAATAATAATTTGTGTCATATTTAATTGAAATAGGCCCAGTATTTGCTATTTACCTTACTATTTTAATTACTATTGGTCTTCATACTGCATTTCAAAATTACTGACACCACTTCCCATATTTGTTGCACAATTAATCTACAATGGATACAAACATGTATAATAAAAAAACGACACTGTTCTCTACATTGATAGTGTATTCTACTAAATTATGCCAACAATTTTAATGTTTCAGAGAAAACAAAGTTATAAAGAAATTTTAAAATGTCAAATTAAATATAAAATTTCCATTTAAAATGTATGACACGAAATGATTCTTGTGGCGACTAATATGAATGTGCATATTTCGGTACTTCTAAGAATATTCTCTATGCAAATGTGGCCTATAGGTCACTAAGGTCAATAGTAAACATGTGTAAAAAGGTATTGCATCAACATTTGATATTTATCATAGATGTAAAATATTTACACTGTGAACATATACGTAGGAAAATGTTGAAACTCAAAATATATTTACCTCAAGTTGCAGGCGGCAACGTCGTGTCGTGCATTCTCTTGGTGTCGAAATGGCGTGTGGTGACTATCTATACTTCATTTCGACTTTCGTACTACTTTGTCGTCGAGACACATTGAAACCATCATTGTACGGGCCTTTTCTTGCTTGACTTTGGAACATTTTTTGACCGTTGTGTGCCATTTTTGTTTACTCCGGGTACTACACTTTGGATTGTACGGAAGTTCAACTGGTTACAAAGAAAGTATTTTGAAGGGTACCAGAGCAGGTATGTTTAATGTATTTATTTTTAATTTCTTTTTTTACATATGTAATTATATTTTATAACAAATTGTTTGGACACATAATTGTTTGTTTTATCGGGTAATTTTTTGTATATTTTTCGGCTGATGAAAATCTGTGTAAACTTGTGACGTTGATTTTCCAAATCCCGCGCATAATTTGAATTATTCAAAACATAGTCACATAGCTGGACAAGTTTTACGCTTTGGTTCAGTAAATTAGGTAAGTAGGATTGTTATTCACAGTCGACATATTTATACATAACGAAGAAAACGACATACTGATGAAAGCAACATGACTTTTGTCATGATGATCTGGCATTATCGTTCATACGCACGTCACCGGTCATATATCTTTCAATGACCATAGAATAAATTCTATGCATTAAGTGAAAACATACAAAAAGCACGGCAAACAAAAAAGGAACAAATACTATAGTGTTACTGAGCATAAAATCCAAGCATTAAAGGCAGAAACATAATTAAGAACACATGCACATAAACCATGGCATTTTATAAGGAAATAATTATGGGTATAAATTAAAACACTATTTAGCAGCAATATATATACAAAGAAGCATAGCAATAAGCATATTATCTTAGTGCGTGATGCTGGGAGTCGTTAAGGTACAAATGAATTGGGAAATGTTTGCGAGACATATAAGTTATCAGATAACATGTTCCGAAAGAAATGTTCTATAGAGGGATTGTTTAGACATGTTTGAGGGTATAGTTGTAAATGCATGCAGCATTAGATTTTGAATATTTGAGAATTTAACTGAGAAATCTCAATTACACTATATTCAATTTGTATTGTGCTGAGAATTGTGTAGCTGATTTAAGAATGGCCATATATTGCATATGTCTTCATTTAATTATTATTTTGTAGACTAAGAATTCCAAAGGCCACCCTAACTATTGCTGTGAAATAACCAACACAAGGAACAGCTACCAAACCTGCTCACCGATTCAGTCAAAACAACATAACCAGGGTAACAGAAATTCTTCTTGTATGTCCATGTGCAATAATGTTAATAAAAGAATAGCTATTCCATTCATGTTTTACAACCTGTAAATGACTGGCGCTATTTGATAAAATATCGTAAATTTTCTAGAAATATTTAAACACTGAGGTTGCCAGTTCAAGTCTCACCGAGGAAACTAGGGTGTGCTCGACTCCAATTTTAATTGACAAGGATTGCCAGTTTTCCTACCTTAGGTCTGGTTTTATCCTTTTACTCTGGCTTCCTTTCCCAATATTTATATATACGTGTACGAACCCAGGACAATTTTAAGTTGAGAAAAAGCTATCTTTAAGTATGATTGCAACGGCATTATTTTTAATCAAAAAGCTTGATAATAGCTGATTTTAAGTTGAATAAAAGTAGTATATCAGCGTTACTTTTAATCAACTTATATTTACCTAATGAAATGCTGAAATACCGCTTTTTAAAACTAATTTGCATATTTGGTTCAGTGATTAGGACAATAAGCGGTAAAGAAGTGTAAAATAAGTTGGGCTGAAGCGTCTAAATTATGTAAATTAGGTGAAGTTGGGATTAAGCGGTACAAATCAGCGGATTTGAAGTGGAATATGCAAATTAGTTGTCAGCGGTAAATAAGCGGAATATAGCAAATGTACAAAAGCGGATTTTAGGTGGTTATACCAGCGTGTTTTAAGTGTATAATCTCAGCGTACTTTAAGTTGGAGATGTCAGCGTGTTTTAAGTTGGAGATGTCAGTGTGTTTTAAGTTGGAGATGTCAGCGTGTTTTAAGTTGGAGATGTCAGCGTGTTTTAAGTTGGAGATGTCAGCCTGTTTTAAGCTGGAAATTTAAAAAGTCTTGTTTTAAGTGTTAGCGTCTCATGTGTAAATACAATTGTAATTGTCTATGTGGAGTTGAAGCATACATGATATTAAAAATTGCAAATTTGGTGTAGGTCAAGCTGTTTTAGAGCTAAAAGCAGCATTACTGTGCTCCACGAGTTAAATCTGAAATTTGGCCATTTTCTAAACCTGTCTTTTTTGTACTTGTTTTTGTGTACCTCTTGCTTCATTCTGTTTAAAAGGATTTAATAATGATAAAAAAAAATACAATCATATAAGTTTATTTGAGCATTCATATTTATAGTTGCATAATGTAACCTTTAAAACATAACATAATATAATTATGAAAATATCTATTTACAAAATATTTACAACATAAATACAAGTTTAAATTGACCTTCTCAGTTTCTGTTTTAGTTTTTCTCATCTTTTCCACTCGCATTGCTTCCCTTATTTCTCGATTGATGAACTATCATATGCAGCACATAACTCTGAAATCACAACGATTTTCATTTAATGTACAAATATTTCCAAGAATTATGTAACATTTCCAAAGATAGCTAAAAAATTTTGCTCCTGATACTAAAATAAACAATCGTGTATTAAATATTTAAAGATATTTATACAAATATAATAAAAGAGAAATATATATAATTTACACATTTGTAACACAATGAGCGTGCAGTTGTAAACTTGTTTGATAGTTTTGTCTAAGAAAAACTCATTTGAGTTATCTTCTCCTAATATGAGTTGTTCCCCTTCTTAGAAGCATTAAAGTTTAAAACCTAATAAATGAGTATGTTATATGTGTAAACAACCGTTATTTGATATTTTGTGTGCTCCTTTAAGAATAAAAGTAAAACATTTCCCCTGATTTCAGTATTAGTTACATTTAATAAAAATATAGTTCAATGAAAATGATGTTCTATAATTATAATTACTTCATGAACTTACCAGTCATCTAAAGTGCTTTCTTTAAGCTTACTCTCTAAAAACTTAATTATTGTTTCCAGATCAAAGCAGCTTACAAACTACAAATAAAAATGTATATAAATTGTTTCATCTCACAAGCAAACACTGAACATAAACCAACATTTACAAAATAAAAATAAAATAGAACAGTCAATGTCAATTAAAAAGACATATTTATGTTGTAAATATTGGGGAAGGAAGCCAGACTAACAGGGTAAAACCCGACCTTCGGTAGGAAAACTGGCCATCCTCGTCAATTAAAATTGGAATCAAGCACACCCTTCAGCAGTGAGACTTGAACTGGCAACCTCGGTGTTGACAATTAAAGTAATCTTTGTGTTTAAATATTTCTAGAAAATTTACGATATTTTATCAATAACGCCAGTCATTTACAGGTTGTAAAACATGAATGGACTAGCTATTCTTTTATTAACATTATTGCACATGGACATACAAGTAGAATTTCTGTTACCATGGTTATATATGTTGTTTTGACTGAATGGGTGAGCAGGTTTGGTAGCTGTTCTTTGTATTGGTTGTTTCACAGCAATAGTTAGGGTGGCCTTCGGAATTCTTAGTCTACAAAATAAATGAAGACATATATGCAATATATGACCATTCTTAAATCAGCTACAAAATTCTCAGCACAATACAAATTGAATATAGTGTAATTTAGATTTCTCAGTTAAATTCCCAAATATTCAAAATCTCATACTGAGATTTTGAATATGTAGGAATGTCACAATTAAATGCATGCATGCACTTACAACTATACCCTCAAACATATGTCTAAACAATCCCTCTATAATAAATATCTTTCGGTACATGTTATCTGATAACTTAAGTTATATGTCCCGATTTATTTGTACCTTAATGACTCCCAGCATCAATTATGTTTCTGCCTATAATGCTCGGATTTAATGCTCAGTAACAATATAGTATTTGATCCTGTTTTGTTTGTCGTGCTTTTTGTGTGTTTTCACTTAATGCATAGATTTTATTCTATGGTCATTGAAAGTTATATGACCGGTGACGTGCGTATGAACGATAATGCCAGATCATCATGACAAAAGTCATGTGCTTTCATCAGTTTGTCGTTTTCTTCGTTATGTATAAATATGACGACTGTAAACAACAATCCAACTTACTTAATTTACTGAACCAAAGCGAAAAACTTGCCCAGCTATGTGACTATGTTTTGAATAATTCAAATTATGCGCGGGCACTTTGGAAAATCGACGTCACAAGTTTACACAGATTTTCATCAGCCGAAAAATATACAAAAAAAATACCCGATAAACAAAACAATTATGTGTCCAAACAATTTGTCATAGAATATCATGTAAAAAAATAAATTAAAAATAAATACATTAAACATACCTGCTCTGGTACCGTTCAAAATACTTTCTTTGTAACCAGTTGAACTTCCGTACAATCCAAAGTGTAGTACCAGGAGTAAAACAAAAATGGCAAACGACGGTCAAAATATGTTCAAAAGTAAAGCAAGAAAAGGCCCGTACAATGATGGTTTCAATGTGTCTCGAAGACAAAGTAGTACAAAAGTTGAAAAGAAGTAAAGATAGTCACCACACGCCATTTCGACACTAAGAGAAATGCACTTACACGGCGTTGCCGCCTGCAACTTGAAGTAAATATATTTTATGTTTCACCATTTTCCTACGTATATGTTCACAATGTAAATATTTTTCATCTGTGATAAATATCAAATGTTGATGCAGTACCTTTTTACACATGTTTGCTATTGACCTTAGTGACCTATAGTCCACATTGCGTAGACAATATTCGTAGACGTACCGAAATATGCACATTCATATTAGTCGCCACAAGAATCATTTCGTGTAATTTGACATTTTTTCAAAATTTCTTATATAATTTTGTTTTCTCTGAAACATTAAAATTGTTGGCATAATTTAGCAGAATACACTATCAATGTAGAGAACAGTGTCGTTTTTTATTATACATGTTTGTATCCATTATAGATTGTGCAACAAATATGGGAAGTGGTGTCAGTAATTTTGAAATGCAGTATGAAGACCAATAGTAATTAAAATAGTAAGGTAAATAGCCAATACTGGGCCTATTTCAATTTAATATGACACAAATTATTATTAGGTCAAGGGAATTCAGGCTACAAAATGAATGGCCACACAATTGAAAAAAGGGGGAAACATATGGGTGTAAAATCTGTTAACATATGAAAGGGGAGATAATTTTTAGGGTATTCAGTTAAGTGTACTAAATAAAAGTGTGTTCAACTTCTTCAAATGGACATAATTCAAAGAAATTGTTAAAATATAATGTCCTAATTACACATACTCTGCAGTTAAGGTTGCGCATAATTCTAACGATTCTGCTCCGGTCACTAGTGGGGCTTGAGTAAGCAAGTAAGCATTGTAGCTCATTGGTACATGCATTTTGTAAACCTCATGTAACAGAAATTTCCCAATAATAAAATAAAAGGTTTTTGCTATGTCAACATTCTATTTTTGTGTGGAATTTGCAAACTTTAGCTATGAATGTTCTTTCTTTGCAGTTTTTTCTGCAATATTATTTTTTGTGTTTTTACAGGAAAAAATGTACATCAAAGACAAGAAGGAATGAAAAATAAGAATAATAACATCAAAATGTTTTGACGGAAAAACTTTACAAAGAACATTTTGACAAGTCTGGTTTTGGATTGATTTTAGTTTCTATGAAGATTTGAAGGAAACAAATAACATTCAGCACCATATTCTACTTGCTGTCAACATTCAGAAGCAAACAACAACCGGGTGCCCTGAAGAAATATATGTACTGTAAATCAGAGGCAGAAGCACTGTTTCTTCTTTCTGTGAAAAGCAGTTTGCCAAAAAATGGAAAAAGAATTGGACATTTAATATTTTTAGTAGTTGAAGCCAAACTGTCCACCGACAAATTAAATATTGAGGAGAATTTATCAGTAAAGTTATATCTTTTTACATATATTTTATAGTTCTTTCTTCATAATCATCATATTCAAATGTTGCTTTTTAACAGTTGTAGAGGAAAATGGTGATATTAGTTATATAGCACTTCTACATAAACTAAAACATGCTGTTGTAAAAAGTTCCATTTATTCTATTGTTCATATGAAGATAGTTCTTAACTGTTTTTATTGCTTGTTAATAATTACAAAAATGGTTACATTAAATTTATTAGAAAGTAAAGCTTCCATTGTGGTATTTTTGAATGTGGACAAAAGATTGTAGAGTTGGCTCCCCTTTAGAGTTATCTCCCCTATGATTATACTTTTTCTTAGTAAACAGTTTTCTGTTTACTACATAAGTTTGTAGTATAATGTATCAAGAATTGTTTTATAATGTGAATGTGTTTTTATGATTTCTGGTTTTTTATTGATATTGCATGAAAATATTTGCTATTTAAGCTATAATATTCATCATTGCAATTGTACCATAAATTGGCAGAACATACAGCATAGAAGAAAATTTAATGTCTTTTTATTTATGTTTTGAGAATAATGGTGTTATTAGGCCATGGTCATGCTAAATTTTGTCATGTGTAATATCAGTGTCCTTGTTCTCTATTTGGATTAAAAATTTTAATCTTCATTTAAAGTAGTAATAAATAATTCCAAACATTTTCTATAGAAAATACTCAAACTGCATACTTAGACATTTGTGCATTATTTCTGCTCTTCAATAGTAAATTGTTCATATGTGAAGTTAAAAAGCAATTTGGTTGATATAAAAATAATATAACTAATTATTTTTTGATTAGATAGTCACTAAATAATTGGAAAACAGACAACAAATAATATAAATATTTTATTGAGTTTTTTCAGTTTTTTTTTAAGCGGAGTTCAATTAATATTTAATAGAGCAGAGTTAAATCAGTAGGGAAAAAGTATTTGCTGTAGCACCTTTAAGTTTTTTCAGTTGGAAAAAAACGTTCAGTTTAATTTACTAAGATGAATCAGCAGGGATTAAATAGGTTTGAAATAAAAGTAAAACTGACAAATATTTATCAGTTGGATTTAAGCAGGAATAATCAATTACCTGTAGTCTCGCTTTTTTTCTACTTAGAAAATCAGTATAGTTTAAGTTGGATAAAAGTGGAGTTAAAGCATTGCTAATTATGTAGGTTAAAATTAAGCGGTAATTATGCATGTCGCTTAAATACTGCTTTTTACAACAGCGGATTATATGCAGATAATAAGCGGCATTTAAGTTACGCTGTGATATAAAAGCGACGCTTCAAAATTGTCTGGGAATTACAGTGATTGCATCTGTCCGTCTACTATGAAGATGAGGCACGGACTACGTGTACGAATTACAGTGATTACTTCTGTCCGTCTACTATGAAGATGAGGCACGGACTACGTGTACGAATTACAGTGATTAAATCTGTCCGTCTACTATGAAGATGAAACACGGACTTCGTGTACGAATTACAGTGATTACATCTGTCCATCTACTATGAAGATGAGGCACGGACTACGTGTACGAATTACAGTGATTGCATCTGTCCGTCTACTATGAAGATGAGGCACGGACTACGTGTACGAATTACAGTTATTACATCCTTCCGTCTACTATGAAGATGGGGCATTTGCTACGTCTATGAATTACAGTGATTGCATCTGTCCGTCTACTATAAAGATGAGGCATGGACTACGTGTACTAATTACAGTGACTACTCTTCGTTTACTATAAAGATGAGGCATGAACTACGTGTACGAATTACAGTGATAACATCTGTCCGTCTACTATGACGATGAGGCATGGACCACGTGTACTTATTACAGTGATTACCTCTCCGTCTACTATGAAGATGAGGCACGGACTACGCGTACGAATTATAGTGATTACATCTGTCCGTCTACTATGAAGATGAGGCATTGGCTACGTGTACGAATTAGTGATTACATCTGACCGTCTACAATGAAGATGAGGCATCGGCTACGTGTACGAATTACAATGATTACATCTGTCCGTCTACGTTGAAGATGAGGCATTTGCTACGTGTACGAATTACAGTGATTGCATCTGTCTGTCTACTATGAAGATGAGGCACGGACTACGTGTACGAATTACAGTTATTACATCTTTCCGTCTACTATGAAGATGAGGCATTTGCTACGTGTATGAACTACAGTGATTACATCTGTCCATCTACTATGAAGATGAGGCACGGACTACGTGTACGAATTACAGTGATTACTTCTGTCCGTCTGCTATGAAGATGAGGCACGGACTACGTGTACGAATTACAGTGATTACATCTGTCCGTCTAATATGAAGATGATACACGGACTACGTGTACGAATTACAGTGATTACATCTGTCCATCTACTATGAAGATGAGGCACGGACTACGTGTACGAATTACAGTGATTACATCTGTCCGTCTACTATGAAGATGAGGAACGGACTACGTGTACGAATTACAGTGATTACTTCTGTCCGTCTACTATGAAGATGAGGCACGGACTATGTGTACAAAATACAGTGATTACTTTTGTCCGTCTACTATGAAGATGAGGCACGGACTATGTGTACAAAATACAGTGATTACTTTTGTCCGTCTACTATGAAGATGAGTCATGGACTACATGTACGAATGACAGTGATTACATATGTCCGTCTACTATGAAGATGAGGCATGCAAAATTATTTTGAACCAATCAACATATGAAAACCACATATTAACTAGTAATAAGAACTATACTTTCCGCACCGGTCATGCTTTTTAATATAACGTAAAAATTAAAGAAATCTGGTGTCTCTTGTCACAATAGCTTAACGTGAAATAGTGTACTAAATGTCATTGCATTGGGACATTGGGACAATGGGACATTTTCTAGTGACATTCTAAAATCTGTTTTGCAGTAAGTGTCTGTATGTTTGAAATATCACAAATTATATAATTATGCCTCTTGTGATAAAGACGTAGACTTCTGTTCATACGACCAAATAAATGTGTTAAAGCTAGTATACCTTGTTTTAATCTGCTGCAGCTATTATAAGGATTGCTACTGATATATTTTTTAAACGTTTGCTTGTTTGATCTTATTTCAGATGTTCTTGAATTCCTTAGGTGTGTTATGCTGGATTGTATTATCTTTTCTGTGATTAGAAACTAAAGAATAAGAGGTAAAGAGATAACTGTGTATTTATAAAAACTTATCATTACTTATGGTTTTCGGTAATCCTATTTTAATTGGCAACATAAAAGCTCAAATTTTTTAAAATTGTAAACTAGTGTATATATGTATCCCATTTCACCAGTTACAAGCCTTATCCTCATTTTAAAATAAAATAAACCAGTTTAACGCAAAAATACCATGATTCATTATAGAAGGCCCCTAAATTTAGCTATGGACTTTATTTTCTTGGTAGGTTTGTGACCAAACTCTTCCTTTGAAAATTCGTCATTATGAGTTTCGGTACAAGCATCAAAATCTCTATCATAAGACCATTAGAGAAATTTCTATTGGTCACAATTTTTTTAAATAGGGAACAAAAACTAAAAATTGAATTTGTTTTTCGTCTTGTTGTATTCGACGCCAATCTTAATTGAGAAGTATTGACAGTTTACCTATCGCATGTCGGTGTTTTCTCCATATGCTCCCCAGTTAAAACTGGGCGCCATGATATTGCTGAAAAATTAATAAAGTGACGTTAAACACAAATCAAACAAACATCATCTTGTAAATCATTTCCACAATCAAACTTAAGAAACAATCAAACGAAAAACCTTTGAGTTTTTGAATTATTAATGCTTAATGCTGATATTCATTTTCTTTTGTACGGAAGTTGGTACCATCACGAATTGTATTTTAAAAAACATTCGCAATTAACAATCTAAAGTCCTTGTCGCAAAAAAAATATTGTGTTAATAAAAATTTAATAACACGCTGTTTGCTAGTAAATTTATGTTATATCAGTCAAATACTGTCTATATATCCAATGGTTTTAAATATTCATATTATTCTTGCACGTTGATTTTGGTTTCATTTAGGTATCGTTTCACCTTAAATTCGACGTATGGATTTGCTTAGGTTATATTTGGATTTGCTTAAAAAACATTACCATTGCTTTTATTCAGAAATTTTACAAAGTTTACATTTCAATATTTTTTATTCATTATTATTCAATCAGTCGAGAAATAAAAACTCTTTGACGCCATTTTAAAAGTATTACTTGTTTCCTCATTTTTCTGGTCTAAAAATATAACCCTAACATATAATGGTTGTTTTGTCTTCACTATTGGCAACGAAATTAAACAACGTAATCCCGGACGCAACTATATATATTTGTCTGGGTGATTGAGACTATGCCATGAGAAAAACTAGCATTTGCAGTTTAATCACAGAACGTTACGGGTTGTCAAAAATGTCATATATTCGTCATGTGATAGGAAATCATTAAAAGTTCGATACTCACATGAAGTCAAGGGTTTACTAGTTAAACTTACTTAAAAGACTTGGCTTTGAAAATCAAATGTTAATGTATACCAGCTGTACTGAAAGTCTGCGATGCTCAACCGTAGGCTTTGCCTCGTTAAAATTATTTTTTACTGATCTTATAACTACATTTGTATTTTGCGTTGTTACACAAACTAGTATGTCCCCTTTTACCCATTTTGATAAAATAATTGATTGTTTTACGCCACATTCACCTTTTTTTCAAAAATTTCAGCAATTGGCTAAATCGCTTTTGTTGACAATTTAAAACTGGATTAGTGAAAAAAACACAAATCTGCATTGTGTTTCTTACAATATGTGTTGTAAGTACCAATCTTATTATAATTTTTACATTGTGTACGCTTTGTGTAGAAAACAACAAAACTGTGGCAAAAGCAACTACCGTACAAGCACCACTGAAGCATTCTTCACATCGACACAGAAGCACTTACTACAGTAGTGGTGACATACATAACATGAACTGAACAAGCATCATGATGGAATAAGTTGTATTATCACCTTCAATTTTGTGTTAAATAGAGCGTGGATAACAAACAGGCAACAAGTCTTCCGGTTGTTCTTTGACAATAATCAAGTAATATGTTCGTGTTATTGTATAACATTTGTATTAATTCAGTTATACTTTACATATCTATTACACGTAATATTAAAAAAAACAAACAATTGACAAATATAGGTAGTGAGATATTTTATCAACCAAACAGAGCAGAGAGAATACTTTATTTTCATAAACATTTTTGCAGGTGATTGGATAAAATGAATTATTTCACGTTTGCATTTACCTTTCTTCAACTGTGGTATACAGTAAAATTACAAAGTAAGTACGAAGAATCTACGAAATATTTTTTACTACAATGCAATATTTATAGATGTTCTCCAACGTTTTCGTATTTCCGCTTCGCGTTTTTAATTTCTTTTATTACAACAGAAATTAAAACATTAAAATTCAAACGCAAAATAAATCGCTGAAGGATTTGCAAAACCTTGTGTCTCATGTTTTTCTTGTCTTAACTTTTTATAAGTCAAAATGAGGTTTGCCATAGACGCTTATCAGAAGTGCAATATTTATTATTTTCATGACCCAGACTTGTAGCTTCAAACCAAGAAACCTGGGTACCATTCTCATCCTCACTGTATCTTCTTTATTTGTACTGCCAACCTTATATCTAATAACTGTCTAAAATTCTTTAAAAACGTATTAGTTGGTAAACATTTACCTTAGAATAGAATATGAAGCCACAAACACGTCAGTAAATGAATATAATATAATTACATAGAATCTATTGTATACTAAACAAACCTTTAAACATAATGTTAAATTTATATTTCTTCTGTACATACAAGTAGATAATAAGTTTATTTTAACTTGAAGTATGTTGTGACTTTGAAGTTTCTTTCTAACAATCTTCCTGTTACCTGTTATAAGAGGTCTAATTTACCGCTGCTCATTCCAATGCTCTAATCTAGAGCAGTTCAAGAACCATTCCTGATTATATCTGTGTTACATGAGAACAGTGTATTACAAATGCAGCTTAGAGTACAGCTAGTCAATGAACATACATCATGTCTTAATGCATTGCTGGTGATCCTTTCCATTTCATAATGTACGACTGAGCTCGTCGTTTTATTACCTTTGTAAAACACATTGCACACCTTTCAAAACGTATTTTTACAGCCTGCATCCTTGTAGAAAGGCAAGGAAAAAGTTTGACCATTATGCTTATAACTTTGTTTTATAAGCGGCCAATAGATTTACTTTTTTGTTATTAGGTGTAACCTGACTTCTTTTGGAATAGTTGTAGTGCAAACTATAATTTTTGCATGATGAGAACATTTTGAAATTACTATTTTTTTGTAATCTGTTTCATTTCCAGCAATAAAAATTGAACTTGAGTTTTTCAATTTATTCGGAGTTTAATATTACTAGGACCATCATATTCACGCTAAATTGTACTCTGTTCCACTCAAAACACTACATTCTGTTTACAAAGAATGTCTACAGTCATCTGTAACAGACCCTTCGTCACTTTGTAGAGATTAGTAGCTATTATTTTAGACATTGGAAAACACAGATTGTTCAAATCGGTTAACACACTCAAAGATGAATAAGAGCCTCGTTTCTTTCTTTCTTTAACTTTTTCTAACAAATGCATAGATGCTATCAATCTTGGTAACATCTTGCACCACAAGTATGTAACTTCCACAATTCCACCATACTTCAAAAAGAAATCCGTTCCTATTATATCTTATACCTATACTACCCCCATTGCACCCAGAATTTTCAATTACAAACGTGTATTGCAGGATCTTTTGACCAAGTACTTCAAAGCCAAACCCCCCGACTGCTCTTGCCACAATTCCCCATTCATATATAGCCCTTCAGGTCACCTGATAACTGGAGATCTTAATATTGTTGAAAATGAAAGACTCCGCAATATTTTGTCCAAAGGACCAAAGTACCGTGAACCTAAATCCATCAACTGGAAGTATAACTTTAAATTATTGATGGATTCAATAGAGGACTATGCCAGAAAATGGGCAAAGCAAGAGGATCAGGAGGTTGATACCTTGTCAGAGTAGGTAAAGGCCTTGAGGTCATTGATTCAAATAAGAATAAGTCGTTTAAGAAGGTCTATGAGTACTTAAGCATCATTAATCTTCAGAAATCTTAATGCTCTTAAAACTTTCTCCGACATTCATGACAAATATGTTGGTGTGCCAGCAGATAAGGCCCCTAACAACATTATTTTCATCTGCAAAAAACATTACATAGAGTGTTTAATAAATGAGTTAGTCATGGACAGTTAACTTGGCAATCCTACTTACACATTCACTCCGCTTTCAAAAGAGGAGATTTTTGAAAATCACTAATCGGTATTGGCATCCTTTGGTCTCAAAATTAAAATCGAAGATTGTGCTCTCCCCTTATTGTATTGGATACCAAAACTTCACAAAAATCCATACAAACAGCGTTTTATAGCAGGGTCGTCGAAGTGCACTACCAAAACACTATCGCAACTTCTGACCACTATTTTAACAACAGTAAAAACGGGACTTCTAAAATACAGCGACACTGTCTACTCCAGAAGTGGAATAAATGAAATGTGGATATTAAAAAATTCAAAAGACCTGATAGACATCTTGAGGTCTGGATCTCTTTCCCATTGTAACATCATTTAAACATTTGATTTGTCGACACTCTATACGGCCATCCTTATATTCAGCTTAAAATTAGGCTTAAAGATCTTATAAAACGCTGTTTTTTCAAGAAAAACGGAAAGAGACGACATAAATACCTAGTAATTAGTCATGACAAACTTACTTCGTCATCAATGACTCTAAATCTAATACTAAATATACTGAAGACCAAATCTGTCATATGTTAGATTTTCTGATTGACAACATATTCGTCATGTTTGGAGGACATGTTTTTCAACACACTGGTGGTTATCCAATCGGTACTAATTGTGCTCCCCTCCTCGCTGACCTGTTTTTGTACTCTTATGAGGCTGAGTTCCTAGAAGACCTACTGAAGAAGAAAGAAAAGACACTGGCCCAGACCTTTAATTTAACATTCCATTATATTGATGATGTTTTGTCTCTAAACAATGCTAAATTTACTATTTACATTCAATTTACCCTAGCGAGCTTGAAATTAAAGACACCACCAATACACTAAGGTCAGCCTCTTACTTAGACCTACTTCTAGAAATAGACTTAGGAAAACTACAAACTAGACTCTACGACAAACGTGATGACTTCAACTTTCCAATTGTCATCTTTCTGTTCATCGACAGCAACATTCCAGCAGCTCCAGCGTATGGTGTGTACATTTCACAACTTATACGTTATTCTAGATCCTGCGATCGGTATTCCGATTTTCTAGACCGATCCCTGCTGTTGGCTGCTAAACTACTCAAACAAGGGTTTGTTGCACCTAGGTTGATGTTATGTTTCCAGAAGTTCTATGGTCGTCACTATGACTTAATTGATCGTTATGGGAAATCAGTGTCTCAAATTTTTGCTGAGTCATAGTGATTCCTATTCCTGGATTTGACTTTTCCTTAGACATGACAATGAGTAACTCGACGGTTGTCAAATTAGAGGCAGGTACTGCTTACTCCTCCGGAGCACCTGAGTGCACCCATGGTTTTATTGGGTTCGGGTTACTCTCTGTTTTTTGTGTTGCGTTTGTCTATATCCGGATTTGTAACTGTCCTTGACTTTTGGCTCTTGTTGTTCGGTCGGTTTTCTTTGCTATTTTTCTTAATATATTAACACACACTTTACTACCAATACAATTATTGTGATTATATTGTTTATTATATCTTTTGTATCAGTGTATTTTGTGTACTCGTATGTTTTGACTGCTTTGCATAGTCTAGGTCCTATGTTGACACAAACTGCGTGATTGTACACTGTTGTATTTGTTAACATATTGACCTTGTACTGATGGTAGATAAAGGGCATACGTTCAAGTTCCTTAGTCCAAATTTAGTATTAACAATACTACCACATGAATTGGGTCGTTGGTCCGCGTCTTAGGGTAACTATACTGATTAAGGATCAACCCAAAGTGTACCTAGAAAAATAGGTACATAAACAAATCGAATCGGTGATGGAATAATAATTTGCTGTCAAGACATGAAGCTGTTACAATAAAGTATCCATTTGCTTGGTGTTTTGTAGACCGTTTACAGATATGTCTGAAGCAAATGAAGCGAATTAATACGGAAAGAGTGTGCAAGATATAGTCATTATGAGTATTCTAACTGCATTTAAGTAATTGCCATTATGAAAAAAATTCATACATGTATGACTGATGATGCATAATTATTAGTTACTGTCTTAGTAAGTAATTCGGAACAATTAAAATCGGTTTTGAATTGGACATTATGAAAGTTAGGTTGCAATTAGTACAGGCATAAACAGAATGAGAATGTTAGTTGAGTTCATTACCTTCCGAATATAGGGTGTGTCATACTGTTTTCGTGGTATAAATATGTATGTCATAAAACTATGTTCAGTAAATTTATCTGCTGATTTAATAATAATTACTGGTTTTTGTCTGGGTAAACTTTAATTTTTCACAATTTTCTTCAAGTATGACATATTAGTATCTGTTTTGAATTGAACGTTCCGAGTATGGAAAATTAGATAGCAATTTGTACAGACATAAACTGTTTGACAGTGTGAGTAGAGTTCGATAACTTAAGATGAGTTTGTACTCTTTTCGGGGTATTGAAAGAATTGTATGCATTAAAAAAGAATATCATTAAGAGCTTAGATCCCTAGGGACTTTTGTTTTGTTATTTTCATAAATAACCGATATGAAGGTTTTTGTTTTTAATTTATACTCACTGGTACCAATTATATAAAACAATTGTTAGAACATATGTTTTGTAGCTCTTGAAAAGGATGCTTTAAGTATTGAAAGCATCCGAACAATGTCAACTTTTCTAATATCCTGCATTTTTTTACAGTCAATTTTTCCCGAGTGGTTTCAGATAAAATAGATTTTTATTACCTACAGTATGTTGTACACAAAACACTCACATATTTTGAATTGGTTTAATTAGCAAACATATACTAAATTTACTAAAAATAACTCGTTGTGTAATTTGATCAAGAAATACTCATTGATGAAAACTTAAATGATCTCAACCACTTTAAATTCTAATTTTGTTAGATGTAGACTACGTCTCGATTTTATTAATAAAGAAAGGAATTACATATACATTTTTGATGTGAATGTTGTGTAACCATTTCAAGAAAATGACTGTAGCCTTCCAGTGTCTTAAATAAAGTTGAATATTGGCTAAAACGTTTTCTGGATGGAATAGTGCACAGTTGTAGGTTTTTAAGTTAACTCGAGTTAAGATGGAGATTTGTAGATTTTTTAAATTTTATATTATTGTTTCCTACTATGTATGATATTTGTGTCTGTGAAAGATAAAGCGTCAAAATGTTCTTGTCAAGAACAATGTCACGAAACACCATATATGTGCAGATGTTTATTACATCCGATGTATATGTTTCTCGTGTTAAATAAAATTGTTTCTTTGTATCAAAATATGTTTTAAGAAGTTATTATATTGAAAATATATTAGTTTATTGCCTTTATTCAAGTTATTGGTGTAATGCAGTGGGGAAGGTCTTTCTTAATCATGTAGCTGTGTACTTATATAAGGTTTGTCTAAGTGTCAGGGTGCTGTTGGATATTTAGATATGAGAATGTGTCGTAGGTATTGAATTTTTTTCCTCTTTTCTAGTAGTAGTATGTAGTTTTGTGCCTGCTTTAATATTGTTTCTGTACAATTTAATCATGAAAACATCTAGTTTGGGTAAGTATATTGAGTTTTAATGTGTTATTTTTACATCGTCGGAAACCCACGTCCGGTCGCGGTCTCGCTTTCCTACCACATACTGACAGTGGGCACACTTGTAGATATTTTCTCGTTTTCATGAATATTTAATGTCTTATTTTGATTGGTCGCTTGTACTTCATTCGAATCATTTAAACTAATTAAAATAGTTTTATCCAATAAACAGTGTTCCCATTAGCTTTTAAATTTAGTGAATATTCATAAAAACGAGAAAATATCTTCAAGTGTGCCCATGGTCGGTAAGTGGTACCAAAGCGAGAACGCGACCGGACGTTGGTTTCCAACGATGTTATTTTTATTAGATTGTTATATCTTTAGCCCACAAAGGGAATCACCTATTACAAACTAAACAGATTGTTTTTATTGTACTACTTAACATATTGTTTATTTTTTTATTATTATAAATACTTGTAAAATGGTTGTTTTTAATTTCATCGCGAGACTCGTTTGGTTTATTTTTTTTTTTATAAGTCTAAGATAGGTTATGATTTCTATATCAAGTTGGTCATCCTGTATATTTTAAACTTGTACACGGACAATTTTCTTTTTTTACTTTTACAGAAAATATTGCATCAAATGGAACGGCTTCACAGAGTTCAGTTTTGAATTGGTATAATTATGGTCATCCTAAAAAAATGACTGCAGACCTAGCCATAATAGGAGGACCAACAAATGACTATACACAAGGCTCATGTGCTATGACAGATAATAACTATTATGAGGCTTGGTGGATGCTCACGTTTCCTGTAAATACAATATTTGTAACAAGTGTCAGAATCTTTTATCGCGGTGATAGTAAGTAGAAAAAGCAAAGATATATTTAAACATTATTGGGAAACAATCCTAGAAAATGTTAAGAATATGTCCAGGAATCTAGTCGCCACACCGCATCTATCTTGATTATACGTTCAATCTTAGAATATGTTTGTGCCTTACGGGACCACTATTACTAAACTAACATCATACTCTTGATAGAATCTAACATTGGGCTGCGAGGTTCATAACAGGAGACTATCGTTCCATCACTACAGGATGTGTAACTGATATGCTCCAAGACCTAATACTTGAAAATCTTGCTGACAGAAGGAAATACATCCGTCAAACCCTCTTCTATACAATTGCCGGGGGCTGGTATCAGCAATCCCTCCTAAAAGTAATCTGACCTTCAAGAAACAAGGCAGATCAAGCTTGAACCAATTCTGATCTCAAAACAAATGTAATTTTCAAATCTGTATGCAATAATAACAGAAGTTACCGAGTACCTTTTGCTAACTCTGATCAATACGTGAATTCGTTCTTTATAAGAATTGTCTTAGATTAGAACCACCTGGACATTGATATTGTTTATTCCGCCAGTGTCGAGGCGTAATTTTAATACCTGTCCTATGTCCGCGCCTTTAATACTTTTTACTATATATACCACTTCCTTGTTGAAAAATATTATCGTTTAAAAATATGATTGAAGATAGTTTTCGCAATTTTCGAATTTATAATACAATGATTGTGCTGCGATGATTATTGGATACAGTCACAACAAACAATTACCAATCTAGACAACTTCTCGTACCGTAAATAACTGGTGACAAACTGTAATAAAACAGAATTTTAAAAAAAGATGTATGTTTGTTTGTTTGAATGATGTTTTAACGCCACTTTCAGCAATTTTTCAGCTAAATCATGGCGTCCAGTTTTTATTGGGGGAGGAAGCAGGTGTCGTATTAAATTGTGCTACCATGACAATCGAGCTGCTTTTTAATATTCGGAACACTTATTCGGTAAGACATTGATGTGTTCCGAAAGATCGTTATGAAAATCTGCTACCCAATAACGTGTTCGGATTATCGCCCTTCCACCATTTTAGAATAACACAACCAATGCAAAAATACGAAATTTTCACGAGAGGTTTGGGGTGGGGTACGGTAATATGGAAGTGCAGCCCGAAAGGGTCTCTTTTTTCCCTTCCAAATTATATGAAAAGGTTGCTCTTTTCACTGAATAATATATATATTTGAGTAGTTGTAAATTATCTAAATATATCAATGCCCCTTATTGTCATCTAAAGCTGAGGTTAACCGCGGTGACTAAGCAAAAAAAATGCTCCATTAACATCAATTGATTAATTTAATATCTTTATGTCGTTAAATAAACCAATAAAACACGTTTCATGCAATGATAACAAATGGGTGTTAATGTGTATAGGAATGCCCACAGATGTTATAATTAGTTACGATTCTTTGTCATTGTGAAGACAATTGAGGAAATAAACAATAGGAGAATAAGTTCTAAAGGACAAGAAACACAAAAACATATTATTCTTAATATGTCACTTTAATTTTTATGTATTGCTTTTGTTTTATAAACATTTTGATAGTACATGTAAATGGACTTTTTTCAATGTGGAGGTACAGTAAATTATAATAAAATATAAGTTTTAGAATATTTTTTTAAAAATTCTATATACGATGTAAGCCACCATCGTATAAATTACGCAACCTTGTGTTAAATGTGTTATTACAAAACCTTTTCTTTTTTAAAACCTTCAATAACTCATAAAACTTTTACATTGTGTGAAAAGATAGATAAAAAATGTATTGCCCTTGTGGCGTAACCAACTCTTATATTTCGTTACAGATGTGTATGTTAATTAAATACTAATGGCCACAAAGGAATGGCGCTGTAACTATAAAAATATGGATTATTTATGGTATTCTATTTGTGCCTTTAATCACTTAGGAATTAACAAGGAGTGCCAGTTTTACTACCGCAGGTCGGGGGTTTTCTCTACTCCGGCTTCATCATAATAAAAACTGGACGCCATGATAAAGCTAAGCTGAAAATGGCGTTAAACACCATTCAAACAAACAAACAAACTTCATCACTTAGGTTCGCGTTCTGGCCTAAAGTATTATGACGTGATATGGTCGAACCTTATAATTGACATGGATTTGCCTCTTTATTGTCAGTTTTTTAACCGCTGGAACTCCGGCATCCTCCCTTAACAAAAACTGGACGCTATGATATAGCTGTACAATTCCTCCAAGTGGCGTTAAACCCCATTACAACAACCAAAAACTTATTAACAAAAAAGATAGCAAGTCTTTGCTATTATATAAATCAAGCGCGTAAATATATTGATGTTTTTTTGTTTGATGGTGTTTAACGCCAATTTCAGCATTTTCCAGCTATATCATGGCGTCCAGTTTTTATTGGGGGTTGAAGCCAGAGTAACCGGAGAAAACACCCGACCTGCGGTAGGAAAACTGGCAATCCTTGTCAATTAAGATTGGAGTCGAGTACGCCCTGCCCGCAGTGAGACTTGAACCCGCAACGTCAGTGTTGACAGACCACGTGATCAATAGTAGACGAACTACCTTAACCACTCGGCCACCGATGAACCCTAAAAAAGATGAGAGAACATACAAATATAAATTAACTGCAAGAAAATTGGTAAACTAAAGATAAATGAAGGTTAATACAATAAATCAAGCAAATTACGATGTAGTTATACACAGATTGTGCGACAGGTAGCAACGTTGACGCGCCATTTCGTTTTTTAAGTAAAGATACGTAAACTAAGGAGTTTAGACGAACATTCACAGATACAAGATTAAGTCAGAAAAATATAGGCTAATCAAAATCACGTTACGTCATAATAACACAATTATAAAGGCACGGGAAATAATGTTTCTGATATTCTCGTCGTCAATGAGGTATTATATATGAAAGAATATAACAAGACGTGCTTTTGTTAGGTTTGATCGAGTCAGATTCAATGAAAATACGCCACCCAGTTAACGTCTTCCAAATTGGTACACTACTATCCTTTGTAAGAAGCGTTGTGCTCCATATATGTAACAGATCTTAAGTAACATTCGCATCACGTGTTGTGCATATATATGGGTTAAGGCTTAACCTTCAGACCTCGATAAAGTTATCATATTTTTAACATATCAATCACAAAATTTGCCATTTAAATACAATCTTGTATTCAATTATAATATTTAGCATTGAACAATTGTCATTCAACGTATTTCTTTTTGAATACAGATTAATATTGATAACACTGATTCTAAATGTCAATCTATCAGTTTATCTAACCACTGTTCAAATAAGCTTTATGGGTTTTTTTATTTGTTTTCGTTTAACATTTTCTAATGTTGATATATTGCAGGTAAATGGGTTATAAGGTGATCGCAATAATCAGTTTTTCTCATTCACAGTTCTGCAACGCTTTTCTTATTATTCGTTGTACATCAGCAATGCTAGTATTAGTTCAAACACTCATGACCGTCCACCTGATAATGATCTCTGCTATCGGCATGTAGGACCAGATTCACCATCCTTGAACGAAACCCATAATTGTAATGCTATGGGAAAGAATTTAATTTTATATAACAATCGTACTGATAGTTCTGCTTATTTAGAGTTGTGTGATGTTCAAGTATACGGTATGTATATTAAATAGTTCGACCTCATGCATTTTGGCTACATAAGTCTGATGACAGAGCAATACAATACAATTACATAAGCATATAACTACATGTATACATTAAATGAAAAAAAACGCCGTAAAAATGCTATCAACATAGATTTAGTATTTTCACCTGATGAATGAACAAAATTATTTTAAACAAAATAAAATCTGATACATTCATATCATGTAATAAAACTGCTATCTTCTATGTGTGTTATATTCTTTATTTTTACCATATAATCCAGTATTCAGAGAAGTTAACAGAAATGAACACAATTATATTTACCTTACGTATAAATAACAATGTTTTATTACCTTACCTAAGACTCATCGTTCGTTGCTAATTGTTGTTGTTAACAATGACTTTATTTCAATAGGATGTTATAAAGGTTGGTCTGGAAATGATTGCAGCGTTCCATGTCCAAGTATCTGTATTGGTAAACATTGTTATCCTGATAACAGAACCTGTGTATGGGGACAATGGCCGGATACCTGTTTACGTGATATTCGAGACTCTGTCTCAGGGGTTTGTTTAGATGGTTGTAAAAATGGACTAGCTGGACAATATTGCAATAAATGTACGTTGAATTACTAAGGACAATCTATTTTTATCCATTCCGTAAAATGCTTCTTTCTACATTGACTTAATGAAAGAATTCTCTGTAAATAAACATTTGCAGAAGATTTTAAGGACCAATTCCCGTTTTTTCCAATGGAGCGTTTACGGAAACTTTACGTCGTTTTCGAAAATCCGCCGTAAAGTTTGCAATGTTTTCGGACATTTTTGCGGAAGATGTACGGAATTAAAAATGTTATTATAATTAAGTCAATAAACAATACTTCCATATCTAATTATTAAATAAATATTAACTGTCAGGTTCTATTGATTTTGATTTATCTCCCACTGGTAAAAAGACCAATGACGGATAACAAAAAAATAGCACACATCTTTATGAAAAAGTATGCTCAGAATCATATGTGTGTCACCATGAAGATTTACTCTAAGCGCAAAGACATTATTCTATTTATACTATTATTTAGGTCTTGAGAGTGTATGTAGTTTTCCTTTCTTCTTAATGTTTTTGTTTTGTCTTAGATGTAATTTCCTTGTGTTTTTTCGTGATTCTAAAAGGGGAGAAAACACTAATCCAATTCTTTAAGATTTTCTACTAAATTTGTTATTTTTTTTAATTAGCGCAGCTCTTTTGCCTTAAGTGGATTTTGACCGACATCATATATATCCAGAATTGTACGTGACAGGCCTATGTTCTCTCAAAATTTCATGACCTCTTTAAAAACTTCCAAGAGAAAACCAGCTTCCGGGGTAAACCCCACTCTAAAAATAGCACTTTCTTTTCAGAAAATCGTGATATATAGGTCATGTAGTGAATGTGACATAAATCATACTAAACACCATTAGAACAGACCAAGTTAGGACTCAAAATTTCTCCAATATATTCACCTTTCAGAAAAACTTTCATTCATTAAAATCCAGTTAGTAGTTTTTAATATACACTAAGATAAACAGGACTATTTTGTTTGTAAGTACTATTTTCTTATGTTCTAAATTTGATTGGTCCCCTTTAGTGTCTTGACACCTAAAAGGTTGACAATGTAAATGGTTTATTATAAACTATTTCCAACTCAAAAACTAAATTTCCAATTTAAAGCTGTCGTAATAGAGAACAATTTTGTTTAAAGTGTTTAAGCTTATCCCATGATATTTTATATGTACACGTTTTGGACCCCGAATGAATATTGTGAAACTTTATACACACACACACACACCCTCACACACGCACCATCACACCCTTACACACACACACACACCCACACACACATTTTTTTAACAATGTAAAAAAACTAGTTCGGTTTCTTTAGCAAATCGATGAAGAAAGGAAATAAAATTAAGCTATTTGCATGTTACTAACACCTTGCATGTTTCGCAAAAAGGCTTGTCCGGTTCTGTTGGGAATACTCTCATCCAAACAAAAACAATTGGCCAATTTTCTTGAAGTACCCGGATAACGTTGACTTGACGTCATTTTTGTGGTCTATGACGTCATATGGCAAGGTCAAAACTTGCTAAACTGACATACAAAGCAACAACATGAAAATAATTAATTTTAAATATAAAAACTAATCTGAAAACATATTTCATTTTTGAATATCGGCCAAAATCGACACTTTTGTAGTGAAAGGTAACATCAACCGGTCAAATCAGCAAATTAGCACTGTATGTATTGTGTAATATAAAGACGTCAAGTTTAAAGTGACCTATTTGAAAGAAGCCATCAGATATTAATTTTTTTTTCAAACATAGCGAATAAAGACTAATAGGCACTTAATCCTAGACGTCCGAAACACACATATCAATGAGCATAGAACACAAAATATGTAACAGGAGGATCAGGTGTATGTGCGTTACCGTCCCACTTGTTTTGACGAAATTGTGTTGTCTTGAAAACATAGTACATGTGCTCTGTTATCAGGACTAGTGTTGGGTCTTAACCTAGGCTTACGACATCCTCGGGTGGGGGGCACGTGTACATGTTTGACAGAACCCACTAACTGTTAGGATGTAATTATAAAAATAAACACGCTCTATAGATATAAAGTACAGTAGACGGTGATACTTGTTACTCCTGTACAAAGAGGCCTTTTGTAGTCTCTATATTTCACAAAATTGTTGAAGTTGGATTCTTTGTCATCTTGAACTTGCATAGTTACATGTAAAGATAGTTAATTTACGTTGAGTGCACGTTTCCGTAACCTTTACGGATAGCCCTAACATTCCGTAATATTGTACAAGGTTTACTGGAGACTTTCCGCAGCCTTTATGGGTGCAGAATTACTGGAGCCTTCATGAATACTGCTTAACGTAAAAAATTATTCGATCTTAAACATTTGTGAGGGTTTCTAAATGTTTTTAATCTAGTAAACGCGTCTTTAACTTGCAATGCGAGTTGCACTTTCTGGACATACAACCAATGGATCAGCTGCAAATTCAGTCCCAGACCAATTGGGAATAACAAAGTGTAAACAAGACACGTGTATGTTTTTCAGATAATCTTGCCTCCAATAAAATCACAGTTCTTCAGCCTCCAGATAATAATCAGTTTTCCGACGTTGTAACTGATGGCGAAAGAACGACAAGTTCATGTTTAAGGACCAGCGGGAACGTATCATGGTTGCAAATTAATTTGAGTAGTTTAACTGTAATAACAGCTATACACATAACCTATAAAAACGACGGTAAGACATTTTGTATCTATTTATTATTGGTGTCTTAACGAGTAACAATAGATGACAATAAGAATAGTATTATTGTTTAAAAATATCCGCTCACAGCACTCTGCTAGTATGATTTAAACTGTTTAATTTATTGCAGTTTGTAGTTTTATGCTCCATCAAAACATTAACATAAGGACAAGTTTATATGGCAGATAATTAAATACCATTCAGAACGTAACACATGACTATCTTGTACAACCATGTATTAATAATTATTAAACTCGAATAGACTTAGAAAACAATTCCTAGAACAATCCACAAAAAATATTCTACTTAATTATTCTGCATCTCGGTCGTTTGCGATAGAACTAAATTAATATTTGTGATTTTAACGGTGTTAAACGCCACTTTCAGGATTTTTTTTTAGGCTTTATTATAGCGTCCGGTTTTTGAAATCGGAAGAAAACGGATGTCCCGCAAAAACACCCAACCTTTGGTAGAAAAACTAGCATTCCATGTCAATTGAGAGTGGAGTCGAGTACAACCTGAGACTCGAACCCGGAAACTTTCTCTGTCGCGTGATCAATATCAGCTAACTACCTTAATAACTTGGCCACCGAGTCCACTAAGGGAAGATAAGAATTATTTAGTATAACATGGCAATAAAATTGTATTGTAAGTATTGTGCGACGTTAACAAAACAGAATATAGCATGAAATAAATTCAAATAAAACTAATTTTATGCAGTTTGCCTCAAATTATATCTGTTTATGTAGGCCCGTGAGATAAATTAATGTTTGTATAACGTTTTAGATTACGACCTAGAAATCGTTTTAATTCTCGTTTTTATAGATACAGTAAAACTTCATTCGGAAGGTCATGATATACATGTAACAAATACAAGTGGATTATGGACAGGTGGTGTACAATTAATCTTGAAAGTGTCAAATGGATTTCCTTATATTATCTACGACATCAATCCTGTTATTGGCCAGTATTTTATTTATGTTCCAAAAGTTACTAATGGCATTGATTATACTAATATATGTGAAATCGAAGTAATAGGTAAGTACTTCCTTTTCAACTGTTAAATTTTTGACAATACGGTGGTAATGGTGAAAACCAACAACCTTTAGACTGCAATGACACAATATGTTTTTCGTTTTGATGACTGGTGTATACAAAAGTTGTCAATCATTAATTACTAGTGTGTGTGCCTTTAGATGATCGAATCCCTATGGTTACTTTGAAAATCGCAAATGCTCCATTAAAAATATACTAGGTAACAGTTTAAGTTTTCCCTATGTAAAAATAAACGGTGTCGAACAGGAAGTGGCTTTGTTTTTGGTAATACAACCGGAGATGACGTTTCAAGCTAAAGTCGACTTTTGAAAGAGCATACATATGTTGTACTGAATCTAAACATGTATGGTTGCTAGGTTGTTTATTGACAAGAAAAAAAATGTTTCAAAATAAGACATAACTGCTGACATTTTCAAGTAGATGTTAAACAACAGAATCGGAAGTGACATTTTTCCCAATGCAGAAATATATGTTTGATAGGCGCTTGAACAAAGGGAAATTTTGTTAACATGGTAAGATCTTTCGTATATATGCCATGAAAGTAATAGTTATAATTGCTTATTTAATCTGTGCTTTCAGGATGTCCATATAATAAATATGGATTACAATGCAACAAAACTTGTCCAGTAAATTGTGGTGGACCATGTCACCCAGAAACAGGAGAGTGTATATTTGGATGTAAAGATGGTTGGCTCGATAGCAAGTTCTGTGAAAAACGTACGTAAAATCTGAATTTAATTACTTTATAATATATACTTAAATTAATGGAAAATATGTCATAAAATATTGTTGCTTAATTAATAACACATCATAAATTTGTATGTTTTGTGGGTCATAATGAATAGTCGTGTTCCTGTCACTTTTGCAGCATGTACCAGTCCTTACTTTGGAAATACATGTTTGCACAAATGCTACTGTTTGAATGGTACTTTGTGTAATCACGTGAATGGAACATGTCCACTTGCTGCCTGTGAGAAAGGTTGGGAATCACACAGTTGTAATAGAGGTATTTAAACGACAAGTTTAGCTTTTCTAAAAAGCTAACCGTCTCTTAGCTGCATTACAAATTTTATGGATTTTTTAAAGTATCTGGTTTTCTTGTAATTTGTATGTAGGGTAGATAAACAATGTACATGTACCTTGTAAGGACATTGTTTACGCTAAACTATTATCCGATAGTGCTTGAGAGATTTAAATGCCTGTCGTCATGTCACACGTGCTTTTTAAAAAAATAATTAAGCAAAAGTTGACTCCCTAAACAAATGTTTAAAATGAGCGGTAAAAATATGTTTTGTTAAATTTGCATCAATATCAGAACGAAAATAAAGATACAGAACATATATTTTTTTCATAACCCAAACAGCTTTAAAAAGTAGGGAGATTTTGGTACAATGTTTACTTTTTAATTGTTCACTGAATGAAATAGAAGTCAATATGTGGAACGTAACATTACTACACTAAAATGCTGATTAACGAAAATAAAGATATAGAACATATAATTTTTTTCAAAACAGCTTTATAAAGAAGGGAAATTTTGGTACAATGTTTACCTTATAATTGTTCACTGACCAATGCATTGAATGAAATAGAAGTCAATATGTGGAACGTAACATTACTACACTAAAATACCGATTACAACCCCGATTCAACCTAAGAATATATCGAAATTTCAGTACACATACTAGTGCAATCCTGACGTAAACCAATGAAATAACAAAAATATTTATAGATTTAGTAAACCACCCAATCAAGTAACAGAGAGTCATTTACTCCGAAGACTGATCGTCCATTTGACTATGTATACCGTCTCCCCTGGGAGACGGTAATACACATGAAAATATGTCCGTGTAAAATAACTCAGAGAAAACCAACTCATATTTTCGTAACATATAAGTTTATGTTAACGTATAATAAAGATGAATTTGGCGTGAATTCGATAATAAAATTTTTACCATTAAGTTTGGGGACGATTCATAATAATAATAAATTATAATAAATAGAAATCTATTTGACTAATGTTCTTTATAAATTCATATAGTAATTATATTATATAACATAGCTTAATTACTAAAAGCGGAATATCTGTTTTCCGGATTTAGTTTTGGTTCTGTTACGGTTTTGTTTTCATTATCGTAAATTATACAATTTTGACAGTAGAAGATATGCTTACAATAAATCTCACAATCTCACTAAAAGAGGTTACAATTGTACCAAACATAGCAACCAATCATTTTATAGCAATAATTGTTCTTGACGAATCGGAAATGCAAAAAATCAAATAACGCAAGAATTAAATTTCATATTACAATTGTCTAAATAAGAACAGTGTGCTTACCGTTAATAATATACTTGTTAATTCTATATGCATTATAAAACATATATCTTTGATTAATAAGCAGCAATTTTGCAAAGGGATATAATATAAAAGATATATTTTATATAGACATTATAGAAAAAATAATATTTTCTATAATTTAAAAATAACAGTTAGGCTTCTCCATGCCCTTTTCAGTTGTATTAAAGTTTACATTAAAAGAAACTATACGAGAAAATATTGCATATTTTTACATACTTTAATTTTAATTTCCCCTATAAATTCCACGTAAAAATGACGTCAAAAGTAATCTTTGAAGAACAACTACTTTTTTGGTAAAACAGCATCATTTATAAATCAAAATATTTTTAGAAATATCTATCCTTAAATGTTTGAACATCGAGCTAACTTAATGTATCTATGTCAAAGGTTAAAAATGTATACCTTTTTTCCTATAGCAATAAAGTCTTGTTTTGATGCTTAAAACTCTAAAAGGTTATTATTATGAAATAAATTTTAACAAATTCATTTTTTGTTGTTTCATAATAAGGTTTTCTTCGTCTAGGTGTCAAAACCATAAAAATATTGCCACTTCTTTGAACAACTTGTCAAACCATCTCATAAAATATTGACCTGCTGCCAGGTACAAATGTTTATGTAAACGCGGATTAAATAAGTGTGTAACAATTATATATATTTTCTGGTACAAAGACAACATAGACTGTTAGGAAAAGCAACGTCCTGTTTTATATATTGATGCCTTCTTCTTATAAAACAGTCCCTAAACACTACTTCTGTTGTCATGATATCATTTGCGATAAAAAAGTATCTTCTGTTGTAATAAAGAAATATAAACGTTATAAAGAAATATAAACGTTACGGTAAATTACCATCTGTGTAAGAGCAGGTGAAAATGATTACTATTAAATAACTGCAATGCAACTGGCTACAACATATTGTATGTGTTTATACTATAACTTATTTTCAAATTTAAGAATTAACACTTACATTGGGTATGAATAACAAAGTAATGGGGGAGTGCATAATACATTTTTATACCATTTATTGAGAGTAACGAATCTTTATTCTTAAGAATAAAATTATCTGACTTAAGTTGATCTTTGAAACGATATAAGAAAAAGCTTATTCGTCCTATAATAAGAAAGTGTACTTTAAACACCATTCTCGTGAACGGGAAGAATTATCTATTATAATTGAGTGAAATAATTTTCGCATCAATTGGTATGAATTATTTTAGAATGCAGTCTAGGGTACTTCGGTTTTAACTGTAATGAATCGTGTAATGGTTGTTTGTCTAACTCCTGTGACAGAGAATTTGGAGTCTGTACAAATACTTCCGGTTGCAAACCTGGATGGTATTCTGGACATTCGAAATGTGATAAAGGTACTTTGTAATATCTGGATATTCATAAACCTCCAATTTATCAAGATAACTACTAAAATAACAAACGCTAAAATAGTCTTTTTCTATGTTGTTAAAATCAACAACCATCTTTTAAAAATAAAGCAAGGGGAAAATCGTAAGCTGTTATTTCCTTAATGCAAACATCGTTATAAATTTCTAACCAGAAAAAGGTCAAATGGGTAAATCCGTATACTTTTTTGCTTTGAGATGGAAACATATCCGCAGTTTTGCAAAGGAGTCCAACTGATACACTAGCTGTGTGTATTTTGATTGTGTTAACTCTGCAGTCTAAAAAATAAAACTTAATATACAAAAGATGTACACTCCGCAATGAAATGATAAAATTAAAGTATTCTCGTAACATTATCCAATTTCTTTGTTACAGTTAAAAAAATATGTGTGGAAACAAAATCTGCATACCATTTAATATTAAACTCGTCGACTGCAATTGATTATATATAGAAATTATTTGTGTCATTTATGTTCGACAGCATGTCCTGATGGATATTTCGGGGACTGTAAATCAAGATGTAACTGCCTGAAAGGAGCGTGTAACAAAACTACAGGAACTTGCCCGGGCTTAAATTGTCAAAAAGGATGGATGGGTGAAACGTGTGGAAAAGGTAATAACACAATCTAATATAAAGTACAAGGCAGATGGCATAATATTGAATAACTTTTGTGTTTATTAATATACATTTATTGACTTCGATATAGGTTAATACCTGGTTTTATCAACCCTGAAAAAATTATATCCACCGAGCCAACGGCGAGTGTGGATATTATTTTTGAGGGTTGATAAAACCAGGTATTAACCTATATAAAAGTCGATGAATGTTTTATTATATGACTATTTTTACTTTTACACTGGAAGTCTTTAATAAAAAAGGATAACAATAAAAATTTATTTCAACATAACAACAGTAGGCTATCGCATTTTAAATTTAAATATTCACATTTTCCAATTAAAAATTTATAGTAATATTAGAGCAATTATGAAAAATTGGCAAAAACAGTTCCTGTTCATTGACAGTTGCAGAACTGGTCTGCTGCTCGTCAGCCATTTTAAACCAATGTCCACAAAAAGAATGTTTCAAAAGAATGATTTTGATTGGCTGATGTTTTTAATTCAACCAATCAAATTAATGGTTGTTTCTCCATTGTTGAATTCTATTTTTAACTACTGAAAAGTGATAAATATTCTATTTTTAGCTACTCAAAAGTCAAAACTTTTATATCAGTCTATTTTTATCTACTTTGAGGTTAACACACTGTCTGCATAATACTTTTCATGATACCCTGGGCCAATCAAAATTAAGATAAATGTTAGTCATATAATAAAATGCATTGTATGCTCAACAAAGGCTATTAATGTTATTCTATCTGTTTAGAATGTAACAATGGCACCTATGGTATAAATTGTGCAAACAGTTGTAATAACTGCAGAAACCATTCATGTGATAGATTTGAAGGAAATTGTGCGTTTAGATGTACAGATGGATTTCATGGACATCAATGTCAATTGCGAGGTAAAATACAAATCGACCAGTAATCTTATATCAATATTGCAGTGGATGGACAAAATGATGTAATTATTCGCACCTTTATCATATGTAATATACCAGAATTACAATCAAAAACTTGTATATAATAGGGCGTCATAAATTTTATTTTAAGTCCCAACCTACAAGTTCTGATTTGGGGCCTCGTTGGCCGAGTAGTTAAGGTATTTCGTATACTATTGATCACGTGGTATTTCAAAACTGAGATTGCGGGTTCGATTCTCACTGCAGTAAGGGTGTACTCGACTCCAATCTTAATTGACAGTTTTCCTACCGAAGTCGGGGGTTTTCTCCTGGTACTCCGGCTTCCTCCCAAATAAAAACTGAACGCCATGATACAACTGAAAAATTGCGGAAAGTGGGGTTAAACAATATTCAAACAAACAAAAAAAATTTCATACAAATGGAAGTTATAATTGAAAACTAGCCTTTAAAATAAGAGTTTTGAGACGATATAATATACGGCACTTACTTTTTATTCTTAGTCCCTTCATAGAAGTGAATCTGATGTTTACTGGTTACCTAGAAATAAAATTATGCAGCAAAATATTGGGGCACCGTGTTAAATTGAAAGCTGTTTCATACTACTATTCGAGTTTTTTTAATCTTGTTCAAGTTTTTATTTCAAACGTTTTTGACAATCTAGCTCATTTTGTTGTTTCTATAACTTTCTGGACATGTCTATATGTTACTGTTCACAAATATATGCTTGTCATTTTTTTTAATTTACGTACCTTTTTACAATAAAAATATTCAGAAATCTTAACAAAATTGAATTGTTCCAGTTTAAAATGTTCAGTTGAGCGTATATAACGTCGGAATTATAATAGTGACGTCACATCATGCTCTCTGCTTATTAAAACTCTAGCTACTCTTAAAGCGTATAAGGGGACGCCATATTAGAACATTTATTCATTTTAATATTTTGTAGTTTCATCTATTACAGAAGAAAAATATCAAAATGATTTGATATATGCATCCTCGGGAACATTTATTGTTACAGCTGTTTTGTGTATCACAATTTTTCTTCTAATTCTTTGGAGGTAATAAAACATAATAAGCATTCAAACAGATTATTGGCAAAAACAAAAAGATGACACGTAAGCAAGGCATCCAATCAAGCTTTCAGAAATGGATTGTTATATGTATATGTAAATTCATTGATACCGAAAAGTTGTTGTTTGTTGTTATAAAAATACTATAGATATATATAATAACCAATCCGAGTGAATCTACAATTAATTGTTCACCAATTAAATCTGTTTTGTTGCAAGACACAGAAGGAATTGGACATCGGAAATCGAATTTTTGATTGGTCGATCGAATATGTTACATTATTATGAAAACAAATATGTCACGTTTTAAGAAGTTTAGGATAAATAAATAAATAAATGAAAGAGAGATCAATTTGAAACTTACCAAAATCTGTTTAAATGCGTCAGCAAATAAAACTTCTTCACCGACGTTTAGAAGAATTATAAATGGCCTTTTCATAACCTAATGTTAGCGCATACTGTACCTGACTTTATATTCTTCCCTGCAATACTTGGAATATTTTTTCTACTGAGAAAATTATGTTATATTGTATACAACGTAGAAATTAAATCAAAGCGAGCGTTCAATGCTTTCTCAATTAATGCAAAAATGCGCAATTAACATTTAAATGGTTTTTTTGGATAAACGTACGGATTCGAGTGCCTAATCATTTATTATAACAAATTCTTTACTTCTTAGATAATGCTTTTTACAAACATGTTTAATTTCTGTTATCTCATAATTTAAGATCAGTTGGCTTTCTCCCTTCATTGACTAATGTCTACATGATAATTGTGTTACTATAGACTGATCTACGGCAATCTACTCATTTTCACAAGAATGATTCTGTCTTTTATTTTCAATGTTGATCCTTCCTGTCTTTTGACATCTCATTGATAGCGCTGGTTGATATTTACAAAGCTGCTTAGTTGGTGTCGTGTTTGCATTATCATATATTTAATATAGCTGAAATACTTTTGCGCTCAACCTTTATCCTCACATAATGAGCCGAGCCAATCAGCCAATAATTTGTGCACATTACATGATATTTTCTTAATTTCATGAATATATGATGCCCTTTTTTATTGGTTGCTACCACTTCCGTAAATTAATAAAATAAGTGATAACATTCCCAATTTCATAGCATAGCGAGAACTGTGAGGTTCCAACGATGTACTTACCTGAACGTATATTTTTAATAGATACTTATATGTACAGGGAGCAATTAAAATGAGCTTCAATAAATGTACTGTATATGAAAAAAAACAAGATATCATTATTATAATAAAATCGGAAATTGTTAGATTGGCTCATTCGAAATTATCAATTATCTTTTCAGTCAATAAGCATGAATTTTTATTTGTAAGTGTAATGATGATATATCTAAAATAGATAAAGTTAGTTCATAAACTTTTCATTATAAATGGTCAAATAATACATTTAACGTTGTGCATGTAAAATCGTATAAACGATTTATTTCTCGAATGTTTTTGTTTTTGCTACATTTATGTTTCAGATTAAGACGTTACCACAAAAAAACTACACATCAGACAAACAGAGGGCTTTATGAAAATCAGACTTTCAATAAGTATTTTCGTTACGTTTACAATTAAAAATTGTAAAAAAATAACACGCACACAAATATTACGTCTACAAAAATATGAAAATGCCAGAATTTTTTTAACGGCATGCGTGCATTGTTTCAAAAGTGTACACATGTGAATAGTAATTAACTAAGGAGCCGTTAAGAAATGTATGATGTAAACAAAAATAAACCGAAGACGTAAACAGCAATAGGGACAATAGTATAATAATTGGAAGTTAGTACCCTATATCTTTTATGTGTAAACCAATATGATTATGTAAAAACTACTGTTGATACTTAGATAAATAGAGAACACAGTCGTCAAAAGATGGGAGAACATAATTAAATCAGTAAAATTGTAATTTTCCAGGTAAAGGCAATATTGAAACCCACTACAATGAATTCACTGCTGTGTCGAATGAGCCAACGTATGACGTAATTGAGTACTGATTCAAATGCGGTGCAACAAGGTAATATGAATAGTTAAATATAGATCACACGTGCGTTTTATAAAATTATTGCCAATCATTACAAAATAATGAAAAATTACCAAGAAAACTATGTTGTAACCGATTATGCTTAACCAGTCTATACTCACTCTAATGTTTTTCTTCCAGGTCGTCTACAGATTGAAAATATTTTTTAGTACGTCAATGGTTATTGTTATCCGGTTTGGACAGAATTCAAAGCAAAGTACGTTTGCAAATGTTCAGCATGCAACATTGCAGTTAAATAACGAGCCAAATGGATTAAACAAAGTCATGTGAGATAAAAACAAACTTTGACAGTTTCCTCAGTGTGCAAACGGGTTTTTGCTTTTGATTTTGCATTTATCTTACTCACCCCCATATACACAATTTTCCTACCTTTAATTCACTATAGAAGCGTAACAGACAAAACCTTTAACGGTAAATATTTTTATTTAATAAACAACATATTACATTTCCATTTTTTATATTTCCTTTATAGATAATGTTTGTGGTTTTATGCCTATGTGGTTTTCAACATAAAAACTATAATAGAAAGTTCTAAACTGTTAACAGCAAAACGCCTTATTACACGTCTTGCCGTTTAGTTGTTTTTTTTTTTGGTGCTGCAGTCCAAATTTTTTCCGACGCTTTAAAGGAGTTATTGCCCATCAATGATTATGTGTGTCCTATTTCACATTTTTGGCTTCGGAACAGTTAAAAAAGGACCGAAAAAGCATAAATATTGGTAAAGCAAGACAATATCTAAAGTTGAGATAAACTGAGATTCCAATGAGTGCCAACTGTGTTCCCCGTCTTGCTGACTTGTTTCCCTATACGTACGAGGCGGAATGTATACAAGGGCTTCTTAAAAACATCATCAAAAGGTTACCTCTCTCCTTCATGTTATTTATATATAAATTACTTGTTTTTAGTGTAAAATTCGGTGACTATGTTTATCTTATCTGCCTCGTTGAACTTGAAATTAAGGAAACCACAAAGACAGTTTCTAGTTAAAAGCTACTTAACCATTAGTTCATGAGTCCCCATTATGACTTAGTAGACGATAACGGAATATGTGTCATAAACGACCATTGCTTTGTTTTGTTTGTCGTAATCAGTTTCTCTCCTTCTTACTGGATTATGATTACCTCCAGATATGACTATTGGATTTTAAACTGACTGACACGATGGATACCATATGTGAAGCCTGAGTTGTTTACATTTCGGAGAACCTGGACTCACCCCCGGGGTTTGTGTCATTCAGTTTTTGCAATGTTTTGTGCAACTGTTTCTTTTGTTGTCCCTTTTTGTTTGACCATGGTTTTGCCTGTTCCTGACTTATTGTATAATGAAAACTCCACTGTATCTTTGATTCTTTGGTTCTTAATTAGATTTATGAAAGGTTTATGCAGTATTTTGTGGCAGAATATGATGTGTCATGTCATACATCATATGTGCATTCATATAATGTCTGGAAACAATGTAACTCGCGAATCTTTCACATGTTATGAACTAGTATATTTATAAGGAAGCAGGCACTTAAATATAGTCTTTCGGTTAGAAACATTACGGTTTGTTCCCACATTTCACTTAAAGATCAAACCCACCTCATAACGGAACAACCTAACATCCATCAAAATGGACTCTGTTACTACTATATAAGGAGATAGTATCTCGGTAACTTTGGCATTTTTATTGTGGCAATTGTTTGATACAAACATAGGAAAGATTCTTTATTGAATATTGGTTGAGATGGGTATTGTTACAGATGAATAAATCTTATTCTAATACACAGTAACATATAACATAGTGCAGTAATTCCTGCATAAGGTATGCACTGTATATATATTAGATAGCTGTAGTTGGTTAGCCATTAAATATCTGAACACCGTTGATATAAAAGAGTGAGAGGGCGTTAGGTAGCATTGATTATAAAAAAATATTTATTTTTTGAAGGCGTCGCAACAGAATATTTTTTTTCATTATTAGCATTATTTTATATAGCAGAAATCCTTCAGAATATTTTTTTTCTTACCCTCTGCTTCCAAAATATTTTTTTTATCAAAAATCATTTTCAAAATATTTTTTTAGGAAAAACCAAGCCCCCCCCCCTGCAAGTTAAATGGTCGGTCCCTTAATTATAACTGATTTGATTATGTGTTTTTTTCATTCTGAAATATACGAAAGTTTATTGACAAACACAAATGGAGTCATGTGCAGACAGAGTTCAAGTAAACAGATTGTAGCTAAAATAAGTGCAATACTAAGTCCATACCCGGCAAAAAGGGCCATGATTTCGTCAGAAATCATTGTACATAAACTCTAAAACTTGATCTGCTACTAATGAGTGGCTTGCATACAAACCAACATCAGCCCAATATCTACAAAAATTTAGAAAAAAGTCCGAAGAGCTGTTATTTTAAGACATGTTCTTGCCCAGGGGCCATTATTTTGTTAACTTGATTCGTAATATAACTGATGATGGCTGACGTGCATGCATAATAGCAGCTTAGTACCCGGAAGCGTTTAAAGACAAGTTCGGAAAACTGTAATTTCTTCAAAACATCTGATCGGAGCGATATTATAACTTGACTTGTAGCTCATAATACTCACATATCAAAAATCAGCTTGAAATATACAAGCGTTTTTTTTTAACTTTGTACGCCATGTGCCATAATTTCGTTAACATTCATTGGCCCGGAACAATATTCCCACTCGATCTGTAACTTATCATGGTTACCTCAATACCAAATATCGGCTCAATATCTGCAAGCTTTTTGAAAAAAGTTGCGAAAACATCTTTGTGTGTGACAGGCGGACGAACTGACGGAGTGCAAACATTAAGTCTCTTTCGGCCAAGCCGGTAGGAGACTAATAACATATATGAAGACATCCTTTAAATGACGAACGAAATAGCTGATGTTCGTATCCGTCTTCATTCTAAATATTTCCCAAGTATTACTTTTTTTAATGATGTTCAACTGTATATTTAGAGGTTTACTAGATTGCAGGCCATGTACAAACACCAGTCTTAATTCACATCTGCAGTCAAAAGAAAATGACTAATACTTTATAAACATGGTCATTTTATTTATTTCATTCAAGGATCGTATATTATAATAGAAGCTGATACAAATCTTTGAGACTGTATATTTTACAATACTTTGTTCAGGATATAAAAACTATGAGTCGTATACATGATTGCTGAAATGATTAACCATGCACTATTATTAATACATAACTTGTCATTAAATGGGCAAAGTACATCAGTCAGCAGACTTACTCAACGGTATCTTTCGTTACAGTATGAAATTTTATATTTTGAATGTGCCAATATAGAAAGTAATAACGTCATAAGAAGCCTTTTCTGCATACTTTTGTGAATGGATTAATCTTTCATTGTTGACAAAAGTTTCAACTGCGGTTGAACTAAGATATAAATTTCCGTGAACCCGTCGTAAATAATAAAATAATAATAATATTGGCTCACCAAACAGACGGGAAAATGTCAACAGTTCAAGTTTTATACAGGGCACAGGGGTCTGCAGTAAATTAAACGAGCGAACCAAGATAGATTTAGATTTTTGTTGATTCAACATTAATTAAGGTAATATAAACATTTCATGAAAGCATCTAACAGGTTGTTGTACTGCTCTTGCAAATGAAAAAGAAATCTTTGCAGAATGTGTTGACTAAAATGTTTCAAAATCTTACAATTACAACTTTATATCATTGGTCGGACGGTCTACAGAAGCAATAGAACATAATTAAATACGTTGATATTGTACCACATTTGTAGTGAAATTTTTTTTAAATAACAAAAGCGTATCAAGAAAATATATCATTTTGCAGAACGTCTTAATTTATGCATGAGCTTACAGACAAAAAAATATACACGTGTAACCACTATTGACCAAATCAGAACACAACAAAGTATTTAGTACTGTACTTAATGTAGGGTACACAATCTGGTCACCTGTTACTGGTACACATTTACTACTGTTATACCTATACTTAAGATATGTCTATGTTAGAATAATTGTTGTATAGTTGATGGAGCAAATTAGAATGACGACGGCAGGCATGTACATGTAGTTTTTTGTTTAGGTTTTCTTCCTGATAGATCACCAGCTTTAGTGATGCTTTTCCACACGTGGTTTAATACGGATGTGTAATTTGTTGCGTTCATAAGGCTGTCCTTTGAATGAAAATTGTGATTACGTTTTTTTAATTATATGAAATCTTAATATAAAATGACTTTAAGGTTCTTTTGCGCGTTGAGGTCGGCGATGATCAAATTATCTATATGCATAAACTGGACAACGCGTTGTGTCATTAGGATTTTTTTAATTCAAAATCTCTCCTCTTTATATTACATGTTGGGGGCCTCGGTGGCCGAGCGGTCAAGGTAGTTCGTCTACTATTGATCACGTGGTCTGTCAACACTGAGATTGCGGGTTCGATTCTCACTGCGGGCAGGGTGTACTCGACTCCAATCTTAATTGACAAGGATTGCCAGGTCGGGGGTTTTCTCCGGGTACTCCGGCTTCCTCCCCAATAAAAACTGGACGCCATAATATAGCTGACAAAATTGCTGAAAGTGGCGTTAAACACCATCAAACAAACAAAACAAACATATTACATGTTAACTGTTATACTACATCCAGAAAAGATTGTACTATTCAACCACAATTAATTTAAGACTGCTTTAGGGGAATGAGTTCCGATTATTCCCTTTTCTTGCATTTTTTTTCTTCAAGTTTTCCGCCTTTCCCTTATGGATTTAGTTCAATTTATAATATTAAACTCTAAGATATCTGATATGATGTTAAAGTGTCAGCTTCATATTCTGCCTTTCTAAAAAAAAGAATTATTATTATTAAGTTGTCTTTTGCATCTAAAAGTTATAGTTGTACATTTTCTGTGCTTAAACTGGATGCAACGAAACTATTAAAATATGTCATCACTGTTTTGATTTTGCTTTTGATGTTTTTATTGCTCATTTCTTCTAAAACTTGTTTTTCATCAAATACACCGACACATGTAGCGGCTTTAGATTTCTTTAACTACTAGGCACCATTTTCATGTTATTTTCTTGTGAATTATGACTTGGTTTGATTTTGTAAGCTCCACAGAGGCGATACTATCTTCCGTAATAACTTGAAAAACGTCGGCGGTCTCAGTTACATTAAGTTGATAATTGATGCCCACGCTCATTGTGTATATTGCCAGCAAGCAAATCAATGCTTTCGTCCCTGTATTTGTTGTTTTTTATATTTGTTTTTTTTTTTTGTTTACGGAAAGCAGAAGACACAGTGTCTATAGCTAGTTTTATAATTTATTGTTTTAAAATATTTATTATGTGGTGTTTTATGTTTTTTTTACGCATTAAATATTTTAGTATATTTTTTATATTTTTTATGCAAACAATTTTAAACATGTTAAACTCTCAAATTTATTTTTATGCACGTCATATTGGTTCTTTTGACCAAAACAAACATCTGTAACAACCCGTTTTGCAATCAACTTCTGATGTTGAAAAATATGATAAAAAAGAGGATATATACTTTTATCGGTAATTTGTTACAATTTCCTGTGATCTTTACTACCAATAAAATTAGCATCAATGCTCAGTAGAACAACGACTAGTGATACTAGAAATTATCAGCTGTTGGTCATTTGTCATGCGCGAACACATTGCGGAAGAATCTGCCTTACTTTTTGACCAATCGTGCATCACTGCACGTGTCATTTCGTTAATTCAGATCAAGGAGAAATATTGTGTAATTTTATAATGCTTTAAATACATTTACAGTTATGGATTGTACGGATGTAATTGTAACATTAAAGTTATCTTCATCCTCCTTTTGTTCTCCATACAAAAACATCCTATAGAAAGGCAAAGTGTCGCAGAAAAACCAGCCAATCTCGAACAAGTAACCGGGACACCTTATCAAATGAAACTGAATCGAGTGCGCTGTTTGCTTTAATCGTACAAAGTTAACATTTATTTGGAAAAAAAATAATTCAATATGTCCTGGCCTTAGTTTTATAAAACTTCTCATATTGAGATTTTCCTCAAATCCTTAAGTTTTTTACTCAAATTTGAATTTTCCAGCAATCTTATTAGTCAATATTTGAATTGAGGATGAGTTGAGGAAATCCTAAAATTTGAGATGCTTTATGAAACCGGGCCCAGAGCAGCAGTTGTAGGTATAATGTATAGTTTATATAAATAATACTTTGTTTGGCAGTTTTGGTGTCTCCGTAAACGGAAATTTTAGGCAATACACGGTTAAACTTCATGGTTGATAAAACAAATACACAAATCCCCTCTTTTACAAACGAGTTAACGATTTGATCGTTTGTGCATCGTCGTACATTGTGCGTATAACATTCGAATATGGTTAAACGTAAGTTGTTTATGCATAGAAAAACGTATATTATTAAATAATACCTAATTTAAAATATGCATCGTTAATATTGATTACTGACTGAACCGTAATATAAAAGGTTCATAACTTTTTGAGGCCAATACAGAAAGACCAGCGATAAGGACTGTTAGAGCTATTTAATAAAAAGTTACTAACTGGCGTCTGTATTGGCCATGTATAGATTCTCGGTCACCTGTATTGGACTTCTACACTTCGGGTCTCGGGATATATCCTGCCAACCTCGAATCTATACCAAGGCTAATACATATTCAGCCAGTAAGTAACACTATAGTATGGTTTCTTCTGCGTGCGTAATATGGTTTATCGTTTATTTTATCGTATATAGTGACGCATTTCGGTTGACGTTATCGAATTTAAATGATACATCGTTTCGCACAGCGTTTTACAAATGAAATTTAATATAGGTCATATAGGATTAAACACCGTTTTCAACAAGACCAACTCACTCACAAACATAAAAGTCCTTCGGACTGTTGATATACCGATAAATCCATTGAAAACGGTGTTTAATCCTTATAATTCTTTAAAATTGCATTAAGGAATTAATTTATCTAACGTGTTTTTCAACTTCACATTTCTTGTGTGTTTGGTAGCGGGATTGACTGAACGTATGAATATTTTGTTTATGTTTACGTACGACTATTCCATAAACCATTTTCTGATTTAAATAAACACAATTAAGTTTTATATCAATCTATAACCTTATTTTCTGTATCGAACACAAGGAAAGTTTTAAATTTAACAAATTATTTATGATAATTCATCAAACAAATAATTTATAAGCTGATCGCTACTTTCGATATTGAAAGCCGCCATCTTTGTATACGTTGGTTACGGTAAAAATAGTTCGGTCAACGTCATTTATCCAAAAATAAATTAAGTCAACTTCATTTATCAAAAAATAAATTTCGTTGAAAACCTCTACCGGAAGTAATCTCAACCAATGAAATGAACGTGTTTCTAAATATGCAAATCATATTAGAATTATTTAATATTAAATTTCATTTGTAAAACGCTGTGCGAAACGATGTATCATTTAAACGATAACGTCAACCGAAATGCGTCACTATATAACATAACCTTCGGACTTTTATTTGTTTGTGAGTGAGTTGGTCTTGTTGATATACCGATAAATCCATTGAAAACGGTGTTTAATCCTATAATAACAAATTTCTGAATGTCACAGGGTGAAAAAAATAAATTGCTGCATCGTTATTGTAAAAGGTTTTTACATCATAAAACGAAAGTAATCATAAAACGTAATTAATTAACTTATGAATGCATTTATATATATTTGAACAATGGAATTCGAAAATCAAACTTTAAAAAAAAAATTTACTGGTTCGAGTATACCATGAAAATTGTCCTTGCGCATATAAACCCGAGTAATAAATACACTTCAAAGGAATATGCACTTCATCTATTGCTTTATTAACAAAATTAACAATAATTCTCTAGTTCATCTGGTGACATATAAAACGCTCATTAGAAACTTAAATAGAGGACAGATTTTTAAAAGCGATACAAAGAACTGAAATGAAAAAAAGTATTTCGTATTTTTATTAAAGTATATAATTGTGCGCGCGGTCTTTTGATTATCTTTAAAAATATTTAGCGTGTATTAAAATATTTTATTGAAACGTAACTCGGATTATCGAATATATCAAAGGTTTTTATTGACTAAATCAAAAGTCAAAGTGTGTTACTTTAGGCACTGACCATTTAACTTGCAGGGTGGGGGGGGGGCCTTGGTTTTTTCCTATTTTGAAAATGATTTTTGATGAAAAATATATTTTGGAAGCAGAGGGTATGAAAAAAAATATTCTGAAAAAGGATTTCTGCTATATAAATTAATGCTAATAATGAAAAAAAATATTCTGTCGCGACGCTTACAAAAAATAAATATTTTTTCCCGCTCTGCGCGGAAAAAAATTTTCTGACCAAAATATAAAAACGAACGCCCCCCCCCCCCCTTCAAGTTAAATGGTCTGTCCCTTATGAAATCACATAAATAATGTGTCAGAATTCAAACTGAACGTTATCGTATCTAAATAACCGAAATTCATTTTATTAAGCACACAAAGCCCGACATGCATAATGTTGTTTTTAACTTTGACCTTAATGGACACTGCCGAAGGTCAAAGGGTTTCACGGGGTTCTCCTTTGACCTCCAAAATAAAAACTAGAAGATAGACGACTGAAATTTGTTGAAAGTGAAGAAATTACTAAAGCAAATACCCGATTAAATTTTCAACAAATCAATAAAAGCAACTCATGAAAGACTGCAGTGAAAAATAAATAAAGTAGAAATATTTGTATCAAAAACGTGTAAAACCTTTCAAAAGTACATTTTTTTCAAATAATTTAGAAGTAATTATTTCATTTTCTAATCAAGTTATACCGATTGGCTAGTAATTCTAGTAGTCCCAATATAGTTTAATTCTCTTGCTTATCATGTTTTATGCTTTACTTGATATTGTACGATTAAAAGCAAACGGTGTACTCGATTTGGTTGCATTCGATATAGTATTCCGACCGAAAGGTTTTTCTGGGGCACTTTGCATTCTCTGAAATAATTTAAATGATCTCTATTGCCTGTCAATGATGACAACTAGAAAATACAGCTTTACAACTTAGTACTTTGTGTGTAAAAAGTTCCACGGATACGTCCGGGGGTGGGTGGGGGCGAAGAGGTATTTATAAGACAATACACATAAATCCATAACTATAAATGTATTTATTACATTATTATATTACATAATATCAATCCTTGTTCTCGATGATCGCTGAAAAACACCGGATGGCGTCGTCCATTGTCTAATACACGTGTTCTTTGGTAAGTGAGGCAAGATTACCTGTAACCTAACAACATGCGTCCTTCTTCAAAATGGACATGTACAATTTTATTGTGTACACTAAATTAACAGATCCATTTAAACAACTGTAAATGCAGATAAGAAAACAAACATGACTTTATTGGTTTTTAAGGTCTTTCCTACTTCCAGTGGGAAGACCTTCTTGTTTTTGCTTTGATTAAAATTTCTGTTGTTTTTCCGCCAACTTTCAACACCAAACAGTTTAAAAAGTACCCGACATATCATCTTGGATCTTTCCCGACAAGTTTTGGGCACTGAAAGTCTATTCGGAATTCTCCATGTGAAGTCGAAACATTTTTCAATACGGGGTTATCTGCCCAAACACCGAAAAACTTGTTATCGCGTAATCTCTGAACTATAACAGATAGAACAAAACTGAAAAGTGAGAAATGTTATAGAACTTTTGAGACAACTTTATGACATAATTTAACTGAATATTTCTGACTAGCAGAGGAGAGCGGTATCCCTTGAATGTTTCAAAGACTCCGCTTATAACAAAAACACACAAACCGCAAGGCGAAATCACCTTAGGTCTTCACCATTTGTGGTCCTGTGACATGACAATCTCAAAGTCAATGTTCATGAGTAACCTTAGCCTTTGGCCTCAAATCGTGTTATCATTACAAATCAAAAACTATAAAAGACAGAAGAAAACAATAAATGGGAAAAATACTCCTCTCATCAAGACCCTCATTTAGTACATTTGGTTCGAACCATTTTCGAGTTACATCCCTTTATTCATTTCGGTGAATCGGGTTTTTGCTTCGAACTTGAAAAAGCTTTGAGATAATATAGTAAACATATGGTTTAATATGATCACCAAGTCAATGTCTTCAGTGTGAGCCCAATTTCAAAGGTCACGGGTAAAGGTCATACTATAGAAATAATGTAAGCATTATAAAAATTTCTAAGCTACCATTTTCATAACTCAAATCATTGCATTGTATCACACGTGGGGTTATAACTAATTTCAGGTACGGTTTACTGAGCTATTGCGCGATAATATAGTTCGATGTTTGCATTTACCGAAGTAAGTACTTTCTATCTGTAATATTGTTTTGATTATTTTTCAGGTGAAAAACAGTATGTTTTGTATTGCGAAATGTAATAATTTTGTTCTTTGCATTTGAATAAAAATATAATTCTGTTCATATATTCTTACGCGATCAAGCTTGGCTAGGTGAACGATCATATTGTTGTATTCATTACATTATGTGCACGTGATTATGTGTCATAACCATTTATTGTAAATGTGTTGAACAAATAAACATTTCATACTATTTCGTACTACATTAAATCTGCTCTCATCTGAATTTAATGATATAATTAACGCATTGTAAATATGTCCAATATTATATCATAAATGCACATTCAATCTGCTTTCATCTGAATTGTTAATTGTATAATTAACGCATTGTAAGTATGTCTAACAATAATGAACTTCTTGCTTCTGTTTTAATGGTGTATTAAACGGTGTGTTCACGTTTCTCCAACTTTTGATAATTAACTATAACAACATCCAATTAGGGGTGGGGATTAGGGGGCCATCAAAAGGATTGCTAAGATTTTTACCTGTAAAGTACTTTATTTTATAATTGAATATTTTCTTCATCATTTAGTTTCATTCTGCATTGAAAATTATTAAATAAAAAATATTTAAAATTCAATAACTTTCTTAATTTTTTTTCTAATTATTTCCTAATTTAAATGCAGATTTGTCAGCTTGTCTAAGTATTTATATTAGCTTGGCCAAAAAAAAGCTGTGAATTTCCAAATGATTAAGTAATTTATGCATCAAAGTAAGCTTGGTCAAACAGAAGCTGTGAAATTACAAATGATTAAGTATCAAAAATGTGATCTGACACACTGAACATCACTCATAAATGCTTTATAAACCACGAAACTTGAAATGGAGGTCAGTTAACTTAGTACACACAATGGAGAACGCAATGCTTGCAGTGAACTTTGTGCCAAACAAGTTCGGCAGAGTCAGGTTAGAATTGAATGGTTACCAGTTCATGGTTAAGACTACTAAAGGTGACAGAAGATACTGGAAATGTGTTGTTCCACTTTGTACTGCAACAGTAAACACAAATTTAGAGAACATCACCAAGCTAGGGAACCAACACTCACACCCACCAAGCACAGCAAAAGTAAAGGCACAGGCAGTACTCAACATCATCAAAGAAAGAAGCACCAAAGAGACCACACAAATACCAACCATATACGAAGAAGAGAGAGCAAAACTACGTTCAGCAGAATATATGGATGTCAACCCAGACCACGACGACGTGATTGCAGAACTACCATCATTTTATGAGAGTCGAGGAGCGTTCTACAGAGCAAGAAACAACGAGACACCAGTTCTTCCTACTACACGCACACAGATTCAACTAGAGGGCAAATGGACGCAACGCCGCACGCAGAGCCTTTCCAGCAACATCACTCAAGAGCTGCTTCTTCCACTACACACAATGCATCTGGCGGAAAGTACAGAAACTCGGGCTGGCCACCAACTACAAAGAGAATCATGACCTAAAACTCCTAGTAAGACGCGCAGCCGTACTCCCACTGATACCGACAGCACTAGTAGAAGATGTATGGTTCAACGCCTTAGAAGACGCAGAAGTTATACCCATGGACACCACCGACTTCGCAGACTACGTTACCACTCAATGGGTAGAGGGCCAAGACAGATACGAATGGAATCATTTCACCAACGAAGGACCACGCACCAACAACCACCTAGAAGGATGGCACAGCAAACTAAAGAAACTTGTAAGACACGCTCACCCCAACATATTCCAGCTGATAGAGATTCTGAAGAATACGCAGGCGAACACAGAGGCAAACGACATTCAAGTATCATCGGGAGCAACAACCAGACCAAAACAGAAGAAGTACAGAGACATCGACACAAGACTCAGCACACTCAAGCACAGATTCCTTGACCAACAGATGACAGTCCAAGACTACGCAGACCAAGCATCCTTTTGTATTCGCATGGAGCTTCGCCAGTAACTTTGCAGTGAAATGTATTCAGTGCTAATACATGTAATAGACAGTGCTTTCCAATGCTTTTTATTTCCTTATATTGTTATGTAAATATAAATATCTTGTTATGGAATACTAGTACAAAAATAAATACTTAATAAAATTATATTATAATTACAAAAAAAATATATGAACATTTTATGATGAGAAACAAAAATACTATTTATGAAAATAAAATAAAAAGAACTTTACACAGAAAAAAATAGACTCGAAATAAAACAAAGGAAACAAAATATTATCTTATATATGTATACTACTGAACAGGTAGCTATCCTTATGATAGCCCCCTAATCCCCACCCCTAATTGGATGTTGTTATAGTTAATTATCAAAAGTTGGAGAAACGTGAATAAACCTATTAAACAATTTTTCGTGATGTAAACAGTTAATATTCCATGGCTGCCTGTGCTGCTGCAGCTGATCATCATGATGTCCTAACAGTAAACACGATTTACACATGTACATCTTTGCAAAATAAAATAATACATAAATCAATGTATTTTTCGAATATTTTTAAAACAAACGAAAACCAGTCCTTTATCCCAATTCGGATTGCAGATTTAACAAACGGTACAAATGTAAATAATTGGGACAAAGATGGCGTTGATGAGGTCTCATTCCATCGTAAATGTTGCATTTTAAAGAAAAACATGTCGTCAAACTTTCAAGTCGAATATTTATTCAGTAAACACTGAAAGTCTCAATAAATTATTTCTTGTACAGAAAATGTATCAATGTCGATGTTTTGGAGACGGAAGGTTCACCCAATCTTGACATTTGAGTTTTGACCTTGCATACATTACTTTTAATAGTTGTGTACAGTACTGCTCAAATTTACCATGTCGCTTTCTTGCATCAAGTACTTTTGAGTTTATAAATAATCATTAAACACACCCGGAAAATATTCTTTTGATGATTTTTCTTATTAATAAATGGTTGTATTGTATGAAGACAGAAATATAGTCTCGATAAAAGTTGTTATTTGTTACAAAATATGTGGCCTTGTTTGCATGTCGCCAAAAACCTATTAATGTATGTAAGAAATTAAACTCCTGAACATAACTGAAATACTGCTCGCTGGACATATAGCAAACATCCATCCAAACAATCAATCTATTTTCTCTATAAAGCATGACCAATACACGTTTATTGACGTTCTTTTATTGGTTTTAGATTAAGATGAATCCAATTATCATCATTACAAATGCTTATCTATGTTTCATTTGAATTGTTGTCAGCAACGAATAAAACAGCGAAATTTATTGTGTCACGTTTAAGAAATTAAGGTCCGTAACACCGTTTGTGAGCGCTGAAACACTAAAGACATTTAAATAATGTGTCATAACTGCTAAAATACATTGAAAAGCACTTCAGAACATCATTAATATATTACTTATATTTAGCACCTAAAGGCAAAATAATTTAAAATGCAGTGCCTTTATTGTACGTAACATATAATGTACGTAATGTTAATGTATGTAACGGTAATTTACGTTACATTACATGTGATGTTATATATTATTTTCCATTACACTATTTATTGTAGATGAGTTTGAGCCAATAAAATTATTTATATTTGTATTTGTATTGTATTAATCTCTCATATATAATACAAAAAGGGTTCCTGTTTTAATCCTCCATTTACTTTAATTGAGTTTCCCCGATATGGTTCAACCATATCTTCTCTTGTTAAAATCAGGATAATGTCACGGCCTTTACCCGTGACCTACTGAAATATGTCATTTTAAAACAGGAAGTACGGCTACAAAAGCCCTTGACAACCTTTATTGATTAAGTTGGGACCACAAAAATAGTCTATTCTGCCTAAAAATGGCCCAACAACCTATGTTTTGAAGTTCAAAACAACAGAGGAAGAAAAATTAATTTCTTACACTTTTCTGGGAAAACCTTTCTAATGGTTCTTAAACAATTAGCCCCGTCTTTTAAATATTTTATTGAAATATCAGAAAAATATAACAACTAAAGTGTCAAAATTTAATGTCTGTAGACGTTCTGATAAAACATTCACAATTTCCGACATTATTAAAGAAATTACATAATTACATAATTTTTTTAACTTTGTCTATGTTTGCAGAAAACATTATCGTAGAAATGTTTAAAAGACAACGCTATTATGATCTATTATGTCTTAAATGCGGCTTTTATTTTCAACATATATGTCAGTAAAACATTGATAAACTCAGTTTAATAATTATAAAAAAGATCCCTTCATCCATTTTTTAAAATGATATATTTAAACATAAATTTGTCTGTATTATTGCATAACATTTGTAATTGTAAAGTGTGCGCACGCACAATTTCTAAATAAAGATTTTTTGTTTAATTCCGAACTTTTTCATAAAATAAATTGAAATTAAAAATATCATCGACCGGATTTTAATTTAATTTTTAATTACTAGGCGTTGTGACAGTCACATTTTGTTTGATACAAGGCAGAAAATGTTAGTGACAAACATTTTTTGACCGATACAACACAATCGCTATTATTAACTGACAAAGATCGACTGAGTCAACGGAAAAATGCATTTTTTTACTGAAAGAACGGAAGTGCCGTCGTGACAGACAAATTTTGACTGAGTCAACGGAAAAAATGTATGTAACAAAACAAAAATATGTAAGTGACAGTATTAAATGACTGTCACAGTAAAAATTAATGTCCGACACAACCTTTGCATTCTTTTACATACATCTCAGTTACTGGCCGACAGAAAACGAGTACTGCTGTTTTGCTTTCTCATCTGAACAATTTTAGATGAAAAGAAAGTACCATTACAATTACGGTGACGAGTATTTTATAGTATATCATTTACAGTTTTAATAATTTATTACAACTACATGGAAATGTTCAAGCACTACATAAAATTCATCTGTTCATGGGGCTATGTATAAATATAAAAAAATAAATATCACAGGTACACCATCTGCACAGCTGCAACAAACGTTCATTATATTAAAATTTGTATATATTCTCAAAAGCAAACAAGATTGACATAAATAACTATTCTTGTTCGTAATAATATTCAGGTCCCGCTACAACCTCGTAATCACGTGATCTAATTGTTGACTCTACAACTTCTATATCACCACGTTCACTTCGTCGAGACTTTGTAGATGAACGTAGTACGCCAGCTCTCTCTATTCTCTCCTCTGTAACAATCCCATTATTTCGTGGTAGGTCCTCTTCCTGACGATGGCGTCCGCTCTTTTTCTTCTTCCTGCGTCGTCTTCGTCTGCGCTCTTCCTCGCCATCATAAGTATATACAATATCAGGTAGATAATGTTGACTCGTCCCGTGACTTGTGACATATGTGTTATCTCTTGCAAGTTCATAACTGTCCCTAAAACAATAAAAAGATTTACAGTCATGAGTATGTGAAGGAACTAATCAGTATAACACTACTTATGGATCTGCCGTATGAAGCTAAACCATAATATTTGTGCATAATGTACTTGTTCAAGAAAAATTACAAGGAAACTGGCCGAGCTTAAAGTTGAGGGACGATTACAATCCGGATTTAGACAAACATATCCACCAAGAAACAAAAACGAAATACACAAAACAGAACATGAGTAACTCGAACCCAATAAAAACCACGAATGCTCCGGACGAGTAAGCAGTGCCTGCCTCTAATAAGACACATTGAGTTACTTTTGTCATGTCTAGGAGAAAGTCAAATCCAGTTAAACTATAGTTTCATGTCGCATAAAAAAACAAGGTATAAACTAGACCATAGATCTAAAAGATAGAGCCAGCATTTGCGTGCTAAAATATTAAGTATTTTATTCATGAATTCTAGTTAATTAAGAAAGTGATCAAAATATTTCTCGTTATAAATTACTTAGAACTTTAGAACTTTATTTCAACGCTCAGACACAATACAGTGCAACATGAGGTACAAACGTAAACAAAACATATATACATATATGGCGAATTGAGCAATACACACTATGAATCGCAGGGTACAATACATAAAAGGTTATAATAATGTTGAAATTTTTCTTATAAAAATTGACAGTTTTGATAATATTTTAGTGTTACATAAAGAAAATAAACCTGCCATTTTATGTACATTTGGTGGGTTCCAATAGTATTTTGGAATAATTTTTTCCCTTAAGTTAGAGATAGTGTCATTATTACAAATAAATAAAATGTGATATTCGTCACACACAGCTTCGCTGCAAAAATTACATAACCTGTGTTCTTTTGGAATTTTATTCCATCGACCTGTTTCAATTCGTAGCTTTAAATTTGATGTACGAAGTTTAGAAATAAATAATCTATCTTGAGAACATAGTCTTAACAAATATTCTTCTAGCTTAAACTCATTCTTGATAACTTTGTAAAAATCTCTCGAAGAATTTTCAATATCAGAAAACCACTTTTGAATAAACAAATCTTGCAACTTTTGTCTAATAATATCCTTTAAATTTGTACCATGAAAAGAAAGTTGAGAATTAAATACATAAGGCAAACCTACTTCATTAAAAATCGATTGCACATAGCTAACCCATTTGAAATTACAAAAACCTTCACTCTGTAATTTAAACATCAGATTGTATAGGATGGAACTGAGTTTGTTTTCACAACTTATCAACCTATTCCAGAAAGATACCATTCTCGTTTTAATTTTTACTGAAAGAGGGAAACAACCGAGTTCCCCATAAACCATGTAGCTTGGAGTAGATATTCTTACATTCAATATCTTTTTTAAAAATTGTAAATGTATCCTCTCCAGTTCAGATATATTTTCAAACCCCCAAATTTCAGAACCATAAATCAGAATAGGTTCGACTAAATTATCAAATAATTTTAACTGGAGGTCTATAGGAATGGGTTGATTTCTAATTCTTTTATAAACAGAGAATAAAGCTCGTCTAGCCTGGGTAATGAGCTTTTGCTTTGCTTTTACAAATGATCCATTATAATTAAAGTCCAATCCTAAATATGTATAAGAATCTACTATATCAATTGTTTCGTTATGAATTTTAAATTCGAGAAGGTTTCTATATTTCCTCTTGCTAAAAATAACAATCTTAGACTTTGCACAATTAATAAACAATTTCCATGTATCACAATATATGCTAAAAATATCTAAGTTATGTTGTAAAGCCTCACTTGTTTCTGCAAATAATACAGTATCATCAGCAAACAATAAAATAAATAATTCGAAATACATTGAAATTGTATGCTCTTGTAGTTTTGATTGTAAATCTTCTAACGAAATTCCACCTAGACTCATGAAAAAGTCTTCTAAATCATTAAGAAAAAGAGCAAAAAGAAAGGGAGATAAATTCTCTCCTTGACGAACACCTGAAAAACATGGAAAAAAATCTGAGTGCTGTCTCTTGTTTCTTACACAAGATTTAATATTTTCATATACATGTTATGAATAACATTAAAACATTTACCTTTAATACCATAAGTTTGTAATTTTTGCCATAATCCGTATCTCCAAACCGTATCAAAAGCTTTTCGAAAATCTATAAATGACCAAAAAAGTTTCTTGCCAAAAGAAAAATATAGAGAAATCAAAGAATGTAACGAAAACATGTTGTCTAAAGTAGAATACCCCTTTCTGAAGCCGGTTTGACATTCAGAAATAAGGTTTATTTCATCTGCAAGTATATTGAGTCTTTTATTAATAATTGAAGTGAACAGTTTTCCTAAGCAACTGACGAGTGTGATAGCTCTGTAGTTATCTGGGTCTTTTGGATCACCTTTGTTTTTATAAATAGGTTGTATAACACCAATAGACCAGCTTTCAGGGATCATACCTGTATTCAATACTAAATTAAATAGATTACAATAAAGTTTACTGAGTCTAGGTGTAGAAGCTTTAAGGTATTCATTTACAATTTTATCAAATCCTGCAGCTTTGTTATTTTTTAACAACTTAATATTATCATCAACTTCTTTTTCTGTAATTTCAGAATTTAGTATTACATCGTACATTGGGTCTACATTTATATTTTCGTTTATCGAGAACTCTTCAGTTTCGCCTGAGTTCAGATTTTTAAAATATTCATAGAAATTGTTAAGGTCAATTTCTGGAGTTTGCATACTTTGTCCAGAATATTTATTTAATAACCTCCATAAAGACTTTGAATCTGTCTTTGACATTTGACATATTTCTTTTTCGCATTTTTTATTATATTTTTTGTAACACATATCAACTTCTTGACGGTAAGATTTCGAAGTCCGGTTTACTTGGCTCTTATTTTCATCGTTTTTAACTTTGTTATAATTTTTTCTCGCTTTATTAAAAGCGTGTCTCTTTAAATCACATTGTTTTGTAAACCATGGTTTTCCGCCCTCATCACGGGGTTTGCCTTTTCTGTGACCAAAAGCAGAACTTGCACAATTTACAAACAATTTTGCAATATCTTCAACAATGCTATTTAGTTCATTGTTGTTTACGTCATTTTGGTTTATAAAATTTTCTAACTTCTGTTCGAGGTCACTTATTTTGACCTCGTTCTCTACAAGTAGTATACGCTTGAATTCGTCACACTTGGACGAGTTCCAGCTTACAATTGGTGGGTTCGTTTGGAAACGGTCATAACTCGTGTTAACGGTACTAAGAGTGTGTTTACATTGTACCGTATTCTCTATAGTAAAACGCATTTGATTGTGTACATCGGAGAAAAGTGGATTAAAATCCATAATTTCAAATTCTGAAATCACTGGGAAAAGATTCGATGTGACAATAAGTTAATCTATCAATGTACAATCTTTACATGTATTTCTACCAACATTTTTATCCAAACCAAGTCGTGAGTTTGCTATGTACATTGAACAATTTTGACATAATTCAATAAGTTTATGTCCATATTTATTTGGACGACTTTTATCCTCAGAAAAACGTTTAAGAGAAATTCCATACTTAGGTAAATTTTCAAAGTCGAACAAATCATTCAAAAAATCTGGATCGTTATCAAAATCTAATAATTCTAACAAATCATCGTTTGGTACGATGTAGTCATCTAGTACTGAACTTTTGGCATTAAAGTCACCAATTAAAGAAATAAATTTAGAATTCTTTGACATTGTAATTATCTCTTCTTCTAATTCATCGAAAGCTTCATTTGAAGAATACTTTGATTGCTCAGGGGGTATATATACACACCCAATAATTAAATCTTCTACACCTGAAATTTTTTTAGATAATTGTATCCACTGAACAAATTCAATTTGACAGTTGCTTGAGATAAGTGTAATTTCATTTTCAATTTTTTTTTACACAGAATTGCTAAACCACCTGATTTTCTTTTAAATTGTTTTCTATTTTTCAAAAAGTATGAGTAGCCATTTGGCACTTGTATTACATCAAGATCATCTAGTTTAGTTTCACATAGGAAAATAATGTCATATTTTAGTAACTGGTAAAATCTGGTAATAACAGTTTATTTTTTAAGCCACAAACATTTAAAAATGTACAAGATAGTTTATTTGTTACAATTTTACAACTTTCTGATGCGTTGGCCTAGACGGGCATGTCCCTTCTACCTCTCATTTGATGCATTGCCATGGGCGGATCACCATTCGGGTAGTGCACTCCATCAACGTAGAGCTGGTCGATTACAATTTTGGCTCGGCGTTCTTGTCGCTTGTATTCCTTTAATTTCGGGTACAATGCCTTTCGCCTGTCAGCTATTTCCTTAGGGTACTGTTGATATACTTTAAACGATGTACACTTAAGGTTTTGAGGTAGCGCTTGAAGGACCTTCTCATGATCGGAGTATCGGGAAAAACGTGCAACTATGGCTCTAGGGAAACGGTCGGAAATCTTTCGAAGACGGTGTACATTTTGAAACACTATCTCATCGCCTATTTTGAGAGTTTCTTTTATAAAAGTTTTTACTACAGTCTCTGTTACTTCACCTTCGACCTCAGGAAGGCCCTCAAATATGAGGTTATATTTCATGGACCTTGTTTGAAGACGCAAAAGTTCTTCACGCATGTTTTCGCTTTCCTGAAGAAGATAAACACGGTCTTGATCAAAGCCATCTATTCTATTTCCCAGTTCATGATAGTTTCGTTCTTCCGATTCTAGTTTTTTGTCATGTTCACGTATAGTCAATTTCATTGCTTGCATGTCGTGTTTAATGTCATTTAGTCCGCTTTCGAGTGTAGACAATCTTCGATCTATATTTTCAAGCATTTGTAGTTTCGAGAGCTGTTGACTAGTTTGGATTTGGAAAGTGTCAAATCGCTGGTTTAAAATGTTAAGTGTTGAAAACAACATATCGAGCATAACTGACATGTTTTGGGGTGTACTCGAATGACCCATAGTGTTTGGAAAGTTGTGTAGATTAGTTTCCTGTTGCGCAGTAGATTGTGAATTACATGAAGGTGTGTCCACGATCGGTCTGCTAAACTGAACTTGTGACGCTATTGGTAAAGCCGGGGAGCTTTGTCTCGGTGGCTCGTATTCAGTTTGGAAAAAAGGGGGGTGTTGAGTTGGTCCGGGTGTTATTTGTATTATGGATGGCCTAGGTGGTGGGAACATACATGTACTGTCATTTGGGTTGCCGCCAATATTAGAGATGTTATGTATTTGATATAAAGAATCATGGGCTTGGCTCAATGTCTGTGAAACATTTTGGTTCATCGCCGCCATGTTGACTGTTTGTTTACTCGGGGGAGTCAAACCTGAATTTGCATTTAAACTCCTGTTTCGTTTGTTATTCTTCTTATGCTTATTTCCCATTCAATTGATTCACTTTTCAGAATTTAACACCTCATTGCTATATTAGAGTTCACGAATACCCCTAAAACACACCACATTTCCCCTCTCGACCCACAGTGCGTTCACTCAGTCCGCCATCTTCATATATACATGTATATTAGTGCTACACTTTTTTGTGTCATATTAGATAAATTTGTAAAATATTTTTTTTTTTGCATGCTAATTATATAGTTATTGATAACCGATGTCATAAAATATATCAATATATGGTGAAACGGACTTTTTGACAGCCGTTTGCTTTATTATACTATGTTGATAATCATTATTAACTGTATTTTTACTTATACACACAAACACACAAACAAATATAATCTTTATTAGTTATAATTTACGTCGGAATGGAACAAATAGTGTATAACCATCAATACATATGGAACACCAACACTTAAGTGTAGGTGGTATGCTCGGGTGCCTTTCAAATATTTTAATTAAATAAGTAATTAAATGTGAAACACAAAACCTCTGTCATTTTATCTATACAAGACCTGTCTGGAATTCCACATGTGAAAATAAATGTCAATCGTAAGTGATTGTAATACATGTATCATTGTACTGTGCAACACTACTCACAGATATCATAAAGAGTATTTTTTAAATTTGGAACATTGGTAGTCATTGATCTAAAACGATATAATATGTAAATTTTATAATTTGTGCAATTAGCAGGTGGATAGAAAAAGCAGAGCTTCTGTTAATTAAAATAAACCATACTCACTAAAATGCATATATAAATATGAAATATTGGACATTTTGTATTTGATACAGATCTTATCCGGGCAAGTATCAGGTGAGCCCACATGATAATCTGATACGTTAAGCCATGATAAAGTCTGTATCAAGAACAAAATGTCCTATATTCCTTTAATCAGCAATTTACCCACTGTCCCGATTAATTCGGAATAAATGTCAGTATTTTGTTACGGACTTAATCGGTAATTTACCTACTGACCTGATACATTTGGTGATAAATGCCAGTAGGTAGTTACTGACTTTATCAGCAGTTCATACAACAAATGAAAAATGTACAATAGCGAAGAAAACGACCGAACAACAATAGCCGAAAGTCAAGGGACAATTACAAATCCGGATATAGACAAACATATATAGCGCAACACCAAAACCAAAAACACAAAACGAGAAACCCGAAACCCAAATTAAAACCCTGGGTGCACTCAGGTGGTCCAGACGAGTAAACAGTGCCTGCCTCTAATTACACACCCGTCGAGTTACTTATTGTCATGTCTTAGGAAAAAGACAAATCAAATTAAACATCTTTGCCTTAATGCAAAAAGACTGAAATATAACAAATATATCTATAGCAAAAAATTTATATAAACCGCTGATTGGCAATAGTCCCATTTTCATATATGTTTAAGCAATCGAATTTAACTCTAAAATTTTACACAGATGAAAATATGATATGGAATACTTATGTATAAGACTTACAATTGATTTTCGTCATCCGTCTTCAAAACGCTGTATTTGTTATTGTCATACTCATCAGATGGTCTTCTGAAAAAGATTAACAATCCAAAGTATAAAGTGCGCACAATTTCAGAATACAATGGGAATCGAATACTCCCAACGAAATCTGACACACAGCTATATAACTGTGTCTTGCTAAAAATAAACAATCCTTTAAAAAATATTCAGTTTTACATTCTTTGAAGTTCTACCATAAAATGGTTTAGCGTGTCCATTTTATCGGATTTTAAACATCACCTTGTTTATGGTGAAATGATTTAACATTAGGAGACTTACCTATTAATTCTGTATTTCTTTCTACGAATTTTTTCAACTACTGTTGTTTGTGGTGGCTCACTAAAATGTAGACACTTGATATGTAAACTTTAATATCAATAAAAACGTCTATTCAAAAAGTAACATTTGTCTATTGAACGTGTAAACAAAAAGGTCTATGACACAGGCTAGAGAAACGGCCAAAAATAAATTAAAATTTGTTCAAATTTAGAAAATAAAATTTTATTTATTTTAATTTATTTAAATAAATAAAATCTATTTATTTATATTTATATTATATTTATTATTTTTAGACATTGTTCAAGGCTGCTAATATAAAACGCACGTTTTAATTCAAGCAACGGATTCTCAGACACTTTTAATATTTTATACATACGCAATAATAACAGGCTCTTTCTGGAAATTTTGAATCTTATGAACTTCCACAACAGAACCTTCAGGTTCTTGATAATATTTTTCAACTCTTTTTGATTGTAAATGTGGCTCTACTTTTTCGTTCTTTTTACCACAAAGGCCAGCACAGTACTCTACAATAACAGTAAACAATTACGTTTGAAAGTTTACGTATGTAAGCCGTTGCTATAATCTCTCAATAATGATGACTTTACAGAAATTTCTTGAAGTTCTGTATGTAGTAGTCATAATTTACACTACAGTTACAACAACTTACGTTCAGAATAATACCAGTTTTCTAAAAGAAAAGACAAATATATATTTTAATATTGTTTTCATGTGATAATCTACCCTTGTTCAAAGGCATTATGATTTTAATATTGTCTTTTCTTCTAAACAGTTACTAGAATAAAATTTGTGACAAAAAATTACCTTTACAACAGCAACAAGTAATGAGAACAACAGCTAACAATATTACGAAAAGTATAGCTAATAAAATGGATGCTACTTCCCCGGATGTCAATCCAGTACTTGCTGTTGCTGCACCGGTGGCTGCATCTGATGATGAAATGGAAAAAAAATATATATTAATATAGGTGTTATAATAAACTTAATTACTGACTGTCAATTAGATTTTTTGTTTAAAGTGGACATTGTATTCATTGTAGTTTCCACCCTAATTTCTTATCTGTATAGGTTGTTTGTTTACGCTGATACAAAATTTAATTTATGAGCAATAGTGTCATACTTCTTTATTAAAACGGAACTGTCATGACCAGTCTTAACATGCGCCTCTGGCGAAGTAAATTTTATAACCTTGTTATCTTTGATAGTCACATAATAGTAGTAACTCTTACCGGAGTTAACATTTCTGACGCCAACGATGAAATCTATGTTTGCTGATTTACCAACTTGATTTGTAGCTTTACATGTGTACGTTCCATAATCATTTGTACTATCCATATCAATAATAAGCACTTTGTGAGTATATGTCAGAGTATTTCCATTGTATTTCCATTCCCATACAGTGGCTGAAGGGTTTGCACTAGTATCACAGCTCAGAGTGACCGATGATCCAACAGATGCACCTACAGTTGTCTGTGTAACAGCACTGATAGGAATATCTACAAATCAATTTAAATTAAATTAGTATTAGTGATTTTTTTCGTATAGATTTTTTACGTTGATACATTGTTTTTCTTTTCGCTATGTGGACGAATCTCCACTGAAACGCTTGATGGATTGTTTTGATATTTGGTAGGATTAATCAGTATGATGTGTAGATGAACATACTCTATCCCCATTTTTGATTCGTCAAGTTTTGTAGGAGTTTGTATTGGACTTTGACCATTTCTTAAAATATAATACAAGGGTAGATCTTATGAACACAGCTCCTTTTAAACCGCTTTGATTGCTTTGATATTTAATAGGAATAATTATGGTGATGTGTAGATGAACATACTCGATCGTCATTTTAGTTTGTCAAATCTTGAAGGAGTTGTAGGAGTTATAGGACTTTGACCATTGCAGCAATATGATACAATGGCAGATCGTGTGGGTGCATCTCTTCTGAAACTAGTTGACATATTGCTTTGATATATTGAACGATTAATGGTTATGATGTATAGATGTGCATGTTCAATCATAATTTCGATTCGTCAGATTTTGTAGGAGTTATGGGACAACACTGAAAGCAAATTTTATTGAACACTCCACTAAAGTTTGCACATTGTGATAAAGGTTTATCATGTAAGTTGCTTATCTAGTTCCTAAATACAAATATACATAATTCTTATATATCATGCTTATTATTTTGCCCCATAACAAAATGTATCACAATCAAAATGTTACCACAACATGCAGCGGCGGGGGGGATTTGGCTTGGTGTAGCAATCTTGCACTTACAATTAATTCACGAACTTCATGACTGACTGGTTGATGTTAAAAATAAAAAGTTCCAAATACAGTTCAACGAATATACAAAACGTATATTCGTTTTATACTTACATTGTACATCGACATCTCCCCAAGTTTGCCTGTATCCTTTACTGTTGGTTGCTTTGAAAGTATGTAACCCATCGTTTTTCTTATAGTCAGCATTATATATGGTAAGTACTTTCCCCTCAAATATCATTGTATCATTATGATACCATTGGTATGTCGGAGCCGGGTCACCATCGGCATCACATGTCAAAGTATAACTCTCTCCTTCTTTTAATACAACTCTATCAGGTATTATTGTAATGTATGATGGAGCAGCTGCAACGGACAAACAACACAGTAATAATATCCTGAAACTTAATACTTGGTCTTTTTCTTGCGTAAGAATACAGTATACCATTTCGCATTTTGCACATCTAAATTTGTGTTTTCTGTTTTTAACACCATTGGAGCACATGCAGAAATTAAAAGAAAATTATAGTAAGTAGACATCTGCATAAAGTGTATTGTGCTGATGATTGGAACATACAAAATTAATGCAAACAGTAATTTTCATTTCTTGCATGTATTGTCGAGATATAAAATATTAACAAAAGTGAATGAAATGATTTTTTTTCACTCGTGCGTTATAAAACCATTGATTCTTTCTTTTAAAATATTTGAATCCAAAAGTATGTCTCGTTCTTCAAAAAAGTCTTATTTTTTGCAAAACTTACTAGATGTATCAACAGTTAGAAAGACCTGAGACGAATCCCCCTGTCCAACGGCATTTATAACAGAACATTTGTATAAACCTTCATCAGACTTGGCAAGATTAGTTATGGTAAGACTTGGACTATTTAATGTTCCTCCGGTGTATTTACTTCCGTCAACAATAATAGGTTGGCTCCCTTTTGTCCAAACAACATTCGTAGCAACAGGATTAGACGTGTAAGAACATTGGATTATAACAGTTTGTCCTCCAACGCCTTGATTAGGTGTACCAATAGATACAATAGGCTTATCTGAAATTAAATTATATCTACTATCTCAGTAAACGGTACTAGATCATATGTACACTGCTAAACAGATACAGAATAATAAATAAAAATTGCAGCATTACAGTCAACCAAAGCTTTAATACATTAGTATATTACTTTGCCCTTGTTCTTCAATCAAATGTCTTTGACATTGCTTCCCAAATCACAATTCTGACTAGACACATGTCGGAATCTATAATAACTATATTCTTACTTACACCGAATGTCAACTAACACATCACCTTCTTTAATACATTTCTTTGCACTTGTTCTTCAATCAAATATCTTTTACATTGCTTCCCAAATCACAATATGTCAAAACCCTTTAAGACTAGACATATGTCAGTATTTATAATAACTATATTCTTACTTACACCGAACGTCAACTGACACATCAGCTTCTTTAGTACCATACAGATTTGAAGCTGTACATTTGTATGTCCCTGCATTAGCTTTTGATGAGGAGATAATGTTTAATACTGCTCCGATCTGGAGTTGAGTGTTAGAAGTATCCTTTCTCCAAGCGTATGATATTGTAGGGCTCCCTTGAGCTGTACATGTTGCAGTTATTGTTTGTCCTTCGACAACATTAATTGGGTTTGGACTGATTGATACTGATGTTGGTGCATCTAGATTCGACAGAAAAACAACATTGTGATCACACGAACTTGTTTAAATATCATTAACTGGGCACTGATATATGCTAATGTTTTAGTCCACAATTAGAACTAAAATAGACTGCAGTAAAATTTCAAGAAAACGTTTCTGTTCACTAAAATAAAATATAAGTTTTTTTTTATTTTCCTTTAAAGCAACATTTATCATTAAACACTTACCCCCAGTCACAGTCAAATAAACTTGGTTACTAGTTCCTGTTCCGACACTATTTGTAGCCTGACAAATGTATTGACCTTGATCGTCTTGCTGCACAGTGGTGATTGTTAATAAAGGATTTGCAGTTGATCCAAAAGTAAATCTATTACTGCTTTTATCAATTGTTACAGGTACATTATTAATGTATTTCTGCCAATTTATAGACGTCGCTGCTGGTGTTGCTGTGACAGTACATTGAATGGTTACAGCATTGCCGACTTTCACCGAAGATACCGTTGATGCTGTAACAGTTGGTATATCTGGACAATAAGAAAAAACTAACTAATTAGGCAATCCATATATGAACACGTAAACATATATCAGTACTTAAATAGGTTTTATACTTTAAAATAAACAATGTTAGATCATTTTAACATATTAAAGACTATAATAGTCAACTTACTGCCAACAACATCTAAGAACGTCGGTGAGCTTTGACCAATGCCAACTGCATTTGTTGCATAGCAAATATACGCGCCTTCATCCGACATATCTACATAGTTAATGGTCAAAGATGGTGAAGAAATTGAAGAGCCGTCATACTTATTGGTTGAGGGATCAAGAGTTTCTAAGTTGCCATTATTTGTTTGTCTGGTCCAATAAACATTTGAATGAGCTGGATTTGCCGAAACAACACAACCTAAAGTAATTGTGTTTCCGATATTCACTATAAAGGTTGATTGACTGACAGTTACAACTGGTACATCTAAAAAATTGAAAGTTTCAAGCAATGCTTATAACAGAGAACAAGATGATTTATATTTCTCAGCTAAGCAATTAAAAAAGCTTAACACGTACACATTAAACACTTACAAACATTTTCCAGAGTTAACTGCAATATTCATTTTTAGGGCTAAATAGAAATAAAATTTAATAGAAGTAGAATATCAAAAATCATTGTTGCGTAATTTAATTAAAAATATATTTTATTCGTAAATTGCAACATTAAATTATTAAGAAGATGGAGTTAAAAAATAAAATTATGTACTATTATATTATTTTTAATTAACTTACTTCCAACCACTGTAAGTAGCCCTTGCGTACTCTTGCCTGTTCCCACAGAATTTGCTGCTAAACATATATAGTTTCCTGCGTCGTTTGATTTTAAGTTGATAATGGTAAGTGATGGAATAGCGACTGTAGAACCTTGATATCTACTATTTGCCATATCGACTGTGGTTGTAGATCCAGAAACCTTTTGCCAATACACCGTTGTAGCAGAAGGGTTCGCGGATACCGCACAGCCAAGTGTTACACTATCTCCATAGTTTGCCAAAAACGATATTTGTGTAAGGCTTACACTTGGAACACCTGAATAAAAGGTCACTAAAACATTAGTCGTCAATCAACAGAGAATGCAAGAAAAATTTATATATGCATAATTTTTACATACATTTAAGAATAAACGTGAAGATTTGAAATCATACAATATGAAAAGAAAACAGTGACATGTTTATACTTACTTCCCGAAACAGCCACAACGACTTGTGTACTTTGTCCTGTTCCTACACTGTTGGTAGCAAAGCAGACATATGTTCCTTGGTCAGTTAACTGAGAATCGGTTACAGTCAATGAGGGAACACTAACGGAAGAACCAGTATATTTTCCAGCACTGTTAGCAACATTAATGTTCGTAGTAGTACCACTTTTAATCAGTTGCCAAGAAACGGAAGTGTGAGGTGGATCCGCAACAACATTACACTGAATTATAAGAGTATCCCCTATGTTAACTGTATAAGCATGTATTGGAACGGTAACGACTGGAATATCTAAAAATTAAAAATTCAATTATGGTAAAATCAGTTGAGAAACATCAACTAAATTAAAGTTGCGGAAAGGCCGTGCTTTTAAAATAAAAAATGCTTATCTGTTCAAAAATCAAATACGTAGTGTTTTATGTAAATCTGTTTACAATTATCTATTCTGTTTTGAAATAAAACTAATTAATGACACACTTTAAAACGATATTTCAAATTGTACTAACTTCCTATGACATCAAGGAATGTGGAAGTACTGATTCCAGTTCCAATACTATTGCTAACTTTACACACATAGCTTGCTTCATCGGATTCGTCAGCATTGTTGATTATCAAAGAGGGCGACTGGACCGTAGAGCCACTGTATTTGCTTATTGCTGCCGAAATCGTAGTAACCTGACCGGTAACAATTTTCTCCCAGAAGACTTTAGTAGCTATAGGATTAGCAGTATACGAACACTGCAATACAACGGACGAACCTCTGTTAACACTATACTGTGCTCGTGGTACATTAACAGTTGGAATACCTAAAGAAAGTACAATAAAATTTAAATGCCATTTGTATTAAATGTTACTGATGGTAGGTATGGTATTTAAAAACATCATTTGAAAAATGGCGTAATAATAAACGCATTTGTTTGAACATAAAATTATGTAAATAGTTTATGACCAATATAATTTGATAAAAATATATTATTGTGCGGAGTAATTTATAAATTCGTTGTTTTTTACCAAATTAACAAATATTCGAAACAAACACAATTACTTCTTGAATTTTCAGTCAAAAATAAATTTGACCTAAAACAAATAATTGAAGGCACACTAAAAATAAGTATGGCTTTTTATAAAGTTATTTACGTAGAGTCATTACCAATACTTAACAATTTTTCTTAACTTACTTCCAATCACATCTAAAAATGTTTGTTGACTTTGACTAGTTCCAACACTATTTGAGGCTTTACAAACATAAAACCCTTCATCCAAAATTGCAACATTGCTTATAACTAACGATGGCGAGCTGATGGAACTTCCACTGTAACGATCAACTAACATATCTATGTTCGTGGCAACATTGTTCACAATTCGTTCCCATGTAACACTGGTTTGTGTAGGATTTGCCGAAACAGTACATTGAAGAGTAATAGAGTTTCCCACATTGACTGAGTAACTGGTTGAAAGCACTGTAACCACAGGAACACCTGCAATGAAAACACCGGAAAAGTGAAACAAACAATTGTAAGGTGTAAATAACTTCAACGTTCCAATAAAGACAAGATTATAATTATTCTCTTGCTTGCTCTAAAATTATAAGTAATCAAACGTAATTTTTTTGTTTTGAAAAAAAAGACACAAACTGAATATTAATAATTTATTCAGTATATGAAATAAGGGTAGCGGAAACCTGTCAAATTAGTGGAAATGATTAACTAAACTTACTTCCTACTACATCTAGAAAAGTTTGTGAACTTTGCCCTATTCCAACGCTGTTCTGAGCACTGCAAATGTAATACCCTTTATCTGTCAGATCTGTATTCTGGATGGTCAAGGAGGGAATCGTTGTGGTGGAACCCCTGTATTTTCCGGCTTGAGACAAATTAATAGTCGATGGTGAACCGTTTACTATTTTTTGCCAAAACACTGATGTATGTGCAGGATTAGCAGATACAACACAATTAATGATAACTGTTGCGCCAATAGTGACACTATACTGAGATTGGGTAACTGTAACTACGGGTAATGCTGCAAAACAGACAGACGATATAACTTAATTTTATTATTTTCATAAACCGTTAAAAATGAAAATATAACTTATGTTTGACACTTTTTACTGCATTATGTTGAAGTAATTTTCTAATATTTATAAAATAATATGCACAAGTGCCATTTCAAATAGGTGACTAACTTTACCGTTATGAACACAATATAAAATTACTATCTACATATATAAAAAATTTCCATAATACTTTAGCACATCATAACTCACATCCTTGAACATCGAGAAATGTCTGTGTGCTGGTTCCGGTACCAGCAGCATTCGTTGCCTGGCAAGTATAATAACCTTCGTCACTTTCAGCAGAGTTGGTAATGGTAAGGGATGGAGTGCCTACACTAGCACCACTATATTTGGCTGTATTTACACCGACATTTATTGCAAGGGGAACATTATTAGTTATTTTATTCCACTGTACACTTGTAGCTGAAGGTGTGGCAAAAACAGTACATTGCAATGTAATGGAATTTCCAAGTGTCACGGTATATCCTTGACCAACAGTCACCAATGGCAAATCTGCAACAAATGATATTGTATGTAAATTGATAGAGTATACGAGAATTTATAATTGTTCTCAACCCCTTTAGGAAATTTCAAGCCAAATAATTTCCGAATATGTTTACAAAGTTGATTTCTTATGTCTACAAAAACATGCCCTTAGTGTTGGTAATGATCTCAATTGGAGATATAACAGACTGTACGATATTACAATATAATATCAGACACCTGTTTAACCTGGGTTTAAAGCAACCAGACGTAAAATAAGTTTAAGGTTCTTGTATGAGTACAATTTAAAACTGTTTAATGGGGGCCTCGGTGGCCGAGTGGTTAAGGTAGTTCGTCTACTATTGATCACGTGGTCTGTCAACACTGAGATTGTGGGTTCGAGCTTCACTGTGGACAGGGTGCGCTCGACTCCAATTTTAATTGACAAGGATTGCCAGTTTTCCTACCGAAGGTCGGGGTTTTCTCCGGGTACTCCGGCTTCCTCCCCATAAAACTGGATGCCATGATATAGCTGAAAAATTGCTGAAAGTAGCGTTAAAACAACATTAAAACAAAATAAAACAGTTTAATAGATGTTTTAAGGCAACAGCATGAACATTGCAATTAGGCGCAGCACAATCAATAACGTTTGTTATTTTCAATTTTGTGTCTCTTTTACAGCTACAATATCATAACTTACTGCCGACAACAGAAAGTTGGGTCTGATGACTCTGTCCTGTTCCTATTGAGTTTGTTGCAAAGCATGTATATGTTGCTGCATCGTTGTTGTCAGCGTTACTGATTGTCAACGAAGGACTTGACGTAGTTGATCCAGAATACTTGTTGGTGTTTGTATTTGAATTTATGTTGGTTAAAACACCATTTTTGCTTTTCTGCCAGAAAACTGTTTGAGCTGAAGGACTTCCGGTAACAGTGCACACTAATGTTACTGTTTGTCCAAAACTCACACTGTATGTCGACTGAGGTACAGTAACCGTCAGGATGCCTGAATATGAAAATACTCTAACTGAGCCATAAAACGATACGCACATGATCAATAAAATAAATAGTAGCAATTACAGATTCAAACAAAAATCTTGCATATTAAAGTCGATCTCAAAACTTATTAAACGTGTAAATAAATTTATAGGAAGTTTGGCCCATGGATCATATAATAAAGTGTGTGGTTAATTTAGTAATGAAAATGCTGTATGTCAAACTGAACTTACTTCCAATAACGTCTACAAATGTCTGTTGACTTTGACCCGTTCCGACAGCATTGCTTGCAGTACAAATATAGTACCCTTTATCTGAGTTAGCGACATTTGTTATAGTTAATGATGGTTTTCCAACAGTACCGCCACTAAACCTGCTGCTAGATACATCCATATTACTAGAGACTCCATTGGTTATTTGCTGCCAGACGACTGATGTGTGCGATGGATTAGCTGATATGGTACATTCCATTGTAACAGACTGGCCTAATTCAACTGTGTAGTAGTTGGAGAGAATAGTGACAACTGGAATATCTACAAAAACAATACAAATGTTATACAGATTAAAAGGCTAATTCTTTACGAATAACTAGGTCTTTTCTTTATCCTGTAAAAAGTGAATTTTTTTATTGTTTACCTAAACTCGATAACATACGGTTGCTATGCCGTTGTATACCTAGGATATACCATTTTTAACCGCAAATGTCCTGAAACCCGAAAATATATGGTTGCTTTGGACTTTTTTGAAACCAGAAGAAAATTTTGCAAACCTAAGTTCACGTTCTGTTTTTGACAGATACTGTTTTCTTGAACCCGAATGTATAGGCTTGCAAGGCCCTTGTTTCAAGAAAAAGGGCACTTCCGGTTTTACTGGAATTTGACCTTGAGAATAGTATAAATCTTGAGATGACCAATGGTTAAAGCCCCATTATTACGACTTGTAGTTTAAATGTTTTGGCCCATGATAGTTTTAAAGTAACTGTTCATTAGAATAATGTCCTTTCAAAACACGACAATGTTGCGTCTTTACGTGACAAACATTTTTCGTGATTTGACTAAGTCTATGTTTAACAGTTTTAAGTTGTAAGCTAACTTTAAGCTAACTTTATAACTTTGACCTTAAAATCATATACAAAGTTATGTTTCAAGATGACCAATGTCATGACCTAGGTCTGTACGTCTTACGACTTGTAAGTTTTGACGATTACCTGATTCAACAAACATTCCAAGAACAATAACGTGTATACACGTTCAGCTTTTTTTTAATGTGCAACATGTATAAAGTTGTCTTCTTATTCCCTTTACTTCTACCACACACCAGTTTTCTTTTATAGAGAATATTTAATAAAAGGTTTTCGGTATATGGAGATCACTTCCTAATGAAAAATTATTCGGTTTTGAATAGTCTTTAGGTAACTAATACTTGTTGTCAAAACGCGATATTTCGCCTACTTTGTTATCTCTAAAAGTGGTCAGACAGGAATCATAAGAATACATTTAGGGCTAACTCATCAAAAACAATTAGAAGTTCTTCCACAGATTCCTATGATAACAGTAATTTTTCTTGTTGAGTTGGTCCGAACAAGAAACCATATGGTTGCAAGCCAATTTTTTATCGGAATAGACATTGACAGCAAATGTTGTGAAGCTGAAAATATATGGTTGCTAGAGACTTTTGTACTGTACATATGTTAATACATGTCCTTTGAGTTTCACTTTCCGAACTACTTCCCTAGAAACGCAGTATCTTCAATGTCCCAAATTATGTTAGCTGACAAAGTACATTAGTATTTTTGTCATATAAGCACAATAAAAGCGTAAGGTTTGATCAAATTCTCGCTGTTTGATAGCATGCGTATTAAGTTTTGAACGTTTTGAATTTTATGCAAAATTAATTTGTCATACATTTTATTATCTTGATATAATATTATAAATATTATTCAGAAATAGCTTTGTGCTCATTTGCTGATGACAAAAAAACTAAAACGAGACTGTAGCAGCTTCAAAGCATAAAAATAAACAATTTTTAAAATGCGGAAAAGTTAAATCTCAAAATGTTTTGTTTTAACATTGGTTCAAAAAGCGTCACAGTGCTGCATTTTTTTGTCATTAAGACCATGAAGTTTATGGTACCATTTTTACAGGAATAGGATTTAATTTACTTATTATTGTATAAATGTTAAGTAAACATCCTTTAAAGGTAAATACCTAATAATTAGAACGTTGGTTACATTTTGTGTGTTTAATAAAGCAAAAAATGTAGCAAAGTGCATGTTGTCTTCACTTGACAATTTACAATCTGTCAGAACTCACTGTATATTATTCTATAAATATTTGCCAAAAGTTAGCTTTATACGGTACAAAAAGTATATTTCATATGTACTTTACCTTGAAAATAGAGCCCCGTTACTCCTATAAGGACACTTCCAATCGTGTATTTCGTGATATCAAAAGTCATCCTGAGATTTAACCAAACAGTTTCTACCTTTTGGATATCTCGTGTCTTCTTGTTTCCGTTATAATGATATAACAAGGTTTTGGTGTTCGGGGAGATAACGCGATGAAAAAAAGTATGTTTACAAAACGCAGTCTGTAATAGAGAATATAGTCCCAGTTCAATAATGCAAATTTTCGAACTGATGTGTCGCGAACTCTCAAATTGATGAGTTTACGACAAGTGGCGGAAAACAAAAATAGAAAATATAGATTCATTCGTTCGACAGAAGGAATAATAGGCGTTCCACTAATTGCATCTACAAAGAACCCACTTGCATTATACTTAATTTAGAACAATTCAAGTTTAATTAGAACTATACTTTTAAAGGGTCGAACTGTACGCATAATATTCGGACTATACTCGAACTGATATTTTTGCATCAAAATCATGTTAAGACATTTAACCATGCATCATTTATCAATATTATGTCACAAAATAACATTTGGTGAACATTGTAGGTCTTAAAGGCTGATAGTTTTAATGTTATGGCGCACAACAACTTAACTGCGTCCATGGGAGTTATGCCACTTACGGAGCACTTTTACCCGACAAACATATTTCATTGTTGAGTTTTACTATTTTCAAGTTGGGACGATAAAAACGTTCCCATGTTACTTAGATCTTGAGACCATTTTCAGAGTCATTTCTGATGTTGGCCAATTATGAAGATCTAAGGTATTTAAAAATCATGGTTTTGATGTTTTGCCGTGACTGTCTATGTTTGTTATTCTCCTTAAGAAGTTTTCAAATATGCTCAGACGTAACACGACAAAGTTGCGGCTTTACGTGACTTATAGTCTATCTTTTAGGTTCAATGTTAAAGTCAAATGTCATCATGTCACTCTGACCATGAGATCATTTTATGATCATGTCTAAAGATGATCAATGGTGAATACCGTCGGTCTTTACGACTTATGGCTTTGATGCTTCGGGCCATTACGTCTTTACCGTAATCATGCCATGGAGTTAAGCTGTCTTTTCAGAGTGGCATTCGTCTTGTATGGACGTAAATTACACAGTGCACGATCGCTATTCTTAGTGATTGTTTATTTCAGGACGCCATTGCGTACTATCAAATGATAATGCAGACGATAATTTTAACACGCTTTAATTTCATAGGAAATTAACACTTCTGTGGGGATAGCGTGTTTCAGTCTATGGTTTTAAGGATTTCTTGACTCATATACTTCTGGAACTACGTTTTTGGAATAATCGAGAATTCTAAAGCGAATTTCTATTATTTTTAGCAGCTGTACTGCACCGTTTTGCTAGAAATTACTTCTTTCACGTAAAAAGAGGTGTCGGATCTTTAAATTTTTACTCGTTTGCGCATTTTTTCCTTTGATCCACAATTTGAGAAAATTAATCATAGATAAAGGAATGCATCGATTTTATTGCAACATTATCTGTGACTTCGAGAAAAATAAAACAATTTGTTTTTTGGGTTCTTTTCTTTCGGCGAGACGTGCTAGCAGCATGACTGCCAGATAGACAAAAGGGTATCCATCGCGCCGGTCAATTTTCAGCTTTATAATTGGCTAAGAAATCTTTTACTGCACGAAGTTTTGAATGGAAGAAAATAATTTCATGAGATTGTGCTAATTGTTCAAAAACAATAAGAAGGCCATTCGGAAATTAATGTCTTTAGACAAAAAATGTCCTGAAATCGAAAATATACAGTTGCTACGGACTTGTCAACCAATGGTGACTTTTCAAACCGAAAGTGACCTATCAAGCAGAAAGTAAATGCATTTTTCAAGGTCAGTGACTTTGAAAAACAAAAGTTACATTTCAAAACAGCAAGTTAATGTTTTTGACATAATTATTGTTCCGAACTCGAAAATGTATACTCCCTATGGACTTCTGTCAACCGGAAGTGACTTTTCAAAACCGAAACTGATTGTAACAGAAAATGTTGTCTTGATCCTCTACCAAAAAATATCTAATAATAATAATATATAATGTTGCTAGGAAATTTTTCGAACCAGAAGTGATTTTCCAAATTCATTTTCAAGGTCAAGTCTCAAGATGACCAATAATGAAGTCTTTACAACTGAAGTTTTGACAATTAACGGAGTTGTCAAATATTAAGATCAGTTACTTGTTTACGCTCTACCTGTTTTTAAAAAAAAATGCAATTGAGTGGTCTTATAAGTCCCTTTAAATTGACCACCTATTAGTTTTCCTCTATCTAATATGTTTCCAGAGAACTCCATAAAGATTTTTTTTTTGGTTTTGCAGTGTCTAGTCATATTAGTCGTTAGGTATCTAATACTTGAAGTAAAAAACGAAATGATATGTCACGTTCTTTTCTATAGTGTGATTACGAAAAAAATAAGCCAAACAAAAAGAATAATGTATTTTCACTAGAAATCGGAAAGACATTAATTCAAAGCAAAACAATAAGGTCTTCACATTGTTAAATACCTCAATTATTAGTAGTAAGACAATAAGGTCTTGAAATTGGAAATGCGACTGACCTTAATAATAATAATGAGAAGAAGAAATACACTAAGGTCATTCCATTCGAAATGGGAAAGCTGTCATAATAATAATAATAATAATAATCAGAATAATTATAGGTCTCTCCAATAATCCAAAGAAATAAGAAATAGAAAAGACCTTATTAACAACATAAAAACTTAATGTCCTGTTATGTTGCATCAATTAATTAAAATATTCAATCGACAATCCCTCATTTTCAAGTGAACATTGAATTCTACTTGTATGTATGTATTAAATTTAATAAAACATTGTATGCAAAACATCCAAAACAGCTGTCTGTTACAATTATTTTTTGTGAATTTTTTCTTTCATGTGCTTCCAGATGTTATTACTTCGTTGCACTTTTAAAGGTGTTGCACACACATAAACATATACAAATTATACATAGGAAAAACCCTCTGAAAATTCAATTACGTGTGCATCTTCGGTATTGCGTCAAGATAAATTACTTACTGCCAACTACATCCAGGTATGTCTGAGTACTCTGTCCAGTTCCAACACTGTTAGATGCAGAGCAAACATAAAATGCCTCGTCGGAGTTGTCTAAATTGCTTATGACTAAGCTAGGAGATGATGTAGTGCTTCCTGAATATCTACCTGACACTACCACGTTTGATGGTACGCCGTTTTGTATTTTCTGCCACACCACACTTGCTGCTGCTGGGAAAGCAGTTACTGTGCAAACTAATGTTGCTGTACTTCCATAGTTAATAGAATATACATTTGAACCGATTGTAACCGTTGGGATATCTAAACATAAAAACAATTTTTACACATGCATGGTAAAAATATTTTGCGAATAATCTTTACTAGGAGAGAAATTACAATTATTCTTAAAAATGAATGATGAAAATTAAAAATCGGTGAATTATTTAATAAATAGGAAACGCAAGTGCAACAATAAATTATGCAAAATAAAATAAACCTGGTTTGAATATATGTGTAATTGCTACTGATAAATTTAGCATTTATCTGATACAATAAATGGATCTACGTGGAAAAGCTCTTACGATATGACGTGCCTAAAACGCTTCGAGTCCACACTAGTGGTAATACGAATATATACTCCTTATCGACGTCATAAACGATAAACACCCTTTATGGTGACGTCATAGTAAAATTATTCACATATATTCATATATATATTAATGACGTAACAATCAACTGTTCCTGAATGGCCGACAAGTACTGTTACGTTGTTGATAAAAATTAATTTTTATGTCTAATTAGAATCAAAATAATTCATTTTTTTTGGGGGGGGGGCAAGAATATGTTCTAATTTTATCACGGGTTGACCTTTTTTGCTTACATTTGAAAACTTGTAAAACTTACTTCCTATAACATCCAAAAATGTTTGCTGACTTTGACCAGTTCCAACGCTGTTCGTTGCAAAGCAAACATAATAGCCCTCGTCTGCTATTTCTGCTTGACTGATTGTCAGTGTAGGGCTGCTTACTGATGCTCCGGAAATTCGGCCAGATATGTTTATTGAAGTTGTAACTCCATAAACAGTTTTCTTCCAAGAGACCGCGGTATGTGTGGGACTAGCTTGTACAGTACAAACAATGTTTATACTGCTTCCTATATTCACGGAATATACACTGTCTGGTATTGTGACAGTTGGGATATCTGTAAATGAATATCAGCAATTTTGTAATTGAAGTTTCAGATATTCGAGAACTAACATGTATCTGACAAAAGTATGCGGAGATTAAAAAATAGTAATCTTTTCAATGTATTTGCCAGTAAGGTTACTCATTTATTTATGAAACCGATAGATTAAATGCTTTATTTGCCAATATGAAATAACTTAAAATCAAAATAAGTAAATCTATTTCCTAATATGCAAGATGTCTTATGAACGTACAACTCTTTTCTTTCCCCTTTCATTTTACTTACTTCCAATGACATACAGATACGTTTGTTGACTGTTTCCAGTTCCAATGCTATTTGTGGCATAACAAACATAATTTCCTTCGTCTGAGAGTTGAGGGTTGGTAATGGTCAAGGACGGATTGTTTAATGTGGAACCACTATACTTAGAATATATTGAAGTATCGATGTTTTGTTGTTGGTTGTTAACAATTCGTCGCCAGTATACTGAAGTTGCCGCTGGTGAAGCATTTACTGTACAACCAAGTGTTACAGTGCTACCTATGTTGGTGTTGTAGTTGGAAAGTGCTACCGTCACAGTTGGTACATCTGTAAGAAAATGGTAAGAAAACTGATCGGTCAATACAAATGGAAACCAGTTACAAAATATACATTGAGACAAAGAAACGTGGATTAGGCACAAAAAGTAAAATAAAACCGAAAGTGAGTAACCGAATAAAACATTAATGCACTCAGATGCGCAAACGAGAGAATTGTGCTTCTAATTAGACAACCGCCAAGTAACTCATCGTAATATCGAGCAAAAATGCATTTTCGGGGATAGGAAATACTACTTACGAATAAGAAAAACATATCTGATCGCATTTGGGAGATGGAGTATCATAACGATTAACTAAGTCGTGGTGACGAACATTAACGTCTGAAGGGACATAAACCTAGCTACAAAAAACTAGTTTGAGTAGCCTATTGGTCAACTACAGTGTCCGCTCTTGATAACTAGAACACGAAGCCTTAAATATATGCGCCTGATCTGATATTGCTGTCAATGAACGTTAAGTTAACAATGCATTGGAAAGTTTCGTCAACAAACCTAAAATGTAGCTTTGTACGAGTACAAATATGTGGTTTAATAAAATTATTTTAAAAAATCATTTATACTAATCGTGTATGCTTAAGATTGTAACGAAAGACACGAATTTCTCTAATTTGTAGATCTGACCGTTACCGTCTAAGTAAATTATCAATACCTATATAAAATTCTTTACATTCAATACTGTAGTAGTACTTTTTTAAACAGTACCCGGTCTACAATAGTTTCATTATCAATATTACAATATTCCCACTTACATCCTATGACTGCCAAATATGTCTGAGCAGACGTTACAGTTCCTACAACGTTTGTTGCCGTGCAAACATAATATCCGATATCGCTTTGAGCAGCAGTATTTACAACCAGATTTGGGTTGTTCACTGTTGGCGTATTGTACTTCCCAGCTGTGGAAGATAATCCTGTCTGAACACCATTTACAACTCTAAACCAATTCACACTCGTGGCACTTGGGTTTGCAGATATTGTACAAACTAATGTTGCAGTCTGACCAAGAAGTACACTGTAACTGTTTGATTGTACTGTAACAACTGGCAAGTCTAGATAAGAACATAAGAAGGTTTAGAATTGATAATAACAGATTGTTTGAACTGATTTTAAAATCGTGGACGTTCAATGGTCCGAGCAGACCTGTTTAAGCCGTTTGCTATAATTCTAGCGGATTGCTCAGCATGCAGTCTACCAGTGGCTTGATCTCCCTGTTGTGGACTCGAGCTCCTGTGTCATAACTGAAAATCATTAAATTTGCTACACCTTTATTACCATGCCGAAACAAAAATCGTAAATATTTAAACATTTTTACCCCCAAGTGTGTACCACTTATTGTGAGCTTATTGTATAGAGTGTGTTTTTTAACTAAACATTTTATTATCAAAAATGTATAAAGTTATTATATTTTCAGTATTTTTTCCTGAATGAGACTTGCGGTTCAGTATTATTATTCATTATTGTATAAGATCATCTTATTAGTCTGTAAATTGTGATTTTTAATGATAAAAATAGCAAGGAAACCAACAGAACAGCAAGAACCGAAAATAAAGCGATGATTACAAATGACGGAGGGCCTCGGTGGACAAGTGGCTACGGTAATTTGTTTTCAATTGATCATGTGGTTTAGATCTGTCAACACTGAGATTGCAGGTTTTTGTAACTGATTATTGATTATATTCCTGAATATAACGTAAATATGGCTTGCTGGCCGTTTAATAACAATCAGTCAATTCAAACAAATTGAAATTCAACAATACTAATTACTGAGTTTGATGATACATACTTCCTAAGACACCGACAAATGTTGGTTGACTTTGACCTTGACCAACACTGTTTATTGCTTTACAAACATAAAACGTTTCATCATTTAGGTCAGCATTGTTGATTGTTAAAGAAGGATTGCTCACAGTAGAGCCACTGTATTTTGCCGAATTCGACGTGTCTATGACCACTTCTTGTCCATTCTGTATCTTCGTCCAAAATATTTGAGTTTGTATTGGAGTGGCGCTAACAGTACATACCAATTGGACAGAACTACCGTAGACTACTGCATAATTATTCTGAACAACTGTTACCACTGGCTTGTCTGCAAAAAATGGTTTGAATTAATTTTTGTTTTAGTTCCATTCATAGATCAAAAACAATTAAAATCAATTTAAGGATGATGACCAAAATCTTTGAAATTTCATGTTTTAATAAGAAACGACTATTGACAAAATGACAAACTAGTAACTTTTTGTACTTACTACCCACAACAGTAAGAGTAGTAGGATTACTCTGTCCAGTACCAATACTGTTCTGTGCATGGCATCGATAAATTCCTTCATCACTTGCAGCCGTGCTCAAGACAATTAGCGAAGGAGAATTAACAGCAGATCCCTGATATTTCTGCGAATTGGTTGAGGTCGATATAGTTTGGGCAGGGTTGTTACCGACTGTTACAGTCCAGTATATGTTGGTCTCTGTAGGAATTGCTGATACTGTACAGGGAATGGTGATTTGGTTACCTATGCTCACACTGTACGCACTCTGTGGAATACTAACGCTTGGAATAGCTGAAAATGTTCAAATATTGAATGTGCTAATTTCTTATTTAATTATTTGTTAAAAATCTCACATCGAAATATTAAATTTGTATATCTGTTTATAATTAAATAAAAATATAGCACTTTTAATTGTGTTAATGATGTATGCTTTACGCAATAATTGTTCTGAAAAAATATCCCTACTTTAAAATAATTATGTTCTCTGTGAACTGTTTACATATTTTTTAAAATTAATATCAGAATACCTCTTTTAAACATTAAATGTAAATACATACTGCCAGTTACGTCTAGAAAAGTTTGAGTACTAGATGCTGATCCAACAGAATTCTGTGCCAAACATACATAACTTCCTTCATCGTCAGTGACAGCGTTATACATTGTCAGGGAAGGAGTCTGAACCGTTGATCCACTGTATTTATTAAAATTATTTGTACTCAAATCCACATTTACCAAGACACCATTAACAAGTTTTTGCCAGTACACTTGGTTAGCACCGGGGCTGGCTATTACTTGACAACCCAGGGTCACGGTATTTCCAAACGTGACTGAATATGTGGTAGATAATACCTGAACATAAGGAACGTCTGAAAGAAACGAAAAGCAAACTTGGTAAAAACTGAAACTGTACAAAAAAGTGGAATTGAGAAAAATATTTATGAATATTCATCAAAATCTTTTTTATCATCTGCATTTCTATATTATTTAACTTACTTCCAACAACATCTAAGAATGTCTGCTGGCTGTTTCCAGTGCCGACGCTGTTCTGTGCAAAACACTGATAGTACCCTTCGTCGCTAAGTGTTAGTCCAGTAATAGTAAGAGACGGCGAGCTGACCGTAGATCCAGAGTAACGACCATTAGATAAATCTATGCTTGTCAGTTGTCCATTGACAAGTTTTCTCCAATAAACATTGGTTTCAGTTGGGTTTGCTTGTACAAAACAAACAAGTGTTGCTGTCTGTCCATAATTGACAGTATACTGGATCTGGCCGACAGTTACAGTTGGTAGACCTTAAATATTATTTAAATGTGTTGTATATGCGTAAAAAATGTGTGCTAAATAAAGTTTTAGAATCTTTATGGAAAAAAATAATTTCAAAACGATAAAGGAATGAAGCATTTTTCTTAGCTATATTACTAAATTTTCCCTGCGTGGAATTCTGCAGTACAAGTATTGTGAGTATTGTGTAAATAATTAATGTTTGCATATGCAGCGCAATAGCTACATTTTTTTACCTTGGCGGAGCTATAAAGAGGTCCCATTACTCGTAATGGAGCAAAAACGCCACTTGGAATTATATATTTTTCCGCTATTAAAAAGCTGTCTTGATTTAATATATATTTTTCCTTTCTCCGCCGTTTTGCTGACATTTGTACAATGTAGAGAATATAGAAGGAATTTAGCTAAATTGATGCTAAAGGCTTATTTTGGTACAAAATCGATTCCGAAATTATGCACTTCAGGAATTCAAATTTTGTGAACAATGCAACGATTACAAAAAATGGTGTTGTAGAAATATCAGTTAAACGGAAGAGACATAAAAATGTATGTAGCAAACCAGGGAAACAGTTTAATAGCTGATAATATGCATAAAACTCCCGGATGTGATTCACTCCCGGGCTGCTACATTACAAGTAATTATCTCTTTGTAGCACCGTCCAGATTAACAAAGGAGCTAAATTATTGTAGCTGGCAGCGCAATAAAGATATATATAAATTATTGACATACTTCCAGTTACATCCAAAAATGACTGCTGGCTGGATCCTTTTCCTACCAGATTTGTTGCAGAACATACGTAATTTCCTTCATCTTCAGAGTTAGTGTTAGTAATAGTCAGTGAGGGCGAGTTGACAGAGCCACCACTTATTCTTACACCGTCTACTGCGACTGTTTGTAGAGCACCGTTAATGACCTTTTGCCACGTCACAGAAGAATGGGTAGGATTTGAAGTAACTATACATTGCAATGTAATTGTACCTCCAAGGGTTACTTGATAACTGTTTGATGATATAATTACTTCTGGAAGACCTGAAAAATACAACTAAACTTGACATTGACTATTCCATACTGACGTTTCCTTCATAACTTTATAGATAGAATTATCTGATGTAAGTTTACAAGAAACTAAATTTACAAAACAAAATTGGTTTTAAACATGTTTTATTCATTTAAATTGAACTGGAAAACAGGCGAGACATATACAACTCTCCGTTTGATAAATTACTGTGAGTGTCATATTAGAGTTAAAAATGTCCAGTGTTAAGAATGTAAACTATACTAAAAGGCGGCTTACCTTAGCAGATGTTTTTGAGTGATAAATAAAAACTGCTTACCGCTTATGGTCGAGCGTATAATCCTTTTGTACATCCAAAAAGGTGCAAATTGAAATCAACACTTTTTTGTCTACATTTAATCAGCGTTTTGAATGCGGCGATTTTTTTTCATTTTGATTTTCTCAAGTAAATTTTGACTTAAAGTGGAACGTAATTGTAAACTAGGAGCAGGGGATTGTTTCCTGTTCGGTACATTTTCGGGCAATGCCGTTTGCGCAATTTGTCCGAATACATTTGAACATAACGAAAGCAGACAATTTTTATAAACAGCGTGAAAACAAAAATGGCTGACTTACAATGTAAAATTCCCATAGCAAAAGTCATTTGTGACATTAAAACAACAGATGCATAGTATAAAATATGGACAGGTTTTCGTGAATAAATTTGTTCCATTGGATTTTCGTAATATAAAGGTACACATATGGAATTAGTATAGTCGGCTGTTCATTGTTCAGTTACTAATAAATTCTAAAAGAATAAAGAACCCTTCTGAGCTAATGTGTTTACCTCCAATAACGTCAAGGAATGTTTGACCACTTTGTCCAATGCCTACATTATTGCTAGCGAAACATACATAGTTTCCTTCGTCATTTAGGTTGGCATTGTTAACAACTAATGACGGATTGCTAACAGTTGAACCGGAATACTTATTATTACTTCCCGCTACACTGATGTGCGTAGTGACACCATTTTTGATCTTACTCCAGTAGAGGCTTGTATGAGACGGATTTGCTGTGACGGCACAAACCATTGTGATTGAGTTACCATAGTTGACGGAATACTGAGACTGTTCTATTGTTACAGTGGGTATGTCTGCAAGATAAATGAGGCAATACTAGAATTTCTTAAAATCAAATATACAATTTCAAATACGCACAAGCATCTACATTCGCCTGCATTATGTAAAGCGGTCTAGACAACCCGGCCAAATCCGCCATAAAATATAGCTTCATTAATTTTGGTAAACCGTAGACATAGACATTGAACATGTATACTAGCGTGTGACGATGGAATTTTTCGTAACTAATACGTATTAATCTGACAGTAATCTAATTCAGCATTTTTGAATATATTATATAGGAAGTTACTTGTAATACAGTCACAGTAAGTAAATTATATACAAACGTCTAAGTATTGTGACAACCATAAAATACATGTATATGTATCCAGAGGATTTCTGAAGCATCAGAAATACAGTGTTAACACCAAATATTTTTACACGTCTACAAATTAAACCTAACACTGTTAGAATTAGATTTTTATACTGTCAAATTTTTGCTTACCCTATTTGTGTTTTTAATAACGCAAATATTCAATAGAAAAGTAAATACAAAATTCTCGTTCTGATAAACAATTTTTTATTATGGACTTATATGGAACTGTTTTTCTTTAATGTTGCCTGGTGAGTATAGTGCGCGAACCGCAGTCAAGAGCACTATATCTCTCCAGACAACACTATAGAAAAACAGTTCCTAAGGAGAAGTCTATAATATATATATTTTCTGTGGCGTGTTGCCTGTATATTAATGTTTGTAGTGAATAGTAACCAGGCCCGTCTCCATTACTGGGGAACAGATTTATTACACATGTTGCAAAAGACATGACATCTTGCGACAGACATCGTTTTTTGATGCAGCTGTAAACGGGTTTACTTAAATTGCTTAGAATGCGCTCCTTTTGATGTATTGTTTGATTTCAACCGTACATCACTTTCAACTTTTTAATAATTCGTAACAAATTGCATTAGAGCTGAATCATGTGAATAGGATTTCTATATTTCTATGGAGAGCCTCGGTGGCCGAGTGGTTAAGGTAGTTAGTCTACTGATGACCACGTGGTCTGTCAACACTGAGGTTGCAGGTTCGAGTCTCACTGCGGGCAGGGTGTACTCGACTCCAATCTTAATTGACAAGGATTGCCAGTTTTCCTACCGAAGGTCGGGGGTTCTCTCCGGGTACTCCGGCTCCCCCCCCCCAATAAAAACTGGACGCCATGAGATAGCTGAAAAATTGCTGAAAGTGGCATTAAACATCATTAAACAAACAATATATTTCTATGATTTTCGTTGAGTAGTTTGTTTTATTGTCTCAAGCAAATTGTGTACATTTCGTTTTACTCTTATTTAACATATATATGCAGGTTTTATTTATTTCAGAACACTTTTAAGTCAATTATAAAACAGTTATGTATAAATAACTGTTGCAGTGCAAAACAAGCCAAGTTGAAAATATTGTAAAATACAAAGCGATTGGCATGCAATAAAAGTAGCACAAAAACACTTATAATATCGCTGGATCGTTTGATAGTTTGTTGTTTTCAGCATAATTTTATCAATTTAGGGGCGTACAGTTGTTATTGAGGTAGAAAACCGGAGTAACAGGTTAAAACCGACAATCCTTGTCAATTAAGTCGGATTCGAGCACACCCTAACGAAATCCGCAACTAAATTATTGACAGGTACGTGATAAATATTTTATTTAATATGTTCGTTTAATCTCAAACAATCTTATTTACCTACAACTAAAGAAGCTTTTACAAAATTTAAAGTATTTTGCCTTTGATATTTCAAAAAATGAAAACGAAAATGGTGCAAGTAACACATGCGAAAAAAACAGAAATGAATTTTATCTTGCGTTTTTTATGTTCGCATTTTCAATTCTGAAGTATCTGTGTGCATGTGTAGTTTTTTGTTTTCAATTTTATAAACGTGGTCACAGTGAAAAAAAAATCCGTATTGTTCATTCTTTTGTTTCAGATTTAATTCTTGTAATGTATTATTTGACGTCATTGTATGTGTGGTTTCCTTTTTATTTATTTAAAGTTTTTCCGACGCAGTCGGTATATTTTCGAATTGTGACCTTTGAACTAAAAGACGCTTACCCATGGTAACTTACTATAATTGAAGACAAACTTGCATTCTGATTGGACAAAAATAGTAAAAAATTCTGCGTTCGAACAATCTACTATATTGTACTGTCAGTGAAAAGTATCCCTTTTTGCATTTCTCAATTATTATTCCAACAGACTGGTGTTTTAAAACAATTAGTAGTCGTAATTAAACTTAAGAAAATGATTTTATGCCAAAGAAAGCCATTTATAACTGATAAAGAATTAAAATGATAAAACTATACGTCGTGTATTTTTTGCGCATTTGGTCTGTTGTAGAATTAGTATTTGCTTTGTTGACCATCTTATCTATAAACAATCCTCACGCTGGTGATATATTTATGTCATATTTTCTTGATTTGACCGCCTGCACACGAAATCTCTCTCTCTCTCTCTCATGACTTACATGAGACACAGTGGTTCGATAACACCTGTTTACTTATACACATATAGAATTGAGGATAAAATTCGCTGATGGTTCCGTTGCAATTATTTATCTCCCCCTATATTTGGCCGAACACATGACATATTTCAATTCACATTTAATTAGCATTGAATTGACATTTTGTGTTCATGTTAATACAATTCTAATTAAAATGTTTTACTTTGAAGCAGGAACCTATACTAGTCTCAGTTTGAAGTTCCCTTTTAAAAGATAGTTAAATTAATAAAATAGCAAACTGTCATGACTGTAATGAATAATACTTGATGCATGTAAGTACATATTTGCTGATGAAATTTCTTTTAAAACAATAAGTGCTGTTTTGAAGTTTTAATGTTAACTAACTTTTTTTCAGTAAATATATATGCTACATCGAAAAGAAAAAACATAGAAAGGTTTATATTTCTTTTTTTTACCGTTGTGGTCTTCAACTTATGAAATAGATTTTCATTGAGGATATTTTAATATGTTTATTGTTAGCTCTATGATTTTTAAAGCCATTAATGCCTATATCTTCTTTCTTTGCTATATGTATATCTTTCTTATCTTTGGAATAGTTTAAGTCTTATTTTTATGTATAACGAGCCGGAAATAGCTTTCGCACGGTACAGTTGACATCGCTGGTGAAACTAATTTTCACATTTCGAAATATTTATGTATCAATCAATCTGTCTATTTCACTGAATGTAAGTTAAATCTGTCAAAATTATTCCTTCATTTGACAGATGGACGTCAATCTGACGGATTTGGAATGGTTGGACTGATCTAACTGATTGATAACTGATTGCTGACGGATTGTTGAATGATCGATGACCACTTAGTGATTGCTAAAAGTGTTACGTTTTCAAACTCAAGTACTGTATAAAGAAGTTTCGAACAGATTAAATAATTAAAACTAAAATGATTCATTTATTAAAAAAAACTTACTGCCGACAACATTCAACGAAGTTGACGTGCTTTGGCCTGTGCCAATGCTGTTTGTGGCATAACAAACATATGTTGCCGAGTCGCTGGTAGCGGTATTAGTGATTGTCAATGATGGCGACGATACTGTTGATCCAGAATATTTTCCCCCACTGTTGGTGACGTCAATAGTTGTCGTCTTCCCACTAATTGTCTTTCGCCAGTATACTTGGTAATGAGCAGGATTGGCAACTACAGTACAACCAAGGATAATCGAACTGCCTACATTTATTTGGTAGTTGGGCAAAGTTACTGTTACTGTGGGTACCTCTACAAAAATAAAAAACACATTAGTCATGCATCTAACATAAAGATAATCATTATCTTACAAAAAGTTCGCATTGGATGTTTTTTGTGACATTAATAGGTAAACATTTCGCTATTTTAGCATGACAAAAAATTCTACAAATAAAATAAACTCAATATAATTAAAAAAACGAAATAACCTCCTGACACTACTAATGCTCCTTGTTGACTGGAACCACTGCCAACACTATTAATAGCATTACAACGATAATTTCCTGCATCACTTAGGTCGACATTATATATGGTTAAAGAGGGTGTGACAGTGGTGGATCCACCATATTTGCTAGGATTGGTAGATGGTCCGATATTGGTTGTCTGTCCGTTGATATCTCGTATCCAATAAACGCTGGTGACGGATGGGATAGCCGTCACGGTACATCCAATAGTAATCGAGTTTCCAACTTGTGCTTGGTAGCTAGATCCCCCAATTGTAACAACTGGAACACCTGTATAAAAATAATCGTGTTCATTAATAGTCCGAATTTCTAATAGGACGTGTACGCAACGCTTTGGGTCCACATCTGTTGTTAAATGAGCGCATGTGTTATATACCAATTTTACCAATGAGAAAATAACTATATATTCGTGCTTCCGATGAATTATTAATATTCCAAAGATCCAATTCATTTTTACTGTATTTGTTATATTTCAATTAGAATAGAAACACGACTATTGTGTTGATCTTACCACGGGTTGACCTTTTATGCCCAAATTTAACCCCTTGCTACCACCTGAGATAAAATATTGGCCCCAGTAAATGTATCTGCATATTTGTTGTCAATTACTTATTCACTTGAAATAAAAACTGTCTTCTTTTTTCTTTTTTCTTTTTTCTAACTACTAAACCTCAGCAAATTTAAGTTAAGGTTTTTTAACTTATACTTACCACCAGTAACGTCCAAGAAAGCATTTTGGCTGCTTGAGTTTCCGATACTATTTGTAGCAAAACAAGTATATGATCCTACGTCTGATGTTGCCGCGTTAGTAATTGTTAGAGATGGGTTAGATATTGTTCCTCCAAAATATCTGTTGTTTACACTTATATTGACATCAGTCTGTACGTTGTTGGCGAATTTTTTCCAGAAAACTCTTTGAGCGCTAGGAGATCCTGAGAGTGTACAAGGAATAGTTATTTGTTCACCTATCAAAACCATGTATTGTGACTGTGGTATTGTAACAGTTAACAAACCTGTAGAAAGAAACAAATTTTATACAAACGTTATAAAAGATTAATGCTTTGTACAGTATATTATATGGTAGAGTCAAATGTCAAACATAAAATAGTTTTACAGTATGTATATATGTTTGACATTGGACACTTTACGAATAAGACCGATACGTTAACAAAGTAAGTCATCTGCTATTGATCGCGTGGTCTGTGGATTCGAGTATCACTATGGGCATGGTGTACAATCTGCTGAATTTTACTGCCGTTATATTCCGATGTTAGTTTTGTGAATTTAGTCCCATTACTCGTAATGAAGCGAATAAAAAATTCGATCTATTTATACAAAATTCAAGCACAATATACATCTCTTTCAAGTTATTAAAGCTTCAGACATTGCGAAACTAACGAGAAACGATCTTTATTGTTTCCAACAGCCATTCCGTAATAGGAATTCAGTAATTTACATTCGACATCTTCCCAAGCCGAGTGCAGCCCACAATTTTTGCGGGTTTAATGTTTTTTCATGTAGTAAACGTAATTAAACAGAGACACGAGGTGAATTAATACATAACGCACAGAAGGTTATTAAAATGACAATAATTATCATTACGTATCAATTATGATCTATTTTAAACACGAAATCGATAAAAAAAAATGGCCAAAAAAATCGAGGGTACGATTATTCGCTCTAGGTGTACAAGGATTGCAAGTTTTCGTACCGGATGTTGGGGGTTTATCTGGGTACTCCGGCTTCGTCACTCATAAAAACTGGACGCTATGATATAGCTGAAAAATTCCTGAACGTGGCGTTAACACAATTAAAAAAAACACAAACAAATAAAATGACTTACCTTTGTTTAAAAAACAAGAATATTTCAACAAAGAATGTATGATTGTGTTATCGTTTTAGAAAAAACTTTGTTTAAACATAATCTTAAGAATACTCAGGTGAAATATTTGTGTAAAACTTTGTTTTCGCTTTAATTATGTATCTAGATGTTGTTGTACAACGTTATAAGCGAATATATAAATATATACGAGTTCGATTTCACATTGCCCATTTTTTCCAAACACGCGTAAATTAAATGTTTATCTGGAATTTTATTTTTGTATGATGCATCACTCGATTAACGTGGTTACTAATTACCAAAGAATATTTGCCGGTTTTCTAGTTATTAGCTACATACTTCCGGTCACCGTCATAGATGTTGGTGTGCTGCTTCCGGATCCCACACCGTTTGTTGCTGTGCAAGTGTATGTTCCTACATCTGTTGATGCCAAATTAAATATGGTAAGGGAAGGTGTACTGATCGTACTTCCATTGTATTTGGCGGTGTTACTGGTCGATGTAATAATCTGAGATGTGATTCCGTTATTAAACGTCCATGACACTGATTTCAAGGCACTGTTAGGAGAGGACACTATGCATACCAGAATGACCGAATTGCCCGTTAATTCTGAGTATGTCGTGGCAGGAATAATTACTGTTGGTGGAGAACCTAATGGAAAATCAAAATTAAATAGTTTTTTTTTAATGTAAAAATTCAGTTATTAGTATTTTTCGTACTAAAACGACAATTAAGAGAACAATTAAGCATACATAATTACATACAAACCAATAACGGCGGAAGCACATCTAAGACATACAAACCTGTCTTTGGTAAAAACTGGAAAGCTCGCTAGGTACTATATTTCCAGTATATATTTCAGTCTTACGCAGAATTTATACCGCCGCACACAAAATATAAATGCAATACTTATTGTTCATGAGAAAACGGGGGAAATTGGTAAAAAAGAAATACAGCACTATGTGTATTAAATAAAAAATGAAAAAAGTGAAGGAAAAAGAAATCAGTTACTTTTTGGTATAGGTAAATTAGGCATTCAAGAAAATAATGAAAAGCATCTGCACCTACATTTTGGTTCATTGATTACATTAATCCTGGCTAAATCTGCGTTACGCGAGTAACATTGGTGACTTAATATGTCGAATATGTAGTATATTAAGAGTTCGGTTACCTACGTAATAATACCCTGGGGACTTGCAGAACACAACTTTACAAAAAAAGAGATGGTAGGAGAATCACGAACAGTTCAGCTTTAATTGTTCCCAATGTTTACAGATAATGATATAAATGATGTATGATGCTAGAGTTGAAACAATTATTAATCAGCCAGGATGCCGTGCGAGACCATAAGTTTGGAAATATTTTGGTTTTCATAAGATACGAGGATGACAGTGACCGGCAACGAAGACAACATTTTTGTTTGAAAATTCGTAAAAACTAATTAAGAATTCCAATATGACGTGCTTTAAAGGCTTTGAGACCACAACTGTGGTAAAAAAAATGATTTATCTATGAGCAACACGCGCTGATAAGGGCGTGTTTTAAATGGCTGTTCCAATTACAAAACTGTAACTCCCACCGGAAAGCTATTGCATATGATGTATAAATCTTATAAATAGCGACATGCGCTTTAATTATCCGTTGCAATATATTGTGTGGTAAAACAATGATAAACCACAGCCTCCGTGAATTATTTCTTAAATAAATTAGCATACTATGAAAAAGATGGAATTCGTCTGTCAATTATATTTGTATTACATTTATTTTAGCATCTCTACAGTAGGGTTTCTTCTACCTCGCAAATCTAAACTATAGACGTGTGTAGTCACTCTAGATGAAATTCAAACTAATCGAATGAAAATGAGTCGGTATTCCTGCACAACTAAAATTGGAATAAAACTTATTATAGGATTGGACACCGATTTGTTTGTGAGTGAGTTTGTCTTGTTGATATACTGATAAATCCATTTAAAACGGTGTTCAATTCTTATAATTCTTTAAAATTGCGTTAAGAAATAAATTTTCCTATTAAGGTATTCTAAATTCCATGTTTCTTGTGTATTTTGGTAGCAGGGCCATGATCGTCGACATAACGTATGAATATTTTGTTGATTTTTACGTAACAAATGTTATTCATAAATCATCTTTTGATTAATAAATACAAATAAGTTTTAAATTAAATGTATAACTTTATTTTCTTTATCGAATACAAATATAGTTTTAATATAAATAAATCATTAACGTCAATTTATAATACAAATAATTTGTCATCGCTATCGATATTGAATGCCGCCATCTTTGTTTACATTGGTTACATTGGTTCGGTCAACGTCATTTATCCTAAAATAATTGGGTCAACTTCATTTATCAAAATCACCAAATTCGTTAGATTAACACTTTATTCGTAATCATGGCATTGTTGTCAAAATTTGAATTCCGGAAGTGCATAATTTCTGATTCGATTTGGTAAAATGATCTTCCGGATCAAGTTTTTTCCGGATGTATTGCATTAGCTGTCGGATCAAATTTGTACTGATACGATTCTACAATTCTACACTCCACAATTTCAATTTTGTCAACAATGCCATGATTACGAAAAAGTGTTAAAATTATTAAATTAGAAATTGTAGAAATGTCAGCTGAACGGCGGAGAAAGGGAAAATATCAATTAAACAAAAATAGTAGTTAAGTAGCGGCAAATATGTATAAATGCCAAGAGTGTTTTTTCTCCATTACGAGTAATGGGACCTCTTTGTAGCTCCGTCCATTAAAAAAAGGAGCTACAATATTTTAGCTAGTGGCAAGTCTACATAAACTTGAGTCAACAGTCAACAAAAACATGAGAAAAGAAACTGAACTCAGTCTGGTTAATGTTCAAACATAAAAATGAAACTTTATTTAAATAATTGTATATTCGAAAGTATGAAACAAAAGCGAGCAACTTCGAGTTAAATTTTCTCTAATTTGTCAGAATCTCTTACAGGGCTCCTTTACCAAACTTTTGAATGACTAGAAAATAATTTCTATCACAGGATCGAAGAAAGAAACTCATCGCCAAATTTAAAGTTATACACATATTTACTACAATTTAAATGAGTTTAATCTATTGTTTGAATTTATTGTATAAGTATTAGCTACAAAGAAATTTTTTCTCCATAGATGTATAACAAAATTTCCGTTTTGTAAACTATATAAATTAGCTACGCGGATATATGTGCGAAACATAAATTTTGTTTAACCCTCGATTTAGAAAAATGTTTTTGTAGTTAATCCTTAAATAAGTCGTACTTTACTGTATTGTTTATAAATCTGCTTTGATTTCAAAATAAACATACCATTTACTGTTAATTGTAAACTATTTGTTTGCTTTGTCAGTGTTTGTGGGTGATCGACATCACAATATAACGTTTGTCTGTTATTAATCACACCAGGAGCCCAGGATAAAACACTGGTGACTTTGTACGTTTTATCAAATCCCAAAACGGATTGCTGGAAAACGCTATTATTGAATACTGTACTGTCAATACGAAGTTCCATTATTGGTGCGGGATTTCCTCCTGTGCTTATACAGGTCCACTGCCGGGTTTCGCCTGCCATAACGACTGTTGGATCTGACAGTGCTGGCTGATATGGCTTTGCTGAAAAAAAATAAGGATCAAATGTTCTTATGTTTCTGTTTACCAAATTTATATTTTAATGTAAATATAGGCACATGTGATTATCGAACATTTATTGTTCACAATGTTCAGCAGAAACAAGAAGAAGGAAATATAACAAATCAAATTTAAGAAATTGAAGAGTTTAAAGTGACACAAATTTTCAATGAAAAGGCAGTAATTTTTTTCACGTAATTCACTTAAATAATTAAAACAATTGAATTAAGTAATTTGAAACGTCCGATACGTACTGTAAAGTTGGAAGTACCATGATGATGCTAGATAGTCTTGGAGTATGATGTTATGAACTCGACATTCAAACACAGCCAATTGATGTGTCTTGTCAGCAATAAATGTATAACTATTTATAGTAGTATCATAGTATGTATATGAAGATTCATGCACACTATTGCCGTTTCTGTACCAGATTACTGTAGGTGCAGGATTACCTCCAATGGAAGAACATATAATTGTAACAGCTTGTCCCTCTACTATAAGGGATGGTGCTGTAATATTTGGATATCCGGGTGCAACTGCAAAACAATTATATATTTTACTTCACTTTTTAAATCACAGACGTACGTTCTGTTTTCAGCTTAAAAGTTACGGTAAAAACAAAAGTCAAATAACAAATAAATTGTCACTGTGTAAAAATAATCCACATTTAAAGTAATATTTTTTCATGTTAGTTATTTCAAAAATCAATTATCGTAGTCCTATAGGCACTTTATCAAGTCAACCATCATTAATTAGACTATTTAAATCTCTTGCGAGATGTTGCGTAACGATCAGTAAACTGTGCGTAAACGAGTGTGTATTTTCTTTCATGAATTATAGGATTCGGTATGAATAGGAATTGTCTATCGCTTGTATGGTGTGTTCCCCAAGCGCCTACTGGATAAAAACAACACCTCATTAGGTAGGGATTAAGGGGCCTATCAAGGGGAATGCCATGATTAGTTTACCTGTATTTACCTTGAAAATTATAATAAAGTATAGTAGACATTGAGAAACTGAATTGACTAGAGAAAAATATCAAAATAAAATATATGGTTTCAAATTAATTAAAATTAAATTAAAATAGCTAAGAAATAGTATAAAAATGGGTGAAAACTCAAAACCCCCATTCTAAGCCAATATGCCCAATCTTCAGCTGAATGTGAAATTCATAACCAACAGACAATCCATTATTAAAAACAAATCTTTTATTATAATTTAGCTATAAAGTTGGTGCATACATACATAGACATAAAATTAAAAACATAGAAAATATGACTTGAAACCAAGGGGTGTTTTTTACATGGACGCAATAGAAGACGTATGGTTCTAGGCCTTACACAGATATTTAGAGACTATGTGACAGAGCAGTGGGTAAAAGGAGACATGACCGTATAGAACCACTTTGGAACTCAAGGACTCAGGACTACCAACAACATAGAGAGATGGCACAGCAAACTGAAGAAGATGACACAGCACGCACATCCCAAAATATTCACTTCAATCCAGATGTTTAAAGATGTACAGACCACAATGACATTACCCGAGTACAGAGACAGGCTGGTGGAACCACTCTATCCCGATCCCGTGCCAAGAAATACCTCAACATCGACCGAAGACTCACTACACTTGAGGAACTTTACCAGACAGACATCATGACTAAAGGAGCCCTGAACGAGATTCTGACTTCAGAGCTCCTACATCTCGAATAAGTGACAAAATGACTCTGTGTTTAGTTTAGTGCTCTGGTTTTTTTTGTTACTTAATTATTATTATTACATTATTCCATTATTAGATGTATATTGCTATAACATGAAATAGATGTAATATAATGTATGAATAAAGTATTTTCTTTAGTTTGAATTTGTTTTCAATCTTACATTTGTCTGCTACAATAATCCAACTTTAAAAAAACATAAAACATAAAACGTATATATATTTCACAAGTGAAAAATTCAAAATTATTCAAATATGTAAATACCTATATTATATTATGAAATTCCTAATTTTATCTATGCTAAAAAAAGGCACTAATTTAAATTTATAAATTTTGTATCGCGAAACAGTCAGACAGTCAATCTAAATTATCGCCTGAATATAGCTGAAATAATGCTGCTCGGGCGTTAAACACCATTAATCAATCAATCAATCTAATTTATTTCATGCATTCACTGTTCCCAAAAGTTTATCACTTTAAAAAAATTTGCAAGTTCATAATTTAGGGCGAAAGTCTTTTTGTTAAGTACTTTCCGTTGGCTGTTAAGGTATTTTATTTCTTTGTATGAGAGTTCCAATCACAGACAACATCAAATTTGCAATGTCTCAAATTTACAAGATATTTGTATCACACAGGTTGTACCAATCGCTATTTTTTTCAGATTTTGACAAAATGCATACTTACTTTAAGATATAGAGATTATAGTGCTCACCTTGGCCATGGCCAAATCTGGGTAACAGAAGTGATACGCAAAATATTGTCCATATAGTCGATATACGATTACGTATGGTCGCCAGGGAAACCATCTTTAACTCGTAGGTGACTTTCACCATTACCTATTTTGAACGCGTTCAGTTCTGAAATGCAAATAAAAAACATCAATTTCGGGTGTTAAGAATATTTATCTTTTTAAGACTTCTCAACAGGGAACTGTTTTTCTATAGTGCTGTATGCTGAGCCGGTAGGCGAGGCCACTATACCTCTCTATACAACACTATAGGCAAACTGAAGTCCAGAGAGAGAAGTCCATACTATTTTACTACACAACACAATACTGAAGGCATGAACTGGATAATATCAGAAACCTTAATTAAACTATGGCAAATGTAATTTCCGAAACTGTTGCCACTGCTGGCCATGGTGTCAAAATTTACAGGGAGATAATTCTAAATGAATCGACCATAAAAAGCGCGTAAATTTAGTAACCAGTGGTATGGTATCCGCGGACAATCTGGTAAAATCTCGTTGTTAAGATCAAACCTATACTCTTAAAAAATCGTCAAATAAATTTTCGATTGATTGATTGATTGGATGTTTGCTTTACGTCCAGCGAGCAGTATTTCAGCTATATTTAGGACGATAATAAGTTAACCCTCTGTGGGGTCATACGACAGCTTCGTTCTGATATATATAAGATGTTCCAAAGCTGGTTCTAAGAATTGTCTTCAGAAATGACTTAATAACAAATTTTAGGGAAGTTTCGTTGAACAGGAATCATGTTTGTTGGCTATATTTTATGGGAGATTTTCTAGTTTTAGTTTTGATGGCTGTAGTCTCATGGCATAAATTTCTTTAGAATTTATTCCTATTTTTGCTATTTGTTTTTCTGCCCAACATATTAGAAAACACCTTCACCATTTTGGGTGGACAAGCTTACTATTTTTCTAAATTTAAATGTGATCCTAGACTTCTAAGTAGAAATAGACAAGAATACCAATTTCTACTCCCTTTGATAAACAATGTTACAGAAAGAATGAAAATCACAACGACATTCATTTTAATTGCTTATAAAAGCTAAAATGTATGAAGTGTCTATTTTCAGCCAAAAAAAGGTATTGTGTAATATTTTATCAAATTTTGAGAAATGTAGTGGTATGCTTAGCTGAGTCCGCTTTAATTTAAATAAACTGTTTAGGTTTACGATGTAATTAAGGAGTCACAATTTATAAAACTAGAACATTTTGTACTTTTCGGGGTTCCTTTTAGTAAGAAATATTAATTTGATCATTTCATAAAATTAAAACATTTTTAGCTTTTGTTCAGAAACTATTAATGTACACCTCCAAAATAGAGTAGAACTGAATATCAATAAATTTAATTTGCACTGCAAAACTTTCTCGGGATATGGACTAGGTGCATAATAAGGATTTTTTTAATATATATTTGTCTTTGTTTATATATTTTTCTTAATTGAAAAGTATTTCAAGGGATAAAAGTTTTATTTCAACTGCATGAAGACACTCTGAATCTCTCTTTGGAAAAAGTGGGATGTTAAATAAACTAACCAAATTCAAAATTTGTGATAAAATTATGTATTGTGTGCTTTTTGTGTGAAATAAGTTCCTTTGTGTTGGTTGTCTATTCCCAAGCGTGTAATTTATAAAACGTAAAAAATATTATAAACACCAAGACTCCAAACCGTGGTTTAATAGAAAATGCTCAATAAGTCGGAAAAAATTTCATAAGGCTCGCAAGAGATACAGTTTTTTGAAAAATGCTGAAAACAGACGTAAAATGAGATTAGCAAGTAATGAACATAAAAAAACATTAAATAAGGCTTTTTCGGAGTATCAACAAAGAGCTGCTAACGAACTACGCGGTTTATCTAAAAAAGACTCAAAAGCCTTGTGGAAAATTCTCAATAATCTGAATAAAAATCAAAAGCGTGATAACAATGAGGATATTTCGTTAGATGCGCTATATAACCATTTTAAAAGATTAAATGAAAATGGTAATTGCGAATTCGATATAGAACCCGATTTTGACTTTGGCAATATCTCAGAAGATGTGGAGGTATATTTAAACGGTCCCATAACGGAAGCAGAAATTAAAAAAGCGGTATCGACTTTGAAGAATGGCAAAGCTTTTGGTATTGATGAAGTTTTAAATGAATATATCAAATGTACTATTGACGACCTGTTGCCTGTTTACCTAAAGCTTTTTAATCTGATCTTTGATTCTGGAGTAGTTCCGGATAGCTGGTCAACCGGAATACTAATAACAATTTTTAAAAAATAAAGGTTCAAGATCAGACCCTGAAATGTACAGAGGAATTACATTAAACTCCTGTCTGAGCAAAACATTTTCAACAATACTGAATAACAGGTTAAATGATTATGCAGATCATGTTCACCTTATATCAACAAAGTCGCAAGCAGGTTTCCGTAAAGGATTTTCAACTGTAGATAATATTTTTGTTCTTCATTCTTTAATTACCATTTACCAATCCTTTGGGAAAAAACTATTTTGTACCTTTGTAGACTTTAAGAGCGCCTTTGACACCATATGGAGATCAGGGCTGTGGCAAAAAATGTTAAAGTCAAATATAAAAGGTAAAATATTTACTGTGATCTACAGCATGTATCAAAATATTAAAACGTCCGTAAAAAGGGGAGCCGAATTTTCGGAATTTTTTGTATCCCACGTAGGGGTGAAGCAAGGTGAAAATCTGTCACCTTTCTTATTTTCATTGTTCTCAATGATTTAGAAACGTATTTTTTATCACATAATGAAGAGTTTCTAAGTCATATCTCAAACTTATGCCGAGAACCGTTACAAATATTTTTAAAACTGTTCATTATATTATATGCGGATGACATTGTTCTTCTTTCAGAAACTGCAGAGGGTATGCAAGCTAGTTTGAGGTGTTTTGAAAAATACTGTAATGAATGGAAACTTATTGTAAATACAAGTAAAACAAAAGTTGTAATCTTTAGTAAGAAGAGAACAAAGTGTAAACAGAACTTTAAAATAAACGGGGAAAATATTGAAACAGTAGACTCCTATTCTTACCTTGGAGTACTTTTCAACTTTAATGGTAGCTTTTGTACAACACGTAAAAACTTGTTGATCAAGCGCAAAAATCTCTATACGCATTGTATCGAAAAATAAAAAATATCAATATCCCTGTAGACTTGCAACTTAAGTTGTTTGATTCACTAGTTAGTCCTGTATTATTGTATGCGTCAGAAGTTTGGGGGTTTGAAAAACTTGATGACGTAGAAAAAGTACATCTTCAGTTCTGTAAGAACATTTTGAAAATACGAAGTAGTACCCCAAATTACATGGTTTATGGGGAATTAGGAAGATTTCCAATGGAAACTATAATTAAACGGAAAATAGTATTATACTGGAATAGTATAATTTTAGATAATAATAATAAGTTATCTTCAATTATGTACAAAGTAATGCTTAATTTACATTCACTAAATCCTACCAAATTTAAATGGATCTCAAAAGTTAAATCAATACTCGACAGCTGTGGTTTGAGTTTTATTTGGGAGAACCAAATTTCAATGGATAGAAAAGTACTGAAAGACATGATTTTACGGCAGCTGAACGATCAGTTTATTCAAACTTGGTTCTCACAAATGAATAACTCATCACGAGGTAAATTCTATGCAGAATATAAAAATCAATTTTGCTTGGAAACCTATTTATTAAAATTAAATTTATGCGATAGAGTTTATATATCAAAATTTAGGTGTTCTAATATAAAATTTCCTATAGAAACGGGTAGATGGAACGGGACACTAAAATCGCAAAGATTATGTCATCTTTGTGGGAATGGAGTTGGTGATGAATTTCATTATCTTTTCGTTTGTCAAAAGGAAGAGATAATGAATATCAGAGGCAAGTACATTCCCAAATATTATACTGTTAATCCAACAGAATATAAACTACAAGGGCTTCTATTGTTCTGTCACGTTGAACTCTACAAAAACTTGGCAAAGTTTTTAAAAATTTTATGTCGTTACCTATAAAATGATTCAGTCTTTACTTAACGTATTATGTATTATTTGCATTGTGTATTGGCCGTAAGATATACTTTAATATTGAATTTACTATGTATGTTTTAAATAACGTAGCTGTGTGTTTTAATTAACCTACCTGTATTTAGTGTCTGTATGTATTATTGCCTAAACCTTCTACTGTATGTATTTGTTATATATTCTTTGTGTCCTCTTGTACACCTTTTTGTCTGAGGCTTAATAAACTGTTGTCTCTGTCTCTATATCTTCAACTAAGAAATTGAATAATTAAGAAATAATGCAATTTCATGGTCATCAAGCTAATTTTTCATGATTGTGTGAGGTCTTTGTATGTTTTCGTGTATTTCTTGGGAACCGTCTAATGAAATTCAATACAATTTTTGAATTTGTTTTGGGTAACATAAAGATTTGATTCGGACAAATTGTTAAACATCTTCCTTGGGTATGGGAATACCAAATACCGTGAACCGGTCCAGATGTTGCAAGTAAAATTAAAGATAGTACTATTCAACAGACCCAGTAATATATATATATATATTTCAGCTATATTTAGGAACCTAAGTGCCACTTTAATATTTGAAATAAAGGTCGATTGTCTATTTAATGTCAAAATCATCAAATTTAATATAGACAAAGTGTCGAACAACAATGATGGTCCTTCGAAGAACGCTAACTTAAGTAGTGAGAGGGTATAGCCAAAACAGTGACCGGGTATGGGGAATACACGTTTGTTACGTGGTCGAGGAGAAAGGTGCCTCTGTTAGTGACAGATTGTTTCCAAAACATTGACCGGGTATGGAAAATACACAACTGTCAAGTGATTGAAAGAGATAAAATCTTGGCCGATTTTTAGAGGTTTTGTTTATAAATGTCTCATGTTATTACAAACTTTGCATTACTGCGCACTCAAAAGTCTGAAATTGTGACACTTATGTTATTTATTGTAAAATTTGGTATTAAGTTATAATTTTTTAAATGTTCTGTAAAAGTTTTATTTGTATTTAGAATATATATCGTCTTTACATTGGAATGTGTTCATCTATTTACACAAGATTTATTTGTTATCAATTCTTTTTGTAAAATGTTGTTTCGAAATAATAAGTGCTGACACGATTATCATTAATTATTTCAGTGATATAGTAATTATCTAAATATTTCGAAAATAATTGAAATTCTTATGGTTTTTTATTGAAAGTGTGAAGATGGCCATAGCCGTATTATGATTTTAAAAGTTCTACACCATCTTATTCATGTGAATTTGTATTTTAAATATGAATAGATTACGATTTTAAATATGCATAGATTAAGGTAAGTCTTGATAAGACGAAACGCGCGTCAAGCGTAGAAAATTTTATAACATTATGATAATTTGATGCCATACAAAACTAAATCAGATTAATTAAAATTGTCTTTCAAGAAGCCGTATTATTTATACCATTTTGCAAATTTTGATGATAAAAGCTAAACATCTTATTCATTTTGATTTTAAATAATGGGTTTGAGCGACAAAGACAATTTAAATGATCTGATTTATTTTTGTATTTAATCAAATATATCCAGGTTATAAAATTTACTACGCCTGACGCGCGTTCAACGTGGCGTAGTAAATTTTATAACCTGGATATATTTGCTTACTATATCAACCATTCCGTAGTAAAAAGCCAGTAATTTACATATGAATTACCCTTTCAGTTTCGGGTTTCTCAATGTTTTTCATGTTGTAAACGTAATCAAAAAGAGACACGAATGTGAATTAATACACAACGCAAAGCGGATTATTAAAAACGGCAATGACTATCATCACGCATCAATAATGATCGATTTTAAACACGAAACCGATACAATTGTGACACTGTCGAAAGATAACAAGATCGACCACGTCTGATTTATATATGCAACTTCTTTTGGACATCAAAGTGCCGGGAGTGATTCACTCCCGCTCTGCTACATTACGAGAAATGGGACTAAATTCGTACCCTCGCCAAATTCGTTCTAGTCTACAAAGTGGTGCAAGCAGACGATCGAAAAGAAAAACAATGTCACTCTGACGCGAAGCGGCGGTGGCCAAAAAGAAAAAGTACCTATAACATAGCCATAATGAAAACAACAGCTACACTTAAACTGTAACTGCTAATGGTAGAGTTTTCTGCAGAGAAAAAAATATTATATCCACAAATCTATCAATATTTAAATTAATCTCCTAATGGACAACAATGGCGAAACAGTTCAACAAAATTTGCGTACACAGGCAAGCATGTACATCCAAGTTATAGGGTTCCAACAAAAATTTTCATTTAAATTCCAATTACCCTTTTAATGTGTGTTAATCATGCATGTTCAAGGTTTTTAATATAGCACGACCGTTTCATGACCAAAATGAAATACAATTTTAAAATACTGTTAATTAAAGCGCTCGAATTATTCACAAGTCATAAAAGTAGATGTGCCTTATCGAAGCTTAGTTGCAAATTATCCTGCCTCTTTAAAGGTAACAATGGGACAGTAAAACTGTAAGTCTCGATCACCCAGACGCATTCCTAACTGCGTCTGGGCTCACTTTGTTGTAATTTCGATACAATAGGTGGAGACAAAACAATAATTCTAATTTTAGGCCCTCTTTTTTAGATCAGGAAAACCATGAAAACATGTCTATACTTATAAAATGACGTCACAGTAAGATTCTCTTGATTGTGCATAATAATAATAATTGTTTAATAATCTGATAAAGTAATATTTTATAAAAATATTCAAATGTAAACCTTGGTACAATTTGTCATACAATTCTTGGTATAAACGGAAGTAATTCTTCAGAGGATAAAAATACTTTCCAATCAAAAACTTTCGCTCAGTTTTGAGCGTAAGGATAACGAGTTCAATACAGAGATGAATCCAGAACCATAAATGCAATTAAGCGTCTGGATGATCGAGACTATCGGTTTGCAACATTCAAAATGTCTCTAAATTTACGTAAGTATTAACTGTAACTGACGTAATTCCGATACAAATCATTATGACGTCATGTTCGGCGTCCAGTAATCAAATTCAAATAAAAATACAGTTTATCAAAAGAATGCTTTTTATAGATTTATGTCTCGTTTGGGGAAATAACTCGACGGGGAAAGGTCAGTAACTCGAAAGCCGGAAAACAAGAAGGGTGGCTACTTCATTTAAATTGCATTCTGACAGAACAAAACGCGCGAAAAGTTAGCTAAAACATGACGTCTAAAACAACAAATCAAACTGGGTAGTAGACTGGTGGTGACTGTAAATGAAAAATATTACACAAGAGGACCAAGTTATACGCACAAATCCGATTAAAGCGTCTTGACGCCTTTAAATGACTATCAACATTTGTATGTTTATTTAAAACCAATGAAACTTTATCTTCAAGTTTCCTAAAAAAACAAATCAGCTTTCCAAAAATAGCAATTTTTATTTGGGTATCATGTGCAATTGAAATTCTATATAAGGCAACAGGGAACTGGTCTTTTGAAAAGTCATTCTTTTTAACCAGGTCGCCTGGTGCAATATTTTTCATTTTTACAATCTTCACTTTCAAACATAACACCAGGTCAGTACCTCCCATTTCAGCATTTTCATTGGTTAATAAATTGACGCCATTTGATGTCAAATGCACGTGTTAATCTTTTTTAGAGCTGAAATACCTTTCCTTACGTTACGTTTAAATGATTAAATCTAAATATAAACTTATGTTATAAATGTAAACATCGAACGTCATAATACTTTCGGTCTACTTGAACTTATCTACATTACATAATGGTGAGTGTAGAGACCATCCGGTCTTTAAATTGCAACGCTCTCACCGTTGAATTTCAGTGCTCCTGCCTACCGAAGGTCGGGGGTTCTCTCCGGGTACTCCGGCTTCCTCCTCCAATAAAACCTCGACGCCATGATATAGCTGAAAACTTGCTGAAAGTGGCGTTAAACAGCATTCAAATCAAAATCAATATCAGTGCTCCTGACCTAACGTTATATCCGAAGGCCGCTTATGCTCAAAGGATTTCTTGGTCAGGGTACAGAATATACTACTTTTACGTACACGAACGACAACACAATAAATGGTCTTTGCAACTCGTTGTCCTCGAAAGAAGTTCCCCATAAAATAGTGTATTTCTTTGTTGGTTTTTTTTTGGGGGGGGGGGGGGTGGAAGGGGCATTTTTCTTGTTTTGGTTCTACTTTTTAGGCTTATTGGAAAGAAAGATCTTTGAAAAAAAAAATTAAATTAAACAATTTAATGAAATATAATGGATTAGTAGTAATTTGATCTAGTGGAATAGTGCAAATTTTCTGTTTTCAGGGTCTCTCGGACTTCATCCCTAAAGATAGGGATGCTTCCAGAGTTTTAAAAAGAGTTAGAAATGATCAATTTTCATAAATTTTGGATAAAGTTTGGAAGTGGTATGGTACTTTCAGACCACCAAATGGCATTCCAGACAAATCGGTGGAATTTTTTTTTATTGACTTTATTATAATGAACAAAGAGGAAAAACGAGGTCTTCAACAATTGTGGTTTTGTTCCTACAACCTCTGGACTGGTTATATTTCAATGTAAAAAAATTTCCGGACTTTTCTCGACCATTTTCGAGAATTGGGACCTCTTTGTAGCTACGACAAGATTAAAAAAGAACTACTTTAATGTACAATGTAGCCAGTGTATGCCACAGCTGTTTCTTCGCAGTTCCATTTTCTGATTTAAAGCATTTAATTAAAAGATATCGTCTGACTTACTAATGTTAATAATTAAAGTACATATTTTGAAAGTAACATTTCTGCCCCATTCCAACGATATCTGTCGGTTTCCTCCATCTTAGTATGAAAATGCTTCTTGGCGATTACGAGAATAAAACACAAAGATGCACGAAAATTAAACGTTAGGACACAGTACATTATTTTTATTTCGAGAAATGTTGTCGTACACTCTTAGTCGTTCATCCTATGTCGTTAATCATTCAATATACTTTATTCTTACTTCTTTCTGCTTCATTCAATATTCTTTTTCCAAAATCATGAAAATGCACTTATTACAAACTGGCATATTTTATTAAGAAATACAAATATCAACGAAAGAAGAAAGAAATGTAAAAAAAATAATTATGAATTTATAGTGATGGGATCACGAATTTACGAAAATGAATTAAGAAATAACAGTAAAGAATATAGAACTAAAAAATTCAATAAAGCATTAAGAACAATGAATTAACCATGACGAATAATAAAAATAATGATGCAGAATAATGAAAGCATGACGAATAATGAATTAAGGATGAAGAATAATGAATTATGGATGATAGATAGTTATTTAAAAAATCTGTTTGCATATTGCAATTATAGCAGTTTTTTTTTTTACATTATACTTCATAAAAAATCTTAAGGTTTTATTGAATAATTAAGATGAGTTATTTTAATCCATTCTTTACTTACTTAACAATCTAAACAACGATATAGCACCTACTATTCGGATTTGCAGTGGTTTATTGAAATTGAGATGTATATCGACGACGGTTTAGTAAACAATTACATCGTTTTTGTTCTGCCAAATATTCGACAATTTTTGCTTGCATTTTACCACTCTTTACATTTAGCCACGACGGCCATGTTGGTTTGGTGTCGACGAACACATTTTAACAGATACCCAAGGATGAGTAATTCCAAGTTATAGTATTTTAGAGGATATTCGTCAACATGTTTACGACGAGGAAGGATGCCAAATGATTGCATTATATCTCCCCCTCTCATCACTAGGCTCTATTGAGTTGTACTGGCTTTGTATTTAAGTGTATGGAGGAAATTAAGTTATTAAGTTATTTGTAAAAAATTAAAAAAATATATCACTGCATAAACATGATTTGAAAACATAACAAAAAAAATAGGACGGTCCCACTTTAAAAGAAGTTTTTTTTTTAATATTGAAATAATATATAATCCGAAATAATATCCTTTTATCATATCACACCTCCATTACGGTATACTTTTGCGTTTAATCTCAATAATCAATACGTTTAATCGCAATTACAAAATTTCAATCAACGTGGCACGAATAAGCTCCGTAGTGGATATTGCACTTTATACTTTACATCTATATCAATGTTCAATGTTTTCAATGTTTTGATAAATTGTTTGCATGGGTTAACAAGAACTAAAGACGTAATTACGAATTCGTGGATTTGCTTACAAGATTATACATGTATAAATTGAGAATTGTTGCATCTAAAAAAGTTAACAGACCTTTCAAAATGTGTTTTGTAGTTAACTGGATTACATAACATTGCATTACAATGCGGTAGTCCGGTTAATTTAAACTATTTTTTTGAAACGATGCCGATTTAAAAAAGCGCCTGTTGCGGCCAGTAGTTTATGAACATGGATTGATTAAACCTTGTAGAATTAAAGTATATAAGAACTTCATACATATTGTATGAGGGTATTTAGACTTGACACAAACCATTGTTAGAAAAACATCATAGACTGAAAAAGATTCGTCAATGTTACTCCCTTGCAATATGAACAGTCAGTCTCGTACTGATAATACATTAGGGCGAAATTTAAATTTTGACAAAAAGTTAACGTTGCAGTAATGAATAATGAAAATCTGCAAAATTATGAAAAATCATTCAAATTTTACATATTTTTCTCAAATTACTTATTTATAATTATTTTCATTTTTAAATATTTACTACGGATTGTTTTAAGACGTACATTTAGACATATCTTAGGATATTAGTCTGCCACGGGTGTACATTTGTATTTTTGTTGGTTTGAATAGTGTTTAACGCCACTTTCAGCTACCTTCGGTAGGAAAACTGGCAATCCTAGTCAATTAAGATTGGAATCGAGTGCACCCTGCCCGCAGTAAGACTCGAACCCGCAACCTCGGTGTTGACAGACGACGTGATCAACAGTAGACGAACTACATTAATTTCTCGGCCCGATGCCCCCTGTGTAATCACTTTTCTTGATTCTTGTTAATTTTGAATCAAACCACAATTTTTTTTGTTAACATTTTTAAAATCTTATTTAATAAAACAGCAGAAAAAGTAATCAAAATACTTTTAAAAAATATTTCTGATAATTGCTTTTTTTATGTAAATGATGTTCTTTTTCAGTCTAAACTATATTTAAAGTACAATAATACCAAAACGTTTAAAATTATATGCGTACTAACCTTTTCTTTAATAAAATAATCCAAATTAATCTTTTAAGTTACTAAGTTATCATCGTAGATACCAAGCATTTTTTACTCCCTATCAGACAAAATACACCAACGAGTTAAATATCCTACAATCTTTTCTAAGTTTGAACCTGGATCCTTGACGACAATTTAGATGACAATTGCGTACTAAAAGCTTTTCTTAACATTGTGCATTGAAAATATGCACCAATCAAATAAAATAGTTAGAACATCAAAATATTTTTTATATCGCTTTATAAATCAATGATATTCCGGATAGATAAAATTTTAAGAGTAAACATAACAAAGTATTCAATCAATAAATATGCATGCGGTGCGTTTGTTCAATACATGATGCTATTATGGGATTTGTTTTTCCCAAGCGATTACATACCCAGATATCAAGTCGAAAGCCGCGCTTAAAAGGCAAATAAATATCGGTGGTTTTACTTCATTGTAAAGTAATTTTTGACATTGAAAGAGTCACAAATAAAAACAAACCAAAAACAAAAAAACACACACACACAAGAAAACTACTTTTAAATGCATGCTTTTATAAATAAGGTATCGATGTCATTTTATATAAGTGTATGGGGATCAAAAGTGTATACTTTTTTATCCTTATAATACATGGAACAATTCAGAAACAACCATAAGAATATACTAAAGGTCTGGTTTTTTACAGGTTAAGATTAGAAATATGATGCAAGAGTAGAACGGGTGTTGATGAATCCAATATCTGTAATGACAATGGGAATGTTTTGTACATATGAAGCATTAAACACTATACTATAAACTATATTATTCGTCCATATTTTCGTATTTGCAAATAGACGGTGGGTTTCAGGGCCGCACATCCGTACCAAAATATAGTGACCCCAATACTTTTTTTCCGTTATCTAAAAGTCATTAGAAAATCTATAAATAATATGTATAAGGCCAATTACGCCTGGTTCAATATTTATGTAATAGTAACTTGGGTGTAGGGCTGTATCTAGAATTACGGACTGATGAAGAGGACCCGATACGGTCCGTTTATCTCGTTACAGCCGGAGCCAAAGATGAGGGCTGAACCAGATAAACGGTCCGTATCCGGTTCTTCAGAAGAACGTAATTCTGATACGGCCATACACACAAGTTACTATTTGTTTTTATTTCATTGAATACATTAAGAAACAAACAAGCTCAATTGTTTACAAGAAAAAAAAATACAGCCGGGCAGAATCTTCTGTTCTTAAACACAATAAGTGTACTTTAAAATACAGAATGCAAATTTACCTAATGAAATTCGTTTTTACATCATTGATATGAATTAAAGGTAATATGTGGTACGAGCAGGTTTTTACAACTTTTTTAAACAATAATGTGTACTGGTTCAGCGAAATCGAGATTAGACACACAGAGGCTAGAAGGTAAACAGTTTATTCGAAGAAACAAACAAATAAACAAACAAAACAAAAAAACCAAACAAACGAACAAACGAACAAACAAAACAAAACAAAACAAACAAAATGAACAGATCCAATTATTCGCTTAACAATTGAGGGTTTTACAAGATTTTGTGACCTTTAGAATTGTTTTCACGATGACCCGATCGATTCTCAGACGGGTGTCAAGCAATGAGCATAAACATGTACAAAATTTAGAATGTGACCTTGGTTTTGACCGTGAGTCTGTATTCAAGATCAAAGGTCATGAGTGTCACTGATTAGACCCAAAGTCTCTATCCGTAATAGTTTATGAGTTATAAGTAAAAAATGGTAGATAAGTTTTATAAGTTGACTTCAGATTATTTCCTGCAATTGTGATAAAGTTGTTTCTTTAAGAGGTCAATATTTTGCACCCTTTTCTTTCCGAGTATCATTAACGGTATAAGAGGAGTCAAAACACAAGTAGAGGTCAAAATCTAGAACGTGACCTTGACCTTGCCCTTGTTACCATTTTCAAAAGTCAAAGACTATTAGGGTCTATAGTGAAGACCCCAGTTCTGTATTGTGGTAGTATTGCATTTTAATAATATTGTTTATATTAATGTATTTAATATCTTTTATTTTAAGTTTCATATCAGAACAAATTTACCTATATCTGTCATTTGATATGTATTTAGCATATTAAGTTAGTTTTATATCTGCCTGATTTATTACTCAGATCTGTAGTCTGCTAGTTTAGTTACTAAATCTCCTTGTTGTCTCATTGGTTCTTTAGGTCACATGACTTAGTAGATTTTAGGCGGGAATCTAGTTGGTTATTCACTTATTTACTTTTTGACAAAGGGTAGCCATTGGAATTGGAATTTTTAATTGTATTTTGTTACCATTTTCAAAAGTCAAAGACTATTAGGGTCTATAGTGAAGACCCAGTTCTGTATTGTGGTAGTATTGCATTTTAATAATATTGTTTATATTACTGTATTAAATATCTTTTATTTTAAGTTTGAGAATTTGAGTAAATTTGAGATTGATAGATTTATGAAAGGTCTGTTTGAGTGATTGAGTACAAGTGTAAATAATTGTAAATTTTAGATGAAAAAGTTGAGCACAACTAGACTGAAAACTTTCAAAATTTGCAAAGTGACATCAAATGTCAGAGGAGAAGTGCATACAAGCTTTTGGATGCTAATGGAGATAACTCCAATAACTACAATCTGACATACTTCCCATGCTGACATCACTGTTTTTGTATGACCGGTGACATGTACAAATTATCAAAGCGAGCAATCCAAACTAAGCAGAAGAACGTAAAATAATAAGAAGAAAAAGAGGTTAAAGAGCGATAAATAGGCTTTCCACTTTAAAAGAACACACATATACTAAATGAACATGAAATTAAACATATAAATAACATTGATAATTTGTCTTTAGAAATTAACAAATTTGATAGAAATACTATTAAGATATCTTTTGACATAAAATAGAATGTTAAGAGACATAAATGACTTTAACCACAGACATTTTTGTACTTTGCATATTGCTGCATCATAAGCTAAGCATTAGTTACGATAAACGATTTTATATACATAAAAAAGTAGAATTTCAAAAATTAACATTGACCTTTACCTCTAACTTTGTGGCCTTGACCAATATCTTATGTCAATATCTTTTTTAGTTATCGAGATATTGCTACTTATAATAATGGCAAAAATTAGACCTTTAACCTTGTATCCGTTGTCATGGTCAAGGGTCAATGGTTGTAATGGGACATAAGTCCTATAAGATGACGTCAAAACCTTTTCTTCAAAATGCGATAAATGTTGACCTTATAAGGCTAACATTTCACCCATTATAAGTTTTTGCCTACATTTTACTGTTTTAAACCAGTAGCGTTGGAAAGACAATGTAATCTCGAACGTGACCGTGACCTTTGAATTTTTCTCATTTTCCGGGTAAATTGCAACGATGACAAATAGTGAAGGTCCCATGTGAATATCTGTTATAGTTACTGAGATGTCGCTGTTTATAATAAATTGCATTGATCCTGGGAAGATAACTCTTACAAAAGGTCATTTTAAAAATGAAAATAAGATCTACATTTTCGTAATGGTTTCAGTTTTGTATACATTATGGTTCAGGAGGAGATCAGCACACCATAAATGGTCAAATATTATATTGTGACCTTGACCTTTGAAATTTTTCAAGGTCAGGGTCATTGGTGACAACAATGAAAGACCCACGTCTCTATCACCTATAGTTCATGCGTTAGTATGATTACAAAATATACTTGTAATAATAAATGAGAGAAAAACTCCAATAAGGAGTTGTCAAAATTCTTTCAAGATGTGTAACATACCGGTATTATCGCGACCAATAATTGCCCAATTCGGAACAACTTTCATTGGAACATCTTCTGTGTACCTGGGTTAACTGCGTAATGTCTAATACATCTATGGTACACCATTTCTTAATGACATGTTGCAAAACAAAATTTATAATGGGATAAGAAAACTTGGCAGAAAAAACTAGGTTCAATCGTTCTTTAGAATAATTTAATAGGTTTTCCACTAAAAACACCTCTATTAAATGGCCATGAAATTTAACATCTAAACAACATTAATAATTTATGTTTACAAATAATTAAATATGATAAAAAAACTGTTTAAATATATTTTAAAATAAGAAAGGTAATTAAATAGGACGTTAGGGAACTTGAATGACCTTGACCACTGACATTTTGATCTATGCATATATATAACTCATGCAGAAATAAGCATTTATAAGAATGAGTCACTAAAAATACATAGGAAATTTGTTTAAATGTAAAACTAGCACTTTGACCTTGACCTCTAACAGCATGACCTTGACCAGGTCAATAATGAGCGACAGTGAAGATCCCATGTCAATATCTGTTATAGTTATTGAGATATTGCGATGTGCTATTAATTTCATCAATCCAAGGGAAACAACTCTTAAAAAATAGAGTAATTAAAAAAATATGACACTGGAAGATTTGTTTGTTTGTTTTATGGTATTTAACGCCACTTTCAACAATTTTTCAGCTATATCATGGCGTCCTTTTATTGGGGGAGGAAGACGGAGTACCCGGAGAAAACCCTCGACCTGCGGTAGGAAAACTGGCAATCCTTGTCAATTAAGATTGGAGTCGAGTACACACTGCCTGCAGTGAGACACTTGAAGACCTTAAAGAAATCTACATTTGGGTAAAGGTTTCACTTCTGTATCTCTTATGGTTATAGAGGAGATCTGCACTCAAGATATCAAAAATAAGAAGATGTCCTTGACTTTGACCTTGTGACTTTTCCTTGTCAGTCTCTATTAAAGTTACCGTCGTTATTTATAACATATTTCATTGATCCAAGGGAGCTGAGATAACGCTTATAAAGGGTCAATCCAAAAAATGACAATTCAAGACCTTCACAAGATCTATATTTTGGTCAAGGTATCAGTTTTCTATCTAATTTGGTTAAGGGGGAGATCTGCACACAACACCATGTCAACAATTAGAATGTAACCTTTACCCTTGACCTTCTGACCATTTGCAAGGCCAAGATCAATGATGACCCACAGTGAAAACCTTAAGTCCCTATCATATCTGGTTCAAGGGTTACAATGGAACAAAACTGAATTGAAATAAAAAAGTGAAGAAAACTTATATTAGGACCTAAAAAAAATCCTTCGCTCGATATGTAACAAAGTGTCGCAATCCATAACTGACCATATTGAAACAAATTTCATTGCGATATCTTTTACAGTTTCAAAGTTTATCTGCAAGCCAGCTTTTTAGTGACAGGGGAAATAGCTCCATAAAGAGAAAGAGTTTGGTGTGAAAGAATATGAAAGAATAATGTCTAATATATTAATGGTAAAAAAATATCTTTACGACATGTTGTGAAACAAAATTTATAATGCGAACTGAAAGACTTGGCGGGAAAAAAAAGAAAAGGAAACAGACAAAAACATTAAGGCTTCCCACTCCGTGATTTGAAAGCCTTAATACGAAACAGGCAAATAACAGGAAGCGTTACAACCCGGTAAATGGAAAGCCTTAATAATAATAAACAGAAGAAATACAAATAAGAGTTTTCCATCTAAAGAAAGGAAAGCCATGGCCATTAAAAAATTTCGGTGAAGGAAGATACTACACAAAATTTACGACAAACATACATCTGTACTTATTTGAGAGACAGAAATTTATATTTATCTACAAGTACAATCGAAAAAATAATATTAAAAAAAAATTTCCGCTCCCCGCTCCCGGAAAGTCATCCGGAATTTGTTTTATTTTACTCTTTGAAATCGTAATCTTGTGAACGCTTAATGTAACTGCCGTTTTATTGCATCACAAACAAAAATATTGATGTATTTTGAAAAAGAAAAAGAAACTATCATACAGTTTTTAGTAGTGTGTATATTTGTCATAAAGGAAGTAATGGATGTCCAAAACACAGCGATTTATTTAGTGGTGGTGCGTTGGCACAGCTTTTTCAAAGACGTGTCAAAATCAAACATTTCGACCTTATCGCCGACATAATAAACGTAAAACGAGGATACAGGAACATTTAAATAAAAAACCGTGAAATAAAAGTTCGTGAGTAATATTTGTATTTTTAGTAGATAGGATGTTGGAGCAGGATTGCCAGATGGATGACCAAAAAACTTAATTCGACTGACACTTTGAAACTTTTGGTTGTAGCAGCATGGTAAACTTTTAACCTCAGTATACGTAATGAAGCACATTCGATTTCTGTTTATCTCCACCAAGATAAAAGAAAATGACAACAGAAACTACAATGCTTATTAAATTTGTTGACATTGTTTCAAGTGTTTTTATATGTCCAAAAAAAGAAAATAAAATGACTGGTAAGGCCACATCAATTGAATTTCTCAATTTTTTTAATATTATTTTTTCGATTTCGAGAAAATATGTGCGGTCGAGTCCGTAGAACAAGAAATTTATTTGGTGTGGCCTAAAAAGGTAAGTTGTGCAACTGGTCTGATTGGTTATTTATAGCCTGGTATGCTCTATCAGTTGGGTACCTGGACTGTACCGATCTACTAAAGAAGCACATGATGATATCTATACATTTAAATGTGAAGGCCTTATTTTTTGTCGCTTCACTTCCTTCCTGTGTCCTATAGGAACGTTGCATAGTCGTATTTGTTATCCTGGACATTGATTATTCCGCTTGGGTTATTTTGGGAGGAAAACGAAAATAAACACGCCCGATTATTGTTTCCGTCATTAGACGGATTATTAAGGCATAGACAACACATCCGTATAAGCGCCAGTGTTTTTATACATAATTTGGTATAGTTACCAACAAAAAACATAAATAAATAAATAAATAAATAAATAAATAAATAAATAAATAAATAAATAAATAAATAAATAAATAAATAAATGTTTTGAAAGCATTATCTTTTTGGTTGCATTTTGTAGGGACATAATACATGTATTCTATTGAATATGTGTTACTAATATGACACAAAATTAACTCGTATACTTGCTGTAAGGACTAGAAAAAAAAACCCTATATATGAAAAAAGTATTGAGCAGTACAGTAATTGTATCCGGTATTTTGGGAATTCCAGGGGCATTTTGGATTGAGGTACCTAACAATTTGTGCAAATAGCTGCACAGCTTGTTAGCAGGAATACTAGTCTATTGTTAATAGGTTGATTGATTTTCTTTAGAAATTATGTTACATTGAACACACTGTGGTCTTTTAAGCGAAGGACATTTTATTTCTTTTGTATGTTTACAAAATTTCTTTGAACTCGGTCTATATAACAAATAAGCAAGGTCAATGTGTCTTTCTTTTTAAAGCAAAAAAATAAAAATAGTGTTATCGTTTGTATATACTAATATAAACTTTATATTAAACCAAAATACAAATTAGTTTAATGTTTGTCAGCAATGTTAAATTACAATTTTGGGTATACATGTCTTACAATTTTCTACGAGACTCGGTGACCAAGTGGTTATCTTTTGTTGATCACGTTCCTGCCAACATGTTGCGGTTTAGAATCTAATGCGGGCAGGATGTACTCGACTCCAATCTTCATTGACAAGGATTGCCAGTTTTTCCGATTTAACTCCTTTTACTCCGGCTTCCTGCTCCAGTAAATACTAGACGTCGCGATAAAGCTGTAAAATTGCTAAAAATTGCATTAAACACCATTCAAAAATGTTCTAGCCTTTTCTTATTATATGTGTATTATTTAACTGAATTTTCTTAACCCGGGCTAAATTTGAAAAGTGTTGTGTTTCAGTTGTAAAAAAACAGTATAATATTTTACTTAAAGGATTAGATATCGACAAATGCTCATAGTGTTAGTGTGCACACATTTTACATTTCTTTTTTACAACTTTACCTCGCATTAAGGCTGTAAATTGTAAATAATTTAGAATTTCTTGAATTAGTTTCTTTTTACGTAACAAAGCGTTAAAGTAATTTTCGATTTTGCCGCAATTCTCACCCGAAACGCTCGATTTCTTTTACCCCCTTTTTATAACACTTCTTTAAACAAAACATTGTATTTTAATCGATACCAGTTCTCTGTAAGCTTTACAGTCAATCGCAAGTTGTTTAAATAGCATCTACCTTTATATAAAATATTTCCCACGTTATTTTTGACTTCTTGAATAGAGCGTTTCGCTGCGTTGCTGAAGAAATACACTTGAAAAATTATTCAAGGACTTTTAAAATCTTTTGAATATACGTTTTAATTTGATGGTTAACAGATAAAATTTTGAAAAAAATAAAATTATCAAATATTTCCTGCACTATTTAGCTGAGGCAGAGCATCAGGAGAATTTTTGACAGCTGTGAAATTAGATTTGTTTCCCTGTTCGAAGTAAATTTGTTATTTGAAAAGTACCTTAATGCCCAATGTTAAAAGCATTTTTGCTTTTTTTCATCAGGACATGTTAACATTTTAATATAAAATGTATATACCATCAATCAAACGGTTTATGGATGTGGAAAAGGATGAAGGGGTCAACAGAGACGGAAATTTATACTTTTTAGCTGCCATGAGCGAATCTACCGAAAGTGTTTTAAATGAACAAGGAGGTAAACCAAAGTCCAAATCCAGGTTTCCTTAATATAACCTGACAACGCCCAATGAGTGGGCAGATTTGTAATTGAGTAAATGTTTTATTAACTTCTAGCAGGCAACATGACAGCTATATTCAGGACAAGGATAAATTAATATACAATGAATAAAAGGAGAAATTCGGTTGACAATTAGAACACAATTTTGCATGCAATTAGAAACGTATGGAATATTGGATAGGGACTGAGAATGTAACCATTGTAAGCTATAATAAGCCTACTTGTCGGGGTCTTTATCCACCACGCTTCGCTGTTATGCTTTCCGCACTATTACAAGCACCAGCAAGAGGGCTTTCCTAATCCGTCACCCAAGGACGCACTTTACAACTCTATAGTTTACCCCGCCCCCCCCCCCCCCGTATCGTCTGATGGTTAGATATTCGAATAGAGACCAAGAAACCCTCCCAGTACCCAACCTTATCCTAAATACCTTAAACGGCATTCATTGAACCAGACCAAAGGGCTTACAATAGACATTGACGTATATAAATCACAATACGCAAAACATACATTTTCAGCAATTTCCGATATATTGTTACTTCTTTTGTTGCGTCTATTGTCTACTTCAAATTTTATGTTAGATGGAATATAAAGATAAACCAAATATGAATTAAAACCTGCATATGTTTTAAGTGTCAAAAAGTTTCTTTAAACGTAATTTTGCTGAATATCCAGGTCACACAGCAATCCCTACTGTATCAGTGTATTATTTTTAAGAACTTAAGGGCATTGGAAAGAAGAATATCCAGACTAAGGTGCATTGAACTAATTGTCTATCAATATCCCTCCGCATTCTGACTTGATAGTTGATCCATCCATACAAGATTTGAAGGTTTTAATACACCGATTTTTACAAACTTGACTGATGTTTGTTTAAAGACATATCCTACTATTGTTTCTGCGCATTTTGATTTTAAACGTTATCGTTTATGACGTCGTCGTCGTCAAAATTCCGCGAAATTTCCATTTCAATTACCGTACTCTTTATGGATCAACTTAGAGGTTTTTTTATGAGTAAGAAAGGAATATATTCTGGTACCCTGACGATGATATCCTCATGAGCCTAAGCGGCCTTCGGATATAACGTCAGGTCAGGAGCATTGGATTTCAACGGTGACAGCGTTGAAATTTGACGTTCGGGTATTCTCTAGACTAACCATTTAGTAATATAGATAAGTTCAAAAAGAACGAACGTTTTATGACGTCATTCTCTTTGTGACGTTCAATGTTTACATTTCTCAGCTGAGTTTACATTATGATTTCATAATGTAAACGTAAAGTTAACATATAATTTACATTTAAATTTTATAAAGAAATGGTATTCCAAGATTTAAAAAAAGATTGGCATGTGCATGTAATATTAAATGGCGTCATATTATCAACCAATGAAAATGCTTATATCCGGGGTCCTGACCTGGTGTTATATTTGAAGTGAAGCTTGCGTCAATGAAAAATATTGCACTAGGAGACCAGGTTAGAAAGGAATACAGCCTTTTAGAATTTGGGAAAAAACAAAATTAATCACTTTGCAATAGCAAACATACACAAAAAAGAACTATTTTACTTTCGTGATTGTATTCTGCGCTACAAATCTAGAAAAGATATTGCAGTTTATACGAAGAAAAACGCGCCCTTTCCTTCCCGCCAATTCTGGCCTTTACTTATTTTTCTCAAATATTTTTTCCCCTGATTCGGTGACCATATTTTTTTATCTATTCAATTTGGAGAGTAAGTTATCATCTATCTTCTGTGAAAATACAGTTTTATTATCATAGGTCAGTTTTTTGCGATCTGCGATTTTGTGTATTCCGAGTGCATAACAAAAATGGCGGGAACATATTAATTCCACATTTATGCTCGAAACTTACGTATTTTTAAATAGATTATGGCATAGTTGTTTTCTACATGCAATGAAGCCTTCAAAACAATTTAAGTTGATTCTAACAGTAAACTATGGGAAAAATATAACTAAAATGACACATAATCCTAGTACCCTAAAACAGATGATACAGATGACGTATTAACTTTTGAATACGGTCGGTGACCACTAATTTTTGTTAGCTTTATTTAAAGATTTTGTCATAAGGAAAGTTAAGACAAAATATTAAGAAAATATTATATGAAGATCGAATAGTAGGATATGTCCTTAGTTAAGGACATAAATATGTCACTACAACGAATAATTGTTATAGTGATAACATATAGGAAAATGAAGTTAAACGTTGAGAGTGAGATTATTACATTAAAAATTTCAAATTAAGTGATGCAAATGTTATATAGTGTGTGGAGACACGGTGTGTAGAGAGCATGAAAAGAGATTATATTGGATTTAAATCTTGTGATTTATGTATCTGGAAAAAGTCCACGGCAATAGTGCTACATAAAATGTTAATAACTTTATGGGCTTGGTGTTAAAATATGTTTGTCATCAGAAAATTTTCTTGGGTCAACAATTCTGCGAGAAAGTCAGTTTTAAGTAGAACTTCGAATGATAAGCACGTATTAGATTTGTAACGTAAGGAATGTTAGCTTAATCGCTGTATAAAGTTCAGAATTATTTGTATTTTGATTATATTCTTATGTTTAATATAATTAACATTATGTGAAAATAATTGAAGTGTGTGTTTCGTATTTACGGTTAGTATTGGGGTGTTAAACAAGAGGACGTCACAATACCCTAAGGGAACCAGTTATACCGAAAGCCTCTAAAAACCGTAAAAAAATGGCATGATGTGAGACTAGCCAGAGAATCACACATGGCATAATCTTGAACATAACACAATATAAATTTGTATTGAACCAGAATACAAATTCTCTAATTTTGACGTAATATTTCAACCGCTTGACCGGTGTGGAAAAAATATTTCTCGTCACTAGTGAATTTGTTGTTCTCAGCATTTGATTGGTTAAAAATAATAACGTCACAATAAGAACTCATGACGTCATAAACAAAACACCTTCAATTTACCGCGTATTCACGTCATGAACGTGAAATTGGGGTTGGGAGAATTTGTACTTCGTTTCGCAAATTTACTACTTTTTAAAATTAGAGAAACAGAATCTTACATTAGTACTCTTGGATTATCGGATTTCCCCAATCTCGATAGTTTAATTATGGAAATTTAAGTCCTCGCCAAGGCTCGGACTTAAAATTCCATAATTTAACTATCCTCGCCAAGGCTCGGACTTAAAATTCCATAATTTAACTATCTCGATTGGAGAAATCCGATAATCCACTCGTACCAATGTAAGATCCTATATTTATCAAATACAAGATAAAAAAATGTATAATATTGCTATACATACTAGGGAATTTTATATATCTGGAAAGGTTTGGTATGTAATGGAGCCCAACAGCGTCAAATTTGAATATCGAACTGGTAAATAATCAGTTACATGTGAATATGCATGTGCATGCCGAGAAATAACCTCCAAGTTTTTTATTCAAAGCTATCCTGCTGTGGTCATCAGTGTTAATTAATATGCGTAAGGCTTATCTGTAGCAAACTATATGTGTTCGTTACGCCACGGAGGCAACATATTTTCTGTCTTTTACCCCGTTGTAATTTTTTTATGTGTTAATTTTGAAATTGTGAAAGTTAAAGAAAGGTCCTGTAAGAACACATTTAGCACAAGGTATCGTGCTTTATACTATAGTGACAAATACGAAAACTTGGTTTTCGGGCTGTTATTTCTCGCCAGTGATTGTATATCCACTTTTCATTAATAGAAAACTGGGTATAAACGGAAAAAGAACACACACACCACCGAGAATGTCAACTAGCATATACTTTGAGCTTACCTCCCTTCCATTGATGCCTTTCTCTTTTCTCTTTTTTTCTGTTTTAACGGTATATTTTGTATTTCAGTGTGTTTTCTAAACTGCCAAGAATGCTAAATTTTGATTTTATTAAAAACAAGAACAAAAAACAAGAGTTTATATTTTCTTCCGTCCGACCAAGGGCATTAAGTTGTCGGTGTAGAACGTAAAAAACCCCCCAAGTTAAGTTATATTTTCCTTCCTAGGGAGACCGACGTCGGTTATGGACGTATATTGATTGAAACACGATCGTGAATAATAATAAATGTTAATTAAAGGGCGACGCGGATGACTGTAGTCGGAGCATGTTGAAGATTATTTGACAACGTTTCAAGAATTTCTCAACAACAACAAAATAACGTTGGAAATTGTTGTTAGTTTCGTATCGTCTTTAAGTGGCAATGCACTGTGGAATGGTAGTTTTTTCTACAGTTCGAGTCAATACGACCCTTTCATCCTCTTTCAATCTTAATGAAACTTGGCAAAACAGTTGGCATTATATAGCTTTAGATGATGTCAAAAGGAATTTAAGGCATCTGGACGGGTTCGGTATGTAAGGGAGCACAACAGCATCGAATTTGAATATGGAAATGGTAAAAAAAATCACTTATGTGCAAATTTGCAAACCTCGGGACAAACCCTTCACCCTTTTTCAATCATCATGCAACTTAGCAACACACTTGGCATTATATAGCTTTAGATGCTGTCATTAGGAATTTAAGGCATCTGGACGGGTTCGGTATGTAAGGGAGCCCAGCAGCATCAAATTGAAATATCGAAAAAGTAAAAAAATTCACTTATGTGCGAATATGCAATACTCGGGACCAGCCATTCATCCTCTTTCAATCTTCATGCCACTTTGCAAAACACTTGGTATTATGTTGCTTTATATTCTATCACAAAGAATTTAAGACATCTTAACGGGTTCCGTATGTAGGGGAGCCCAACAGCATCAAATTTGAATATCGAAATGGTAAAAAAATCACTTATGTGCTTATATGCAAATCTCATGATAACCATTTATCCTCTTTCAATCTTCATTTTACTTGGATAAACACTTGCTATTATGTTGCTTTATTTTCTGTCAAAAAGAATTTAAGGCATCTGGATGGGTTCGGTATGTAAGGGAGCCCAACAGCATCAAATTTAAGATCGAAATGGTAAAAAATCACTTATGTTTGAATATGCAAACCTCGGGACTACCTCTTCATCCTCTTTCAATCTTCATGGAACTTGGCAAAACAGTTGACTTTGTATTGCTTTAGATACTGTCAAAATGAATTTAAGGCATCTGGAGCCCAACAGCATCAAATTTGAATATCGAAATGTTAAAAAATAACTTAAGTGTGAATATGCGAACCTCGGGACCACCACTTCATCCTCTTTCAATCTTCATAAAACTTGGCAAAACAGTTGACATTATATAGCTTTAGATACTGTCAAAAGGAATTTAAGGCATCTGTACGGGTTCGGTATGTAAGGGAGCCCAACAGCATCAAATTTGAATATCGGACTGGTAAATCGAACTCTGCTTATAACTCGTGTTTCCTGATATAAATATACGGGTATAAGTACTGTAGATTGTTCCACGATGTGGTTAATATTGGGTGTCAGATTTTCATTCTGATGTTTCGGAGCACATCGTTGTTTTCCGAATAAATATTCCGAACAATAAAAAGTAGCTCTATTTTCATGGTAGAAAAAATTGATACGACACTGCCTTCAAAAAAGGAAATGCATGATGGGTTTTTGCTTATTTTATGAAGCGACATTTACAATTACGCGAAGAATATGCACTTACAAATTTTTTTTTTGTATCCAAAGTAGCAATAATGGCCTGTACAAATCACAAGCCACGAACATTTTTTCGACATCTGTCGAAAAGTTGATCAAGAGTCTGCGGTGATGGTTTGCGCTGACGCAAACGTTTGTGAAGTAGGTCCCATAGATGTTCGATGGTATTCAAATCCGGCGTTTTTGAAGGTATTGGCAACACATGTATGTTATTTCGCTCAAGAAAGTCTCTGGGTAGTTGAGGTGTGTGCGGGCTAGCATTGGAATAACTCCCTTTAGTGGTCGATAATTGGAAGATGTGGTTGAAGGTTTCAGCCCCTGTACCGTTGTGCCGTTAAGTTGTGTGGTACGTACACAAGATCTGATTTTCTGTCATCTGAGATCGCCACCTTCATCAAGACACTACCTCCGCCGAATCTATCCATTTCCTGAACACGCGACTGCGCGAATCATTCATTTCGCCGGTGGTAAACACATGTCCTACCATTACGCTTCTGTAGCAGGGACCGCGACTCAAAACTCTTACTATCTTGACCATTTTGCAATTTATACAGACGGATCAAGGGACTGCGAGAAAGTTGCATCGGCTGCTGTTTTTGTAGAGCATGTTGAAACTCGCTGTCTCTTTTCCGCTTCTTGTGTATTTAGTGCTTCGTCAGATGGTCAGATGAAAGTAAATTTATTATCTTCTCCGATTCTTTGTTATTCTTTCAGGCAATTGAAAATTCTAAAATTAAAAATCCATTTAAATTCAAATTTATAAATCGCTGACAACTTTAGGTAAAGAGGTTGTGTTCTGGATTCCAAGTCATTTGGGAATCAATCCATGGAAACACATTCGTGGACAGGGAAGATAAAAATTTCTTAAATAATGACATAATTAATTGTAAATTACCTTTTGCTGATATTCTAAAATATATTTTAATACATAACAGAGAGGTTGTGATCTGGAAGTTCATAATAAACTTCATGAGATCCAACCACTTCTGAACACACATAATTGTATATCTTACAGGTCATTGAAACCTAGAGGTTTTAACCAGGTGTCGTCTTGGCCATACCAGGAGGTCACATAATTACATTTAAAACAATGAACCAAGACCCGAGTGTGTGCCATGCAACTGTCCATATACCGTCAACCATGTCTTGATGGACTGTATTGACGTGGCACACATTCGGGGACGTTTTTATTTTGTAAGAAAATAGCAAAGAAAACCGACCGAACAACAAGAGCCAAAAGCCAAGGGACAGAAACAAATCCGGATATAGACAAACACAACACAACAACCAAAAACATATTACACAGAAAGAGAGGAACCCAATAAAAACCATGGGTGCACAGGTGCTCCGGACGAGTAAGCAGGGCCTGCCTCTAATTAGACACCCGTCGAGTTACTCATTGTCATGTCTAGGGAAAAGTCAAATCCAGAAATAGGAAACACTACCTATTATAATCTAGCGACACAATTTTACAGTTTTTAAAACATTAATTTATACAGGAAAATTTAATTGTTACAAAATACTATGTCCTTGGTCTAATTCTATATTGTCGGAGCCGTTTTTTCTGATAGTCTGTGAGCCAATTTATCGCAATCCAGGTATTCCACAGCAGTTGTTGTTGCTGTGACTATTCGATTCCGTAAATAGAATACCCAGATGTACCGATCTTGACGTGCTGTAGTTTTGCGTGGTATACAACTTCTTGGACGGTCATTAGTCGTACCGATCTGTTGGAATCTGGTCCATAGTCTGGAAATGGTACTCTGGTTTACATTCTCGGTCTGTACAACCCCACTTTGGGGGACTCCAGCTTGTAGTCGTCCGATGATGATGTTTCTGTTAGCAGTATCCAAGCGCGCCATGGCATAACTGTTACGTATTGACTAGTCAAGCCATCAAACTTGTTCCTTTTATTCGCTACCGATAGACGGTTGAGTAAACAACGAACTTTCCGCTGGAAGCGCTTTCGAAATTTCGATGCAATTCAAGATGTATGGACTTTTAAAGTGTTATTTTTATAATGTAGCAATATGCCAAATCTGAAGAAGAGACACTAAACCATTTAAAATTACCTGTACAAGAGGTTAAGAGCATAACTGACTTACACAAATTTTTTTAAGAAGACATTATTTTTCTTGCAAATTTTGATATTAAATGCTAGAGAGTTTATTTGAAGATGCTGTTTCTATGAATGTGGCCATGTTGAATTTCCAATCAGTAGCAATTTGTAGGACAGTTTCTGAGAAGAAGCCGTTTTATGTTTTTTCATATATATGTTAGTACGTTGAGAACAGTGACCCTTTGATCAAGTGAACTTAAAAAAGGCTTAATTGTCACTATAAGTTATTATTTATATTTATTTTTATAAATTAAAACATTTCAGTAAGCCCGCGTGATCTTACATTTGTGATAAAAATTGTATATATTGTTTGCTTAGATCGCAAAAGAAATGTTCGCCATTTGTTCTTTAATAAGCTTTCATCAATGCGTTAATGGTTATAAAGTTCGCGTTACCACTGCAGCACCGACGCGGTTACAGCGAATGTTGCTTCACATTTAGTGAAAAGCATTACCTGGTAGTCTATACACGCGGCTTTACAATATCATGTATACTTAATTCGAACTCTACTGCACGCAAAATTCACATTATTTTCATGAATCTAAGATTTAAGATAACTGCAGGTAACTGTAGTATGCTAATTTGTAAACTTGTATTATACAAAAGTAATTCATAGAAAGCTGCCTAATTAAAAATAAAAAAGATCTTTTATTATAATTCGAGAATTAAAGTTTATAGTTCATAGTAAACTTGAACGTGAATCTGATTATTTTAACATATATTAAGGCAGTGTCGTATAAGTTTTTTTCCATGAAAATCGAGCTAATTTTTATTGTTCGGAATACTTATTTGGTAAAACAATGATGTGCTCCGAAACATCGTTATGAAAATCTGATTCCCAATTATAACATTATTTTAGTTAATGCCTAAAATCCTAATGAATGCCATCGTAGAACTCTCACTAACAATCTACTGTACTTATACCCGTAAGAGGAACATTTTTATTGATTGGTGTCGACATGACTTGACGAATCCGGCATTAATTTGGTAACCGTCAGAGATAAGTACGATCAGTGCATTCTAGATTTCGTCATTTAATTATATGCAGATAGTTTATTGACGGATACATATAATTTAATTATTTTAAAATTAAGCACATTTTGTTTCATTGGTAAAATATATAAAATAGTAAAATATTGACAAATATATTATGTTTCTATAACCATGTAAAAAGAAGGCGTGTAGTAATTTAAATACTTAATACAAATTATAATTGAAGACTCGCAATAATAAACTTTTATTATACATGTATATGGTATATACAAATCAAATATAATAAATTATTAATGTAATAAATCAAAGCCACATACAACTTTTATATAGTGTTGCATAAATATGATTAATACTTTTTATCAGGAAACAAGAGTTACAAGCAGTATTTTTTTTTTTAACATTTCGATAATCAAATTTGAGGTTGTTGGGCTCCAATACATACCGAACCCGTCCAGATGCCTTAAATTCATTTTGACAGCATCTAAAGCAATACAAAGTCAACTGTTTTGCCAAGTTTCATGAAGATTGAAAGAGGATGAAGGCGCAGTCCCGAGGTTTGCATATTCAAACATAAGTGATTTTTTACCATTTCAAATTTGATGCTGTTGTGCTCCCTTACATACCGAACCCGTCCAGATGCCTTAAATTCATTTCGATAGCATCTAAAGCAATATAATGCCAACTGTTTTGCCACGTTTCACGAAGATTGAAAGAGAATGAAGGGGTATTCCCGAGGTTAACATATTCGCAAATAAGTGATTTTTTCCCATTTCGATATTCAAATTTGATGCTGTTAGGCTCCCTTACATACTGAACCCGTCCATATGCCTTAATTTCATTTTGACAACATCTAAAGCAATATAGTGCCAACTGTTTTGTCAAGTTTCATGAAGATTGAAAGAGGATGAAGTGGTGGTCCCGAGGTTTGCATATTAGCACATAAGTGATTTTTTTTTACCATTTCGATATTCAAATTTGATGCTGTTGGGCTCCAGATGCCTTAAATTCATTTTGACAGCATCTAAAGTAATACAAAGTCAACTGTTTTGTCAAGTTTCATGAAGATTGAAAGAGGATGAAGTGGTGGTCCCGAGGTTTGCATATTAGCACATAAGTGATTTTTTTTTACCATTTCGATATTCAAATTTGATGCTGTTGGGCTCCAGATGCCTTAAATTCATTTTGACAGCATCTAAAGTAATACAAAGTCAACTGTTTTGCCAAGTTTCATGAAGATTGAAAGAGGATGAAGGGGTAGTCCCGAGGTTTGCATATTCAAACATAAGTGATTTTTTTACCATTTCGATCTTAAATTTGATGCTGTTGGGCTCCCTTACATACCGAACCCGTCCAGATGCCTTAAATTCTTTTTGACAGAAAATAAAGCAACATAATAGCAAGTGTTTTGCCAAGTTAAATGAAGATTGAAAGAGGATAAAGGGATGATACCGAGGTTTGCATATTAGCACATAAGTGATTTTTTTACCATTTCGATATTCAAATTGGATGTTGTTGGGCTCCCTTACATACCGAACCCGTCCAGATGTCTTAAATTCTTTGTGATAGAATATAAAGCAACATAATACCAAGTGTTTTGCAAAGTTGCATGAAGATTGAAAGAGGATGAATGGGTGGTCCCGAGTATTGCATATTCGCACATAAGTAATTTTGTTTACTTTTTCGATATTTCAATTTGATGCTGTTGGGCTCCCTTACATACCGAACCCGTCCAGATGCCTCAAATTCCTTTTGACAGCATCTAAAGCTATATAATGCCAAGTGTGTTGCTAAGTTGCATGATGATTGAAAGAGGGTGAAGGGTTTGTCCCGAGGTTTGCAAATTTGCACATAAGTGATATTTTACCATTTCCATATTCAAATTTGATGCTGTTGGGCTCCCTTACATACCGAACCCGTCCAGATGTATAAAATTCCCCTTGGTAGTACGTATAGCAATATTATACATTTTGTTATCTTGTATTTGATAATATGTATTTCTTAATATTGAATATCGAACCCACTGCTAGCAGCTAGTTCGATATTCGAATGTCGAATATCGAATATCGAACCCACTGCTTACTTCACACGCGTTACCTGGCTACATATTTTTCGCTACAATGCATGGAATATAAAAAAAGTTCAATGCTTTCCTAATTAATGCAAAAAGGGGGAGCTTGCGTTAAAAGGTCGTTTAATTGATACATAGGCGTAATCAAGTGCAAATGGATTTGACGTTTAACGCTTCATAATTTCGTATGCACACTTACCGTCTGTACTCAATCATTTTTTACTGTTCTGGTGGCAGTCAAACATTTCCTGCCCTTGCATCAACATATATTTAATATAGCTGAAATACATTTGCGCTGAACATTCATCATCCCAAAATCCAATCATTTGGGCACACTAAACGATATTTTCTTGATTTCATGAATATATGGTGTCCTTTTTTATTGGTCGCTACCACTTCCGCCAAACAATCTAATAAGATTTCATAGATGTACTGTTTTAGCTGAAGGTATATTAAAAGCCTTATATTTTAAGTTAGCACAGAAAATAAATAAATAAATAAATATATCGATAAATGTAATATATATGAAAAATTACAATATAAAATGGCTCATTCGAAATTATCAATTATCTTTCCATTCAATAACTATAAATGCTTATTTGTAGGTGTAATAAAAAAACATCCAAAATAGATACAGTTTAGTAAATAATTTTTTTCTTTATAAATGGTCAAATAATACATTCAACGTTGTGCATGTAAAGTCGTATAAACGATTTTGTTGGTTTTTCTTCCAGATCTTTTACAGATCGAAAATAGTTTGTAGTTCGACAATGGTTATCGTGATCCGGTTTGGACCGAATTCAAAGAAAATTAAGTTAAAATATCATTTGCTCTGTTCAGCATGCACAATTGCAGTTTAATAACGAGCAAACTGGATTAAACAGTCATGTGCCGAGATATATGAATCTTTGACAATTTCCTCAGTGTGCTAAACGGCTCTTGTGCTCGCCATGACTTTGCATTTAACTCGTACTTAATAGATCTATTCCAGATGAGCTATTACCATCACTTGGCTGGCGTCTTCGTGATTCATCGTTTATCCGTCGTTAGTGGTAACTTGTTTAAGAAATACCACCTGAAACCACTAGTCCAAATCATCTTAAAGGTAACATTTAGTTGTGGTCGAATGATAATAACTAGAAACGGTCAATCACAATCAACATGTCTTGCACAGCAGTAGTTTGTGCTATTAAGCGCCTCTAGCCCGAGTACGTTTTATATTCAGGCAAGAAACCCGACTTGTGTAACAATTAGCTCACAAGTTTAAATATTTCCATTTTACTCTATGTACAACATCATTTCGAAATGTAGATTTGAGAATAACTTAATGGTAATGTGTATTTTATTTACTAGATCTTTACGTGATCTTAGTTTCCAGTTTGTCTATGAATAATAATTGCGAAGCTGGCAATTATAAGAAAACAACGAAGAAATGATAGCCATTAAATGCAATATATTGAATACTTTGTATCCCCTTCACTCTATGTTTATGACATAGATTGTATTATTATTATGTTAATGTACTGAATGTATAAAAATACTTTTTGTGCGCGTGAATAAACATATAAATAAGTTTACAAAATGTAACCGGTATATATCTGTCATCGTGTTTTTATGTGGTAACATTCCAGAAGTGCCTGCATATGGAGTGTGCATCTCCCAATTCATCAAGTACTCAAGAGTCTGTATTTCCTATCTAGGTTTCCTGATAGACGTGTCTGCTGACAGAAAAGCTACATAAGCACTAAGCAGGGGTTCACATTGGCAAGACTGAAGTCGTCTCTTAGAAAGTTTTACGGTCCCCATTATGACTTAGTTGACTCTTACGGAATATTTTTGTCCATCGCTTTGTGTCGTCTGTCGTAACTAAATTCTCTCCTTCTTATTGGATTATGACTACCAACCGGATATGACTATTTAAATTTTACCACACTGGACACGTTTGGTGTCTCGTTTGGAGCTGGAGATGCTTACCCTTTCAGCACATGAACTAATGCCCGGTTTTTTGTGGTATTTGTGTCACAAAGTTTTTGGTTTTTGTGTTGAGTGACTGTTTGTTTTGTTGTTCCCTCCTTTGTTTGACCATGTGTTTGTCTGTTTCTGACTTATTGTATACTCCTCTGTATTTTTTTTTAATTAGACGAAACGTAGTAACTTTTATAACCTGTGTATCATAATAACATTTTTCTATCACATCCTAGTCCTCCCTCTTTATTGTTTTATCCTGATAACACACATATTTTTATTTAAGGATGCGCTTTCACAATCATTGATGTAAACACTTCGTTTTAGTATAAGAAAAAGTTTTAATCAAATTTGAGTCTAAGTGATAGGACAAGCAACAACAAGAACAAAACCAAACAACACACAAAAACCCAGCGACATAAACTCTCAAGAAAATGAGAGTTAACTCAGGTGCTCCGGAAGAGTAAACTGTTCCTGCCTGTTATAACGCACCGGTGTTGACGTTCGTATTCAATCCAGCTACATGAACGACAAACCTACATCTGTATTTGCTTTAGACACAGATATCGTGTATTTGGATGCAAGTTCATGATGTGACCCATGAAATATCTTTAACAAGCTCTGAAGTAACGTGTTGGTTAAAATGCATAAATTACATATGCTGGAGCGACTTCAATTGATTCGATCATGTGTGTTTTTTTATTCTGAACACTGAAGTAACTTTCGATTTACAATTTTGTATAAATTGGATGTTTACATACAACTTGAAACTTGAACACATCTAACAAGTAACTGCCGTTAGCTTCTAAGAGTATTATATTTATAGCTTGTGTGTAAAAATTGTTTCAATACACTTCTGCTTACTGTTATTTTTCTCTATTTAAGGTCATAATTTCTTCAAGATCATCAGATATAAAAGATATTCTAACTTGATTTGTAGCTCATCATGAGAGACTCACATATCAACGATCAGCTCAAAATCTGCAAACGTTAAAAAAGACAAGACAACTGTTATTTTTAACTTTTTAAGTCCATGCGTCATAATTCTGTTGAAAAGTCATTGGACATGAACCATTTTTGAATTCGTTCTGTAAAACGAAAACGTGTGTGTGTGTGAGGGTGTGTGTGTGTGTGAGGGTGTGTGTGTGTGAGAGAGAGAGATAGACGGACAAACTGACCGACTGCTTTGCCGGTAGGGACTCAAAATAAATTAGGAGACATCATTTTAAATGTCGAAAGAGGTCATTATATTTAAATTTGGTATGTCCTGATAAATTAATGAAAGAGCTGATGATCGTATTCACGTCTGAATATTTGCGAAGTTTTACTTGTATGTTTGATGTTTAACGGTTTATTTAGGAGGTTGCCTGGATTGCAGGAGACATACAAACGCTAGTTTTAACTCACCTATGGTATATTGCAGACAAATAAAATGAAAACATAATCGTATTTTTCCTACGGACTTGTATATGATAATTCGACATTTCTTTAGCTGGTTTAAAGTTAGTGGTCATGCATAACTCATTTAGTATTTGAAATATTATCATAGTTGGTTTTTAAGATAATTATGTCACCATCTTTGGAATTGTTAAAGCAAACGAATAAATGGAATTCCTCAAAAGAAGTTGATCATACTTATGTTCTAGGTAAACTAAGGTTTTCTTTGAAGGTTAAGGCTTATCAAATCTTGAATACAATACTGATAAACATTGTCATTTTATTTATATCATGCGAGGATCGTATATTATAATAGAAGCTGATATAACTCTTTGAGACTGTATATTTTACAAATACTTTGTTTAGGATATACAAACTATGAGTCGCATACATGTACATGATTGCTGAAATGACTAACCATGCACTATTAATACATAACTAGTCAATGAAGAAGCAACGTGTATCAGACAGCAGATTTATTCAACGCTATCAATTGTCACTTTTTGAATTCTGATATTTTGCCTGTGCCAAGATAAAAAGCAATAACGTCTTGTTAAGCTTTTTCTGCATACTTTTGTTGAAGGATTAATTTTTCAGTGTTGAAAAAAGTCACAACTGTTTAATCTTTAAATACCAACAACTTTCAATTTCACTACGGTTTTACTGAGCGAGAATTCCCTAAAACACCTCTCAAACAAGTAATAATAATACTAATGGCTGACCAGTCAGACGGGGAAATGCCAACAGCTTAATTCAGCGTACAAGGCTCTATAGTTAATTAAACTAGCGAAGATAAATAGATTAAGATTTTGGTTGATTCAACATTTTAGGTAATAGAAACATTTCATGAAAGCTTCTACATATTTTGTAATTCTGTAAAGCAGAAAGACTTGTAGTATGTGATATATGTGGTAGTGTGAGGTATAACTAAATGAAACGTGTATGTATTAACTCAGAAATAATACTTGTGCTAAACCCAGGCCCTTCGGACTGTTATTTGAGGAAGATATAATATTATAATTTCTTATCAACAATTTAACATTAATCATTTGGGTTTTTTGCAGAAAAAATTGCGGAATCTTTTACAATGTAAATAAGTTCCCGGGGATAAATTTTATTGATACAGTGATTCCCATGCCGAAATTTAGTTGCATGTACATGTATATACCAGGATTTCGTAATTTAGAGGTATAAAACAAATTCAAACAGAAAATGCAATAAAAAGTATTGCAATATGACGTCCTTCAAACGATTTGGAAGCCAAATCCTATTTAAATATTAAAAACAAAATATGGCTGTTCCTGCCAATTAAAAGGACACACCCCTCTGTGCTGATGTTTTTGCTCGGCTTTTTTATTATTCCATATTGTACCTCCTCTGTATTACGAAAATCAAATACAACAAAATTTTCCACGATAACACGTCCATATTTTATACGATTTCTTTATTGTTTACACGTCAAATCGTCTTTTGCGACGTTGTGTTTTCAATGGACCTTCCATTGTTTTCAATAACGTTCAATGTTATTCCGACAACCGCGAGACCTCCTCCATCGCAAACGAATTTATTGTATCAAAATGAAAACGCAACCGAATTTCTCAAAATGCTGATTAACTGTGGAAAATAATTGTTGATTTAAATTTGCACCATTTTTGAATTACAACAGGAGCATAAGTTAGACAAAATGCCGTTAGCAGATTTCATCACGCAAACACATCCACACCGTCACAGACATCATGACTGATGTAAAGAAGCATTGTCGTTCTTTGTTCCGATTGTTAAATTTTATTAATGTTAATAAAAATGCTACTTTGTTTTTAATTTGAATTTCATCCTTTTTCCTACCAAGTTTTCCACAAGAAAAATTATAATTTTGTAACAAGGGAGGAAAATAAAATAAACCTTTACCTATGTAGGCGCGAAATGTAAAATTTCAATATTTTCATATTAGAATCGAAATAATTCATGGCTGCTCCAATTTTATGGACTATTGAAATATGGGAAGCATTATATTCATGAATATAATTCCTACCTATATTTAAATAATCTATAAAATTAGAGCAGCCATGAATTATTTCTTAATTTGATTGTGTGCAATAAAGATGAGTGGCCGCGCATAGTTCTGCTCCGATTTTGGTACGTTATTACTTATTCAAAATTGTTATTTTTGCAATATTTTCTTACAATCTTCAGAAATAAAATAAAACAGAAAATGCACATAAGGTATTAGTTTAAGCATTGGTTTGTATGGCTCCTTCGAACACTTTTTTCACTCTTTATTTAACGCACAAACAAGAAGCATCCCTTCAGTTAGAATTAGAAATGAGTATTACTGTGTTATTTTATGAAGGTTTTATATAGTTAACCATAAGTTTTCCTAATTTGTTTATGTTGATTTAAAATTAGTAGAAATATGGTCAAAATGTCCTGAGATTTAAGTAAGGCTAAACTATGCCGTTTTTCCATATTATTTATTTGTATTTCTTTAAACTTTTTGGTATCTTTGTCATATTATACAATATATAAACACTAAACAATTCAATATTATAATGAACCACTTACGATACAAAATTTAGAAACCAGTATAAACAAATGTTTCACGATTATGTTTTGTTATTTACAGAATATGGGTTATCATTTCTATTCCGGCAAATTCGATTATTTCAGTTCAATCACATTCTTTTTTCGCAATTATCCTAGCGTTAATTACATGTACGTGTATGGCTATTGATTATTTTTAATGTGTGAAACAATTTTGAATAATAGTGTTGACATATATAAAAACAACATTTGTGCCCCAAATGTTTATTGAATTCAAAATATCATTAGTTCATCTTGTCATAAAGGACACGACAATTAATCATGACAAGCATATTTTTAATAGACAACGTCAGGAGGCCAATTAACATTAATATTAAAGGCATATAATGAAAAAAATGAGAAAAACTGTGATAACCATATGCATGAATAAAAGATGTAGAAATATATTCATGCATTATTTGTTTCGTAAATTTCTTATACAGACGAGCTCATGTGCACCGATCTGTACTCATCAAATTAAAACGCCCCTGAAATAAGTTTTGTTATAGTAACGCTTAATGTTCTAGTTTCAACGGCAGACATGGATAGCTTAACTGATGTGATGGTATGAATGTTTACGGAAGACATATGCACTTTTAGATTGCTTTTACTGCTCTTGCAGACGAAAAGATGAACTGGTTTTTGACTTTGGAATGTGTAAAATCCTACAACTGCAATTATATGCCCTTGGTCGGACGTTCTACAAAAGCATAAACAATGCACCTTACAATAATAAGAAGTCCATACAATTATAACGCGCAATCTTTATTTAACACAATTTTCAAAAAAGCTTTATTACAATAATGAATGAAAGTTCCTTGAATATTACAAAATATCGGAGTAGTAGAGCATTTACTATAAGCTGAAATAAAAATTAAATTTTCTCCATTGTCTAAGCACAAGTAATTGATAATCATGTGAAATCTTTGAATTCTTACACACGAAGATTATAACATCATATGTCAAAAGATTTAAGATTCGTTATTTCTCATAAACCATTGCTCAATAAATTGGTAACGAGATTATTATAAATTTACAAACATTGAACATCATAAACAATGTAAACCATGCAACTAACGACAGAACCTACAAATCCTTTCTTTCCAAATTTAGAAGGGTAGAGCACTGTTAGTAGTATATAGAGGAAATATTCGTCACCAACTCAAATTAAAAGGTTAAATGGTCTGTGTTGCTATGACGCGTCCATCGACTGAATACTCTTTAAGACCAATTATCCCTAAGCACCAAAATAACTGGGACATGACATGTCTCAGATTTTGCTGATTTTAATTTCATAAGTTGCAATTGACCATTGGATCATAAAAATGATGACTGTTGGTTATGATTGACCACGGTTGCCATGGTAACTGAGGCGGTCATTTTTTATCATTTCTCATACTGCGAAATAGCCAATATTCAATTCCCAATTTGTTATTCAAAAATCAATGCATATTCAATATTATGTTTTATTTGCTTAATTCAATACCTCATTGACAATATTCAAAACAGTTTCAAGACTAAACATAAATGTGTAGTCAGAACGAGGCTATCCAATATGTCAAGAAATCATGGATTTTTTCTGGAATTTTTCTACTAAAAAATTACCATTTTTGCCACTTTACTGACTCCATTTTCAGAAAATGCACCAATCACAAATACTCATCATGAATATAATTACATAAATTGATGATTAATATTCAAAACTTATAAAAACCTCAATGGGGTAACAAAAGATGTCTATATAAAACACTGTCAAAGATGGTTACCATGGTAACTTGTGAAAAAAAGCCATTTTTGTATTGTTCAATATTTCCATGAAACTACTGTTTCTCTTAGTAATAAATTAAATCATCCTTAATTATTATTTTTAACAGACATACTATAAACTTAAAATGACATTGAAATCATTTCAGGGTACAGTGTCTCAAGGTCATGGTCAACTAAAAATTGAACTTTCAAATATGAAACTCTCGAAGCAAAATCAATTTTAAGTGACCTTGGGAACAACACAAGTGACCTTGAAAGTTTTCTAAGGTCATACTATGTTGAAAAGATCCTTTTAGGTACATATGATGACAACAATTGTTATCTTGGCTCATATTAGAAGTATGGTCATACATGTATTTAAATATCGAAAAATTGCCGTTTTTGTTTTATTACCATGGTAACCAACTTTAACAGTGTTTTTTAAAGACATTTTTTCTTACCCCATTGAGATTTTTTAAATTTTTGAATATTAATCATCAATCTATGTAATTATATTCAGGATGATTATTTGTGATTGGTGCATTTTCTGAAAATGGAGTCAGAAAAGTGTCAAAAATGGTAATATCTTTTACCAAAAATTATAGAGAATAATGCACTATTTCTTTACATGTTCAATAGTCTCAGTCTGATCACACATATACTTAAAGTGTTGTACCTGTTTTGAATATTGTCAATGAGATATTGAATTAAGCAAATAAAGAAATTCTATTGAATATGAATCGATTTTCCCCTGAAAAATTGGGATTTGAATATTGCCCTTTTCACTGTATTTTAATCGGCCCAAAATGGCCGCCTCCGTTACCATGGCAACCGAAGTCAAATCATAACAAACAATAATTATTTTGTGGTCCAATGGTCAATTTCAACTTATAAAATGAAAATCAGCTAAATCTGAGACATGTCATGTCTCACCCTATATGGACATCCTTTGATCCTTATGGAGAATTGGTGTTAAAATGTAGGAACTTTGAATCAACTGGGCAGGCTAATAATCTACCACAATCATTTATTTCAAGCTTTAACTATTGCAAAGTCACTTGGCATTTTTTTGTGATGATCATGCAAATAAAATGGAAATGATTCAAGAAATTGTCCGTCTCATATATAATGATTATATAGCTCATATGAAGAACTATCTACAAAATCGGTAGCAATCAGTGGAAGTAAACATATTAGAAACATTACAATTGAAACATTTTAAAAAGGTAAACAAATAAGCCCGGTATATCTTCGTGACTTAATCGATGGAAAATAAAATAAATATAATTTTACCAGACCACAACTAAATTACTTAGTATCAAAACATCAAGATGTGGTCAAAATACATTTTTGTCACCTCGCCTAAACAAGACTTCTGCTCAGTTTGATTTTTATATAGTAAGGTAAAACAAACAAAAGTTTGAATTGAAAAATGTCATTTATTATTTAAATGACGGTTATATACATGTTTATACATGTTAACAAAGTTAACATCAAGATCACAAAACATGCATATAAAACAATCCATAAATATATACATTTGTAAGACTAAAACTGTAACTATTCTAATACTACTATAAGATTTCTATAAAAATCAAAGGTGAGGGATTACAAATAGCCCTCTAACAACAATATAATATAAAGATCAATTCCCAATCAAAAGCGAGTTACAAACTACATGTTGGCTATTTGAGAAACACTAAGCATAAAAAGATTTGGGTGGGATGGTGGGTAAATTAAATTCACTTTTTCTTCGAAAAATTTTTTACAAATAAATATGGCTGCAGCAGCTTGTAATTGATGCTAAATAATGAATATTAATGAGCGTCATTTGAACTGACACCTAGCGGTGTCAACATAATTCAGGAGGATAACTCCACCCTTTCATATACTAAAAATTACTCGTGCCAAAAATTCATTTATAAAACTATAAATGTGGTTTTTTGTCACCTCGCCTAAACAAGACTTCTGCTCAGTTTGATTTGTATATAGTAAGGTAAAACAAACAAAAGTTTGAATTGAAAAATGTCATTTATTATTTAAATGACGGTTATATACATGTTTATACATGTTAACAAAGGTAACATCAAGATCACAAAACATGCATATAAAACAATCCATAAATATATACATTTGTAAGACTAAAACTGTAACTATTCTAATACTACTATAAGATTTCTATAAAAATCAAAGGTGAGGGATTAAAAATAGCCACAATTTTGCTATAGTTGAAAAATAGAGCAAAATCTCCCACCCAGAAGGCGTTAAAAAACCACCTTATATTCATACATCATGTATAGATAAAACCTTATATTTACAGGAAATCTATTTCAATTAATAAATGCACTATACATTCTTTGATTTCAAGCTGAAATTGAAAAATATATACTCAAGGCAACACAATAGAAACACATTATACAGAGGCCCATCACCCCATGTCTAATGTATAAGTAAACAAAATAAAATTATGCTTAACATACAGAAAAAACAATAGAAACAATATGTATTTATATACAGAGGCCCATCACCCCATGTAATCTACATGTACAATTGTATACATGTATATGTATTGTAACAATGTTTAAAATAGCATAATTGCATGTAACTTCTGACAACTTACAATAATTAAAGACTTTCTTAACCAAATGTATTTGGTATCAAATTGAACAATTTCTAGACTTATTCATTTATACAGACATGACAGAGGCCCATTACCCCATGTATACAAAAGTTAGCTTAATACAGGCAATAAACAGAGGCCCATAACCCCATGTTTATCTTAAACCAATGTATCAGTATCATATGAAAAACTACAATATGCATATACAAATGTATCAACAAATACACAAACAATAAGTATGACAAGAGAGCATTTCAACCAATCAATTACATTTGTGTTCTCCCTCCCAGGGTCAATAACTTCTGAATACATATCAAACACCCACTACAAGTTAAGCAATGGGATTCGAACATACTTCCTATATGCATCAGATTTCCATCTTCCCATTAATTGGATTTGATCATCAGAAACACCCTTTGCTTTAGCCCAAGATGCTGCACCAATTCTAAATGAGTGGGTTTTATATAATTTTGTATCATATTTCAAAAAGATTAAACAGATCTTAAGCTGATTACTAAAACTTTGCCGTGAAACTGGGTGCAGATCCGAAAAAACAAATAATGGGCCATTCAAACTCCCTCGTACTGAACAGTAATCCCACATAGCCTTAACTGGGCACAAATCAGAATCTGACTGTGATGATGACAAATGAAAAATGATTGGATCTTTACCCCTATGATGCTTAAACTCTTTTAAAGTCAACTTCATACCAATGGGCTCCCTATTTGTCATAAGTTCAAACTCAATGGAACTGAAGCTTAAACAAGGCTTAGAATTCATATTTGAAGTTATTTCCCCTACTCTCAAAAAGGCATGGAATGCAAGAAGGTACATGGCCTTATAAAGTTGTTTTTTGTAAAATGATGAGCAGCAGGATGACAATGACTGAACCAACTGTCTTAATATAACAGGAGTAATTGGTAATCTAATGTCAGACTTTCCTTTCAATTTTTTATAACCTTGCAGTGCTCTTTGAACAATAAATGAACTTGTTGTATCCTCATACCCTTTCATTTTATTAAAATGAGCTAAAGCAGACATATATGATATGACTGTCTGTGGAGCCAACTGTTTAGAGTAACAGAAAGCTACAAATAATACTAATTTATCAGCACATAATGGAAATGCATCTGAACCTGGAAAATATTCTTGTACGAAACACTGAAAAAATAGTTTAGTTTTCTCATATGCTGCCCTTGAGCCTTCTGTCAAGGCATTGTCTATTAAAAACTTAGACATGTTCACAAGATTTGAAACATTTCTTTGGGTACCTCCACTGGTGCCTTGTTCATCTGAGGGGCTAACTGATGAAATTCTCGTATCTGTAAACGAGACAATTTGTCACTTAGAACATTTTTAACACCTGGTACATGTTTGGCTTTAAATAAAATGTTATGTTTAAGGCACTGAACTATAAGCCGCCTCAATAATTTCATCAGATTACAGTCCTTAGCTGTTTGTTTGTTAATTACTTGAACAACTGCCATATTGTCTGAAAAGAACAGAACTTTCTTATTTGACATTTGCAGAGCCCATAACTCAACAGCAACAACAATTGGAAACAATTCTTTAACTGAAATATGATACTCTTTTAAGTGGTAGGGCCACTCCCCCGAAAACCACTGCAATCCACAGATACCACCAAATCCTAAACCACTTGCATCTGTGTATAACATCATGAGCGTCATTTGAACTGACACCTAGCGGTGTCAACATAATTCAGGAGGATAACTCCACCCTTTCATATACTAAAAATTACTCGTGCCAAAAATTCATTTATAAAACTATAAATGTGGTTTTAAATATTTCGCTGCCCAAACATGGCCAGACATTCAAGACCATTTCGCATGAAGTCAGCTTTTAACCAGTTAATAAAATATTTTAAAATTCTTGGAACAACAAGTGATGCCATTGTTCTGCCTGCTAATCGTAACTGCTTGATATGCTTATTGTGAAGAGCTGTCTTTCCATTTTGCCATTGTATTAATATTTGCACGTCATTAAGCTTATTTTGCTCATATTATATCTGTTCGAACAGTACTTTATGTCTATACATGCCTTTCTAAGTAGGGCTTTTAAATTTAAGCTTAATTTTTAAAAAGTAAATTAGTTGTATGAATATTTTAGTGCAATGTGTGTATTGCTTTATTGTATGTGTGTATTGTTGTAATGTTTTTTTTGTTATGTCGATATTAAAACCTCAGCACAGCTTATGTTGTGTTGTTTTTGTAATATTGGCTTGTTATAAAGCTTTAATGTCTTTTTTCATGTCCTTATATAAGTTCTTTTATTTTATTATTATTTATCATACATTTATGGATGATATGGATAATTTTGTCCGAGCGAAACAGGCGCATGTGTCCGCGTCATATTTTGTAGCGGACCTGTTTATTAATATTCCGAGTTTAACAAATTCCAAGACAAATACCAAAGAAAACCGACCGAACAACATGAGCCAAAAGTCAAGGGACAGTTACAAATCTAGATATAGAAAACATACACAGCGCAACACAAAACCCAAAACACAAAAACAGAAATAGAGTAACCCGAACCCAATAAAAATCATGGGTGCACTCAGGTGCTCCGAACGAGTAAGCCGTGCCTGACTCTAATCAGGCACATTTCTAAAATATAATTTATCATTCTTTCTCTCAAATAAACAAATAACATTCAATGTGAAAGATTACAATGTACTTATTTCCTAGAGATTTGTTGTAAACAAATATACACATATAAGACCAGAAAAATATAAAATACACATTTAAGGCCTAAATCATAACATACATAACAGTACATAAAAATCACTTCCGCCACTTGACATGCTGCATTCTAGAAAAAGTTTTGTAGGCACGAAAAAGTTAGGTTTTCGAAATTGTTAATCGTAAATGCATTTGTACAGGGTTGGACGTGCCTTTCAAATTCAGTCAGATTCTTTACTAACCTACCAAATTTCGGGGCTCCGTTGGTTTACGGAATATGTCTAAGAATTTTAAAAAAAAGGCATAATTGCCTTCAAGTCGTTCTGTGTTTATACTTTCAAACATCAGCACATACTTTAGGCATATCATATATAGCAAAGATCGGAAAATGTCGACAAATCTTGTAATGTTTGGGGAAAATTTTCAAGACGCAATTTTGCTTTGAATGTTTGTTTATTAATTAGATGACCTGGATCTATATATTTTGTAATTATGTAAGGCAGTAAGATATTTAGCATGTTATTAGGGCACCGCCCCTTTGTGGCGGACGCCATATAGTAATTAGTCTGTCCGTATGTACGTTCGTCCGTCCGTCCGAAACTAATCGTGTCCTGGTTGTAACTTTTTATCTTTTGAGTTAGGCTTTTGATATTTCGAATGTGGGTAAATAATATCAAGGAGATGTGTCGCATACCGTGGTTGATCAACATTGACCTTGAACTTTGAACTTAAGGTCACATTATTGCTTTCTGAATGACAAATTCATATCCGGGCTGTAACTTTTTATCTTTTGAGGTACGCTTTTGATATTTGAAATGTTGGTAGATAATATCAAGGCGATGTGTCGCATGCCATTGTTGATGACATTTCGCCTTAACATCAAGGTCAGCAGGGCCCACACTGATATCTAGTATATCTTAGACATTAAAGACATTGGCATTAAGGATAACTCTGGTAAATCAACATACAAACGAACCACATTTGACAAGGATGAAATCCTTGCTAACCATAAGACCTTCATGACTTCATAAATATTCATCACCACAAGATTATCATACTTGTATTGGATTTCATCATTACACATAAATCCTTACAAGCAAATGTACATAGCCAGCTAAACTACGTGCTCTATCAAAGAGTTTTCAAAACGGATGACTAATATATTGTTTGCAGTGAACGAAGGGGAGCAAAAACACTGTTAAACTGCTTACTCGCGAAGTAGTATTAATCATATCTGGATTCCTAAGCATTCTAAAGAACTTTTGGACAATTTAAAATCAAGATTGATATCTAAAATTATATCTGTTAGAACCATTGATTTTTCAACTTTTTATACTACCTTGCCTCGCGAGAAACGGAAATCTTAAGAAGTGATATATCAAATCTTCGCTTCCACATATGAATACAAATATGTAGTATTAAGTTACAAGATAAAATACGTTTTATTTCTATTAAAGAACTAAAAGGCAAATTATGCTACAGCGAGGAACAGGTTTATATTATGCTAGATTTTCTGATAGACAACGTTTTAGTAACTTTTGGAGAATGGGTATTTCAGAAGGCAATAGAAATTCTAATGGATACACACTTTGTCCCTCTCCTTGTTAATTTATTTCTTGCATTCATATCAAACTGAATTTCTTTAACGTCTTATAAAAAACAAGAAGATAACTGGTGCTAGATTATTTAATTTCACATATAGATATATTGATGATGTCTTTTCAATTAACAACCCTCAAATTGCTGTGTGGCTTCCATTAATAAATCCTTCAGAACTGGAAATTAAAGAAGCCACAGAAACAGCTTCAACGAATATGACAGCAACGGTGATCGTAGCCAAGAGTTTACGGCAAACGAGACGATTTTAATCTCAAAATAATAAATTTTCCTCACTTATGCAGCAATATTCCAGCTGCTCCCGCATACGGTGTCTATATTTCATATTTGATCAGGTAAACAAGAGCTTGCATCTAGTATACTGATTTCTGTATAAGTCACAAATTTCTTCGGGATAAACTTGTAAATCGTGGTTGCAAGAAAAAACGAAACTTCCGTGCTTTTACTATTTTACTTTTACCATTTCCTTGTTGAAAATTATCTCGTTTGAAAATATAATAAGCAGATATTTTTCCCAATTGTTGAATGCAGTCAGTGATTGTGCTGCAATGATTATTGCATACACATATAACTGATTAGTGGTTTATGATACCCATCCATTTTCATCAATTTTACAACTCACATACTACAGCAATGGAAGCGGGATGTTTGGCATACTACTAAACTGGTTTAACCCACCATTTCTATTCAAATGTCTGTACCAAGTCGGGACCATTGCTTTAGCTGCTACATTTTTGGTTACTGGTTCCCTCTTTTACTGATTAAAATGTATACATATTTTGTTTAGGTTTTTGCAGAAAAAATCGTGGTCATCTTTTACTATGTAACATCATTTCTCGGAAGAAATTTTATTAATACAATGATTCCTATGAAAAATGTTAGTTAATTCATATAAATAACAGGATTTAATTCTTAATATGGAGGCATATAACAAATTCAAACACAAGTATGACATTACTACAAACAGAGAGACGATGTGTGGTACAGAGATGAGCTCCCATTTTTGTTCGTTATGATATATTCAAAATTGCTATTTTGTCCTATATATTTCTCATTATCTTCAGAAATAAAATCAAACAGCCAATACCGATAAGGTATTAGTCTTAGCGATTTACATGACTTCATTAAATAATTTAGCTTTACTCTTTATTGGCGCGAAAACGAGAAGCCACACCCTTTGTAGTTAATTATGAGGACTGGAAGTTTGAAGAAAAAAATTATCAACAAATCATTGTTTAGTTGCTGATAAAATAACACATCCCCCTTTTTCTATTTAAGAAAATATCATTTCATCATGATGAAAATTTACTTCGGTCAATGCTTTCATACGTCAATGAAACTTTAGAAGAATGCATTCAATTCTTATATTTACATTTTATTTCAGTAAAATATCCTGGGGTCCTGATTTTATTCGTAAACAGTGCAGTTTTGTTGATTTCAGTTAGTCCGCGGTGTTTGTTTGCTGTGGATGTCGTCAAGGAAGCGCTCTTCATCGGTTTCATTGTTTACCGAAATGCAAAGAATGATTTTACGTCATCAGTAACGGATTGAACTTATAGAAATCTATGATATCGATGAAATACGTACGTAATGTAAATATTTTGCGCTTTTTATATAGTTAGACATAATTTTTCTAAATTTTTTATATTGATTTAAAATTGGTAAAAATATGGTTAAATTTGTCTACAACTATTAAGTTATAGAAATATTTAAGTTGGCCTAACGTTGCCGTTATAGAAGATTTAAGTTGGCCTAACGTTGCCGTTAAGAGAGATCTAAGTTGGTCTAATTATTCCGTTTTCCGTATTAATTTTGTTCTTTCTTTTCACTTTTTGGGTATCTTTATCACTAATTTAAAAGAAATTATAAATAAACACTCAATAATTGAATATTAAAATGAACTACTTATGATTAAAAATTGAGGACCGTTAGAAAACAATGTTTCATGATTGTGGTTTGTAATTTTTGGAATGTGCTTAATAATCTCAAATTTAATGTGGGTTATCTTCTCTATTCCGACAAATTAATTAGAATTCAATTACATTTGTTTTTTTTCAATTATCCTAGCGTTAATTACATGTACATTTATGGCTATTGATTATTTTTAATCTGTGAAACTATGTTGAATAACATTGTTGACATAAATAAAAACAACCTTTGTGCCCCAAATGTTTATTGGATTCAAAATATTATTAGTTCAGCTTTTCGCTTTTTGTAAAGGACAAGACAAAAAATCAAACATATTTCAACACATAACAATCATCAGGCCAATTAACCGAATATTAAAGGCATAGAATGAGAAAAACTGTGAAACCATCTGCATGCAATAAAAGATGTAGAAATAAAGAAATATATACATGCCTATTTTTTTCGTAAATAACCGATTTCTGGTACAGATGAGCTCACATGCGCCCATGTGTACTCGTTGCTTCATCTAGTTAAAACGCCCAAACAAAAAGGTTGTTTTGGTAACGTTTTACGTTCTTGTTTGGATTAAAGATAGTAACAATGAAAAGTCCAACAAATGTGGTGATGACAGTTTACGGAAGAAATATATACTTTATGCATTTTTGGGGGTAAGCCTGTGATTTTGTTCAACTCTTAAAAAAGACATAAAACCTACAATACTCCTGGAAAATCAACCTTTCCCCAAAAATCTCTATTAAACATCTTAAGGTCGATTTTGAATATTTCTGCTTTAAAGTACAACGACGCGGTAACGGTGACTTTACAATAAAATTGTAAAAATGTCGTGATCAGAATAAACTAAGAAACTCAGAAAACAAAGTATCTCGGATAGTAAAGACAATAGTATCAGAAGATGTTATCCTTATACTAGTTGGAAGTAGGGGAAAGTATATTTATACAATACTAGGTGTTTTGTCCAAAAATATAGCTTGTAGTTTTTGCGAGGTTTAGGGACTGAAGAAATGCGAGGCGTTCCTGTCCCGTGCTGAATACAAAATGCAAAAGCTATATTTTTGAAAAATACACTAGTATAATGTTGTTACCCAGCAAATAAGAATTTTTAATATTTGAACCGTAAAGATGCTCCAAGCGTAAAATTACAATAAACAAATTCTGATTATTAAATATTTTTTAGACTATTTTTAGTTTATTGTGACGTCATTTTGTTACCATTTTGACCAATCAAAATATGGGTCAGCAAAGAATTTTACTTCCAAAAATACAGGTCGGTTTGTATTCAACATCAAGAATTTGTCAATTAAAACTTAAACGACATTTACTCACATTGTATTTTACTTTATGTTTCCCTTTAAACCTCTTGCTGCCGAATATATCTTATCGCGCTAAATATCAATACGTGTCTTTGTTCTATGACGTAGCAAAATTTGCGCTTTCTCATCTTGCATACGGCTTAAATAGTTCATCAATTTCCCGCCGTTTACACATTATTTTCATTGATTTCCTGCGCTTTTTAATTATAGGTTTAAATGTATAAATATCAGTTTAAAAGAATGAATATATATTAACGAAAATGCAACGAGAGACATTGGGCTTGAATATTTACTTTTTCTTATGTACATAATGTACGGAGATCTCTATTTACAGATTTGTAAACATACTTTTAAATTATCTTGTGTTTCTCCTAAACATATAGTACTCAACATATTATTCGTAAACTATCAGAGAACGGGCAGAAACGCATTCAAATATATAATATCTTAGCGCTCATTTACATTTTGAAATGAAACAAAAAAGAATATAAAAGTAGATTCTTTTCAGGTTGCAGTTTTCAGAAGAACTTATTGTTCAATTTATATACCCCAGTAACTGTTTGATTTTTTTTTCATAAATCATTGACACTTAATCCCACAAAATTGAATGAATTTTTCAGTCTCATTCAGGGGTCTCGTTGGCCATGTAGTAAGGTAGTTAGTCTACTATTGAACACGTGGTCTATCAACACTAAGATTACAGGTTCAAGTCCTACTGCGGGCAAGGTGCGCTTAATTCCAATCTTAATTGACAAGGATTGCCAGTTTTTCTACCAAATGTTCAAGAAAAACTGGACGCCATGATTTAGCTGCTAACCTGCTGAAAGTGGTGTTAAACAACGGTTAAAATTACCATTTTTGTGTGTTAATTTTACGAAGGCTTTATATCGTTAGACCTAATTTTTCGTGTAACTTGTTCATATTGATTTAAAATTGATAACAGTATGGTTAAATTGATCCACAACTATTCAGTTATGGAAGATTTAAGTTGGCCTAACGTTGCCGTTATGGAAGCTCCAATTTAGTCTAAGTATTAATTTTGTATTAATTTTTCTTTTCACTTTATTGGTATCGTTGTCATTTATTATACAAAAATATATATCAACACTGAATAATTGAATATTAAAATGCACCACTTATAATAAAAATTTAAAAACCGTCAGAAACAAATGTTTCATGGTTATGTTTTTGTTTAATTTTTAGAATCTGCTAAATAATCTCAAATCTAATGTGGCCTATCTTTTCTAATACGCCAAATTCGATAATTAAAAGTCATTTGTTTGCCTCAGTTATCCTGGCATTAATTACATGTACATGTATGGCAATTGGTTATTTTTTAATGTGTGAAACAATCTTAAATAACATTGTTGACATGTGTAAAAACAATCTGTGTACCCCAAATGTTTATTGGAATCAAAATAGTATTAGTTCAGCTTTTCATAAAGAACACAACAATTAATCAAACATATTTCAACAAACAACATCAGCAGGCCAATTAAGTGAATATAATGAGAAAAACTGTGAAAACATATGCATGAATAAAAGATGTAGAAATATATACATGCACTATTCTTTCGTAAGTAGCCGATTTCTGGTACAGACGAGCTCTAAGAGTGATGTAAATGTGTACACGGTCTACGCTTTCATACGCGAATAAAAACAGATTTCAAAAGAATCCATTCATTTGTTAAAATAACATTTATAGCAATACACAGAGGACATTATAGGGAAAATTAAAATAAATATTCGTTTTTGTTACAATATATATTACTACGCCACGGATTAATGTTTTTGACGTTGCTATGGTTCACTGATTTTAAAATTAAGGTAATAACAATATACAGAACACCACGGAAACTGTCAAAAAAGACAGTCCACTAATCAAAGTCCGAGAAACCGAAAAACTCCTAAACCAACAACAAAAATGAAGTACACACAGCAATGGTCCTGATTTCGTAAGACATTTAATAAAATAGTAGGTAAAACCAGGTTTTATGGCATGCCAAACCTCCAGTTTCAAATACTGTAGTATATGAGTTGGTTTGATGACTGAAATGGATGGGTATCATCTACCACTAGTCAGTCATAGGTGTGTTTAATAACTATTGTAGCACATTCAATGTACACTGAATTATAAAATTGGAAAACATATCTGCAACCATATTTTTAAACGAGAAATTTTTCGACAAAGAAATGGTATCTACAGTTAAACTTATTAAAGGCGCGGATGAGTTTTTTTTCTTGTAACCTTGGTTTATAAGTTTAAAGCAATACCATTTTAAAATAGTACATTGTATATATGTCTTGACGTTAATAACAATTTGAGGCCTGTTTATTATGATACAGGCTTTTAGTATCTCTAAGCTTAAATTAAATGTTAGTAAATTATAATTGAAAACAGAAACTGGGTGAATTGTGCCATTAAAATGACGAAAGTTAGTAGAGAGTTATTACCGTCTTCCTTCCACGTTATATGGAAATATATGTTTGATAATGTTTTATCTACCGAGTGTTCAATTACCATGTTATTAATACTAGTACTGGTGTTTCCAGCACATTATAGTTAGATCGGTAATAGAACCACTTTCACAATGTTTTATTCATTTTTCTAACTTAATACTAGCTAAACATGTTACCCTGACAAAAAGGAATGCTAAATGAAAAGTTAATTATTACAACATTATTAGTTTTATTCGTGTCTTTATTGATTTTCATTATATTTTATATTCTTTAATAATGACGGGTATGTTCATTTATACAATCTGGAAATGGTTCACGTTTGTAAATCCTTGTTATCATGTTTTGGCAAATATCTGCTATATTTTGGTAAATATTTAAATGCATAATTTTAACAAAAGTTCAAAAGAAATTATTTTAAAAGTAATTCAAGGAAAAAGCTATTACTTTTTTAAATAACACGCCTCACTTTATGTTTGTGTATGTTTTTCTTTGATGTTTACTGCCGTAACAAATTTGATACTAAATCGATAAAAATTAATTAAGGAATGGAAATATGAAAATCGCAATTGGCAATAAAGTTTAAAAGAACTCAAAAGATTTACTCACTTTGATTGCTTTTTAAAAAAGAAGTAATATGACAGCAACTCAAAAACCTGAAAAAGAGCCTAAATTAATTTTTTACTTTTAAACCATGTATGACAAAGAAAAATGTCTTTCATGATTATATTTATCGAGATGCTTTAATTGATTCTTATGCAAAAACATATTGACAAGTCTTTAAAAAAGAAATTTTAGCCGAAGCCTACTAAGGAAACAAAAATCGCGTTTGTTACATCAGCACAAATATTAATCTGTCACCATAGCTGAATTATAGGATACCAATCACCATAGCTGAATTATAGGATACCAATCACCATAGCTGAATTATAGGATACCAAAGCCCATTAGTCTCATTTTGGTAGACTAAAAAAAAGCCTTTTTCCCGTAGCAACGCGTAACATTCGCGTAATAACGCGAAAAATATCGCGTAATAACGCGAAACTTATCGCGTAATATCGCGAAAACATACAATATAATGAATGTTTATATTTATTTACAATCATTTTTACCAAAATGGAAAAGGAAAAGGATTTTTTATACATTTCTTTGAAGCATTCGTCAGATGAAGTAAAGGACAAAATGATTTGAGAAAAGGTTTAAAATAAACAAAGCAACATCACAAACATCAGAGTAATCCTTTCTTTTCGTCAATCGTAATTTTTTCAATGTCCTTTTTAGTGATGAATTGCTTATTATGATTCTATTCAAAATTGCTAGAAAACTTAAAATCTCATTGTTTGCAAGTCCAACCTCAAAATAGAGCTGTATAAGTTTTTCGGTTTCATACTTCATTTTATAAAACAAAAACTTAGATACTTATCTAACTTTTAAGATAGAGTTACGCAATGTGAAGAAAAAGTTCTGCCTGACATATAATATAAAGAATTTTTCGCGTAATAACGCGAAAGTTTCGCGTTATTACGCGATATTTTTCGCGTTATTACGCGCTAGTTTCGCATTATAACGCTATAGCTTCGCGTTATTACGCGATAGTTTCGCGTTATTACGCGATAGCTTCGCGTTATTACGCGAAACAAAAATTTTGTTTAGTCTATCAAAATGAGCCTAATGGGCTTTCGTAATAGGACCATGTCAGAATGAAACATTGTATTTTTGTGTTTTGCTGTTTTTCTTTATTTTAAATTTAAAATGAGGACAAGTCATAACTGGTCAAATAAATTGTAAATAACATCCAAGTCATGATGTTAATGCCGATAACCATACAATTTTGATAAATTCTTTATTTATTTTTTAATTTCGGATCATAGAAAATGTGATAAGGCATAACAAACCATGAATTTCAGTACCCCTTAAAATGGTATAAAACAAGCAAGCCTTGGAAAGTATATTGAGCGATCCTGTTAGAACAAAAGCAGAGAAATTGTTGTCTTCATTCAATATATAATGACATTAAGTGCACTTATTTATGGTAATCTAGCATCCATCCTGACCCTAGATTTCACAAATATTCAGCGGTCTGATTTTGTCTTTTTTTCGTTAAATTTTTTTTGTATAAATCGAGGATGTCTGCAGTTTCTATGTGACGACTGCGATATTGTAAAATTGTCGATTGACAGGACATAGACATACGAAACTGTCTCAGCATTACTGGGAGATTACAAATGCTCTATTTGCATTACGGAATCGTGTGTTAGTTCTTTTGACAGACCTCTCCGCAATGTGTTATATTACAATCAGGTGGCAATAATGTTACAGATATAATTGTGACTGTTGACATTCAAATTTAGGAAAAAAATTTTTAATGTTTGTTATGTATAAATGAAGAAAGTCTTATCTGTACGGAATTGATAATCATTTAACATGCTGTCATATTATTTTTCACTCTAATTTATAATTCAGATGTACATACACCTTTTTCACCAGATAAAAATCCTTCATTAAACTGCTTATCTTGACGACTTGAAGCTTGAAATTTTATTTCGGTGTATTTCTATTTGGACCAGGTTTTTTAAAAACAAAAATGGCCATTGGCATATTTTAAGTCAATAACTTCTTTTAATCCTTAACAAGCATAAAGATAACAATTTTTTTACTGCTTTTAATGTAAAGAATAGAATGCACCTGCTTGTTATGATTGTTTACCCCATTATGTTGTTCATGTACCAGCTACTCAGAAACTGTTTAAAACTAAACCCTTTACTAATTCTCCGAAGTGTAGGAGGACTTTTGTTTTTGCCCTGTTTCTTCTTATTATGTCTCAACTTTGTAACGGCATCCTTTTCACCACACTCCCCCAACAACATCAACTTTTGTCCGATTTCAACTAAAAATGTCATGTGATCGACTATGTTTGTAGCCGGAGGGAACTTTTTCCGACTTGCTTAAAAACACAATCAGAACTAGTTATTATTATTCTTATTTAATATTTGTCAAAGAAACGCATAATCAAATGTTTCAGTAATACACTGGATTCAGCAACAAATAATACATTCTGAGTTTTTGTCTTTATTGTACTAACTTATATAAACTACTATTACTTTTTGACAATAATTTTATTATACAAAAATAAAATTATTATACAAAATTTTATTATACAAAAATAAAATTAGTTTTAAGCAAATTGCAACTTATTTTATTTATAAAGTAAAATGTTGGAAATTGTAAACATTATGATGCCAAAATATTACTTTTAACGAACCTGAATGCAAAATTGTGCGATTAGTTGTATTTAGTCTACTCTAGCGAGCTTGAAATTAAAGACACTACCAATACATTTACGTTGGCTCTTTGCTTAGACCTAGGTCTAGAATAAAACACGGATATAATTGCAAACTAGACTGTATCACAAACGTGATTTCCATTTGAAAACTTCTCATTCATCGATAGCAGCATTCCAAAATCTCCGACATATGGAGTTTTCATTTCACAGCTAGATTCTGTGATTGGTATTCCGATTTTTTTTACAGGTGTTGTTGACTACTAAGCTATTCAAACAAGGGTTTATATAAAGGTATATAATTGTTTGCTCATAAGTCAGTTTAGACAAAGAACTATTTATTTGTACGAATCTTTTATTAAATGTTAAGTGAAAGAAGCAATTTTGATATAATATTAAATATTAGAATTAAATAAGAAGAACGCAAGTTTGTGCAAATACAATACGAAGAATAAATTTTTTTTTTCAAAAAAGTGCGTGTTTAAAGAGTTACACTTGCGAGTAGTCCAGTTCTGTAGTCGACATATAAAATATTTGGACCATGAATTGTAACAAAAAATTAATTTTTAAACCCATAAATTGATTTGGATTCTTATATGTTAATAAGTTGCAGTTCGTGTCTCTTTATAATAGACAGTGAGAAGTAGTTACTGTAATTCGTAATGATGCCTATCGTATTATACGCTTTCCCTTATGGTATAAAACATTATTTTGGAACAAAAAACACCTGTAAAAGAAAATAAAGCTGTCTTGTTAATAGAAACTGCGTTAGTTTTTGTCTTGTTATTGTGTTAGTGTTTAAATACAAGCGTTGAATTATTGTCATTGTTGCTTAATAAATTTAACAAATTGCCCATTTTAGTAGTAAACATTGAATTTATGATTTCTGTTATAATAATGTTTTTAAGATTCCCTGGTGGACAAGAATATTGCAAGAATTATGAATTTGTTCGATGTTAGTGATAGGGTACATACATGTACATAGTCATGGAGATCTGAATTTCGTATGGTTTGCTGTTTAAAACGATTTATACATATATTGATTTTGTCTATATGTCTGCATTTTTTTCGGACAAGTTTGATAAGTTATAATGGACGAATATTACCATTACACTAATCTTTACACAGTAATTAAATATGATGATGTGCTGGAAATCGCCGGGGCATGTAATCAAAGTGCTTTTCACCTGTTGATAGAACTATATAGACAAATTTGTTTAAATCCTTTAAAATATCATTTTTTGTCATAACATTTACATAGAAAAAAGTATAACAAGTTGAAAAGAAACGTACAAGCTTACGTATCATGTTCTTTCCCCTTTCCTTTCCCATTTTACAATTTAATCAATGAAATACTTATTAAATTGTACGTGATAACTGCATGCGACGCGTCACAATTTATTAATTAAATAGAATAATATTGTAACCCATAAATCTTGTATTATTGGCCAGCTAATTGAATATGCATGATTATTACTTCTGAACATTACTTAAAACGAAATGATTCCAAGTACATCGGCTTACTTTGTGTTTAAAGATCAATATTATTTATTAACGCGAATTCGAGTTCCTCACAAACGCACAGTTTTAGTCTACAAAATCAATTCGTAATATTAGACGTGAGTTTCTTCTTCTTCTTTACGATTCCAGCATTTCATCTTAGAGATGATTTATTACTGGTGCATACGTTGCTTATTTACAACAAAAGATGATAACTGAAAATGTGTTAATTCAAGATAAAGGTAGTGCAATGAACAAGCGTAGGTGATTAAAACTATGTACAAGAGATGAATATAACTTGGTGGAGGGTGAAGATGACAGCTGTAATGAGAAATGTGCTAATTGGTATGGCAACAAGTTGATGTGTGATTTTATACATCATTACTGAGCGTGTTCGTAGCCTACGTTCAAGTAATTGTGGCCAGTTGGTATTGTGGTATCGATTACAAGCATACCTTTCTGCCTTCCTTTTCACCATTCCCAACTTTCGAGATAGATTCTGTAGTGTGCGGGTCCCTTACCGAGCAGGAGTACTCAAGTTTGGGACGGACCAGTTTTAGGTATGCTTGACTTTTGATGTGTTGATTACATATTTGTTTCGAGGCTTCTTTTGAGAAATCCTAAAGTTTTATTTGTCTTTGAAGTGATGTGAAAAATGTGTTGGTCCCATTTGAGATTGGATTGAAGAGTGATACCAAGGGACTCGGAAGTAACAGATTCTAGAGTGTGATTATTGAGAACATAGTTGTGGCGTAGTGGTTGGTGTTAAGTTGATACAGACAGAACAGTACATTTATCCGGATAAAAGACTATCAACCAATGAGATTCCCATTTGGCAGCTACATCAAGATCAGCTTGTAGTTTTAAACAGTCACTGTGTTTTAACTGACATGTAAATTATACTGTCATCAGCAAATAAGCGTAATTTGAAAGGTAGTCTGGGAGGTCATTAATCTAAACAAGAAATAAGACCTGTCCTAGGACAATTGCTTCGAGTACTCCACCATAGCTTTGATTATTGGTGCTAGGTGCTCTGTCACATTATAGAGATCTAAAGGGAAATATTCATATGAGGATGTATATGGATCTAACCAGGACTATGATTTCCAAGATATCATCTTTTTTGTTTTTTAGTGACTGAAAATTGATGTTTAGGATCTTCAATGGCATGTTGTTCTTGTTCTTTGTTGCATTTTGTCTTTGGTCTAGAGGTTTGTCAAAAGTGTTTGAAGTTTCTATGGTGGTAACATTAAAAAAACTTCTGCTAAAATTGGGCATTCCGCATTGTATGCAATGCCAACTTAAATTACTGTTGTTCTTGAGGTTGTAGATGTGAGGTGAGATATTTTGTCAGTCAATCTGATACCAAGTTTTAATGTGTCACAGGATAGTGCATGGTGTTTCCAAGTAACTGCTTTGTTGCAGCTACCGAAAGGCCACCTAGGTGTATGAGGGCTTGGTTTTGGTTCAAATGCATTTGCAATTAATGTTAGAAACAAACATTTACATACAGATTTGGATGTAGACCTATGCAAGGATTTTATTACCAGGATACTTTTTAGGTTAAGTATTTTCTTGTAACTGTTACTATAACTTGTCATCACTTCTACAATTGGGTAATGGTCAGTTGGGACTTGAGAAAAGATATATTGCTCTTTGGTGTTCTGACATATGTTTACACCTTGTGTCATGATGCACGGTGATAAGATGCTTCTACATGTTGAAACCAAAATTGATATTAAAACAAAGCTAAATGTAAACATGATCTTATCAAGACACTTGACAAACTCACATGTGCTCGAAACAGAAACTGTGAAAAGTTGGGTATGTCTGAGGATTATCTGAAATGTTTTGTTAATCTTTGTCTCTCGGGTGACTCAAGAGTACCGGTAACAGAAACCCTGTTAGCACATAGTATAGGCAGGCTACAAAATGTTCTGTGTATGTAGGTGATTGTTTACTTCCGGTAATATGGTGTTTTCACGTGAACATGTGTGCTGTCAAATTGACAGGTTTTTGAAAATAATTTTACTTTTTTGTGTTCACGGTTTTGTGGAAAGTTTTGCAGGATAATGTTTTTGAATGATTTTAAGTGTTTTGTGAAGACTTTCTAGCAGGAAGAACTTCTGAGAGCTAAAATATAAACACTTTTTGGAAGCCAAAATGAAGAACGTCCTATAAGTCCATGCATGCGCTTATCCATTATGAGTTTATGTTTGTGCCTTTAATATACACTGGATAGGTACAGTTTGATTTATAATGTAATTTTTTAACGGTAATTTTTTACAAATTTAGAATAATTCTTATCTGACATTCGTTTACGTTTAAAGTCATTTTTGATTGGTCAAAAGGCCATAAATCAGTACTTCCCAGATCCGTTCATACTTTCATGAACGACTTTTGGGGAACTACTTTTTTTGCTAAAAGTAAATAAATATGGCGGCCATGTGTCGTTTATGCTTCAGACAATAAATTAAGCCAGTACACTCGAAATTTGGCGATTCAAATATCTTGAGCGATGTATTGCTTAAACGGAAAGCTATTTAATTGAACCAGCTGCAATCATTTGTTTTATAGACAAATACATACAAGAAAATATTTTAACAGTACACTTCGTTTTGGATTCATTGTACACATTGCTGAATGACAGAAATAGCCGAATTCGAATGTGGACGAAATGCGAGTGTGAAGGCATATATAAACGATACTTTGAAATTGCGTTTCTTGTAATTTCAATTATGAATCATTTCAAATACACACAATAGCCGTAACGGTAAAATACCTTTTTTCGCGGTCACAACAAATCAACGAAATAGCAAGATGTCACCAACTCCATGTCTCTGCACATCTCTAGCAATTTTCACTGATAAATCCATTGAACAAACGACAACTAGTGCTTTTCCTCTTCGTATTTAAGAAATAACGTCTAGCTAGGTTCCGTTCCGTTTGAACATATATGACGTCACATATGACGTTAATATAAACCGCGGGTTCAATGACGAACATTATAGTATACGGAATATTGTTTTTAGTTGAGTCTTCTTTTGTTTTTATTAATAATCTTCTCGGCAAGTCGTAAATTGTATCTGTTGTCAATGCCAGTTATTCCCTTCAAACCGACCACGTCTTCGTCTTCAGTTCGTTGTATATATTCCTACGCGTCACACACTTATAATAAATTTTATTTTGGGACAAGAATATTAAATATATAAAAACAATTTTGGAAGAATTATAAGGATTAAACGCTTATTTTCAGTAATTCATCGATGTATGAACGAGGTCGACTAACTCACAAACTTATCATAAACGGCCTTCGGCCGTTTTTTTGTTTGTGAGTGAGTCGACCTCGTTCATACATCGATGAATTACTGAAAAGAAGCGTTTAATCCTATAATGAAACAGAGATAAGGTTATCAAAATATTTGAATTTTACGACGTAAGAATGGTTAATGTGACAAATGCAAATTATTTCGTGTAACTTGGATTTCTCTATTTGAATTGGCCAATCAGTTTTCAGCTTACAAAGCAAGTTCTTATTTGAGATAAAGTTCTTATTAAACGCGACCTGTCGCTTTTTTCGATGAGATCGATTCATACTTTTTGACGGTTAAGTATCAGTTTTAGATAAATGTCGCAGAATCCGCCCATAAGTCCCGCCGGGTGCTTTTCGTTGTTTTCGCGTTTGCGGCTATCCTGGTCTACAAAATGACATCGTTTCATATATGGGGTAGCCTCTGCGTGACATATTTTGCCTATTACTGGTGCTATACCATGGCCATAAGTACAGCTCAAAGCGGAATGTACAATTTAAACTGCTATATTAACCATATTTAAAAAACAAAGAAAAGAACACAATTACACGCATGGCATGCCCTTAATCTCCCAGATCAACTTGTAATTTTGTACTTGGATTAGTTGGTTATCAAATTTGTGTCGTAACCTTAGGCGTTGAAATCTATTCATTTTATCTTATTAGTTTCAGATAGTGACAACATATTCCGACGAGTCATGCTGGAATCGGTAAATTGAATTTGGTTTCACGGGTAACCTAGTATTCATTGGCTACTTCACACGCATGATAATGTATTGTCCAAGGGACTAACATACCATGAACTTAAATTCATCAGCTGAAATTACAACGTTAAATTACTCATGAATTCTATAGAGGTCCGTGTCAGAAAATGGGCAAAGTAAGGCTTTCAGGAGGTTGGTGTCTCTCTGAATGGGTAAAGACCTTGAGGTCATTTCTTTAATTAAGGACAATTCGTTTATGAAGGTCTATAAGAACTAAAGCATCATCAGAATTCAGAAATCTTGATGCTATTAAAACTATGCATGACATTCATGATAAATATGGTATTCGGTCAGCATTATTTTTATCTGCAAGAAACATTATATATGGCGTTTAATTAATTAGGAATCGAGACTTCAGTGGGAAATCCTACTTACAATTCAATACGCTTTCTAAAGAGGAGATTCAAATAAACAATCATTTTTGGCATCCGTTGGTCTCCATAACATCTTTGCAGATTGTGATCTCCCCTCCTTGAATAGGATGCCAAAACTTCACAAAAATCCATACAAACAGCGTTTCATTGCAGCATCGTCATAATGTAGCACCAAATCTCTATTGAAAGTCCTGACCTCTACTTGACAACAATAAATACGTGCTTCAAAAATACAAGGACAGTGCTACTCCTGAAGTAACATAAATGAAATGTGGATACTAACAAATTCAAAACGCCTAATAGACATCTTAAGGTCTGGATCTCTTCCCAAATGTAACAGCATTAAAACCTTTAATTGTTCAACACTCTACATGGCCACTCCAGATATGCAGCTTTAAACCAAGCTTAAAGATATTAATAAACGCTGCTTTTTAAAGATATTCCGAATGAGACGATATAAATAGCTGGTAATTAGCCATGACAGAAGTTACTTCGTCGTCAGACTCTAAATCAAAATAAATATAATGATGACTAAATCTGTCAAATGTTAGATTGTATTGTTTGAAGGACATGTTTTTCAACAAACTGTTGGTATTCCAATGAGTGCTAATTGTGTTCTTCTCCTCGCTAATCTTTTGTGTAAAGAATAGAAACTAGCCCAGTCCTTTATTTTCCATATTCTGCTATATTTTATTTCTGTCCCTCAACAATGCTAAATTTTGTGACTATTCGCGTGTAATCTACCCTAGCGAGCTTGACATAAAGACACCACCAATACACTTAGAAATGCCTCTTACTTAGACATACTTCTAGAGATAGACTCAGGAAAACTACAAGCTAGACTCTACAATATGATGACTTCAACTTTCCAATTGTCAACTTCAGTTCATCGATAGCAACATTAAAACAGCTCCAGGCTATAGTGTGTACAATTCACAACACTCAATTTTCGGTGAGTCGTATTAACTGAATTTGACTTTTTCCTAGAAATGACCGGTGTCTAATTAGAGGCAGTCAATGCTTTCTCGTCGGAAAACTTGAGTGAACTCATGTTTTTTATTGTGTTCGGGCTACTTAATTTCTTTTCTGTGAGTGTGTGTTTTTTATTTTAAGTTTTGAGTTGTACATGTATGTTTGTCTATATCAGGATTTGCAATTTGAAATTTGTTGTTCGGGTGGTTTCCTTGCTATTTTTCTGAAAAATGGGGCTTTATATGCATTATCGTATATTAAACTAAATATCTACAATGGTGCGTTAAATCTTTTTTCAAAATTCAATCCTATAATAACTCACTTGACAAATTCGTTTGAAGAAAATACGGTAAAAATGTTTATTAGCTGGTTTTTATAATTTTTTTAGTCCTGATCAAATATTCATTATGGCTGGTAAGACCAATGTTTGGTTCCGATTATCTAGCCTTAATTTTAAAATTTACAGAAATATAGCCATGATTGTTCCACAAAATGTTGAATTATAATGCAATTATAAATTTAACATGGCTGCAAAGGCTGATAATCGTTTTGGCTGGCTACCTGTCTATAAATAATGGTAAAACTTCGTTAAATAAAGAAAAACCTCATAATGTAATGTTAAAACACGTCGTTTTGTGTTGAAAACCACTATGTGTAATACTAAAAACACATTAAAAACGCGAATATTACATTAATAATAAGTTGTTTGTTTGTTGTTTGATGGTGTTTAACGCCAATTTAAGCAATTTTTCAGCTATATTATGGCGTCCAGTTTTTTATTGGGGGAGGAAGCCGGAGTACCCGGAGAAAACCCATTAATAATAAGAAAACCGATGACGACATACATATAAACTAAACACACTGTGGCGTGGTTGTTTATTTGTTTGTTGAGGAAAGTTCACCATGTGTCAATTATTATAGATAATATGCTTTATCTAAAATTAAGAATGTAATTAGTCAAAATCTGAAAAAATATCGATTGATACAACCTGTGTGATAAAAAACCTTGTATCATCTATATATGTGATACAAGATGTACTTTTGTCGGAACTACTTCTTGACGTCACAATGAATGATATAACCAATGATTCGTTGAATGACTTTCATTCTATGAATGAAGTATGACGTCATAATGCGTGTGACGTTAGGGGGCTATATTTTATAAACAAATGCTTCGTTGAATGTTAAATTTTAAATTGTAAACATTCAGTTTTATTCTGCCCTTTTTATACTTCTTAATTTTAGATAAACTTATTACATACATTTAAGTGTAGGTACAACTACCTGTATCACGTCTCGACAGTTGCATACATTCCGCATCACAACTCGACGCTGCGCGTCTCGTAGTGATACGAATGTACACAACTGTCTTGACGTGATACAAGTAGTTGTACCTACACATAATGTATGTAATGTGTATGTATTAATTTAAAGATGATCTTGTTTGTAGACAAATCTAATTTGAAATCAAATTACAACTAATTCTAAGTAAAACAACAATAACACATAATTATGATCTACTGCAAACTTATATTGTTTCTAAAACAAATTATTAAATTATAAAAGTTCTTAAGTTATTTGTAAACATATTTTTCAACAAATTGAATTTTTAACAACAACAAAACCTCCAAAGTCGGGGGTTCTGATTAAGTCCACGTCCGCTCCATGGATGAAGCCAGCGTAGACTCAGAACTCTTTACTTGGGAGGATGACTACTGGGATTCAAAAAATATGTAGCATAGTGCTTACTACATCCTGTATAAAATCATCTGTTATTGATGAAAAGTTTTGACTTTTACAACACAAATATACACACATCTATGGTAATAAAATGTAAGCATGATGCGATATGTGATATTCAAAACAAATCAAAAATCGTGTGCAATTTAAGATCAACCCGGATATTATTAGTAATATACTATAATGGTGATTTTAAATGTTATTTATACCCCTAATTACTAAGCAAAATTTAAAGCCAAATATTTCGTGGATGTATTGTACAATTTTATGCGTTTGGTATTGAACAATTTCAGTAAAGTTTTATGTCTACAGAAAAAGTCTGAGTCGCAGGTGTGGAAAGGATTCTTTATTTATGTAATTTTAAATAATTTCATATGAGTTATTTAGTTATCATTAACTATTGTTTGCTAGCTCGAGTCTGTTCGACCTTGCGGCAGTGTTTGTGTAACTGATTTGTTTCTGTTATGACTAAGGATTTTAGCTTGGAGAATACATATATAATGTGTTTATTTAACTGCACAATTTATCCGGGTTACTGCTCGTAATAGCGTATGCTTATTTTGTCATTTATTCATTAATTATTATGACATTTTTCTATTTATACGACATTAATAACTGGAGCATACAAATATACTTGTCCTGTCACGAAATTCACAAATAGTATAGTTTTATCCATTACCAAAATTAAAGGAAAATCACCTTTAACTGTTCAATTGAAATTAAGTTCAAAGAATGCGTCTTGTAGAAGTTAAATTATTCTTTTTTTTACAACTTTTGCGACATGTGAGCAGTCAGATTTCCGGTGAAATGAGAACAATAGAATCGGAGCTCTTTCGTTTACGAGGTACAAAGGTTACTGTGTCGCTGTTTATTCTGTTGCTATGTAAATTAAAAGTTATTTATCACATTTATTGAAAAACGTTTTCAATCAATATGTATTCGTTTTAATATTTAAGTCAACAGTGCAAAATTTCAAGCACAACTGATACGTAATATCTTTGTTTCAGTCAATAAACATTAAAAACAGGGGGTGTTTTCGTAAGTGCTACACAATTAAATATTTTGTTGAAAAAATTCCATGTATTTGTTAAACATTCATCTTTCACTTGTTAATTTTTTGGTTTGTGACGACTTTTTGTTTTCGAGTAAAAAAATTCCAAAGTCGATCATTTGTTCTATTGCGGTTCATTCATGTGTGATAAATATCGGCGTGTTCGTATATGTCACATTTATTTACATCGTAACTACGGCGTGTGTGATTTGTAATTATTTTATTTCTTATTTAAGGAGTTCCAATTTGTTGAAAGTGTTCAAATAACTAAATTTATGGTCAAATAAAGTAGAAATTTAAAATAAAACTAATGTAAAAAATGTAAAATTGAACTACCCACTAAAAACACGCTTTTAGTTAGAATACATGTACGTTTGCATGTATACAGACACTGCGTGTATCGATTGATCTTTATTGTATATTTTTCTTTGCATTGTATTTTCTCTTCTACTGTGTTTGAAATTCACCAAAATTCATGTTTTGCACACTCATTATTCACACCGTTTCTATAACACGACGTATGTGCTGCAATATTATGGCCATCCAATTCTATAGCAGCCTTATAGTTAATAGACTTTTTATATATCATTTGGGTTGTCTTATACTTTTAATCCACCTTAAAATGTTCTAGTTGGGATAAATTCTAGATTAAATCTTAATTACATATGTAATATGTATGTTTTATTTTATCTTTGTTCTGCTATCTGTAATATAAAAGAAATATAGTTTCACAAATGGAAGAGAACGTTGATCAAAGCACGAATAAAACTTATTCTTCTGCAAATTCTATTGATTTGCGTTCACCTAGGCCTAGACAGTAAAGGACACATTAATCCTGGAAGACCATGTACTAAATGTGCAAAATGTGGAACAGGCGTCACAATCAGATGGTATCACAAGACAAACAAGCCTTCCGAGTATCTACAGTTTATAAATTCGAAATTCAATTTACTGCCAGATGATTGTCTTTGCAGTGCTTGCCATACATTCTTATATAAAACATTTAACGGTCCACCTCCACTTAAAAAACAAAAGACTGATAACGGTAAATTATGCAACAATACAAGTTCACACACAATTTATGTTTCAAATATCTCTGTTTCTTGACATCATGGACGTCAACACTACTGCAAATTCAGAATTTAATGATTCAGTGAATATTAACCTTCGTAGCTCTCATTATGAGATATGGCGGAAAAACCGCTTCAAAAATAAGATAATTGCATGTTGTCAAATGGAAAAATGTAGAGAAAGACTTGGAGATAAGAAGACTTACTACATTCCCGAGTTCGGTTTACTTTCTCAGTATTTTAAGGAAAATAGGGAATCTTGGTTTTCAGAATTAAATGAAGGCGGTCCCATTTGTGGTAAATGCAGATGTATTTTGTTGAAAATTGTTCAAAATATTGATCCTCAGAAGCAAAATTGCTGTGAAGAATTTAACAGTTCTGCTTCTGAAATTCCAATACCATCTATTAATTCTTTAGCTCTGCACTACCCTATATTGCTTTCTAACATGAAAAGCAGTCAAGAAAGTCCCCTTGAATTAATAGCAATGACAGAAACGTTTTACTTAGTTTGTAAAGAATTATTACTAGACAATCCACTATTTTTACACAATTTACTCGATAATTTTAAGGAAAACGTCAAGAAACACTCTCCAACACATGGAACATTGAAATATGCTACCCACTCCCTCCCACCCCTTATGCCTTATGCAGTGTTTTTGCTAACAAATTCCTCATATCTAAGACAAAAATACATATACGCATTAATTCCTCCGTTTCTATAATGTACAATAGTGATTCCAATACAACTGGATACATTATAATTTGTGCTATTTAACTTCATGAAATCCAGTGTAAAGAAAATAAAATATGCACATGTTGTCTCACCAATTCTTGCCACACAAAATGTATGTGATGTGTGTACATATCCAAATATAAAACACATTTTTTCTAACAAGGAAATAATCCTTTGAACTGGAAAAAATTATATTTGTTCAAATAATTTACAGTATAAAAACATTTTTAACGATAAAAAAATATTAATTTAGAAATTTAGAGTACAAATTTGCTTAAAGTGATGACAAATGTTCCTTCAAGCAGTTTATTGTAGTTATTTTAATCCGGGGTGTTTAAAAAATTAGGATCACACTACCGTTGACCAAAACGGCTTCCCATGCCTGAATCCTCACAGATTATCGGACGTGAATCGTCTTGCGTTTCATTACATTTACACTTGTCTCCCTTAATTACTTGACAACCGACACATTTTAGTGCTGCGAATTTTTGCACTATTTTTAATTTACTTAAAACAAATTTTAATCTATATATAATTACCCTTGTCCTACTGAAGATCTGACATGTGACTACATGTTTTAATATTTTTCAAAGATCTGGCAACATTTTCCAAAGTTGTTCCTTGACGATGAAAACATGTTTATTGCAACTTATTTCAGTTCATCTGTAACTTTATACTGCAATGACTCGATGGAGGAAACATGCATGTCTTTGATCATCATGGTATTTGGCAAGCCCGGGTTGATTTGTATTACCTTTGTACATGTTTTTTCGTGGCGTCAAAAAGTACGCGTCCATCAGAAAATGGCGGTCGGTCATAGTGACTGCATCTCATGAATATTTTGAAGGGAGATAATTCGAAGACACCGCAAATCTGACTGTGAGCATATTCTTTACCGCTTGTTTTATTTTGGGAATTCGCCAAGCATAGATAAAAGGATTTGAAATGCTATTTAGCACTAGTGGTACAAACAAGTACAATTTGACTTTCGCTTATATATATGCTTATCCATAAAAATAGTCTATCCAAAATGATACTATAAATGGTCCTGTAAAAAATACTGTTGATGCTGGGATGATAATAGTTGTTACAAATGCGCGTTTTTCCCGAGCGTCTGGTTTAAATTTAACTTTAATCTCGACATTTTTCGGCATTGGTTTCCTATTTAGCTTTAAATCCTCATTTTCCTCTAGTTTACGATCTTTTTCATCTTTGCCACCAGCTGACGAATTAAATCTCGTATATCTCTTGATTCGGAGTTTATGCTTGCAGATTGATCTTCTTTTTTTACTTCAGTAAAAACGTCTTCACATTCTTTTACATATTCACATGTCGATTCGTACCCACTTTCAACCAATTTCGCTGAAGGCTTGAAGAACAATTTCCAAATAAGCATGCTTGTTCTTATACAGCATATGATAACCCCTGCCATTATTGAAGTCAAACAGGTACCAAAGAGTTCTATGAAAAATTTATATTGCTCTCCATATAGTTGCGGCACATTGCACTTGGCAATGTTTTCCTCGTGAGGAATAAATAGGACAGTCTCAATGGTAAACATAAAGCCAAGGGAAAGAGTGCCACCTATTATCACAAATCGGAATCGTTCAAAGAAATCCTGCACTCCAAAATTGTAATTCTTCACAACCAAGTATCGTTAATAACATATCAGAAACACGATACTGTAAGTAAAAATTAATCCATAGGCAACGGTAAAAATTTGAAAACGACACATGTTCACATTAGTGGCGGTCCAATTGATAATTTTACAAGTGAAAACCATGTCAACGATAATGACAGGATTCTATCTCCAATACATAGACTCAGAACTAAGAGATTATGAAACTTCTTTTTTTAGCGTTTTGAAGCAGATGAAAACATATTAAATGTTAATAAATATTGGTAGTGCAGAAACACCGGCAATTATTATTCTTAATAATGGAGAAAAAAAGGCTCCACAGACTCTTTCTGATTCGTTAACTAAAATGGAAGACATAACACTATATAATGTCGAAGTATTTCGTATGTATGTTCAGCACTTATAAAATATGTTTATTGTCACCCAAACTCATCAAGAAGTAAACTAAACCAATTTGTTTACTTGTCATGAAAGCGTGTAACTCAACATATGTATAATTAGAGACAGTTTATTCATCCGGAATACCAGACTGCACCAATATTTTTTGTGTTTGATTCAGATAGGTTTTCGGGTTTGGTTTCGTATGGGTGTTTAACGATTCTTGTTGACAGATAAGTTTTCTTACCGCTTTTTTTGTTATATAAATAATAATAAGCAAAATAAACACATGAACTTAGTACTAGACAACTAGTTTCCTTTGTTTAATATCCGAAATCTAATCAGCACGTTCGAAACTAAAACGTTAACCACAAACGGTGTTATTTTACCATAACAACGCTCTTTTTCGGGCGTTTTGATTGGATGACGCAACGAGTACAGATGAGTGAGCGTGATCTCATCTGTACTAGAACGGTCCATCTCACACTAGTAGAATGAGATGGGATTATTCCGCCATTAAAAGATCAAAGAAAACTACTGCAACATGCCAACAATTTCATTATTTCATACAATGGAGATGAAAAGGCACTTTAATTACATTCTGCTTTGAAAACAAATATTACAGAAATGGACTAGGTACACTTTAACCTCAGTGCATTGTCGGTTAAGTCGTTTATTTGTAGCTCGTAGTAAGGCTTATTCTTATTGTATCAGAAGAGTCTAGGTGGTCGAGTGGTCTAGGTACCAAGACATTTACAATAGATCAAACGTGTGTCAACGCTGAGGTTGTGAGTTTTATTTCGGGCAGAGGTGGGCTTCAAACTTAAATGACAACGCTTGCTTTTTCTTGCCGAATGGCATGGGTTTTCTGTATTCTGACTTCCTCAGCCAATTCAAAATTTTTTTTTAAATTGTTGAAAGTGACCATATAGTCTCATTAAAACAAACAACGACATATGAATTGGTACATCATGTACGTCGCACTGAGAAGGAATGACAAATAAAACCTTCTTCTCCTCACAACAAACGGAAAATTGCTAAAATTAACTTCAACCAACATTCATGTACATTATATCTTCATAGTTTTTTTTAGGTTATTCCGTAACAAGAATGCCCAATATGGCTGGTCTACAAATAGTTATCAAAAATTGTTGCACATATAATAATAAAAAATTATTACCCTTCTCGACTTTGTTTCGTGTAATTATTGTTTATTTGTATTATACCTTTACATTTTCGTTAAGGGATAGTATTATAAGATTTATTTCATATAGCAAAGCGATTTGACAAATTGTATATTCAAAAACTTGGAACACCATGTGCGACAATCAGGACTTTTAAGCAAGAAGCTATAAATTAGTTATACTAGTCCCAGTTCAGAGGTGGGACAATAAAAACCCTAAAGGCGGAATTAAACCATTTTAATGAAATTATGTACAAACTGGCTCCAGGAAGTAAAATTAGATCGTACAAGTACACATAACTGCTAGAAAAGACCACATTCTAATAATAGTTCAGTTTGATTATCGAAGGTTTTTTTACATGTGAAAAATTTAATAAACGGTTTTATTAGGAACACTCAGACACATTATGTGTAAAATTAGGTAAAACATAAATATACATTATTATTAAATTTAGAATAATTCTGAACCTGTCGGAATCTTTAGAAATAATTGTTTTTTGTTAATAGAAACTGCATTAGTTTATGTCTTGTTATTGTGTTAGTGTTTAAATACAAGCGTTGAATTATTGTCATTGATGCTTAATAAATTTAACAAATTGCCCTTTTTAGTAGTAAACATTTGATTTATGATTTCTGTTATAATAATGTTTTTAAGATTCCCTGGTGGACAAGAACATTGAAAGAATTATGACTTTGTTCGATGTTAGTGATAGGGTACATACATAGTCACCGAGATCTGAATTTCGTATGGTTTTGCTGTTTAAAACGATTTTTATGCACAAGTTATAATGGACGAATATTACCATTGCATCTACATTCATGTTTACACAGTAATCAAGTATGACGGAATATGATGATGTGCTGGAAATCGCCGGGAAATGTAATCAAGTGTTATTCATCTGTTAATAGAACTATGTAGAAAAGTTTGTTGAAATCCTTGAAAATATCATTTTTTGACATAACATTTACATAATAAAAAGTATAACAGAAAATAGGTTTTTTTGTCGTCAGAAATAAGCTAAATGAGAAACGTCATTACAGTTGCTCAAATAATTGTACGTTTTTATGCAGAAAATGCCCATTTTAAAAAGTCGAGGATGTTACCTTTGGTAACAACCTCAGACTTAGCGAGTTTAAAGTTTTTATTTTGTTTTACATTGTTTTTCATACTTTCGGTATTTTAGCGCCTAAAGTCGCGCTATCATAATGTAAACAGACAATGACGTCAAGTTCCGATTTAATTTATATTTATGTGCATCAGTGTGAATGTAGGGCATCTGCGGTGTTTGAAAGGAAGTACAAATACAGATAAAAGCGAGAAATGTTCCTTTGTGGAATAACATACACTGGCACTCTAGAACATAGAGTAGCATCGCACAAACAATAAACCCTGCGACGTTAGCAACGCAGCCGGGGCATGGAATTTTTACCGACGGGTAACAAACTAATGAAAAGTGCGAATTTGTTACAGCCGGGGATAAATTCTCAGATCTATGGCAGATGACGGCATACAACTGGAAAAATACATGGCGGATTTTGAAGGTACTCGAATCTATGGCACGTACGTCACAAACGCTTCAAATTCAATGCACATTTTGGTTGCTCAAAATCTAACAGGAAAAAAAATCAAATTGTTCAACTACAAGTAACAATGAAATTTGTTGAATGCAACAGAATATCGTCTAGATGTATTAATTTTATATGAAATTAAGACAATTTGGAAGTTTTATAACAAATTATCACAAGTGTAATCCAACTTGTGAAATGTGTATCGACATGAATCAAATGATTGCTGTAGAATCTGGTGTTAATGGTTTCTGCAATCTAATTACATGACAGAAAGTGTCTAAAATTAAAAAGTAATAAACTTAATGCTGAAATATTTTAAGTGGAACGCTAAGCAAACATTCAATTATCTATTGATCTGCAATCAGTCTGGACACATGATATTACTGGCTTCAAGTGAAACAAGTGAATGCATGTGGTACAACCAATATCACCACACGAGCAATTTCTATTTTTCCTAACTAATAATTTTAAAGAAATATTCAGAATTTTTATAATTAAATGATGAAACTAATTGCATAATTTGTACTATCTGACATGAATGTTATAATACGACCCTACTAGAAGTCTATTTTCTGAATCGTTTTCGTCGTTTTCATTGATAATTTGTTTAGCTTGTTTAACTTATTGTCTATACTGAAACTTTTTTTTAATACGAAAAACGGAATAATTCATTGTGACTAATTTCAATTTCATTGTTTTTACATTTTGTTTTTTTTTTTTTTCGAAAAAAATAAAATAAAAAGAGAAAGGCAACATACGAATTATTATTTATTAATGTGACAAAGGATTTTTCCTATACAACTTTTCAAGGTTTTATTGCAAATGATTTATGAACTATCATCAGTTGTTTATTTAAGTAGTAGTCAACCTAAGAATCATGCAAAATTGAAGAAAAGTGATTCATCTATAAAAAGGCTACAGTGGTTTATTTTTAACGAAAGATAGTTCAAAGTATACAAAATAAGAAATAAATAACAATTTGCTCATAACTGCCTGGTCCTGGGATAAATCTTGCCATTTTATTACAATGCTTTCTATTGAAATTATTGACGGTTTTAAGAGTTATCTCCCTTTCTTACAATTTTCCAATGCATTCTATATATTTTTTTTCTCTCAGGACCAGGGCTAGTTTGGAAAAAGAGTACAAATTATCAAATCAGGGTGGAAGTAGGAGTAACATATTAAAAATAAAGTGGTGTAGGCTTTCCACCCATGAATCGCTCTTTGCATGATTCTAATAAAAAGTGGTACTTAAGAGTTTATAAACGTTTCATGACGTCATAGACCATTGATCATAGACGTTTCTTTCGTCAGTGACGTCATCTGCCATAGATCTGAGAAAGCGACTTCGATTTGAGTCTAACATTTGTTAGTGACACTACTCCAGTGCGACATAAATGAAATGTAGATACTAAAAAATTCTAAGCACCTAATAGACATCTTAAGGTCTGGATCTCTTCCCAAATGAAATCAGCATTAAAACCTTTAATGTTTCGACACTCTGCATGGCCACTCCATATATGCAGTTTAAAACCAGACTTACCTGGCAATTAGCCATGACAGACCTTACTTCGTCATCAATGACTAAATCAAAATAAACATAGTGAAGACTAAATCTTACTTAGACCTGTTTCTAGAAACAGACTAGGGAAAATATAACAAGACTCTACGACAAACGTGAGGACTTCAACTTTAATATTGTCAACTTCCGTTCATCGATAGCAACATTAAAACAGCTTCAGTATATGATGTGTACATTTCACAACTTATACGCTATTCTAGTACCGTCTCCTAGACTAAATTGACCATTGTGAGAAATCAATCTAATCAATCAATCAAAATACGAACGTATATTTTCGGTTAGACGTATGTAGTCTTTCCTACTCCTTTATTTGACTTATTCCTGAAAATGACGGATGTCTAATTAGAGGCAGGAAATGCTTACTCGTAAACATAGTGCTTTTATTGCTTTCGGGTCACTTATTTTGTGTGTGTGTTTTTTTTTTTGGTTTCTGTTTTCGTTGTATGTTTGTCTATATTGTCAGAATTTGCAATTGTCACTTGAATATTAATTCTTGTTGTTAGGTTAGGTTTCCATGCTATTTTTCTCATATATGAGACCTTATTTTGTTATATGCATTATCGTATATTAAACTAAATATCTACATATCTCTAAAATCACTTGACAAATTCGTTGGTCGCCTGAATATAGCTGAAATATTGCTGCTCGGGCGTTAAACACCATTAATCAATCAATCAATCAATCAAATTCGTTCGAAAAAAACATGGTAGGAATGTTTATTAGCTGTTTTTTTTAGTCATTATCAAATATTCATTATGGCTGGGAAGACAAATGTTTTGTTCCAATTACCTAGCCTTAATTTTAAAATTTACAGAAATATAGCCATATTGTTCCATAAAATGTTTAATTATAATGCAATTATAAATTGAACATGGCTGCCAGGGATGATAATCGTTCTGACTGGCTAACTGTCTTGTGCCAAAATCAGTAATGGTAAAACTTCGTTACATAATAGCAAACCCTTATAATGTAATGTTGCAACACATCGTGTTGTGTTGAAACCCATTTTGTTTACGTAATGCTGAAAACACATTCAAAACGTGATTATTACATTAATAATATTAAAACTATTACACAAGTTACGTAGTTATTAAACTAATACACGTAATAAGACGTCCGAAGATGACATACGTATAAACTAAACACAATTTGGCGTGGCTGTTTATTGAGGAAAGTTTCAAATGTGTCAATTATAATAGATAATAAGCTGTATAAATTTAATGATCGTGTTGTAGACAAATCTTATTTGAAATCAAATTACAACTAATTCTAAGTAAAACAACAATAACACATAATTATGATCAACAACAAATGTATATGTTTCAAAAACATTCATTAAATATAGGAGATTCTTAAGTTATTTGTAAACATATTTTTCCACACATTGAATTTTTAACAACAACAAATCATTCAAAGTCAGGGGTTCTGATTCAGTCCACATCCGCTCCAACGTAGACTCAGAACTCCTGGCTTGGGACGATGACAACTACTAGGATTCCAGAAATATATAACACAGTGCTGCCTACATCTTGTACAAAATCATCTGTTGTTAACATAATGTTTAATGACCCTGAATGGATGAATAGTTTTGTCTTTTACAAAACAAATATACACACATCTATGGTAATCAAATAAAAGCTTGATGTTGAATAATTTCATTTTTATGTCTATACAGAAAAAGTCTAGTCGCAGGGGTAGAAAGGAATCTTTATTCTATGTAAGTTCAAATAATAATATATGTCTTAAGGTAGTTGTCATTCACTTTTGTTTGCTAGCTCCAGTCTGGTCGACCTTGAGGCAGTATATGTGTAACTGACCTGTGTCTATTATGACTATGGACTTGGCATGGAAAATACATATATAATATGTTTCTTTAACTGCGCTATCATCGGGGCTACTGCTACGTAATAGCGTATGTTTGTTATTTTCATTTATGCATTAATTATTATGATATTTCTCTATTTATACGACATTAATAACTGGAGCATACAAATATACTTGTCCTGTCATACGAAATTCACAAATAGCATCGTTTTATCCATTACCAAAATTAAAGGAAAATCACCTTTTACTGTTCAATTGAAAGTAAGTTCAAAGAATGTAGAAGTCAAATTATTCTGTTTTTACAACTTTTGCGACATGTGAACATATTCTTTAATGCTTGTTTTATTTCAGGAATTCGCCAAGCATAGATAAAAGGATTTGAAATGCTATTTAGCACTAGTGGTACAAACAAGTACAATTTGACTTTCGTAGATATAAATGCTTCTCCATAAAAATAGTCTATCCAATATGAAAATATAAATGGTCCTGTAAAAAATACTGTAGATGCTGCGATGATAATAGTTGTTACAAATGCGCGTTTTTCCCAAGCGTCCGGTTTAAATTTTACTTTTATCTCGACATTTTTCGGCATTGGTTTCCTATTCAGCTTTAAATCCTCATTTTCTTCTAGTTCGCGATCTTTTTTCATCTTTGTCACCAACTGACGAATTAAATCTCTTATATCTCTTGATTCGGAGTTTATGCTGGCAGATTGATCTTCTTTTTTTACTTCAGTAAAAACGTCTTCACATTCTTTTACATATTCACATGTCGTTTCGTCGAAGCTGTACCCACTTTCAACCACTTTCGCTGAAGGCTTGAAGAACAATTTCCAAATAAGCATGCTTGTTCTTATACAGCATATGATAACCCCTGCCATTATTGAAGTCAAACAGGTACCAAAGAGTTCTATGAAAAATCTATATTGCTCTCCATACAGTTGCGGCACAGTGCACTTGGCAATGTTTTCCTCATGAGGAATAAATAGGACAGTCTCGATGGTAAACATAAAGCCTAGGGAAAGAGTGCCACCTATTATCACAAATCGGAATCGTTCAAAGAAGTCCTGCACTCCAAAATTGTAATTCTTCACAACCAAGTATCGTTCATAACATATCAGAAACACGATACTGTAAGTGAAAATTAATCCATAAGCAACGGTAAAAATTTGAAAACGACACATGTTCACATTAGTGGCGGTCCAGTTTGATAATTTTACAAGTGAAAACCATGTCAACGATAATGACAGGATACTATCGCCAATACATAGACTCAGAACTAAGAGATTATGAAACTTCTTTTTTAGCGTTTTGAAGCAGATGAAAACATATAAAATATTAATAAATATTGGTAGTGCAGTAACAACGGCAATTATTATTCTTACTAATGGAGAAATTAGTGGTTCCACAGACTCTCTATGATTCGTTAACTAAAATGGAAGAAACAACACTATTTAATGTCGAAATATCTTATGTGTTTTTTTCGCACTTATATAAAAAAAAATTTGTCGTCCACAATCAAGAATCTAGAAGTTGACTAAAACGATTTGTTTACTTGTCATTACAGCGTGTAACATAACATATGTCTAATTAGATTGATTGATTTAATTATTTATTGTTGTTTTACGTCCAGCAAGCAATATTTCAGCTATCTTCAGGACGTGTGTCTAATTAGACAGTTTATTCATCCGGAATACAAGGCCGCACCAATGTTTTTGTGTTTGATTCAGATATTTTTTTTTTGGGGGGGGGGGGTTGTTTTGTGTGTGTGTTTGTTTTTTTTTAAATTCTTGTTGACAGATAAGTTTTCTTACTGCTTTCCTTTTTGTTATCATATAAATAATAATAAGCAAAATAAACAGATGAACGTAGTACTAGACAACGAGTTTCTTTTGTTTAATATCCGAAATCTAATTAGCACGTTCGAAACTAGAACGTTTAGATAACAACGCTCTTGTTTAGGGCGTTTTGATTGGATGACGAAACGAGATGAGTAGGCGTGATCTCTTCTGTACTAGAACGGTCCATCTCACACTAGTAGTATGAGATGGGATTATACCGCCATTAAAAGATCAAGGAAAAATACTGCAACATGCCAACAATTTCATTATTTCATACAATGGAGATGAAAAGGCACTTTAATTACAGTCTGCCTTGAAAACAAATATTACAGAAATGGAATAGGTACACTTTAACCTCAGTGCATTGTCGTTTAAGTCGTTTATTTGTAGCTCGTAGTAAAGCTTATTGTACCAGAAGGGTCTAGGTGGTCGAGTGGTCTAGGTACCAAGACATCTACAATAGATCAAACGTCTGTCAACGCTGAGGTTGTGAGTTTTTTCGGGCAGAGGTGAGCTTCAACCTTAAATGACAACGCTTGCCTTTTCTTGCCAAATGTCATGGGTTTTCTGTAGTCTGACTTCCTCAGCCAATTGAAAAAAATTGAAAAATTGTTGAAAGTGACCATATAATCTTATTAAAACAAACAACGACATATGAATTGGTACATCATGTACGTCGCACTGAACAACTGAGAAGGAATGACAAATAAAACCTTCCTCTCCTCACAACAAACGGAAAATTGCTAAAATTGACTTCAACCAACATTATATCTTCATAGTTTTTTTTAGGTTATCCCGTAACAAAATACCCAATATGGCTGGTCTACAAATAGTTATCAAAATTGATGCACATATAACAATAAAAAATTATTACTCTCCTTGACTTTGTTTCGTGTAATTATTGTTTATTTGTATTATACCTTTGTATTTTTCGTTTAAGGATAGTATTATAAGATTTATGTCATATAGCAAAGCAATTTGACAAATTGTATATTCAAAAACTTGGAACACCATAAAGTCATGTGAGACAATCAGGACTTTTAAGCAAGAAGCTATAAATTAGTTATACTAGTCCCAGTTCAGAGGTGGGACAATCAAAACCCTAAAAGCGAAATTAACCCGTTATAATGAAATTATGTACAAACTGGCTCCAGGAAGTAAAATTAGATCGTACAAGTAAACATTACTGCTAGAAAAGACCACATTCTAATAATATTGAGTTCAGTTTGATTATCGAAGGTTTTTTTACATGTGAAATTTTAATAAACGGTTTTATTAGGAACACTCAGACAAATTATGTGTAAAATTAGGTAAAACATAAATATATATTGCTTACTGCTGAACCTGTCGGAGTTTTCTTAGGAAATAATTGTTTCTATAATATAGTTATGTTTATAATAAACATCATTCAATATCAAATTCCTTAAACACATTTTTATTGTTAATTTTTTTATCTCGATCACGATTGTGTTCTTTACAAACGAAATTAATATATAATCTTTAAATTTATTTAAAATGAATACACAATTATTGTTTAAAAAAAAAGAATTCATTCATTTATAATACTATATATGTATATAGTATACTTACATTGTTCGTTACAACGTTCTGTATCATTCCTTAATTGAAGTCGTCTCACCTGAAGGCAAATGAATGGAAATGCTAACATAATAAGAAAACTATATGTATGTGATACGTAACCAATAGAAAACGTTGTTTCAAATTATGTGTTGTATCTGGTTTTATAGCAAAACAAGACCAGCTCTGGTATTGTACATTAGCATTTAAACTAGAATTATAATAATTAGGAAGCACTCTAAAAACAACTAATGAGATTTTATACAATCAATATTGACAAATGACGTATATCATATTAAGGCGTAAAAGTCATAACATAAAATACAGATAAATGTAAGAGCAACTTACTAATAAAATCACATGAAGAACAAAAGCTTTTTCTAATGTTGTTAAATTAAAGACCCGTTAGTCATCAATGACAATAAAGAACAAAAATAGACCACAGATGAATATACGATATCCCAATATGAAAGAATAGCAATAAAACCGATCGAATAACAAGAGTCGAAAGTGAAGGAATGATTAACTAGAACTACTAACAACCACAGTAGGACTTAGTTTTTAAAGTTTATTTGTATGAGCCTTACGGATTGATTTAGTTCGGGTAACATGATTTCTGTTTTTTTTAAGTTTTTGTTCGGTGTTGTGCGTCATTGTCTGTTATCGTCCCTGACTTTGGGTGAAAAATCGGTCGTCTTCCTTGTTTTTTTTTCAAAAAAACATGTCTCGACCCAGAATGCAGCAGACAACAATTTGCAAATGGTTTGATTACAGAATAAGCAGAAAATTTTGAACAGAGAAGTCACCTCTATTCAGTCACATTTCATTGCCGGTTTTGACATTGCAACAACATGTTTTGAGATTTTAAAATACAAAAACAAAGACAAAAGCTTTATTAATAGTCGGTACTTAGAAACACCATACACAAGCTGTACAGACCTTTTAAAACCGACATACATAAACACCAACATAGACACAATATTAAATACAGACATACATACATACAGACAGACAGACATGTTAAAAAATAATGCACACAAACAGCACAGGTAGCTAATCAAGCAGACATCCAGCGAGTACAATGCAGCAGGTAACATAGACACAATATTAAATACAGACATACAGACAGACAGACATGTAAAAAAATAATACATACAAACAACACAGGTAGCTAATCAAGCAGACATCCAGCGAGTACAATGCAGCAGGTAACATAGACACAATATTAAATACAGACATACAGACAGACAGACATGTAAAAAAAATAATACATACAAACAACACAGGTAGCTAATCAAGCAGACATCCAGCGAGTACAATGCAGCAGGTTGTAATTGGGAGGGGAGATTTAACAGTTGGGAAGGAAACATGCATGTTTGTCGTTTTCGAGTGTGTGTGTGGGAGGGTGGGGGGTTAACGGGGTAAGTGCGTATATACGTTCATGATTGGGTATCAAAATAGAAAAAAAATCCTAAAACTAGGCTGGCGGGTAACCATTTTAAATTTTTAAAATGAACAAAGAAAAAAATACCTAATGTTTTACACGAAACTTACAAGTCGTGTTAATTGGACCCCTGCAGATGTTGTTAAAATATTAAGACGCGGAAATCTGATTGATGTAAGTTTATATACTAATCAAAACTGAGGTCAGAACTCTGAAGTCTGAACTATGAAATCAGAAGTCTAAACCCTTAAGTCAGAAGTATGAAGATACTTCTTGTTTCCCGTAGGAAAGGTGTACTTCTTAGCTATTTCTTTCATTATTTAAATTCAAACTCTGTTTTCTATCACTGCCATAATTTATTTTAAAATCGACTGTTTTCGTAAATAGAATTGTGTTTTCCATCTGTTGTTTGCTGACAAAATTGTATCTTTATTTAATTGCATTAACAATTTATATTGATTATTTGAGAACGTACGGTACGACATAACCAGTTTAATGATTTAAGTACATGTAGTTAGGAGGAATATGAATAAAAATCTGGCCGTGTTGTGCACCCTCTGTGAATGGTCCGTTCAAGCGACCCGATGTGGTAATTTTCATTGAAATTTTACTGTTCAATATTTAGCTTAAAGTACCTCTTTTCAGTTTAAGAAGTGTGATCGTCTGCCATAACCATTAGAAATGTTTGACTAAAATTACATATGTATGCTCAACAAACAGAAAATACGGACAGAGAGGTTTGAATATTGCCCTCAACTTGCAATATATTAGTATAAATCGCTATACAAAATAGCAAACCATTCCGATTTACAGAAGCATTAAATTGTAAAACGAAAATAATCGGCGTTTTATTTTTATTATTGTAATTATTTTAGGAATAAAAATAACCTGAAAACGAATGCTGGAACCATAAAATAAAAGGATTTAAATAAAACGTTGTGTATTTGTGTTAAAAGAGTACCAGATTCTTAGATTCTTTGCAGTTTGGCTTCAGGTGTTTACAAGTGAATGTATAATATTCGAATAAAATTTTAAACGTTCGGTTTATATTTTTATAGAATAAACATTTGTAAATTGTACATTTTTGAAAGGAACGCTAATCCCACATCATATGCTATGCTGGAATAAATGCGTTAAAAGGAACACGAAATCTGACAGCGTCCTAATTGAATGCATGTAGTTTTAAGATCGTTTAACAATTTCTCTAATGAAAAATATGTATCTATCGTTCAGCTGTTGATGCATGCAATATTGGTTTCTGTGTTTATATATTTTGTCTGGATTCGCCTGTATTTTCAAATGTGTGTATATGCGTTTTACAGTTTTTCCTTATTATAACCCTTTAAGTTTATTAAAGGGGCTATTGGTACTTTGCGGAACGGAACGAAACGGAACGGAACGGAACGGAACAAGTAAAGGGGATCCTTAAAGGGGAATTTTTTTTTATACTTCACAGTAATATTGCAGTTACTGTGCAATATAAAAAAGTAATGTGCAAAAGCATGAATATGTTAGTGTTGACTGTGTGTTGACTCGTCAATCTGAAAATTGAAAATATATTGCGAATAAAGTACTTTGCGAATCTAAAATATTTTTTTTTCCATATTAAAATTATGTCAATTTTCATATATTTGCTGTATGTCAATGGTTAGTTTTTCAGTGTTAAATATTTTCATATGAAAATATTAACGAAAAATTCTTGTTCCGTTTCGTTCCGTTAAATACCAATAGCCGGGGGATATTGGTACTTAGCGGAACGGAACGGAACAAAACTTTTTTCTTAAAAATATTTATATTTCATCAAAATTTTAAAAATTATAATAAAATTGCTATTAATGCTCATACCAGCTTTATTCTTTTTACTGCTTGTGTAATTATAAACCCGCGTTGACCTTTCAAAATAAGCTAACATAACCATGCTTAATACTGAATGCATTTCTCTCCCATTCAGTGCATATATAAGCAGGTGAACGAATTAGTAGAAAACCCGACGGATACAATTCCAACGTAAAGAGCCGATTAGCGATTTAGTCATCAGTTCGATCACAATGTCCGTCTGTCTTGAGTTGTCAAAGACTTTTAGTATCCAAATTCTGAGATTGAGCATCAAGGTGTGCAAAATAGGGCGTTTGTTTGTTATAACGTTCGATTTCCATGGTGTTGAATCGATTGAAATATGTAAACATCATTTCTGAAAAAAAAATCTTGTTCCGTTCCGTTCCGTTAAATACCAATAGCCGGGGGATATTGGTATTTAACGGAACGGAACGGAACAACACTTTTTTTCTTTAAAATATTTATATTTCATCAAAATTTTAAAAATTTATAATAAAATTGCAATTAATGCTCATACCAGCTTCATTCTTTTATTGCTTGTGTAATTATAGATCCGTCATGACCTTTTGTAACAAGCTATAACAATGCGTATACTGAATGCATTTCGCTCCCATTCAGGGCATATATAAGGAGGTGAACGAATTAGTAGAAAACATGACAGATACAATTCAAAGGTCAAGACATATCGACTAGTGATTTAGTCATCAGTTCGATCACAATGTCCGTCTGTCTTGAGTTGTTAAAGACTTTTAGTGTCAAATTCTGAGATTGAGCAGGCATCAAGGTGTGCAAAATAGGGCGTTTGTTTGTTATAACGTTCGATTTCCATGGTGTTGAATCGATTGAAATATGTAAACATCATTTCTGAAAAAAAAAATCTTGTTCCGTTCCGTTCCGTTAAATACCAATAACCGGGGGATATTGGTATTTAACGGAACGGAACGGAACAACACTTTTTTCTTTAAAATATTTATATTTCATCAAAATTTTAAAAATTTATAATAAAATTGCAATTAATGCTCATACCAGCTTCATTCTTTTATTGCTTGTGTAATTATAGATCCGTCATGACCTTTTGTAACAAGCTATAACAATGCGTATACTGAATGCATTTCGCTCCCATTCAGGGCATATACAAGGAGGTGAACGAATTAGTAGAAAACATGACAGATACAATTCAAAGGTCAAGACATATCGGCTAGTGATTTAGTCATCAGTTCGATCACAATGTCCGTCTGTCTTGAGTTGTCAAAGACTTTTAGTGTCAAATTCCGAGATTGAGCAGGCATCAAGGTGTGCAAAATAGGGCGTTTGTTTGTTATAACGTTCGATTTCCATGGTGTTGAATCGATTGAAATATGTAAACATCATTTCTGAAAAAAAAAATCTTGTTCCGTTCCGTTCCGTTAAATACCAATACCCGGGGGATATTGGTATTTAACGGAACGGAACGGAACAACACTTTTTTCTTTAAAATATTTATATTTCATCAAAATTTTAAAAATTTATAATAAAATTGCAATTAATGCTCATACCAGCTTCATTCTTTTATTGCTTGTGTAATTATAGATCCGTCATGACCTTTTGTAACAAGCTATAACAATGCGTATACTGAATGCATTTCGCGCCCATTCAGGGCATATATAAGGAGGTGAACGAATTAGTAGAAAACATGACAGATACAATTCAAAGGTCAAGACATATCGACTAGTGATTTAGTCATCAGTTCGATCACAATGTCCGTCTGTCTTGAGTTGTCAAAGACTTTTAGTGTCAAATTCTGAGATTGAGCAGGCATCAAGGTGTGCAAAATAGGGCGTTTGTTTGTTATAACGTTCGATTTCCATGGTGTTGAATCGATTGAAATATGTAAACATCATTTCTGAAAAAAAAAAATCTTGTTCCGTTCCGTTCCGCAAAATAAACATACTCCATTAAAATGGATGTTTTTGCTGAAAAACAAACACTGTGAAATTTAACAACATTTTTGTGCTGCGCCATATTCAAAATTCTTGCTTCTTTTAAGAATAAGCGTTCACTGTCTGCGTCATTTATTAAAAGTTCTTTTCTTATGAGTTCAGATCCATCTTATTTTGATTTACATAAAGAAATAACTCCATAACTCCCACTACCAATAGTTTCTAGTCTGATTGATTGAATGATTGGATGTCTGCTTTACGTCCAGCGAGCAGTATTTCAGCTATATTCAGGACGGGAACAAGTTAACAAACAATAAATCAACGGAAAATAGGGGTGGGATGGGTCACAGGGAATACAATTTTGACTGCCACTGGAAAAGTATGGAGTTTTGGGTAGGGGCGGAGAATTTAGCCTTTTGTAGCGGCTACAATGAGCCTACTCTTTTTCGAAATCTACAAAAGGGTCTTTATCGTGCAAGGAGCGTGGCACTCTCCAAACACGTTACCCACTACGGTCAGGCTTTCCGTATTATGACCTGACAACCCCCCCCCCCCCCCCAACGAGAGGGTCTCCCCTATCCGCCACCCGGGGACGCGCTGGGCTGCTCTGTGGGTCGAGCACTGGGAACCCTCCCAGTATGGTCCCAGTTTCTAGTCTGTCAAAGTCTGACACATCTGTAGTTGGTAGATTTAAATTTTCTCTGGTCTCTGATGCAACTATTATTTTTTTCCTGGGGGCCACAGCTTTGGTATCTTGAAAGCCATCTTCTACTATCTAAAATTTAAAAACAAGAATTTGATCATCATGTGTACCTAAGTCTTCAAATGCCCCACCTCAGAAAATTTTTCAAAAGCTCTAACAAAATGAAAGAAGGCAAAATGTAAAATGTACATGATTGTTAATACTAGTAGTTTTAAGCTGTAGATTTTACTGTTTTTCTGTGTCTTTGAGCACAAGTCATATCAGGCCAAACAAAAATGTATGTCTGTTTAGGGTTTCTCTACCTACCCAATTTTTCCCACAGGGGCTTGAATTCTGGTCATTTATATCGACTTTAAAAAAAATCGACCCCCTACTCTATAATACCCACAATTTAAGTCGATATAAATGACCAGAATTCAAGCCCGTGATTTTTCCTTCCTACCCTCTTGACACTAGACCATTTTACTGGTATTTTTAGAATAAAAAAACATCGCTAAAAGTCCCCGATTTGATAGTCTGTCTCCTAGGGGTCTATATAAAATGATTTTTAAAAAATAAAATCTAAATGAATTTACCTTAGTACCTACCCTAATATTTCAAACAATGATTATGAAACCCTAAACAGACAAATACTTTTTTCTTGGCCTCAATGGCTCATATACTAGTTTCCATCAAAAGTGCTCAGACGAGTGAATTTGCTATTAAATTCTGTTGATTTTTATCCTTTCACTAGAAAGACGGATTTTTTTAACCCGTGGTATTGATTCTGGTGGTTACTTTTACGATAGCAATATAATGAACACAACTGTAGGTTAATATGGCAGGGATGGGTTGCTTAGCATAAATTTGGAGTCGTTGTCTCTCAGAAATTTACTAAAATGTTTATCATCTATACTACTAAAATTATAGACCCTCTTGTTAAAGCGTGCATCACAAAACACAGAGAAATAATTTAATATATCAACATTAAATATTTTTAATGTGCAACATTAACTGCATGTAACCTTATACATATTGAAGTACGAACTACAGCTATAGACTTCCGTCACGTAAAACAAGCGAACAATTCGTTCTTGTTTAAATTCAGCCGGCTCACTTCAAGAAAACCATTGGAATCGAAGGAATTTTCACCAGACATGTCTGGTATGTCCTAAGAGTTTTGTTTTCACTGTGATCAGGACTAATATGACATTAAAACAGAACTAAAGTTACGCTTTCACTGATTACAAATTGACCTTGTAATAAATGCCTTCTAATTTGATGGCTGCCAGTTGGGAGGCGTTCGTTTGTTTTGTACCCCTCACAGGTTTTCATTGCCCCGGAAATAAATTTTTAATAGTAAAGGAGGACCGTATCCGGTACAAATTTGCGGACGTAATTAATCGTTAATTGCTAATTATTTAAAGCAATAATCGATATAAAAAATTAAATATTTTGCATATGCAACATTAACTGCATGTAACCTTATATGGGTTAATACTGCGCTATTTCCCTGTGTTTTGTGATGCGCGCTTAAAAAGGGGGGTCTATAATTTTAGTAGTATAGATAATGAAAACTCATTAGTTTTGAATAATGCAAAAAATAGTCTTGTTTCCGGCTACCCTATGTTTGGCTCCTAATCTAAACAGACTATTGCCATTTTGGCTTTATGGATTGTGTCCCCATTAACTCAAGGCAAAATAATTTAAACAAGAGGCCCCAGGAGCCTGAATTGCTCACCTGGCTTCAATGGTTCAATATATAATTCTCACTGCCATTAGCCATCTTGGACCATTTGTAAAGCTCAATAGGCTGAACATTTAAGCACCAAGTAGTATCTCCCTTGTGTTTTTTTCGTATGGCACATTAACAAAATATTGATAGAGGGGAGCAAGTCCATGTGATTTAAGCAAGCAAAAGCTTTCTCTTTCATTTATAATTCACAATCTATGAGCAAGATAGAACTATTTTCAATCTTTAAGAAACTCTTACAATGGGTCATCTGGTGTTTTTGACCCAAAGAACTCAATTTATTAGCTTAACCTTTAAGCAGACAAAAGATTTTTCTATCTTCTAATCCATGTTTGAAATCTACAAATTCAGTCCTTTCCTGTGAAAATTTCCAGAAGTAGCCGGAATTATTAAACATTGGACAACATTAAACTAGTGGAGAATTCACTAGCTGAAATGAATTTTTAGTAGCCCCGTTTTAGTTTTAGTAACAGGACAATAACTCATATTTTATCTATAAGGGGTCTCATTACCACTTCCCTCTGTCATATAAATCATATATGTTATTGTTTGTAATTTTGGATTTTGGATTATCAATAGAAACATGTGTACAAACAACTTTTTGGGCATTTAAAGGGCTTAACTATTAAGTTTTTCTTTTGCTTTTACTGTTTTCAATACAATGGCGAAAGGCTGTGAAAATGGTCAATTTTTGATATATACTCCTAAAAGCTATGGTTCTTGTGGTGCCTCGGCGTTGCTTGCCTTGCTAACAGTATAACCAACACTCAACGTTTTCGATCAATTTATTCAACAGAACTCAAAGTACATAGGTGACGATGTGACATGAAGAGTTATGTGATGATGAATGAGTGCTTGTGAACATGAGTGGGATGTGTGTGGTAAATTACTGAAAACAAACAAGAACAAATATTTTAAATAAGGAAAGAAAAATTAAAAACAATATCTTTACTGCTATAATAACTCTCGAATTATTATAAAGGTGTAAAACTTTACCAAAACAATTTATCAACTTATGAAATTATGACATTCATTGTGTTCCATACATTTTTTATTCGAACAGCATCCTAGTGATATCGGAGTTTGCAAAACCTATTTTTAGAGTGGATCTGTAGGAAATGAGGCCGTGTGTCGGCCAACTTATCAAAGCAATTGTAGATGAATAATTAGCGAAAATATAGTTGAATTAAACAGTACAAGTGTAAAATGCAATGATATCTGACAAAATATGTACAAAACAAAACTATACAAGCGATACAAATGATTAAACAGCGGTATCAAGGGAGTGGAGGCGAGTGTGTGCTGACCGAATTATGTAAACAAATAAAATGCAGAAAAATGAAAGTTTATCAAAATAACGTTAATTAACGACTTTAACCACGAATAAAATGATGTAAATGATTACCATGATAAGAAAATAATAAAATAAAATAAAACTTACTCTGATGAGCTAATGATTAAAGAAATGAATGAAAATGTAGACAATAACAAACAGTGACCTAGATGACGTGTTAGGTAGCAGGTTCTTGAGGAAAACTACGGAAAGCATTAACGATAATAGCTAACTTTATCAAAACAAAAATTGCAAAATAAAAATGAAAAGGTAGCACCACAGTCCTACAACTTTGACCCTGTTTCATATTTTGTAGATCTTAATGTGCTTAACAATATTAAAGTTTCTGAAATATCTTGTAAAGTTTTTTCAAGATACTGAGCTTAATAAGTGTAAAAATCAGAAATTTTTTTTTAAAAGGGCAAATAACTCCTACATGGGTGGTTACTTTCAAAATTTCCGGGCAGGCAGATCTTAAGGTGCTGATCACTTTTGCTTCCCACCAAAATTTTGATAACTGTCACCATTTTTGAGTTTTGCAAGCAACTGCAATTTACCCCTATGTGAATTGTTATATTTTTAGCAACAGCAGCCATATTTTCAACAAATCTGAAATCCTAAGGACAGTTTTCTACCACACGCCGTAATGAACATCTATAATGAAAGAACCTTAAAATGAGAACGCTCACATACCCCACGCGTCCACATTTTTGACAGAGATTATCTATTTTGAATTAGGAATCAAAAGTAAGAGTTGTCTTTCTACGTCAGCTCCTTAAACAGAAAGTAGATGATCGACAGACCTGAAAATGTATCCTACCATATGGGACTCCTACCTAATGCTACATACCAAATATCAAAAGCCTACGATTAGTAGTTGCTGAGAAATCTGTTACGAAAATATTCAACCCTGAAAATTTAGTGAAAAAAGTAGATGATTAATTTAATTGCAATTTTATTATAATTTTTCAAATTTTGATGAAATATAAATATTTTAAAGAAAAAAGTGTTGTTCCGTTCCGTTCCGTTAAATACCAATATCCCCCGGGTATTGGTATTTAACGGAACGGAACGGAACAAGATTTTTTTTTTCAGAAATGTTTACATATTTCAATCGATTCAACACCAATGAAATCGAACGTTATAACAAACAAACGCCCTATTTTGCAAACCTTGATGCCTGCTCAATCTCAGAATTTGGATACTAAAAGTCTTTGACAACTCAAGACAGACGGACATTGTGATCGAACTGATGACTAAATCGCTAGCCGATATGTCTTGACCTTTGAATTGTATCTGTCATATTTTCTACTAATTCGTTCACCTCCTTATATATGCACTGAATGGGATCGAAATGCATTCAGTATACGCATTGTTATAGCTTGTTACAAAAGGTCATGACGATCTATAATTACACAAGCAATAAAAGAATGAAGCTGGTATGAGCATTAATTGCAATTTTATTATAATTTTTAAAATTTTGATGAAATATAAATATTTTAAAGAAAAAAGTATTGTTCCGTTCCGTTCCGTTAAATACCAATATCCCCCGGGTATTGGTATTTAACGGAACGGAACGGAACAAGATTTTTTTTTCAGAAATGATGTTTACATATTTCAATCGATTCAACACCATGGAAATCGAACGTTATAACAAACAAACGCCCTATTTTGCACACCTTGATGCCTGCTCAATCTCAGAATTTGACACTAAAAGTCTTTGACAACTCAAGACAGACGGACATTGTGATCGAACTGATGACTAAATCACTAGCCGATATGTCTTGACCTTTGAATTGTATCTGTCATGTTTCTACTAATTCGTTCACCTCCTTATATATGCACTGAATGGGAGCGAAATGCATTCAGTATACGCATTGTTATAGCTTGGTACAAAAGGTCATGACGGATCTATAATTACACAAGAAATAAAAGAATGAAGCTGGTATGAGCATTAATTGCAATTTTATTATAATTTTTCAAATTTTGATGAAATATAAATATTTTAAAGAAGAAAGTGTTGTTCCGTTCCGTTCCGTTCCGTTAAATACCAATATCCCCCGGCTATTGGTATTTAACGGAACGGAACGGAACAAGATTTTTTTTTCAGAAATGATGTTTATATATTTCAATCGATTCAACACCATGGAAATCGAACGTTATAACAAACAAACGCCCTATTTTGCACACCTTGATGCCTGCTCAATCTCAGAATTTGACACTAAAAGTCTTTGACAACTCAAGACAGACGGACATTGTGATCGAACTGATGACGAAATCACTAGCCGATATGTCTCGACCTTTGAATTGTATCTGTCATGTTTTCTACTAATTCGTTCACCTCCTTATATATGCACTGAATGGGAGCGAAATGCATTCAGTATACGCATTGTTATAGCTTGTTACAAAAGGTCATGACGGATCTATAATTACACAAGCAATAAAAGAATGAAGCTGGTATGAGCATTAATTGCAATTTTATTATAATTTTTCAAATTTTGATGAAATATAAATATTTTAAAGAAAAAAGTGTTGTTCCGTTCCGTTCCGTTAAATACCAATATCCCCCGGCTATTGGTATTTAACGGAACGGAACGGAACAAGATTTTTTTTTCAGAAATGATGTTTACATATTTCAATCGATTCAACACCATGGAAATCGAACGTTATAACAAACAAACGCCCTATTTTGCACACCTTGATGCTCAATCTCAGAATTTGGATACTAAAAGTCTTTGAAAACTCAAGACAGACGGACATTGTGATCGAACTGATGACTAAATCGCTAATCGGCTCTTTACGTTGGAATTGTATCCGTCGTGTTTTCTACTAATTCGTTCACCTGCTTATATATGCACTGAATGGGAGCGAAATGCATTCAGTATTAAGCATGGTTATGTTAGCTTATTTTGAAAGGTCAACGCGCGTCTATAATTACACAAGCAGTAAAAAGAATAAAGCTGGTATGAGCATTAATAGCAATTTTATAATAATTTTTAAAATTTTGAGGAAATATAAATATTTTTAAGAAAAAAGTTTTGTTCCGTTCCGTTCCGCTAAGTACCAATATCCCCCGGCTATTGGTATTTAACGGAACGAAACGGAACAAGAATTTTTCGTTAATATTTTCATATGAAAATATTTAACACTGAAAAACTAACCATTGACATACAGCAAATATATGAAAATTGACATAATTTTAATATGGAAAAAAATATTTTAGATTCGCAAAGTACTTTATCCGCAATATATTTTCAATTTTCAGATTGACGAGTCAACACACAGTCAACACTAACATATTCATGCTTTTGCACATTACTTTTTTATATTGCACAGGAACTGCAATATTACTGTGAAGTATAAAAAAAAACAATTCCCCTTTAAGGATCCCCTTTACTTGTTCCGTTCCGTTCCGTTCCGTTTCGTTCCGTTCCGCAAAGTACCAATAGCCATTAAAGGCTGGCTGTTTTCGCTTGTTTGCCATTAGTTGTGAAATCTCTTTGCACCTATTTGGTAAAAAAAACCTGCCATGACACATTAAGTTAAAACTATATTGATGTTATGCCAATAATATCCACACGTACGTTCAAACAATTAAAGCATTTTTCACACATTCTAGCGAGATGCTAAATATAGATAATTGTAGATAATGTAGATACCTGTAATCAGCGACAGGGTTGATGTAAATCCTATGTTCATCTGATTGGAAAAATTAAATGCGGCCTTTAACGGTAACTCAATTTCAAATAATTAGGATGTCCTTGTAATAAACAATCCGCGATTTTGTACTTTCTATATCTCATTTGTCCAATTGAGCTCGACAAAACACTAATATCATATCCGGATTTACATCTCAAAATAACACTCAACGAAGACTTTTACTAAACTCTACGACAAACGTGATGACTTCAACTTTCTATTCGTCAAATTCCTTTTTTGTGTTGCGTCAGTCCATTGTCTCTCGGACGGCATATGGAGTTCACATTTCTCTACTGATACGTAGCTGTATAGCTTCTGGAGAATATCACGATGTCTTTGATTAAGCTATTCTATTAATGCTGAGACCGCAAACGCCCGGTTTGGTGTTCTCACGTTGTTGTTTTCTGAAGACATTTTATCGATGACATAAAATACTTGATATATGTCTCTGAAGTGAGAACCGATGTAAGTTTGTCGTATAGTTTGTATAGCATATAGCATATTATTTTACCGGACTTAACTTATCCTTTATTGACAGCTAGCAATACGACGGGTGTGTTGCAACCAGCAGGAAGTGCTTACGCTTCCGTAACATCTGAGTTCACTCTTATTTCTGGAAAAGTTCATGTGCTGGCTTTTGATTGTGTGCTGTTTTTTTCTGCATTTGTTATTGTGTGGCCCATTGTTTTGGGTGAGTTTTCGGACTAAAAGATTTAATTGCACACGTGGCATTTCTTCGCTTCTTGAGTGGGAGTCGCAAATAAGATAATTTGAATTTTGTTTATCTTTAATTATGTAGGAACACAAATGTTGGAGTTAGAATCACATAATTTTGAACAATTAAAAAATCACTTAGTACGTTTTTTTTAATTTTCATTGTACATGGATATAGCCCATAAGAATAAGTGTACATGTGAAACATTAAATTCACCGTAATGAAATAAGAGACTATATATACTAAATCCGTGAAAGATAATAGCAAATTATGTTGACGATCGATACTTGCGTTGTGAACTGAAATAATGAAATGTTTAATTAATGACGGCTGTATATAAGATTTAATCTTAAATAATAGTTTCCCTTTATCTATAATATAATTAATACTGTGGTGAACTTCTTTGTCTTCAAAGATGTAGTTACACAATCTTTTAACCGACTTTGAAAAAACAACTCTAGATTTTAAGATAAAGCTCCTTGGGTTGATCAGACTAATTTCTGTTGGACACAAGTCCTTTCTATCAAGCAATAAATATTTTTATTCTCATGTTTTTTTTACATCGGAGGTTATGAACCAACCACAAACTTTTTAATTCTAGTAGTCAATTAACAGACAGAACAGTGAACAAAAGAGTTACAAAATAAAAGAATAGCAGAAAAGACAAACACAAGGGCACTCATTTATGCTTCAAAAATACAGACAGGTAAAACATCTATACATGACTCTAAAATAAACAACTTTAATAATAAATAAAATATGTGGAATGCTCATACACAATAATTAAGCGCTTTATAGAAGAGATTCATCAGAGATTCCTAATGTAATATCTATAATATCTGACCAGTGTAATATGAAATAAAGACGTGCAGATGTAATGTATAATGTATATCAATCAGAGCGAGTGGGCGGAGCGATAGGACGTGCTGTTTGCATGTTGTATGTATATCAATGTATCAGTCAATATATATCAGTAGTTAGATTAAATGCATCCCATATGGTCTGATATGTATGCCACAAACATACAGATCAATAGAAACTTCACATGGCTCTCTTTAAGTTTCGCATCTCTGATTACGTGGGAAATATCTCTTAAAGTGGAAAAGGTCAAACCAATGTGTACGTTTGGCCTTCAGGGAAGCAATAAACGTAGGAAATGATTCCTAGTAACGGAAGCCATCAAGGCGTATATTGGAAAATCATAAATAAGGCTCAATATTACAGAATGACGCGAAACAGTTTTTAAACTTAAATACAGGCTTTAGAAATTATACATATAGTTAAGTTTTTTTTCAACAGATTGTTTATTAAAATGATTAATTGAAGATAAACTCAATCATTCTTTTTATTTTGCTGGGACCATGACTGCCCAATGGAACACGTTACTGGAACATCTTATTCTTCAAGACCTGGTAAGGCGAAGTTAAGTGAATTGAAGTGAAGTTTATTCTCATAAACCATACATAATTACACATAGTTACAGAGAAGATAATATACAAATAAATGATAACAATATAAATAATATAATATATTGAGTTGATTTATTTACCCGACGTAAATTCAGTGTTTGGAGATCAGATACACTTTGTTAACAAAATATTGATACTTTATTATCCGTATATTAATTATTATATATAACACATTATATTTAAATTGGTTTGATAGCTTTTATTTTTTGGCGCGAACTATTTATCACACTTTAAAATCTGTATAGTGAGCCAAGTCAGGACCATTGCTATATCTATTTTTTGTTCTTTCTGAAGTTTACCGGCTTCTCGGGCTTTGATTTTTTTACAGTTTCATCAGTTCGGGGGATAGAGGGCGCCTTTAACAGGCTGACAATGTTTTCTTTTTACTAAAACATGTAACACTAAATTGAAAATAATGACCTCAGATAACAGTAATTTGCATGACAAAACAGAAAACATTGAATTCAAAAATCTAAAAAACAGATAACAGCTGAATTGTGAAATCTAGAAAGAATAACAGAGAAAAATATGTAAAACCGTATTCTGATTATTAACAGCAAACCGGATTTTTATGTTTACAACAATGTCAATTTTTAACAGATAACACCCGATGGATGAAAAACTGTTAACATGCAGTTGGTTTATTTAAAAAAAAACCAGTTAACAGACGTGTAAAAATGCACAAAAAACACTAACAGAAAAGATCGTGCCCCTCCCCCTATAGTTGTTCGGTATTTTGTTATTACCTTCATTTAAGGGTGTCTGCAATCAAGACATGCATGAGGCGTCATAGACGTAAGCAGGCTGGTGTCGCTCTCTGATTGAAACCTAAAAAGAACAATTGTACCGGAAGATGCTTTCAGTTACATTATATATTGTCAATGATACAATTAAAATTTATATAAATTTCGACGGTACATCGAAAGTGTAAAAACCCCCCGAAAAGTGTAAAAACCCCGTGGAATAGTGTAAAAACCCCTATATATATGGTGAAAACCCCTCAGAAATGGTAGATATTACCATATATTATGATAATAATCCAATATTTGTGAAAAAATAATTACGCTTTATCCCAAAGAATCGATTTTTGTAACTGCACAATACGTTCTATAATAGGTCAAATAGCTAGGGGAGAGCACTCCAATTCATTGCAATAAAAGTACTTAAGTACTGTAGGTAAAAATACTGTAGGTAGGAATAAAATATATTTAAAAATTGATCCTATAATACACAATTTGTTACATAAAAAAATGATTTTGAATAAGAATAAATTAATTAAATTAATATATAATGTAATTTATATCTTTAGAATATTAGTATTATTTGATTTAAAAAATAGTCGAAACATATGAATTGCTAATATTGGACTACATTTTAATAGGAGATTATTAATACAGTAAGTTTGTTTGTTTGTTTATTTTTGTTTCATTTAAGTTTTTTCAACTTAACAAAATTTCATCAATTTCAACAAGAAACTGCCTATTATCATGAGCAGACAAAACAGAAGACTGCAGAGACATATATCTTATTGTCAAACAAATTTTTTATACAATTCAGTCTATGTAGATTGAAAGAGTTGTAATTTTGTGTTTATGAATATATGTAAACAGAGACCAATAAAATTCAACTACCTGTTGTTTTTGTTGGGATCTCTATGTATACTGTGTTATGAAATAAAAATGGTCTGGGGTGTTCTAAATAAGGAACAATAGAAAAATCTGCATGGAGATAATAAATGCTAGAACAAAACACAAGACACAATTTATACATATATTCGTCTTGAAAAAAGTAACAAACATAACAAAACGTAAACAAAATTCATTCTGTCCATTACCGCAATGTCCGTTGCCCCAAAACTCGTAGCTTACATTATGGCATACGTAGCCCGAGCTGTTGTAGACTGTATCTAAACTGTTGGCACTGGACATATTTTAAGATTTCTGCCACAATTGTGGGCTTTACGTCTTCCCAAGACTGACTTGTCCGAATTATCTTGCCTATTGCTTTCGCCGTCTTGGCATCCTTCGCTTGTATTATTACAGCTGCAAAGACTGCTTGCTTGTGGTAGAGTGGTATTATCCCAGATTGCCGATTCCAGTTAGCCGATTCCCAAACTGCCGACAATCAAAAGTTATATGTAATAAATGGTTTTAGAAAAAGAATGTTTTATTGTATTTATGTTGTTTTTGACATTTTTCTTACGTGTTTAACACTATATATCAACTCAATGCCAAGGAAACGAGATTATTTGTGTTGTTGTCTCTTTGACATGCACGTGGCGCTTACTCCAGACACAGTGACTCCATGCCGGGTGCCGTTTCATAAAGCTATCGATAACTAACGTGCTCGTTATACCATGCAATTTAAATGAAACGGCAACCTGATTTGTATTGTTTCGTGTTTTGTGTATACGTTATTTTTTACTTTGTTCATAACTTTAAATAATAAAATAAACATTTAGATAGAAATATAATTTATTTCATCAATTTAACATTTTAAGCCCCAGATTTATAACAAAGCAACTATTAAATTTGCACAAAAACACTTAAAATTTTTTACAAATCGACTATTTCCTCTGTAGATTCCGTGTCAATTAAACACTTTTTTCTAATAAGTTGTAAGTAATTCATAAAAGAATTTTTTTTTAGGATAGATTTGTTTTATTCGGCAATTTGGGAATCGGCCAATTGGATTCGGCAAGTTGGGAGTCGGCGGCAAATTGGGATTCGGCAATCTGGCATGGATTCGGTGTAGAATGCTTTAATATTTTGATACAAGTTTTCCGCGCTGCGGTAGATCTCACCATTAAATTGTAATTGGCATGGAAAAAGGTTGGACATGACATAACATGCTCCTTTTACATATATGATCATGGTTGTAAAAAAATGTATTACTTTATTCTATATTTGGTAACATATAAAGACGACAAGCAGGAACATTAGAATTTATTAAAATATCCAGTAAAATTTCGTTTTAACGCTATTTTATAGATTTAGCCTTGATTTCGAAGGTTTCATTTTAATTAGCAAAATACAAGATGAAATAACTTTACTCTGTAATGAATACTTAAATTTTTTTTAATAAAGTAACCCTCGCTGCAGCAAAAATTGTAGATATTTAATTGTTAATGTTGATTACACTTGTTATTTGCCTTGTCAATTAACACCTAGTAGCCAAACTTTTGGCACGTGCCGACAAATCATCGATAAAAAAAACCATTAAAAATAACGAATGTAAATGATCAAGCATTTAAGTAGTTATCTAGCTGAGGATCAGGCAGTTGTCGGCACATAACAAATTTTTTGTTTTTATTTTTTTTTTTTTGTTTAGATACATTCATTATGATATAAAACCAAATTCTAACAAGATTTTACATTTGAAAAAGTGTCAATTCCCTAGATAATTTTTGACTGGTTATATATAGAGAAAAATTTGGCGGGAAAATTTCCCGGCATTTTCCACTGTACAATTCAACCAAAATTTAAATGCTTATATTTAAAAGGCAAAAATAATTCGGAACTTAAATAAATTAGAATGTTGTTTTATTTTATTTTTCCTTCATGTGCATGCCATCACATGTATGCATTTTTCCGGATTCTTACGTGGACTTATACTTAGATATATAATCTGCCTCATTTGCCTGATGTGGTGATCTGACAGATAGGCGGCAACGACTGCAGCAGTAAACTATTTGACATCTTAATAGTTCTAAGCGGCGTCATTGTACGGCCGATGTATATAGTAAACGGCGAGAAGAAGTACACTAAATTAATAAGAGGAAAAGCTCTCAGTATTATTTTGTTTACTTTTTCAAACCTGTTAATGTATACAGGCCAGCCATGAGGCGGAAGACGTTGTTCGTTTCACGGAAAATGGATATCTTGCTATTCTCGTTACTTTGAGAAAGGCACTTTGTTGGTTTGTAAACAAAATTGAATACCGCGGAAATTTCCCAGGCTTGACGCCACATTGTAATTTCAAGCAAGCAAAAGAATACATGCGAACACCCGCCTCTGTAATGACAGAAATGTCCGATTTACTCCAGACAGACAATCCTTTAATTGTATACAGAAGAAAAAATACTACATTCCTTTTTTCTTCTGTAACTACAATCTGGATGCTAGTTTTATAGTGGTTGAAACGGCGATGAAACTTACTTGTTTGTATGTATGTATGTATGTATGTATGTATGTATGTATGTATGTATGTATGTATGTATGTATGTATGTATGTATGTATGTATGTATGTATGTATGTATGTATGTATGTATGTATGTATGTATGTATGTATGTATGTATGTATGTATGTATGTATGTATGTATGTATGTATGTATGTATGTATGTATGTATGTATGTATGTATGTATGTATGTATGTATGTATGTATGTATGTATGTATGTATGTATGTATGTATGTATGTATGTATGTATGTATGTATGTATGTATGTATGTATGTATGTATGTATGTATGTATGTATGTATGTATGTATGTATGTATGTATGTATGTATGTATGTATGTATGTATGTATGTATGTATGTATGTATGTATGTATGTATGTATGTATGTATGTATGTATGTATGTATGTATGTATGTATGTATGTATGTATGTATGTATGTATGTATGTATGTATGTATGTATGTATGTATGTATGTATGTATGTATGTATGTATGTATGTATGTATGTATGTATGTATGTATGTATGTATGTATGTATGTATGTATGTATGTATGTATGTATGTATGTATGTATGTATGTATGTATGTATGTATGTATGTATGTATGTATGTATGTATGTATGTATGTATGTATGTATGTATGTATGTATGTATGTATGTATGTATGTATGTATGTATGTATGTATGTATGTATGTATGTATGTATGTATGTATGTATGTATGTATTTATTTATTTACCAGGACTTTGACGTAAACTGATATACGTCTTTCATTATCAGGACAGGAGACAGATTTATATAAGCTTTCTATCTTGTTTCTGAATAGAAAAAAAAATGTTTAAACCAAATGTATACAAAAGGCTGACAGTGAAAAATGACGAATTGAGCGGAAATGTCAGCAGAAAACAGGTATATGACAAAAATTATAATGTCAAAATGGAAGCGTAAAAACGAAATGGGACATATATATTTAGACGACGAAATATTGCCGACTTTGCAGGAAATAGACAGAATGATTGCAGACAAAGATTCCATAAGGAAATCGATAATACGCGACAATGAAAAAGCGCTTGTTTAATTCGTTACAAAGACGACCAGTTAATAGACATCAAGACTTTATGTTGTTCAGGACACAGTATTTTAAGAATTGACAAAACCTTCAACTTGTGTGACTTGCGCGTTACTGCATCAAGTCACAAGCAGATATAAATCGTTATGGACACCACACAAGAACCGCCCAAATTTCGTCCCACTAACTCTGAATCCGTCCCTGGATACTGATACACTAAACTTAGGGTTTGGATCAGACAAGAAAAATGGCTATAGTCAACGCCATTACATCAGCTTTCCCGACGTCTAAGAATGCAAAACAGAAACTAGTGGACGACATACTAGTAATTGACAAGGCCGACAGAGACTCAATACTGAACGACATCTCTGGTAGAGACGGATTTATCCATGCCGATGACCCGATATGTTTCGACGTCAAGTGCGACACTATGGGACCAAGGACATAGACAAAATTTCACGGGTATTTTATTAACAAATTAAAACCAACTTTGATTTAACATCGGAAACAAGTTGATCATATTGGTTACTTTGACAAAAGTTGGACAAATAATAATAGCGAATCCCCCGAGCGAGCCATCGACTGGAAATCAAACCGTTATTGAATTTAGTACAGGTTACAAGAGATATTGTGGACACCTAATATATAAGGATTTACTAAGATTATTGATTTCAATTGGACAGTACCGACTAGCGGACAGCCCTAAACAGTTTCAGGTGTCGAAATCGCTGTGGATGACCAAGACCGTTGAAAAGAGAACGTTTTTTTTTAGAGATTCCGTAACCACTTGCCGCCAGACCAAAAGACCCTTACTTCGACAGACGGACTAAGGACTCATTAAACCTTGGAAGGAATAAAGGTCAACTGAAGAGGAAAATCAACGAACTGTCGACGACTAAACGGAAATGCGATTTAGATTCTGAGTGATATTTTAATGTTTTGTTCAATGTATTCATTTCTCTTTTTTTTTCAAGGGCGAGACACTTAGTAAGTTTGCGGACAGCGATACATAAAAGAGAGATGTGTGCAAGTATCTTAGTAGTTTTAAATTTGAAAAAAATATTTAACTAATTGCTACGCTGACTACGACAGATATCCGAAGCCTTGTGCATGATGTCATAGTAGTTTTAATTTGAAAAAAATAAAAATTTTACTTATTGTTACGCGGACTACGACAGGTGTCCGAAGCCTTGGGCAGGATATCTTAGTAGTTTAACTTCAAAAACAAAAAACTATCCCTTGGTCTAGTTCAAACTTTTTTTGCTATATCAAAGACAATACCAAGCTAATAATAATAATAATTTGTACTTTTCTAGAAAAAAATTATTACTCCTATAGTTATAAAACAAAACGAATTAAATAAATAAATATATAAAATCCCTGTACCCTGCCCCAGATATTCATAGCCTGACTTGGCGTGGGGGCTCTTAATTTTATATAATTATAATTACAAATGTGTTGATTGACTAAAATGTCAATTAATCAATTCATTGTAATTGTAACTAATTTTGTCTAATATGTGCTACTAAAATGGATGACATATTTAAAATCTTTTAATAACAACAGACATATAATTACATGTACATATAATACAAAGAATGCAAAGCTTATAATGAAAAAGATATCTATTAAACAAGTACTATCTTTAAAAAAGATAACCGACGCAGTAAAGATATAAATTGAGTTATGCATTGAACTACGAATCGCCTTTATTGTCATACAAATTCCCCCTTTCAATAGACCAGAAATGTTTGATGGAAATTTTTTGGGGGAAGTACTGACAGACAATTATTACTACGTGAATGAAATCATGAACCTATAAATTAACACTAGTCCCAGATGAAACGAGTTTGAAATTATTCATTTATACATGTGTGCCCCCTTTTATTTACGTGTTTTCGATATTAACAGATTTACCAAGCATACAGTTAACCTAAAATTGATAATGTACATACAACTACATGTACTTTGTTGTACATGTATATGTATTCCAGAAAGTTTATTGCTATATATGTATTGAAACACAATGCCTAAGATATAGAAATGAAGTTTTTCTGCGAGCACCAAAGCAGTTATACAATAATGTAAACAAATTGAATATTAGAAATTTTTTAATAAAATGTTTATAGTTTAAAATTTACTGAATAAGCAAAGTATACTTTACAATTAGAGCCACAACTCTCTATCTATGTGCGTACTACGACGGACGCCCAAGAACAATAATACATTTAATTTAATATCAAGATGAATATTAAATGACTGTTAATTTGAATTTAGAAATTAATTAAAATTTCGTCTCTTCGTCTTTTTTATCCTCCATAAAAGCCCGCTAAAATCCAGCGTGTTAATATGCATTTAATTTTCGCTGTACTTCAAATAAAAAATAATTAACGTTTTTGTACAAGTTGTTTGATATAAAATTTTACAAACTGCAGCCCATCTCTATATCGTTCTTTATACTTAAATTGCACTATGAAATAATTTTATAAACAAACAGACGGTAAAATCTAATAATAATAGTACACAATTTGAAAGGTGAATTACCACCGTGTTCCGAGCCCCTGTCCAATTTACCACCCTGTTCCGTACCCCCGTCCAATTGGTTTTTAACCAATCAAGAAACAGAATTACGAGAGGTGAAGTGTCATGAGGTCAAAGGGTAAAAAGTGAATATAATACCGACTGCGTCGGAAAAAATTCATTATAAAATTATAGACATTATTTTAATTTCACACATTAAATCATTTGTCAGTATTAACATTGTATCAACATAATCCCAACTTACAGTACTTGTAGTACTTTTATTGCAAAGAATTAGAGTGCTCTCCCCTAGCTATTTGACCTCATATAGGACTTATCGTGCGGTTACAAAAATCGATTCTGTGCGATAAAGTATAACTATTTTTTCACAAATATTGCATTATTATCATAATATATAGTAATATCTATCATTTCTGAGGGGTTTTCACCATATATATAGGGGTTTTTACACTATTCCACGGGGTTTTTACACTTTTCAGGGGGTTTTTACACTTTCGATGTACCCAAATTTCGACATCCATCATCGGTGCAAAATTACTTTGACCGGATATAATATTATGATATATTAGCGTTCACACGATAAATTTTGTCTGTTGTCGCACATTGTAGGGTTTTTGCTTATTAACACAAAAACTTTACAGATTGATTTGTGTATATATATATATATAAGATTAGCGTGATTAGTAAAGAAAACCTAAATTTTGATTAGGATTTTTTGAGTGTTTAACAGAATAAATATGAGTGTAGTGGTTCAATCTCTTAAAGTTCGAGTTTACTACAAGTTCAAGTTAAAAACTTCGAGTTAGAGTTCGTTTTGAATTTTGCGTTCGAGTTTTAAGTTCATTTAAACTTCGATTTTAACTTTGAGTAGGAATCCGGGTCTGAGTTTGAGGTCTTCTTCGAGTTCAACAGAAATCAGAAAACTGGTTTTTTTTTCATGTATTTGGATCCAATTAAAAACTTGCCCTATACAAATACAAGTTCGTAAAAATTTGTTATTCTCTTCAAAGTAAATTGGAGCGTCACTGATGAGTAGGAGAAACGCTTTTTTCATTGTAAAATATATCATTGGGTAGATGTAAATTATCTAAATATATTCCATGCTTCAATTCTTATCTTAAGCATGTTAAGCCTATGTAAACCACAGTGATTTTACAAAGAAAGTGATCAATTTATCATTTTGGTAGTAAACGTACTATTTTGTCATTGGGGATGTGCAGTAATAAATATATGAATAGGTCTGATTTAACCATTCAATATATTATTAGGTCCTGTTTTATAGTGTCCGAAAATATATGAATAGGGTGGGTTTTCAAATGTCCATCCGCACACCTGTACCTAAAAGTATCCTTGGTGACCCCCCCCCCCCCCCCCCCCCGTGACAATAACAATACATTGACCTTTTCGAAATCACATAATCACGTGGTTCTGTGGGAAAAAAAGGGGCGGTAAGATCGACAGTTATCGCGTACTTCCGTCGGGCATCCTCGGAAAATCAAAGAAAAATACCGACAAGTTACAATTTCAATTGATTCAATTTTACAGTAATGAAAATTGTTTTTCACAAAAATTTGCAATTAAAGTGTATTCAAACGTCAAACTAACGTTCATGTGCATAAACATTGCTAAGAACTTAATAATATTTTCAGACTGTAAAATAAAAAAAGTATATATAGAAGAGTCTTATTTTTGCCAGAGACATGTAATTATATGCCTCTGTTTTTGCAAAACAATTTATGAGATTATTAACTTCTAGAATTATTTTCAACTATTACAACTGTTGATGACCTTTATTGGAATGTAACTGAATTGTGTTTCTATTGTATTTTTATATACATTTTTCAAAATTTCATTTAGCTTTTAGTTTTTCTATTGTATTATTATTTTTCAAAATTTCATATAGCTTTTTTAATTTCTGTTTGTTTAAAGAACTTCATATACGATCTTAGAGGTAGGTTTAATATAATTCTATAAGTATCTAAAAATAACTGCTTCTTTAAAATAGTTCTACATAAAAAATTTTAAATCTTGAATTAAATAAAAATGCAAACCTCTTGTGTTTTTTTTTTATTATAAAGAAATTTATTTTCCCTATAAAAATAATCTTAATTAGCATTTTCGTGGCTAATTATGTGAGTCTAAATGGTCTTCCTTTTATACCTTTCATTAAAGTTCAGTGTCATAAATAAGCAATTAGCAAATAAACAAGGCACATCTAATTTACAATTTACAATTACATCACAGAAATATCTCTTACCCCTCACCCCCCACCACGCACACACCCACACACACGCCTCGTTCTCGGCCAATCTCGTGCGAGAGAGTTTCGGATTTCGAAATCGTAAATAATCAAAACCCAGGGAAATTAAATTTAATGTTCAAGATTGATGAATTTCTACATAAAGGTTTCATTTTCTACCATAATTATGAAATAATCCAGAAATAATACTGAAAATTATCGATCATGCATTACGTAATACTACAAAATTTTAAAATGCATTAGTTTTATCAAATCATCTTATGAATTCCCATAAAAACAAATACATTCACATTCTATTATGTGAAGATTAGAAACTGCATAAAAACTACAAGGCTTAAGTACCCTAGAAATTCTGACATAACAAAAGAAATAAATTGAAAATTGTCGATAAAGTCAAATTTATAATCATCTACATTTTTATGTAAAGATACGAATGCAAAAATAAAGATTTGAAGCTTGCTCTATCAAGCATAAAATAATCCAAACAAAAAAATATAACGATAAAATTGAACTGAACAAGTCTTTCTAACATATAATTACGTAATATAACATAACAAAATCTAAAAATGCCTTTTTATGGGTACATCGAAAGTGTAAAAACCCCCTGAAAAGTGTAAAAACCCCGTGGAATAGAGTAAAAACCCCGTGGAATAGAGTAAAAACCCCTATATATATGGTGAAAACCCCTCAGAAATGATAGATATTACTATATATTATGATAATAATGCAATATTTGTGAAAAAATAGTTATACTTTATCGCACAGAATCGATTTTTGTAACCGCACAATAAGTCCTATATGAGGTCAAATAGCTAGCGGAGAGCACTCTAATTCTTTGCAATAAAAGTACTACAAGTACTGTAAGTTGGGATTATGTTGATACAATGTTAATACTGACAAATGATTTAATGTGTGAAATTAAAATAATGTCTATAATTTTATAATGAATTTTTTTAATAGATATCTTTTTCATTATAAGCTTTGCATTCTTTGTATTATATGTACATGTAATTATATGTCTGTTGTTATTAAAAGATTTTAAATATGTCATCCATTTTAGTAGCACATATTAGACAAAATTAGTTACAATTACAATGAATTGATTAATTGACATTTTAGTCAATCAACACATTTGTAATTATAATTATATAAAATTAAGAGCCCCCACGCCAAGTCAGGCTATGAATATCTGGGGCAGGGTACAGGGATTTTATATATTTATTTATTTAATTCGTTTTGTTTTATAACTATAGGAGTAATAATTTTTTTCTAGAAAAGTACAAATTATTATTATTATTAGCTTGGTATTGTCTTTGATATAGCAAAAAAAGTTTGAACTAGACCAAGGGATAGTTTTTTGTTTTTGAAGTTAAACTACTAAGATACCCTGCCCAAGGCTTCGGACATCTGTCGTAGTCCGCGTAACAATAAGTAAAATATTTATTTTTTTTTCAAATTAAAACTACTATGACATCATGCACAAGGCTTCGGACATCTGTCGTAGTCAGCGTAGCAATTAGTTAAATATTTTTTTCAAATTTAAAACTACTAAGATACTTGCACACATCTCTCTTTTATGTATCGCTGTCCGCAAACTTACTAAGTGTCTCGCCCTTGAAAAAAAAGAGAAATGAATACATTGAACAAAACATTAAAATATCACTCAGAATCTAAATCGCATTTCCGTTTAGTCGTCGACAGTTCGTTGATTTTCCTCTTCAGTTGACCTTTATTCCTTCCAAGGTTTAATGAGTCCTTAGTCCGTCTGTCGAAGTAAGGGTCTTTTGGTCTGGCGGCAAGTGGTTACGGAATCTCTAAAAAACGTTCTCTTTTCAACGGTCTTGGTCATCCACAGCGATTTCGACACCTGAAACTGTTTAGGGCTGTCCGCTTGTCGGTACTGTCCAATTGAAATCAATAATCTTAGTAAATCCTTATATATTAGGTGTCCACAATATCTCTTGTAACCTGTACTAAATTCAATAACGGTTTGATTTCCAGTCGATGGCTCGCTCGGGGGATTCGCTATTATTATTTGTCCAACTTTTGTCAAAGTAACCAATATGATCAACTGGTTTCCGATGTTAAATCAAAGTTGGTTTTAATTTGTTAATAAAATACCCGTGAAATTTTGTCTATGTCCTTGGTCCCATAGTGTCGCACTTGACGTCGAAACATATCGGGTCATCGGCATGGATAAATCCGTCTCTACCAGAGATGTCGTTCAGTATTGAGTCTCTGTCGGCCTTGTCAATTACTAGTATGTCGTCCACTAGTTTCTGTTTTGCATTCTTAGACGTCGGGAAAGCTATTAGATAATAAGGTAATAACTACTCATCAGTCTGGGTTCACACAAGGTGACTCAGCAATCAATCAATTGATTGACATCTCAAACTCGTTCGGTAGGGCCTTGGACGATGGCAAAGAAATACGAGTAGTGTTCTGTGACATTTCCAAGGCCTTCGATCGAGTTTGGCACAGAGGTCTATTATTTAAACTGAAAAAATATGGTATAACGGGACGCCTTCTGAGTTGGTTTGACAGTTATCTATCTGGGCGAATCCAACGTGTCGCTCTTAACGGCTGTTTCTCTGACTGGAAACCGGTAAGTGCCGGTGTTCCACAAGGATCAATACTCGGTCCCCTTCTTTTTCTAATTTTTATTAACGATATCGTCGACGATATAAACGCGTGTATAAAATTATTTGCCGACGACACTAGTCTTTATGTCACTGTTGACACTCCAGATAACGCGGCGAATATTTTGAATAGTGATATCGACAAAATTCACCGCTGGGCCTCGCAGTGGCTCGTGAGTTTTAATCCCCAGAAGACCGAAACGATGCTTGTATCGCGTAAAAATACTCGACAAGTACACCCTCTATTGCGGATGAACAATATTTATCTTCAGGAAGTATCTAGCCATAAACACTTGGGCATCTACTTCTCGGATGATGGCTCATGGCATGAACATATCGATTACATTGTTAAAAAGGCATTTTTAAGAGTCAATATCTTACGACGTGTACGCTTAGTTTTAGATCGATTCACATTAGAAAAAATGTATTTTTCATATATCAGACCAATTTTAGAATATAGTGACGTCGTTTGGGACAACGGGATTCAAACATTAGTTAATAAAATCGAAAGCGTTCAGATAGAAGCGATGCGAATTGTAACGGGTGGCACAAAATTAACATCGCTCGAAAAATTATACGAGGAAACGGGATGGGAAAAACTTTCTGATCGTAGAAAGAAACACAAACTTGTCATGATGTACAAAATGGTGAACGGGAATACACCAGAGTATTTGAGTAATTTATTACCAAATATCAGGTCTAACCTTCATAGGCATTTCACACGCCAGTCTAACAATATTACTGATATTCGGACTAGGACGTCTTTATATTCAAACTATTTTCTGCCATCAACTATTAAATTGTGGAATAACCTGTCGATAGATATCCGGAATTCGGGATCGCTAAACATATTCAAGACATGTATCGGAGCTCAAAATGAAAAACGTCCATTATTTTATAATGCAGGTAGTAGGATGGGTCAAATCTTGCATGCCAGAATGCGCATGAATAGTAGCTGTCTGAATGAGCATCTATTCAGGCGCAGTCTGGTTGACAGTCCAAATTGCACATGCGGACAGATAGAGTCAAACAGACATTTCCTACTTTATTGCCATAAATATTCCGATCTTCGTCGAAGGACTATTTTTGCTTTGAATTTTCAAGTACAAATCGACTTAAACTTATTTCTTTATGGGTCAGATGCTCTAACATTGGAACAGAATACTGAAGTTTTTTTTAAAAGTGCAATCCTATATTCTAAAAAGTAAACGTTTCGTAGATGCATATAGACATTAAACAACTAAAAGCATTTCATCAACCCTTTCTTTCTTTTTTTTTCTTCATTTTTGTTTCTTTTCATATCACATATATTAATTTAGTTCTTTCCTCTCTATTCTTCATTATATAATTTATCAAACCTGTCAGAGCATGTATCTTACATTTTGTTAAATATGTAATTTCATAACCGGAGACGGATTTGTAAAAGCTTCTCAGCTTGTTTCCGAATCCTTGTATTGTATATGTATTAACTGTATGTTCAATGATATATCTATTTATACAATAAAATATGTTTAAACTAATGGCGTTGACTATAGCCATTTTTCTTGTCTGATCCAAACCCTAAGTTTTGTGTATCAGTATCCAGGGACGGATTCAGTTAGTGGGACGAAATTTGGGCGGTTCTTGTGTGGTGTCCATAACGATTTATATCTGCTTGTGACTTGATGCAGTAACGCGCAAGTCACACAAGTTGAAGGTTTTGTCAATTCTTAAAATACTGTGTCCTGAACAACATAAAGTCTTGATGTCTATTAACTGGCCGTCTTTGTAACGAATTAAACAAGCGCTTTTTCATTGTCGCGTATTATCGATTTCCTTATGGAATCTTTGTCTGCAATCATTCTGTCTATTTCCTGCAAAGTCGGCAATATTTCGTCGTCTAAATATATATGTCCCATTTCGTTTTTACGCTTCCATTTGGACATTATACTTTTTGTCATATACCTGTTTTCTGCTGACATTTCCGCTCAATTCGTCATTTTTCACTGTCAGCCTTTTGTATACATTTGGTTTAAACATATTTTTTTTCTATTCAGAAACAAGATAGAAAGCTTATATAAATCTGTCTCCTGATAATGAAAGACGTATATCAGTTTAAGTCCTGGTAAATAAATAAATAAATAAATAAATAAATAAATAAATAAATAAATACATAAATACATAAATACATAAATAAATAAATAAATAAATAAATAAATAAATAAATAAATAAATAAATAAATAAATAAATAAATAAATAAATAAATAAATAAATAAATAAATAAATAAATAAATAAATAAATAAATAAAAGTAAGTTTCATCGCCGTTTCAACCACTATAAAACTAGCATCCAGATTGTAGTTACAGAAGAAAAAAGGAATGTAGTATTTTTTCTTCTGTATACAATTAAAAGATTGTCTGTCTGGAGTAAATCGGACATTTCTGTCATTACAGAGGCGGGTGTTCGCATGTATTCTTTTGCTTGCTTGAAATTACAATGTGGCGTCAAGCCTGGGAAATTTCCGCGGTATTCAATTTTGTTTACAAACCAACAAAGTGCCTTTCTCAAAGTAACGAGAATAGCAAGATATCCATTTTCCGTGAAACGAACAACGTCTTCCGCCTCATGGCTGGCCTGTATACATTAACAGGTTTGAAAAAGTAAACAAAATAATACTGAGAGCTTTTCCTCTTATTAATTTAGTGTACTTCGTCTCGCCGTTTACTATATACATCGGCCGTACAATGACGCCGCTTAGAACTTTTAAGATGTCAAATAGTTTACTGCTGCAGTCGTTGCCGCCTATCTGTCAGATCACCACATCAGGCAAATGATGCAGATTATATATCTAAGTATAAGTCCACGTAAGAATCCGGAAAAATGCATACATGTGATGGCATGCACATGAAGGAAAAATAAAATAAAACAACATTCTAATTTATTTAAGTTCCGAATTATTTTGCCTTTTAAATATAATCATTTAAATTTTGGTTGAATTGTACAGTGGAAAATGCCGGGAAATTTTCCCGCCAAATTTTTCTCTATATATAACCAGTCAAAAATTATCTAGGGAATTGACACTTTTTCAAATGTAAAATCTTGTTAGAATTTGGTTTTATATCATAATGAATGTATCTAAACCAAAAAAAAAAATAAAAACAAAAAATTTGTTATGTGCCGACAACTGCCTGATCCTCAGCTAGATAACTACTTAAATGCTTGATCATTTACATTCGTTATTTTTAATGGTTTTTTTTATCGATGATTTGTCGGCACGTGCCAAAAGTTTGGCTACTAGGTGTTAATTGACAAGGCAAATAACAAGTGTAATCAACATTAACAATTAAATATCTACAATTTTTGCTGCAGCGAGGGTTACTTTATTAAAAAAAAATTAAGTATTCATTACAGAGTAAAGTTATTTCATCTTGTATTTTGCTAATTAAAATGAAACCTTCGAAATCAAGGCTAAATCTATAAAATAGCGTTAAAAACGAAATTTTACTGGATATTTTAATAAATTCTAATGTTCCTGCTTGTCGTCTTTATATGTTACCAAATATAGAATAAAGTAATACATTTTTTTACAACCATGATCATATATGTAAAAGGAGCATGTTATGTCATGTCCAACCTTTTTCCATGCCAATTACAATTTAATGGTGAGATCTACCGCAGCGCGGAAAACTTGTATCAAAATATTAAAGCATTCTACACCAAATCCATGCCAGATTGCCGAATCCCAATTTGCCGACTCCCAACTTGCCGAATCCAATTGGCCGATTCCCAAATTGCCGAATAAAACAAATCTATCCTAAAAAAATTTCTTTTATGAATTACTTACGACTTATCAGAAAAAAGTGTTTAATTGTCACGGAATCTACAGAGGAAATAGTCGATTTGTAAAAAATTTTAAGTGTTTTTGTGCAAATTTAATAGTTGCTTTGTTATAAATCTGGGGCTTAAAATGTTAAATTGATGAAATAAATTATATTTCTATCTAAATGTTTATTTTATTATTTAAAGTTATGAACAAAGTAAAAAATAACGTATACACGAAACAATACAAATCAGGTTGCCGTTTCATTTAAATTGCATGGTATAACGAGCACGTTAGTTATCGATAGCTTTATGAAACGGCACCCGGCATGGAGTCACTGTGTCTGGAGTAAGCGCCACGTGCATGTCAAAGAGACAACAACACAAATAATCTCGTTTCCTTGGCATTGAGTTGATATATAGTGTTAAACACGTAAGAAAAATGTCAAAAACAACATAAATACAATAAAACATTCTTTTTCTAAAACCATTTATTACATATAACTTTTGATTGTCGGCAGTTTGGGAATCGGCTAACTGGAATCGGCAATCTGGGATAATACCACTCTACCACAAGCAAGCAGTCCTTGCAGCTGTAATAATACAAGCGAAGGATGCCAAGACGGCGAAAGCAATAGGCAAGATAATTCGGACAAGTCAGTCTTGGGAAGACGTAAAGCCCACAATTGTGGCAGAAATCTTAAAATATGTCCAGTGCCAACAGTTTAGATACAGTCTACAACAGCTCGGGCTACGTATGCCATAATGTAAGCTACGAGTTTTGGGGCAATGGACATTGCGGTAATGGACAGAATGAATTTTGTTTACGTTTTGTTATGTTTGTTACTTTTTTCAAGACGAATATATGTATAAATTGTGTCTTGTGTTTTGTTCTAGCATTTATTATCTCCATGCAGATTTTTCTATTGTTCCTTATTTAGAACACCCCAGACCATTTTTATTTCATAACACAGTATACATAGAGATCCCAACAAAAACAACAGGTAGTTGAATTTTATTGGTCTCTGTTTACATATATTCATAAACACAAAATTACAACTCTTTCAATCTACATAGACTGAATTGTATAAAAAATTTGTTTGACAATAAGATATATGTCTCTGCAGTCTTCTGTTTTGTCTGCTCATGATAATAGGCAGTTTCTTGTTGAAATTGATGAAACTTTGTTAAGTTGAAAAAAATATAAATGAAACAAAAATAAACAAACAAACAAACTTACTGTATTAATAATCTCCTATTAAAATGTAGTCCAATATTAGCAATTCATATGTTTCGACTATTTTTTAAATCAAATAATACTAAATAAATATTCTAAAGATGTAAATTACATTATATATTAATTTAATTAATTTATTCTTATTCAAAATCATTTTTTATGTAACAAATTGTGTATTATAGGATCAATTTTTAAATATATTTTATTCCTACCTACAGTATTTTTACCTACAGTACTTAAGTACTTTTATTGCAATGAATTGGAGTGTTCTCCCCTAGCTATTTGACCTAATATAGAACGTATTGTGCAGTTACAAAAATCGATTCTTTGGGATAAAGCGTAATTATTTTTTCACAAATATTGGATTATTATCATAATATATGGTAATATCTACCATTTCTGAGGGGTTTTCACCACAGACATGGGGTTTTTTACACTATTCCACGGGGTTTTTACACTTTTCGGGGGGTTTTTACACTTTCGATGTACCGCCTTTTTATTATCAAATTATCTAACTAATTAATAAAAGACACACCGATATATACATTTTATTTTGTAAAGATAAGAATGCATTAAAAAAAATACTAAGCATACCCTATAAATCGTGAAATAATCCAAGAAATAAAATTGAATCGATGATCCTATCTAGCGAGGTCAAAAGCGCATTAATAAACAATTTTGTTCATCTTTACTACTCCTTATTAGATTAGGACAGAAAATGTATTTTAAAGCTAGGAAGATTTAACAAATACGAAAAACTGTAATTGAAATATTTTCTTTAGCATTAAGTTAGCCATTTTATCACTTACAACATGAACTATATTGTAGAGTATGGTTTTTACCTTTTTGCTCAATTTACCCGAAAACAATTATATATCATTAAGAGATAATAACACACCGTATTACATGATACATCAAAACCCAACGGATACGGTCAAAACCCATCTATTCTCATTTAAATAACAAAAGAAAATGATACATCAACACCCGTTGTATAATCCAGTGGTTCCGATGTATCTTTTTCTTTTGTTATTTAAATGAGAACAGATGGGTCTTGACCGTATCCGTCGGGTTTTGATGTATCAGGTAATACGGAGTGAATAAGAAGAGATCGAACATATGAAAACTGAAGTTTTGTGATTTGTCGGATTAATTGCAGAATTCAGCCCTATTGCTCGTAATGTAGCAAATAAAAAGTTCTAACTTCGGTCTATTTATACAAAATTCAAACATAATATTCATCTTCTTTACGTTATTAAAGCTTTAGACATTGCGAAACTAACGGGAAACGATCTGAATTGAAGAAATTTATTTTTTGTCTTTGAAGATGCACGTGGAAAATGCTATGTTGATCATTTTTCCGTATATGGATAACGTGACCTAGTTTTATTATAAACGTGCTAATTTGCATACTGTAACAACCATTCCGTAGTAAGAATCCATAATTTACATATGCATTACCCAAGATGCAACACGCCATTCAGTTTCGGGTTTCTCGATGTTTTTCAAGTAGTAAACAAGGAACATATAAATCAAGTTATAGTCCCAGAGTAAACGTAATCAAAAACAGACACGAATGTCAATTAATGCACAACGCACAGCGGGTTATTAAAAACGGCAATAACTATCATCACGTATCAATAATGATCGATTTTAAACACGAAACCGATAACAAAAATGGTAACATTGTCGAAAGAAATCAATATCGACCATGACTGATTGTATATGCAACTTCCTTTGGACATTAAAGTGCCAGAAGTGATTCACTCCCGCTCTACTACATTACGAGTAATGGGACTAAATTCGTATTCTCGCTCATGAAAAAGCGAGGGTACGATCATTTTAAAGTTCTGGCATTTGTAATTATACTATATTTAGGGAAAATTATTCACATATTTGTCATAATTCATAATTGGTTTTTTTTCAGTTCCATAGACCTTTTTGTTTTTTCCTGGACAATATTGATGTCAAATCTCGATTTTCTTTTACGTTATGCCGTTTTTCAATTGTTACGGAGAAATCAATGGCAAAAAGAAATCAATAATTGAATAAAAAACATTCTTATTCAAACAAAATGGCAACAAATCAGCTTTAAACACTGAACTTAACTTTGTTCTTCTCTCTGGTCATAATTCCGTTTATTGCAGACTACAAATATTGCTGCTTTTCCGCGCACCGGCTGGTGTGAAAATTTGTCTCAGAATTTCTCCCCGTAACGTAGGAATTACCAAAAATAGTTATTTGTCATAGTGGCCTCTTGCCTAATTAATGTAAATTGATATCAATTAAAGGAGGGGTAGGAGGGGGTTTCATCCCATACTCCCGTAAAAATAAATACAAATTCCCCGTGAAATAATTGATCAATCCCGTTTTCTCGTTCAAAAATCAGACGACTTACCTCAGATCTGTAGATGAACAAGGATGATGCTGTAAATTGCAACGTATTGTGACTTTATAGCATGTATGTGTGATTTCCGCATGCATTTTTTATGTTTGTCATGATCTGTTATTGATTTTAGACTTACCCGAAGACTTACCAAAAGCGAAAGTTTGTGAGATACATGGGTTTCCCGATTTCCCGATAAAATAAAATGAATTTCCCGTATCCCGCTAAGTAGAAATCACGTATTCCCGTCGAAATAAAACGATCATTTCCGGATCCCGCTATGTAAAAATCCCGAATTCCAGCAGTTTTATTTGTTAAATCCCGAATTCCCGGCGAATAAATCGGCCTTTCCCGCTGTACCGTAAAAGGTCCTACCGACCATCATTAAAACCTCATCTACAAGAGGTCTGGTGCCCGATTAATTCACCCACAGTGAGAGCTTGTAGGGTCTATAAAGGGGGGTGCTTATGGTGCCTGGTGGCTACGCGAACAAGTTGAGATATCCAAAATAATACAGACTCAACAAAAATATGCCCCTAAAGTTCACAACGTAACCGGCTGGTCAAGCCCACCTCGTGCAAAATTCAGTGTGAACAGGCTGGACAAAAAAAACCACAAGTACAATATTAAATTTGAATGCGTATTTGCTAAGACGGTGACCCAAATAATGTCATTTTTCCTTCTAATTATGTCGATTTCTTGTGGGATGTTGACAGATTGTACGCTGAATATTTCGAGTAAGATGACCAATGATTTTTTTGGAAAAAAGTGCAAAAACATGGGGGTTTTTTGGCGTAAAGGGAACTAAACCACTGTTTGATTAAACAGAGAGAATCGTATTTATTGTTCATTTGTTCAGTTATAACTGATCTCTTGGTGCAATATTTTTCATTTACATAAGCTTCAATTATGCTTAAGAGAATATCATCGTTAGGGTACCAGAATAATTTGTTGATTGATTTGACCAATCCAAAAACAATATAGGCGTAACAGCCGTACCAGTAACTTTTGCAAGTGCGGCATGCCGTACCAATAATTTTCAGAAAAAAAAACAAATAAAATATTGCTCACGAAACCCATCTTTTAAGAACTGAGATTAAGTGCTAGGAAATCGTCAGAATGCAGGATTTTGCACCAATTGCCCCCCGAGCTTCCGGGCTTTTTGTTCAAGGAAATACAAAAATACGGGTCCTGTTCACAAGTGATAAATGCAAGAAAATGTAGTTGCCTGACATTTAAATACATATATTAGATATGCTGTAAAATTAAACTTGACAAAAAATGGTTCCTGAATAACTAAAAAATAAATTTACCACTAAATATGAAGAATATAGTCAATCGCCTCCGCTGTGCGGAATGCGGTCCGATTCCGACTCACTCTTTACAATAGTGTTGCTCTAGTTCCTGTTCGTTACCCGGGTTGTTCGAGTTGCAGATCTGAAGTCTGAACCTCCTTATTTCAACGACATTCGTCTCAGAGTTGATACCTTAAACAACTAGTCACAGATTTAGCAAGCTATATACAAAAGTAAGATGTCCAATACCTAAAAAATAATAAAATCAATGGTCTAAAGCACTACTGCGCAGATAATAATAACGTCCGTGCACTTTTCCCTACTGCGTAGATAATAATAACGTCCGTTATGATAACAATAATAAGCTTTATTTAACGTTGGGATGACAAGATTATACAACAACATAGCTCTTATGATCTTTTGACCAACTTATACAAAATATATACAATATATAACGTCAAAAGACATAGCATGTGTAAGCACACAAATTAAATTATACTAAGTGTTGACGTATTGTGGAGCGGGTTTTTTGCGTGAAAAATGAAAACTGCTTACCACGTATGGTTCCGCTAATGCTCCTTTTGTAGATCAAGAAATCTACTTTTTGAAATCAATAATTATTTCCTCAAGATATTCAGCGTTTTGAAATTTGGCAGTTTTTAAATGTTGAAAGGGCGATTTTCCATACTAAAATTTGACCTTAATTAGAACGGAAGTGTACTTTAGGAACAATCGATTGTTGTCTACTCGAAATCCTTCGGATGATGTCGTCTGCAGTTTAGGCTGGAAAAGTCTCGCGGTTTGTCCGATAGTCCGAGAATCCTCTGCCGTCCAACGCTTTAAAAAAATTTTTTTTTTTTTTTGCGTGGGACGTCAGAGAGCTCTCCAATAAGCAAAACAGCGGATTTTGCGACACCAGTCTGGGTTGGCACATTTCATCGTGTCAGATTTAATAAAACATTTTCATCCAGTTAATCTATATATAATTTGCTTCTTTAGATATTTTTCTCTAGGAATATAATCATCTTACCTTCAATCAAGCTGATTTAAGTCCATTTCTAAGCTCATTTCCATCGATACCCTTACATTCCTACATTTCACTTTCATTTTGAACAAAAAGTCACATGACAACAATGTGACTTAAATCCAGTGCTTAAATTAGATCGATTGAATGTATGATGATTATATTCCTAGAGAAAAATATCTAAAAAAGCGAATTATATATAGATTAACTGGATGAAAAAGTTTTTATTAAATCTGACAAGATGAAATGTGCCGACCTAGACTGGTGTCGCAAAATCCGCTGTTTTGCTTATGGAGAGCTCTCTGACGTCCCACGCAAAAAAAAAAAAATTAAAAAGAGCGTTGGACGGCAGAGGATTCTCGGACTATTTGTCAGAATACCAATAAATGTCACGAAAATGGCTGACTTATTATGTAAAATTCCAGTAGCAAAAGCCAAGGACGATTTGTAACAACTTAACAACAGAGGCATATTATAAAACATTTTTTCTACTGAATTTTCGTAATAAAGAGGTAAAATATAGAATAATGAAAAAATGCAAGCAAACAAATTTTTCCAAAGGGGGTTGGCATTTAGTATAGACATGCATTGCAATTTTTAGCAGCACAATTAAAATAAAAGAGGCTTAAGCATATATAGGCACTATGAAAAGAGTCTAGCACTGCATAGTTGACATGCAAGCACAATAAAAGCACACGGCAAAAATTAACATAAAAGAATATAGAAGTTCTAAATATAAAATTGAAAGAACATGCTGATGAAATAAAAGTAAGTTATGCATTATAAAAGGAATATGCCAGAGATTGTTTTTATTATTATTACTATTGCCTAGAAGTTTCACACTGCCTATTTTTCCTATCCCAGGATTTCAAAATACTCTGAAACAGATTAAGATATCCAAATTGTTTAAAATGATCAGGTAATTCATTCAATAAAAGATCTGCTAAGTATTTAAAACTGTTCTTATCGTAAATAGAATTGTTGACTTGAGGTATATGAACAATAATTGAATATCAGAATTATACAGGGGTCTCCAGGGCTCACGCTGGGTCAAAATTATAGGGAGAAATCACTTCTCTTTTGGGTGGCTGACAGGGAGAAGTGAGGATAGAACAGGGAGAAGTGGGTGGAAAACAGGGAGAAGTTGCAGTATATGTCGCGAAAGCGTCCTGTTTTCCTTTTTTTTTTTAAATTAGCGTTGGCATTTGCATTTTTATTATGTTTTTTTTAGCAGTTTAATTTATTGAGGTTAAAGTATCAAAGATTTGATTAACTATTCAGTATACTTATTTCACACATTTTCAAAAATACATGTATTAAACATAACAATAAAAAAAAATCAACTGTCACAAAACTGTTCATTAAAATAAATGTTTCTTTGTCATTGATACACAATTTGATTGATTTATAATGAAGTACTATTAGAACTTAGAAGAAGAAAATTACATCATTGTGACACATAATATATTATTTAAAATTGTAAAATTCACTATTAAAAGTATTTAAACATATTTAACTTAAATTTGTTTTAAGTAACTGCCAAAATACTTTTTTTACTTCGTGTCTATCATTGCATAACTCATTTCACCAGTATCAGCGTATTATATTTGCAATCTCCGGCACCAAATTCATATCCGGTCCGGAAATTTTCACAAATTCTTGTGCTCTGAACTGGTTTTCTGTTATATTGTAAACCTACGCTTTATATGCCAAATAAAAGTTAAAAGGGTACCAGTTCAACTTTGGCGCGTAAACATAATAAACATGACGCGGTATCAAAAATATGAAGATTTCTTACCAAAATGGGAATAAAATTTGAAAGGCGACATTAGGCGATTCTACAAAATGAAAGGGCCACTTCACTTCGCTTTTGAAGATGATCGACGGCGAAGTGCGACCACTATAAGGCGACTTCTTCGCCCGAGTCGCCCTCCAACGCGAGCCCTGGTCTCACTGGGCTTCGCCAATGTCTCCATTTGCTATTTTTAATTTCAATTGGCGACAAAATATTGTCTTTTGGCGATTTTTATGGCGCCAGTATATCTCAGTTGCAAACTAAATGAATTAACCGGAAATAAGACCATAAATTAGTTAAAGGTGTTCTTCTAGATCACTCCCAGACATAAGGATTAAAGTTGTACACAATTTACAGATAGTTTATGGCCTAACACTTGTTTAACCACAACAGGTGTCAAAAGCATAGTATTACGTCATGGTCGATCAAACATAATTTCTTTGATCTTGCTTCACTGAGAAAATGTAAATTTTACAGAATGGAAATCTCAAAATAGTACAAGATAAAAGTTTCTGAACAGTTTTCGTGTCTTTTCATTTTATATTTTCAAACTATGGGTCAGAATTAGTTCCAGGACAAAATGTAAAAAATTTCTAAAAATAAAGTGAACAGTGGAGTTACAGACGTGACATGTTTTTTATATTGCCCACTATATACCGTTGTCCTGATTTTTTTCATTCAGAAATTCACCACCATACGCCACGGTGGTATTCTGTCGTATGTCGTGTTATGTCCACTACATATCGTGACCCACCATGTTGACCACGGTGGATTTTCAATTTCCTTTCATGCTTACACAGTGACAAAATTATAAATGTTGCGATTTAATTTAGAGATTTGTGTTAAAATATGCCGATCTAATACGTTTGTTTGACAACAAAATTAATCTGATTTCTTGCTAATCTATTCATTATACTAGAATACCTTAAAGTTTATTGTCACTTATTTAGATTGACAATTATTCCATTAACGTGTTCTAAAAGGTTAGAACACCGCATTTTGGCCTTAAAATTGTCAAAATCTTTGCTATTCTATCGTCAAAATTTCCCTGTCCGCGCATCTGATTAATGTTCCAACTGTTTGAACTTTTACCGGATGTAAATTGTGTCACACCTTAAATCGATCGATTATCTAAGTATTGTCCAGTCTTCATTTAATCAAGCATGTGCTCTCAAACATTTCAATAAATTTTATAATTAACAGGTGAACACGCGGCACATTTTTAACAGTAAAGAAAATAGCACATTACACAATAAATACGAGACTTGTAAATAAATACACAATAAATGCGAGACTTGTAAAGAAATTCGTTTTAAAAACCTAAAAATCAATACGACTTAAAATGCTACATTTTGATTTTTCAAATTTTCGAAATTATCACTTAATATTTATGTCGCAGAATATATCGTTCCATGAATGATTTTATACTGGATTCGTATTCTGTGTTGAACCACGTGTGTTAAAAAAATACAATCATGATATAGAATCAACCTTAATAGTCGTTTCAGTGTTAAAAGCCTGACACATCATCAACTTTTGTTGCAGAAAAGATTTTAGTAGCATCCTTATAATTTCTATTATATTACGACAAGACCCTATGTCCGCAAACAGACTTTCATGTCTGCGCGCAAAAAAAAAAGAACAAAACAAATAAACAAGCATGCTGTTGAGTAAATTCGGGCAATTATTTTATATTTATATGAGTGTGGACAAATCAGTTCTTTCGTCTTCAAAAATAATTTAATTCCGATTTGTTTTGTTAATGTTTTAACAGACGTAAGGAACTATGCATATTTTATTGTTTGATCAATGTACCACATTACAACAAAAAATTAAGAATTAGTATTTGTATTTAGAGAACTAAGGCAAGTCTTAAAGGGGTCTGATCTCGAGAACATTCATCCCAATAAATACTACTAGTATGTCATGCAAAAACACCGAAATTGCGAGTTAATTTTAGTGGGGACCTTATACAAATAACAGGTCTGCGTCGATTTGAAAAATTGTCAGTTTTGCGTAGGGTATATCTAGCTCAAAAGCACATCATTACTTTTTATATAAACCTGTTATATTAATTGTTATAGTTTAAAACGCCATTGTCCAAGGTAAATGTGTATTTAGAATTGTGCGTACGTAAGACTTCATTCAACCTTGTGAAACAGGCGCCTGTACCATATCGTAGTTAAACTATATATTTTATGTGGCGATTCTGATTTATAAACTTTTCACATATTTATTATTCTTGCTGCATGTTGGCTTCATTTTAGTAATTTATTTGTTGTATCCCATCCTGTTAACCAGTTTTGTATAGCGATACGTGATGTAAACTTTTGTCCGCGTTTGTTAAAACAACTCTGGTTTTAAATACCAAATAAAGAAAAAAGATCGCTGCTCAACTGCCTGTTTTCTGCCGAAAAGGATTTATAATTGATTAAAGATAGTTCGTGTACGACTTCAGGACGATTTGTTAGATGTTGTATTACACGAAAAACGTAATGTGACAATTGCAATCCGGATAATTTACCGAACTTGTTCAGGGTAATATTTAATGCATAACACATGCATCCGGTTGAACAAATATTCGATCTTCAAGTCTACCGGCACATTAAATCATTATTTATCATCAACAAATAAAATGCATGTGCAAATTTGTTCAAAAATGTTCTCTTTTCATTCGGGTAACGATGTTTAAAGGATGTTTAAACCCGCAATCAATTAAATGACAACGTTTATGTTGTCATTTACCACCTCGGAGATATCGTGGCCGGACCCCTGTGGCGACATGCCATGGTAGACAGAACTCCCTCATATGCATCCACCGTGGTAAGATAACCTGAGAAGATTCTTAACCACGATAGTAGGCGTGGATATGCCATGGTGGATGATAGAGGAAAGGATTAACTTCCATGGTGGGTTAGTGTTTTTTCATAAAAAACATGTTGTTCCCTCTGTACTTCCGTTGTTTTTCAGTGAAATGAACAAATGTACAAATTTTGCACATTTTGCACCTGGCAGACTTTTCTAAATTTGTATTGCAAATAATAACTTAAATAAAAACAAATTTTAAACAATCTGTAAAAAAATGTGTGGTTCATTATGTTTTAAATTAAAAAGTTTTTAAAAAATTGAGTATTTTACCTTAAGTGCTTAATATTAAATTGAATTCAATATCTCTACAGAGACACAGTTTTACAGTCTGCGAGACTGTTTTACGGTAGTCAAGGATGTTAAATATCCCCATAAGTAAGTTTTACAGTCTTCAATGTTATCTACCAATATGTGGTTGTGAACTACTTGAATTAAACTTTTAGTAATCAGAATGGAAAGTAAAATATAAATGCAGCATTGAATTTACTGTCCTCTAGCCTTTTGCAGAGCTGCCAACCCTTACTATTTTAGCGTAAGGCTTCCGATTTTTGCTTAAAAAATACGCCTTACGAATTAAGAAGAAAAACCTACGATTTTCAGTTTTCTGCGGTAAGAAAAATAAAAGTCCAGATTTTCCATAGTCATCACCGTCATTGGTTGGAATATTATGAGAAAAATCTAATCATACTCATTGTAACGTTTGAATAAAAGGTAAATACTATTAAATGTGAACCACGTGGTTATCGATCGCGATCGTTTTGACGCTCTAGTAAGGAGCCAAAATGTCAGAAAAACGATCCATTCGCAAAACATCTCCAGCGGATGGGAGCATGCGGCCCAAAAACCCCTGCCTTACTATTTTTCATCTTATTGGGTTGGCAGCTCTGCTTTTGTTTTTCAATCTCTCCTATATAGCATGAGAAATTTATCATTTTAATTTTAACTTCCACATTGAAGTAGGATGTATTTAGAAGAAGGACTAGTATTGGGATGCTCACTTCCTAATACTGTCATGCCACATTGAATGACACTGTTTTGCTAAGTGAACAGAGTGTGTGTCAGTGACCGTAAATGATAATACACATGCAGAATATATTGGCATGAAGAAAAATTTTTTACTTTGGCGCCAGATTTTGGAAAATGCCGACAGAAAATTGCAGTTGGCGATTTTTTGCCACCAACTTTTTAGAACCCAGAGCAAGCCCTGATTATATCTACTTTTTTTTTTAGCTACAGGATCATGTAAGCATTGACCTTTTCGATATCCCATAGTCACAATGTCACATGGTTCTGTGGGGGTAAGATCGACAGTTATTGTGTCTTTCAGTGTAGCATCGTCGGAATATCAAAGAAAATACAGACAAAATTACACAATGTCCATTGAATTATTTTTACTGTAATAAAAATAAATGAAAATTGTTTCAAAAGAATCCCAATTACCTGGAAAAAACAAGACAGAAAAAATAACATTTATGTGCATAAATATTGTTAAGAACGTAATATTTTCAGAATCAGAAAAATAAAACAAAAAAAATTTTTTTACACGAAGACCCATATATTTGCAAACCAGTTTATGAAATAATAAAATTGGTTTTTTTTTAAAAACTATATAAACTGCTGCTTAATTTAAAGTGAAAAAAATTTTTTTTGGGTATTATTTTAACATTTTTCAAAATTCGTTCAGCCTTTTAAAATTATGTTAGTTTTAATGACTTCAGATATACAGTCACTTCAAACACCAAAACCTTAATTTCCTAGCTAAAACCTTAATTTACTAGTCAAAACCTTAATTTTTTAAGAGTTGACTGTAAAATTAAGTGTTCTTTTCTTAAATTAAGGGTGTGACGGGGAAATTAAGGTTTTGACTCGGAGATTAAGGTTTTTACTCGGAGATTAAGGTTTTTTGTGGATTGGACCCCTGGGTCGATTTCAATGACCTCGGGCAATGTTGTTGATAACAATCATGTACTGTACTGTAGATCTCTATCAATTTGTCTGTGGCTATAACTTTATCAATGTATACTATTATTTTTTGTCCAAATAAATGCAGATCATGTGCAAAAAAATAACAATATTACAATGCACAAACGTGAATGCATTTCCTGTCAACTTTTGATAACGAGAGGTATTATTCATTACAAAATTGTTTAATAAAAGTTATGTATTTCGTAAGGTACTGTGATTTTTATAAATATTGCAATATAACATTTACATTTGAAGATCAGAAGGTAATTTAATTTACAAGAAACTTCGCCGATCGGAGATTCAATACACATCCGCCATATTGTTTACCTGTAACGCATATGAAAAGAATAAAGGACGGATGTTACTAAAGTATTTGTTTTGAAAGTTGTTTTTAATTACTTTGTTATACCCCCGCTCGACAGAGTCGGGGGTATATTAGTGGTCCTCATGTCCGTCCGTTCGTCCGTCCACAATTGGTTTCCGGATGATAATTCAAAAAGTTTACATCCGATTTAAATGAAACTTTGGGTTATTGTTATATATCAGGTTGGTAAGAAGCCTATCGATTTTGGGGTAAATTAGTCAAATGTCAAGGTCACAGTCCAAAACGTTTGAAATTTGAACAAAAAAGTTGTTTCCGGACAATAACTCAAAAGGTGTACATCGATTTGAATGAAACTTTGGGATATTGTTATATATCAGGTTGGTAAGAAGCCTATCGATTTTGGTTGAAATTCGTCAAATTTCAAGGTCAGTCCACGAAAAACGTTAGAAATTTTAACAAAAAAGTTGTTTCCGGGCAATTACTCACAAAGTTTACATCCGATTTGAATGAAACTTTGGGATATTGTTATATATCAGGTTGGTAAGAAGCCTATCGATTTTGGGGTAAATTCGTCAAATTTCAAGGTCACAGTCCACGAAAAACGTTAGAAATTTTAACAAAAAAGTTGTTTCCAGACAATAACTCACAAAGTTTACATCCGATTTGAATGAAACTTACAATAAACGTTGAGATTTACACACACACACAAAATTAAGCGGGGGTATCATCGATCGCTAGATCGACTTTGTCTAGTTTTCTTTTTGTTTCCCCAACAGGTTTCATGGTAAGTTTGAGTTATTTAAATTTAAATTTTGTTATCTGTTTCATGTTTTGTTCGTTTTGCTGTGTTCTTTTGTTCTTTTTAAATCTGTTGCTGTTCAAAATTGCTTAATTTATTTTTGCCTTATTATTGTGTTGGTGCTGAATGTCGTTTAATTTTTTTTTATATGCGTAACTGTTCTATTGTCAGCGGTGGCTTTAAAATGAAAATGTGTTTATTAATGATTACTTAAATATTAAATAATTAAATTAAATAATTTCTGTGTTGTTCCTCAATACGTAATAAGTTCAATCATACGAGTCAAGGTACTGTAAAAAGTTTAATTCTATTATATATATAATTTGGTTTCTGGAATTTTGTAATCATTATTTTACAGGTTTAAATATTTTTTGTTACCGACTTAATGTTGGTGTATTGTAAAAGCGATGTGTGGTCAAGGGGCACATGCACGGAAGTAAAGCAGAAAATGTAAAATGCATTTTATTGCGAACTAAATTGCATGTAAACAAAATTTTAAAAAATCTTTTTTTTTGTGACTTGTTCTTTCTTGTTTCCTTTAGAAGCTCCGAATTTAATTTGAACGAGAAACAACATACAAAATGTTATTTTGAATTTTTGGTAGTTCTGGTCGGAATAAATAAGCAATAAAGATTACGAGGGCCAAAGTTGTGCACACCGGCTGAAAAAAAAAGATTACGTTGCACGAAAATACCCAAATACCACCAATAGACAGTATTTTATGAAATTTTATCAAGTACACTTAACGTTTTTTCATTTTATTATTTTTTAATAAATAAATTTTGCGAGAATACTGACTTCTGATTGGCTGGAAAATATTTTCTATCAGAGGATGGAAAACAAATTTGATCGTCATGGAGCCACGCGTCATTTGACGTCATATATTACTCCACGGGAAACTAACAGATTTTGTGTTGATCTCTTTTTCAAAAATGTCCAGTTACAAAAATAAAATTGGTGAGTTTATTCTATTGTTTGAATTTATTTATAAGTATTAACTACAAAAAATATTTTCTCCATTAAGGGATAACAAAATTTCCGTTGTGCACATATAATATAATCCGCTACGCGGATTATACAATGTGCAAAACGGAAATTTTGTTATCCCTCGATGGAGAAAATATTTTTTGTAGTTAATCCTTAAATAAAACCGTAAAATCATTTGTAATGAATTTACTCCTTGGCTATTGTTTCGTCATCAATCGGTTGGATTTAGTTACGTTATAATATCAGCAGGTGTCCATCTAATCGGACAATTATAACTATAGTTATTTATAGGACTTATTTTTAGCTCAACTGACCCAAAGGGTCAGTGTGAGCTATTCTCATCACTTTGCGTCCGTCGTCGTCGTCGTCGTCGTCTTCGTCGTCGTCGGCCGTAAACTTTTTACATTTTAATCTTCTTCTCCACAACCACTTGGCCAATTGGAACCAAACTTGGCAGGAAAGTTTATTGGGTGGTTCTTAACAAAGTTTGAGTTTTTGGTGCTGATCAAATATGAAACATGGCTGCCAGGGCCATTAATGCGTTCTGATTGGCTGAAATTCAAAAATCTTCTTCTCATAAACTGCTTGGCAGATTGATTTGAAATATTGCAGAAATGTACCTTAGATGGTCCTCTACAAAGTTTGAGTTTTTTGTGCCGATCCAAAATCCAAGATGGCCGCCATCGCAGGACATAGTTTAACATAGGACCCTATAGGAAAAACATATAAACAACTTCTTCTATGAAACTGTTCCACACAATGAAGCCAAATTAATAAGGAAATGAAGGTTGCATAATTATCTTATTGTTTTGGGTTTTTCGAGCCAATTGCAAATTCAACATGGCTTCCAGGGCCATTAATGTGCTCTGATTGGCTGAAATTCAAAAATCTTCTTCTCATAAACTGCTTGGCAGATTGATTTGAAATATTGCAGAAATGTACCTTAGATGGTCCTCTACAAAGTTTGAGTTTTTTGTGCCGATCCAAAATCCAAGATGGCCGCCATCACAGGACATAGTTTAACATAGGACCCTATGGGAAAAACATAAACAACTTCTTCTATGAAACTGTTCGACACAATGAAGCCAAATTAATAAGGAAATGAAGGTTGCATAATTATCTTATTGTTTTGGGTTTTTCGAGCCAATTGCAAATTCAACATGGCTTCCAGGGCCATTAATGTGCTCTGATTGGCTGAAATTCAAAAATCTTCTTCTCATAAACTGCTTGGCAGATTGATTTGAAATATTGCAGAAATGTACCTTAGATGGTCCTCTACAAAGTTTGAGTTTTTTGTGCCGATCCAAAATCCAAGATGGCCGCCATCACAGGACATAGTTTAACATAGGACCCTATGGGAAAAACATAAACAACTTCTTCTATGAAACTGTTCGACACAATGAAGCCAAATTAATAAGGAAATGAAGGTTGCATAATTATCTTATTGTTTTGGGTTTTTCGAGCCAATTGCAAATTTAACATGGCTTCCAGGGCCGTTAATGTGTTCTGATTGGCTGAAATTCAAAAATCTTCTTCTCATAAACTGCTTGGCAGATTGATTTGAAATATTGCAGAAATGTACCTTTGATAGTCCTCTGCAAAGTTTGAGTTTTTTGTGCCGATCCAAAATCCAAGATGGCCGCCATCGCAGGACATAGTTTAACATAGGACCCTATGGGAAAAACATATAAACAACTTCTTCTCTGAAACTGTTCCGCACAATGAAGCCAAATTGATAAGGAAATGAAGGTTGCATAATTATCTTATTATTTTGGGTTTTTCCAGCCAATTGCAAATTCAACATGGCTTCCAGGGCCATTAATGCGTTCTGATTGGCTGAAATTCAAAAATCTTCTTCTCATAAACTGCTTGGCAGATTGATTTAAAATATAGCAGAAATGTACCTTATGTGGTCCTCTACAAGGTTTGAGTTTTTTGTTCCGATCCAAAATCCAAGATGGCCGCCATCACAGGACATAGTTTAACATAGGACCCTATGGGAAAAACATACAAACAACGTCTTCTCTGAAACTGTTCCACAAAAATGAAGCCAAATTATGAAGAAATGATTAATGGATATTTATCTTATTATTTTGAGTTTTTTGAGCCAATTGCAAATTGAACATGGCTTCCAGGGCAACTAATGGGTTCTGATTGGCTGAAATTTCAAAAATCTTCTTTTTACAAACCGCTTAGCAGATTGATTTGAAATATTGCAGAAATGTACCTTAGATGGTCCTCTACAAAATTTTAGTTTTTTGTGGCGATCTAAATTCCAAGAGGCCACCACGGTGGAACACAGCTTAACATAGGACCCTATTTGAAAACCATACAAACAGCTTCTTCTCTGAAACTCAGTTCCACACAATTTAACCAAATAATGCAGAAGTGATAGTAATCTTATTATTTTAAGTATGTTTCGAGCCGATAGGAAATTCAACATGGCTGCCAGAGCTGCAAATGCGTTCTGACTGGCTGAGATTTTAAAATTCGTTATCTCACAAACAGCTTGGCAGATTTTAGGATATGTGATATTGTATGGTTCTCTACCAATTTTGAGTTGTTTGTTTCGATCCAAAATACAAGATTGCTGCCACTATGGAACATCACTTAACATACTAACCTATGAAAAAACAAAAACTGCTTCTTCTCAGAAACACTCATACTGCTGATTGTAAATTCAACATGGCAACATTCATAGAAACAGCATCTTCACATAAACTCTTTAGCATTTAATATCAAAATTTGCAAGAAAAGTATTGTCTTAAAAAGTTGTTTTGTAAGTCAGGTGAGCGATACAGGCTCTTAAGAGCCTCTAGTTTATTTTGTGAAGAAGGTAGAAAGTATCAATGATGTTGTGAAGGAAAACATAGGTAAATTATCAGTTGAACCCTAATTGAGCTTATATAAATGATATTTCTTTTTTTATGAAAAAGTATAAACATATTTTCCTCTTGTACCCAGTGTGAGAATGTATTCAAAGTTGTGAGAATTCCAAACTGTTTTAAAGAGCATCTTCTTACTTGAAGCATAAAATTAATACTATAAACATATTTTCCTCTTGTACCCAGTGTGAGAATGTATTCATGGAGAGGATATATATAGGCCTGGTCCTGCTATCCAATCCAATTCATGTATTTCATGAATAAAATATGTTGAAATCAAATCATTAATACTATAAAATCCAAAATGGCTATAGTATTGACTAAATCGTATGAGGGAAACAAAGACTGATTTTTTTATGAATGCGAGATTTTGCTTTGAAATACTACAAGCGTGTTTTACACCGCACGCGCATCTAGAACAGAAGTGTTTATACTTTATTCAGAACGGGTAATAAAATCACTTTAACATTGACATTTGAATTGCGTCATTTTTCAAAATGGACAAGGTTCAAGAGTCTTTTAGCTTTGTTGTCTCTAATTAAACGCATTTATAACGAACATATTTTCTTTCAGCGCTACGACTAAAATGTGCTAAAAAATATTGAACAAGGATTCAAGATCGGAGGATTTTAAAAGGCTGGAAGTTATCTATTTTATTTACTGATTTTTTAATTTATAGATCAACATAGACAAACACGCGACGTATGTACTTACACATGGATTCGGGGTGAAAATGACTGTGTGGTGAAACATGTACAACTAGTACATTGTAAATATACAATATTCGTACACTTGACTTGGGGGAGTTTTGAACGTCCTGCACCGACAACCTTATGCCCCTGGTCAGACGAAATATTCTTACATGTCAAAAAATATATTCAATTTATTTGCAGCAGCCTTTGAAATGGGTTGAAATGCGAGGCTCTGTCAGGTACTGCTCAAAACTATTTCACATCTTGCAACATGTATTTTTTACACAAAAATATTTGTTTTGTTTAATTGGTGTTTAACGCCAGTTTCAGCTATATTATGGCGTCCAGTTTTTATTGGGAGAAAAAAGCCGGAGTACCAGGAGAAAACTCCCAACCATCGGTAATAGACGGACGAACTACTAGTACTTTAACCACTCGGCCACCGAGGCCCCAAAAATATTGTTTTCTTGTCAATTTTTGTAGTTTTATAAGGTATTCTTGGGTGTTCTTGGGTATTCTTGTTTATTTCTGTGGACCCGTCTAGAAAGACCTCATGAGGTAATATACTTATATTTCTTTTCTGCTTTACATCCTGATTGTGAAATATAACTGATTCAGTGATTTAGCCGGAAAAGACCATATCATATCAAAATATTAGATCAGTCGATTTATTTGTATGTCCTATCATTGTCCAAAAAAATTTGTTAATCGTCAGTACTCATTTTCTTCTATAAAGTTAACACACATTTTTTATTAGATGAGTACTCTATGAGTGGACTATAAATAATGGCAAATTAGATTTTTAACGCGAAATCCCTTCTGTTGAAAAATGACTCTGATTTTTGCTTACTACATTGACATGACTTTTCTTGTATCTGGTTTGTTATTATAAATCAAATGATATCAATCATAAATTGCTTAAATTTGATAACTTCTGTTTTAATTACATTCACATAAGGTTTCAGCAAACACATAATGATCTCGATACAATTATGCAATTATCCTCGATTGAGTGAACACATTACACCGGTGACCGATAATAAAAAATAAAAAATTGGCACGTGCCGATAAAAATGCAAATATGTCTAAAACTACAAAATAAAAAAATACGAAACTTGGTAAAAACTTCAATAATGCATTATTCTTTGATATTATTTCTTGTTTGTGGTGGTTACTGTTAATTTTCATGTTGTTAGTGCACTTTTCTCTTTGTTAGTGCACTTACTGGTAGTATGCTGTATTTCTACACACTGCTTTTTAAGGCAGTGCCGCTTAACAACTTGAAATTAAGACGTCAGTAATCCTATCTGTTAGCACATGCTCATTTATTATGTGCGCACATGCTCATTTATTTTAAAGTTTTATGTTCTTAGTAAGCAATATTTAATGTAAACATTATTTTATTGATAAATGCATAGTTCACAATACATGTAGGTATAATACAAGTTGGGATTAGAAAACAAGTGAACAAGTGCTACAAGCACTTTTATAAATTCTTCTCCCAGTATATAAGAAAATACATAGTAGAAATATTTCGTCTGGTAAAACAACTTTTTGCCGTCAGCGCAATAAGTGCTTTTGCAATTTGTAGTGTCCTGGGTTTACTTCGGCAATAAAAAAACTGGGCGCCATGATATAGCTGAAAAATTGCTGAAACTGGCGTCAATAGCTAATAAAACAAAAAACAATTGTTTTTTGAAGCGCAATGATAAATACAGTTCGACTTGTACATATCCCCCTCACATATCCCGGATCGGTAAAAACGTACAAGTGCATATATATGCTACAGCTAAAATACATTTTAAGAAAATAGAAATAGAAATATAATTATCATGCAACATAATATATCTTAAAGTAAACACTATCATACAACATTAAAGATATAATCAGTATACACGTAAACACGTTTCTACTGTAAAAAATGGTTTGTTGGAGTAAAATGCAGGTAAATACACTGATACAGCGAAAGATAATTCTTGTCGTATTTCAGTAGACACTTCTCTCCTATAAAAATAATGCTTTGTTATAGTACAATGCAGTCTTTTGTAAGAAAAAACTTGTAATCCTCTTATTTCATTTTGTTGACCAGAGGTACGAAGCTGTCACTGACAAAATTATAGAATCGAGAGGTTGAGAAAATAAATTCACAACATATTGACGCTGCAATTTATTATGTTAATCTTAAACACAATGTTGGTAAACTAAATAAGTGTTGAAGTGGTCATAAATAAACTATCATTTAAGAGTCATCGCAAATAACAATTGCAAAAACGATTTAACTAAAAGGAATTCCCCAACAACACATTTTATTTTAATTATTTAATATTTGAGTAATCATTAATAAAACTGCTTCATTTTAAAGCCACCGCTGACAGCAGTTAAACAAAAAAAATTATAAAATTAACGACATTAACACCAACTTAAAAATAAAGAACAATAAATTATAAAAAAAAGTTTAAAACAGCAACAACTGCTAAAAGAACAAACCAAAACGAAACAAAAACAGTTTTAAACAGTAAACAAAATTTAAATAACTCAAACTTACCATGGAACCTGTGGGGAAAAACAAAGTAATTAGAAACAACGTTCAAAACAAACACTCTAGAAACATGCGTCCTTTATTCTTTTCATATTCGTTACAGGTAAACAATATGGCGGATGTGTATTGAAAATCCGATCGGCGAAGTTTCTTGTAAATTTAAAAACTTTCTGATCTTCAAATGTAAATGTTATAATGCAATATTTTTAAAACAATCACAGTACCTTACGAAATACATAACTTTTATTAAACAATTTTGCAATGAATAATACCCCTCGTTATGAAAAGTTGACAGGAAATGCATTCACGTTTGTGCATTGTAATATTTTTAATTTTTTGAACATGATCTGTATTTATTTGTACAAAAAATAATTGTATACATTGATAAAGTTATAGCCACAAAGAAATTGATAGTGATCTACAGTATAGTACATGATTGTTATCAACAACATTGCCAGAGGTCATTGAAATCAACCCAGGGGTCCAATCCACAAAAAACCTTAATCTCCGAGTAAAAACCTTAATCTCCGCGTCAAAACCTTAATTTCCCCATCACACCCTTAATTTAAGAAAAGAACACTTAATATTACAGTCAACTCTTAAAAAATTAAGGTTTTGACTAGGAAATTAAGGTTTTGGCTAGGAAATTAAGGTTTTGGTGTTTGTAGTGAATCCTAGGTATGTTTTATTTCATTCTACAAGTATCCAAATATAACTTGCCTTTTAAGGTCAGGTGAGCTATTGTTATAACTTTGCATTTGTTGGTGTCATTGCCATCGGTAAACTTTTTACATTTTAATCTTCTCTGAAACCACTTGGCCAGTTGAAACTAAACTTCGCCATAATGTTCATTGGATGGACCTTTACAAAGTTTGTGTTTTTTATGTGGATTGAAAAACCAATATGGCCGCCACCGCAATACTTAGTTTAACATACGACCCTAGGGGAAAAAAGTTTAAAAGGGCTTCTTCTCTGAAACCATTTAACCAATCAAAACAAAACTTACTAGCAATATTTGTTTGGATGGTCTTTTATAAAGTTTATATTTTCTGTGCCAACTGGAAATTCAAAATGGCTGGTCATGTATTAAGTTTGTGTTTTTTTATCCCAATAGGAAATTCAAAATGGCCACCACCGCATGGCTTTGCATAACATTGGACCCTATGGGAAAAAAGTTTAAAATGAAACCCGTAAACCAATTGAATCAAAACTTACTACCAATATTGTTTGGATGGTCCTTTATAAAGTTTATGTTTTTTATGTCAACTGGATAATCAAAATGGATGCCACAGCAGGACTTAGTTTAGTATTGGACCCTACTAGTATGGGGAAAAGTTAAAAAAGATGTCTTTTCTGAAACCGGTTTACCAATGTAAACAAAACTTACTAGAAATATTGTTTGGATGGTCCTTTATAAAGTTTATGTTTTTTATGACAATTGAAAATTCAAAATAGCCACCAAAGCAGGACTTGGTTTTACATACTAGTAGGACCCTATATGGGAAAAAAGTTAAAACCACTTCTTCTCTGAAACTGGTTAACCAATGGAAACAAAACTTTGTAGTGCTCAATATTGTTTGGATGGTCTTCTTTAAAGATTATGTTTTTTATCCCAATTGTAAATTCAAAATGGCAGCCACTGCAGGACTTGGTTTAACTTTGGACCTTATTGGAAAAGTTTAAAAAGGCGTCTTCTCTTAAACTGGTTTACTAATGTAAACAAAACTTACTAGAAATTTTGTTTGTATGGTCCTCTATAAAGTTTATATTTTTTATGACAATTGGAAATTCAAAATGACCACCAACACGATGTAGTTTAAAATAAGACCCTTTGGGAAAAAAGTTGAAACGGCTTCTTCTCTGAAACTGGTTAACCAGTGGAAACAAAACTTACTAGCAATATTGTTTTGATGGTCCTCTATAAAGTTCATGTTTTTTATCCCAATAGCAAATTCCAAAATGGCCGCCACCGCAGGACTTAGTTTAATATTGGATCCTATGGGAAAAGAGATAAAAAAGGCTTCTTCTCTGAAACCAATTAACCAATGGAAACAAAAACTTACTAGCAATATTGTTTGGATGGACTTCTAAAAGTTTGTGTTTATTATGACAATTGGAAATTCAAAATGGCCGCCAACACAGGACTTAGCTTAACATATGATCCTATGGGAAAAAGTTTAAAAGGCTTCTTTTTTGAAACCAGTTAACCAATGGAAACAGAAACTTACTAGCAATATTGTTTGGATGGTCCTCTATAAAGTTTGTGTTTTTTATGACTTTGGAAATTCAAAATTGCCGCCAACACAGGACTTAGTTTAACATTGGACCCTATGGGAAAAAAAAGTTAAAAATGGCTTCTTCTTTGAAACGGTTAACCAATCGAATCAAAACTTACTACCAATATTGTTTGGATGGTCCTTTATAAAGTTTATGTTTTTTTATGCCAATTGGAAAATCAAAAGGGCCACAACCCCAGGACTTAGTTTAACATAGGACCCTATGGGGAAAAGTTAAAAAAAGGTGTCTTCTCTGAAACTGGTTAACCAATGTAAACAAAACTTACTAGCAATATTGTTTGGATGGTCATCTATAAAATTTATGTTTTTTGTGACAATTGGAAATTCAAAATGGCCAACAATTCAGGATGTAGTTTAACATAGGACCCTATTGGAAAAAAAGTTAAAAAGGCTTCTTCTCTGAAACTGGTTAACCAATTGAAGCAAAACTTCCCAGCAATATTGTTTGGATGGTCCTCTATTAAGTTCATGTTTTTTATCCCAATCGTAATTCAAAATGTCCGCAACCACATTTTTTGGTTTAACATTGGACCCTATGGGAAAAAAGTTTAAAAAGTTTTCTTCTCTGAAACCAATTGGAAAATCAAAATGGCCACCACCACAAGACTTAGTTTGACATAGGACCATATGGGAATATGTGAAAAAAATTTTCAAATGCTTCTTCTTTAAAACTGGTTAACCAATGGAAACAAAACTTACTAGCAATATTGTTTGGATGTGATTGTCCTCTGTGAAGTTTGTTTTTTATGCCAATAGGAAAATCAAAAAGGCCACCACAGCATTACATAGATTACTTAGTTTAATATAGGACCCTATGGGCATTTAAAAAAAAATCTTCTCTATAAAACCTGTTAACCAATGGAAACAAAACTTTTTAGCAATATTGTTTGGATGGTCCTCTTTAAAGATTATTGAAAATTACAGGACTTTGTTTAACATCAGGGAAATGCAACCTTTATTGCCTATAAAATCAGGTGAGCGATACAGGCTCTTAAGAGCCTCTGGTTAGTGCTTAGTACTCTTTGACCTTTACACAATCGTTGAGACTCCTATGTCGGCATTCAATCAGAAACAGAGTAACAACGGCAGAAAATGATCTGCACCCATGCCAACCAATGATTTGGGATCTGTGTAAATAAGAATATCTGTCTGACCCCATGGCGAATAGGGCTGGGGTCTTGCTGTATTTACATACTACATAGGATTCCTCTTAAATGCATAAACAATTTGAGAGATAAAATTATGCAATCAACAGAAGTATGCAATGAAAAGAAAAGTAAATTTCCAACATAAAATATTGAGTACTTAAATTATATAATTAAAAGCAGTGTTGATTAATTGGAACCATTTAGGTACACGACACAACCTTAAATCTTGAACAAAAATACTTAGCATATAAAAATAACTCTTATTCTTTTACAAATGAGAGTATAAAAAATAGTTATACATCTTATGCAATTAACATATATATGCAATGAAGTCAAATGTACTGTATATAATAATCAGCATTACTGCATTGAATGCTAAATTAACTTAACCAGGATAGTGTTCAGTGAATGTGTACCAAACATTTAATAAAATTTTTTCATTTTAAAAACTTTGTTTGTCAAGACTAGCTTTTATACTATTATACATGTATGTGGTGATACTGACATTGTGTTAAATAGGTCAGAGATCAAGTCTGTTTTGTGTTAGCTACAATAATGTAGCTCCTTTTTTTTATGGGCATAGCTACAAAGAGGTCCCATTACTCGTAATGGAGCAAAAACACTCTTGGGATTTATACATATTTTCCGCTTTTAAACTGCTATTTTTGTTTAATTTATATTTTTTTCTTTTCTCCGCTGTTCAGTTGACATTTCTACAATGTCTAATTAAATAATTTTATCACTTTTTCGTAATCATGGCGTTGTTGACAAGATTGAAATTGTGGAGTGTAAACTTGTAGAATCATATCCGTTAAAATTTGATCCCAGCTAATGCAATAAAGCCAAAAAAATTGTTCTGGATGAATATTTTTTACCAAATCGATTCAGAAATTCAAATTGTTGTAAAAATATTAGTCAATATTCAAAGACATTAAAAAGTACAAATGTATGTAGCAATTTAGGGAAACAGTTTATAGCATATTATATATATATGCATAAAACCCCCAGGTGTGAATCACTGGCTTGCTCCATTATGAGTAATGGGACCTCTTTGTAGCTCCGTTCATAAAAAAAAGGAGCTACTAGTACATTATTATACATTATTGTAGCTAGTTTTGTGTATGTTTACTTGTGAAGATACAAACATTGTAATAGATCCTTGTTTATAATGTCTACATTATTTATAAACTTTAATTATAGGGACAAACTATATAAATGGATAAAGGATGTTCTGTCATTGATCTGACAGACTCTCCACCTCCAATAGATAGAAAAAGGAAGAGATCTGGCCTCAGTATAGACAATAAGGTATGTCTGATTTAGTATTGTCTAGAATGACATGATTGGAATCAAATTAATTGATTGATTGTTGTTTTACATCTAGCAACCACTGTTTCAGCAATCATATGACTTGCTATCAAACCAGTAATTTTATCAATGCACACTAAAATATAGTAGGATTTTGAAGTTAGAATATGTAAATGTAAAGAACAAAATTGCTTTTAAAAAATATATATGTAATAATAAACTTTGACAGTATGTGTTTTTTGTGTTATGTTCACAGAAGTCAACTCCATGGGTAACTTCATCCTTTGATGATTTTTTTGAAAACAATAGTTCATTTTCCAAAACAAATAAACAAAAACAAACAAGGCAAGATAGTACAAAGAGTTCATGGTCTAGGAAACCATCTTCAGATGATTTGGGCAGTTGTCCGGCAAAGCAAGATACTACTAACAGTTCATGGTCAAGGAAACCATCTTCAGATGATTTGGGTAGTAGTCGAGCCAATGTAAACAGTTCTATAAATAGTTATTTTAGTAGTTCAAAGGGGTCCAGCATCAAAATTAGCAGCAGTAAGAAAAGACCTACAGTAGAGACGGAGCTCTGGTCTGATAAGCATGCACCAAAATCTCAGGTATAACCATAAGACTTTATTTGCTGGTTACTACAAAAAAAATAGGAAACTTTTGTAACATGTATAAGGAAGATGTAATTTTGAGCATACTTATGTGAAATATGTAAAAGAACGGCTAAATTATGCACAGCATGTTTTACAAACAAATGGAGGTGTGCATTGTTTGTGTTTCTTGGATACTGGTCATGGTGTGTCAATTATCTAGACACTTACATAATACTGGTTAGATACATGAGATATAAAAGAACAATTGTACATGTTACTCTCCTTGTATTTCATAGACTCTCACTTAAGGACTGTTTATGTTTGTCCTCTACAGAGTTTTGTTTCAGCATTGTTGGCCAATTGTTAACAGCTATAGAAGCAAGACATAATCATGTTTGTTAAAGTTTGAAAAATATTGATTCTGATACATGTGTTGCACAGTACAGTACAGTCAAGGGAATGCTGTGATTTTCCATAGCCCACGCGTGGTCATCACGCAAAATCCACTCAAATTCTGCCCACGGATCACTATTTTTTTACCCACGCAAATTTGCGTGGAAAAATATTGAGTTTTTCAACTTTCCACGGGATTCGTGGATGCCGCGCAAAAACGCGCAAAATTTTGAGTGGGACTTATACTGTACATGTTATCAGTATACATGAACGCTATTCAGTAAGAATTTGAATCTAAGACATTGTTTATACAAGTATAATGAACGTTACATTTTCTTTTTTGTACAAATAATATATTGAGGATACTTTTCGTTGACCTAAATTTTCATATCATGATACGATTAAACCAGAAAGTAAATTTATTCAATTAAAACAAATACTGAAAAGCATCGCCTGCGGTGCCGTTATTGCCAAAAGAATTAACTGAAATGGAAATCATATACATCTATTAACATGTTTTCAGAACAAAGTCAGTTCATTTTTTTAAATGTTCAATACCCGTATCATAAAAGAAACACATATTTTTAAATAAGTGATTAAGTGTGTAGAGAAAAAGAACGTTTGCAGTCTGCGAAATTAGCACAAGTCCGCTGGCCCCTGGCCAGTAAAAATCCTTTCGGGCAAGTGAAATTTTGATAAAATTTATATTGAATATATAGGAGAAAATCCAAAAGTTCAGGATTCAGGCAAGTGAGTTGCAAATCCTAATTTCAAGCACTGCGTTTGTGATTTATTAACCATAAAAACTGAAGAAAATCTTGTGTTTATACTTGTGTATGTTGCTCAATCATATGAGCCGCTTTGAATACCTATCACGTTGTTTGTCAGTTAGAAAAAATGAACCTTGTCTTATGATACGCATTTTATAATGATTAAGCATACGCGGTTTTTGTGTTTCTACTTTCGGAACATTCATAAACTTTCACGATATCAATTGAACTATTAAGTTTGTTTGGTTCATCGTATTATGTGTGACAATATCTCCAAGAAAAAGTTTATAAGTAATGTCAATTTGCAAATAAATCGACATTTATTACCGAAAAAAAACATTCACTTATAAAAAAATCAACGTGCATAGATTCGTATGTCACTTCGCAATTTAATGAAATATTTCGAATTCTGAAAAACAAATAATTATGGATATAAAAAAATTTACAACCCACGAATGGGGCAGTAAATAATTAAATACAACTGTCGTACGGTTTTTTACCGATCATTGCTACCTCGGAAGGAAGTTTTGCAATTCTGTCATCATGGATCGTAAAATCTTGTTTACATCTCTATTATTATAAATAGTAATTATAGTTATAGCAGACCACATGAAACCTTTCCTGAGTATAAGCTGGTGTTGGTCAGGGTATTTAAACTTTTGGAAGATGAACTGTCCCATTGTTTGAATACAATACCTATTGTTCTCTCTGCAGTTTATTCAGTGGGTACTTTAAATCTGACAAGGAAAAGTCAATCACTCATTGATTAATTTTCCTCTGCCAAAAAGTAAACTCCCCAATGGTGAAAATACATGAAACTTCACTGATTGTAGGGGGGAATTGTTGTGCAATGCTGAATTATATTATATGCCATATTTATCATTTATATTATTTAGGACAAAAATGTCTATTGCTGAACTTTTTCAAAATTTTGCAATCTATTTTGCTATGTTTTAATATACTAGCAACATGTTTTAATGTCCAAAAAAAATTGTGTTGTCCAATTCCAATTTAATTCTATTTCTATTTTTTATTCAAACTATATATGTTATTAAAATTTGTATTTAACATTTTGGTGTGACCAACAAGTACATGTACTTAATAATTACCATGTTTATATCTGGGGAGATCATGAGCTTGTTGATGTAATTAATTTTATGTGTCATTATGTGAGGAACTGCCCCCGTAGATTTGTGAAAAAATCTGAAAACGACAATAACATTTTTATTCTTTTTTTCAGACATTAAATTCTTAATTGTAAAATTAGTAACAATAACTGAAAATTGACACTCAACAAGGGAGATAATTTTAATGAATATATCCAGTGTTTAAAAATGTTCTCTGATTTTTCATGAGTTATTCCATCTAACACAGCATCACAAATTGCAGTTCTTGTGTGATCAAAAGTGAAATCACTGTTTGATCTCAATATCTGTTTCATTATATGAAAGCAGTATTCACATGTATTAAGTTGTGGGTGGTATGGTGGTTGATATATCATGGTAACTCCTGCTGGTCTTAGCAAATAAGTTAAGTTAGTGTTTATTATATGTGAGTGATGGAAGGCACAGTTATCCATAATAATTGTGTCACCAGATACAAACAGAGGTTGCTGTCCATGTGCTAGTCTATCATTATTGGTATCAATAGCCTCAGCAAAAAACTTTAAAAGCTCCAAACTGTTATATGGACCATCAATAACATTAAAATAGTCTACACCAAATCTTGAATGTAACAGATTAACTGTATTAAATTAGCATTTGAAGCATATCTTTGTAATTCAAATGCTCTAGAACCTTTGACTGAACTGCCATAATCCCTATTCCCAGTAGTCTTTATAACACCACTTTCATCAAAAAAATGTAAGGAAAATGGGTTTTTAATGCTTATTAATTCTACAAATTCATCAAATTGCAGATGGATATCATCTTTTTGAGTTTCTACAGATTAAATAAAATATGGTTTTCTTCAGAATTCATTGACATCAAATTGTTACAATAATTATTTGGTCACCATTAATAATAATACAATTAAGTTTAGGCATATATATTTTCATAAGGAGTTTAGTTTTTTCCATATGAAAATTAATCAATCAATGATTGACTTCTCCTTGTCAGATTTAAAGTACCCACTGAATAAACTGCTGAGAGAACAATAGGTATTGTATTCAAACAATGGGACAGTTCATCTTCCAAAAGTTTAAATACCCTGACCAACACCAGCTTATACTCGGGAAAGGTTTCATGTGGTCCGCTATAAAATATTTTTTATTAATACATATGAGGATTCGTACATTTATTTTAAACGTGTGTATTCATTTCTTGAATGACACGCCTTTTGTAATTACATAAACTGCACGTGCCAATTCTCAAGGCGGGAAACACATAATGCGGTAAGCAGAAGTTGTCTTCGAACATCGTATTTACATTTTCTCTATGAATTTTCAAGAAATATACAGAAACTGTGGATGTATTACAATATATTTAATTGAATGATTTCTTATATTATTTCGGAATGGAGTATTGTTTATTTAGCAAATTCTTTGTACAGGTAAATTCGCTGCCTTCGGAATTTAACAAGTCAACACGTGGTTAGGTGTACGGTCCCAATTATGAAGTTGAAAATTTGGCATCGACAGTACATTGTAAAAATATTCTGTGAATGCTCCTCGTTTTTAATACCGCAGTTTCTTGTATATTTCAGCCAAATTCTACTGAGTATTTGTGTAATGGAAGACAACGTCTGCTTTCGCAGCAGGTGTATTTCCTCCTAATAAAGGAGAATAAAATCATGTACATTCTAAAATTATTATAACGATAGCTGGGTGGAACATATTTGATGAACAACATTGGCCGATTTCTTCTACCTCTTTGGTGGAAATATGTCACAATTCCCGTTTTCAAATACTATTTTGACGGGTTTTTAGTTTGCGTTCCTCCCCCTCCCCCCCCCCCCCCCCCCCCCAAAAAAAAAAAATAAACAAAAAAACCCCACACATTCAAATTGTTAATGAAAACGGAAATTGTTAAATATTTGCACCAAAGAGGCAGAAGAAGTGAACAATGTTTATCATGGGCGAAGATGGAAACAAATAAGTTCCGAAAATTAGTGTTGAATACATGTACGTGGGTTCAACTGTATCTCATAGCTACATATGTAGCATAGCAAAAAAAATATATAGTACATTTAACACGGGTGCACGTATGTAAATAAATGCAAACCATTTATGTACGATGTCTCGGGCAGTGTTGACAGTGTTGGAAGTAGATTTGTTGATTGAAACCTGCGTATAATGCAATTTGGCAATTAAACAAAATTGTCTCCTGCCGTAAGGTTGAATGCTGGAGAGTAGTACATGTACATAAGAGTGGGATTGCAAACCTTGAATAATAATAAGTCTTTAATAAATCACACTAAGCTACTTAGTTATAAGGTGCAACTCAATTGGAAGGATTTCCGTTAATATTTAAATGTACGTGTACGGTAATTTTACGAGCTTGTCTAAAATGATGAAGACAAACACACAAGATATAACATTTGGCTGGGATATTTGAAATATTTCTTCCAATTGAGCAATACTATCGATATATATTTTTTTTTTTAATTGCGATTGTTCGGAAATACAATATTTGAAACTTAACGATCGCCGTTTGTAGGTATATAAGTTTTTGGAAGTTTGTTTTATACAAAGTATCTAAAATTTTGCGTTTTTATTTATTACTTAAATTAAATTTACTTAAAGTAGCATTTATGGAGCTTTGAAAATTAACTTACCGTATATTTAAAAAAAAGAAAATTTACGGACACGATGTTTATTTTACTTAAATACATGAATAACTAAAGGAAAAAAGATGGATGTAAGAAAGAAAGAATATATAGATATTTTTATTATAATGTATGACAAGTAACAATTCTGTTGTACCTGGAAAAGAAATATACACGTTGTATATAACGTAAATACGTTTGCAGGTCAAGTTTAAAAACATCGTTCATGTTACACAGCGAATTTTTATACAGATTACTTTGCGTGGTCATTGCATCATCCACGAATTTTGCGTGGACATATTATTCGTGGTATTATCGTGGGCAGAATCCAGTTTGCGTGATTCCATGCAAATGCATCAAACCTACAAATGACCACGCATTTTCCACTCATTTGCAAATGCAGGGAAAATCACAGCATCACGTTGACTGTACTGTATATGTAAGATACAAATATATACAAAAAAATGTATGTACATGTATCATGCAAGATAAAAACCCTCAGAGATTTTGTAAAATATTTTTTTTTTAAATAAGAGTTAAATTTTTGATTTCTGAATAATTATTTTAACTTTTCCAATATTTTTATTTATGGAATATTTATAGATTATTTACGTTTTTTGAAACGAGATCCGATTTCTCGTCCATATTTCATGGAAGGGCAACAGCCCTGAGATGAGACGAGGAAATGCATGGAGTTTCATAAAACATAAATAATCTGATTATCACTGTTTTGTAAAATTGTGACGTCACAGTGTTTACTTAACTACGTCTTGACAGCGAGCTGAGATGGGCCCATCTCAGGATAGTAGAGTGAGATAGAATAATATCGCGCACAAAGATCAAAGGAAAATACTGCACAATAGCGATAACAAGAAATATTGCAAAATTTTTCCTCATACTTAAAAAGAATTAGATATTAAATATTGAAAAAAAAATTCAGTTGTGTTCATTGTTGTAGACTTTCATACAACTATCTATACATCTGTCCTCTAATATTATAAAAGTTCAAATGTAAATATATTTGATTAGATGTACAAAATATCACCAGCTTTCTCCACAGTAGGATTGCCGTTAAGTAATTAGCTAAACCCTATTTGTACATCCTCACAAGGCAGGGTTTCTTTGTCCACATGTGTTCACGAAACCCTGACAAATTATGATAGGAAATTCCCAGGCTAGAATATTTTCGTATGACGTCAATCCTTCAAAATATCAACCAATGAAATTGCTTGAAAGAAGAAATTGTTTGGCAGTAGTCATTCTTACTCATTCATGAGTGTGAAGAAAACGTAATGCAACTAATAAATAACGCGGTAATAACAAACTATTAACACTACTGTACAAAATACACAGATTTTCACATCCGTTTGATTAATTTATAATCAACATTAGGTTATCCCCTAACCAAGTCGTGAATGAAAGCGAGCTTTTGATTGGCTACATTAAGATATGATGTAGCCAATCAAAATAGAGACTTCTAGCCCGGGAATTTCCTAGCTAAGTTTGTCAGAGTTTCATGAACACATGTGGACACAGAAACCCTGACTTGTGAGAATGCTATTTGTAGCATTCCTTTAATTGTAAAAGGATGCTTTTTGTTCACAAGTTCTTATTTATGTTTAAGGCAGATTTAGCTGTTCATAAGAAGAAGATAGGAGAGGTTGAATTCTGGATACAGAAACATTTGATAGAACAGAACAAGGTTTGTTATATGGTTTCTTTATCTTTAATATATATCAGTAATAGTTCCAATTGGAAAGAGGACAGGTGCAGTTATTTATGTGTAACATGTCTTCTCGTATCCCACAGCTGACACCAATTCTGTAACGTGTCTAGCCTTATTTTATATCACCGAGCGATTGTAGCGTGCTGTCTGTTTGTTACCTGATAATACTCAGGATCCGATGAGTCTATCAGTTTAAATTAACGTCTCGAGGTCAACGCTAATACAACTGTTATACTAACTATTTATGTTACAAACTATATACATAACACAAAACAAGAAACCAAAATGCGAGTAACCCGAACCCAATAAAAACCATGGGTGCACTCAGGTTCTCCTGACGAGTCAGCTGTGCCTGTCTCTATATAGACACCCGTCAAATTACTTTATAAGCTACCTGCTTATGACCTATTATTCTATATACAGTCGAACTTCAGTAGCTTGAACTCGGATGGCTCGAACGCCCGGGATTTCTCAAACACCTATCAAAGTACAGAAGTATCCCCCTATATAATCAACGTTAAAATTACTTTGATTTCTCGAACACCGATTTCTCGAAAACTCGAACTAAATCAGTAGTTCCAATACTAAAAATTAAATGAAAAAAACATGAATAAATCGAACTAAAATTATTGACCGCTTGCATGGACGAATTGGTCGTAAAAGGTGTAAAGATCGAAGCCATACCTGTAAAATGCCAAGCTTGATCTTTAATGATATAATCCCTAATAATTAACCTAATGTCCAGGGCTCACCACACTGGGCAAAGTGGGCGACAAAGTCGCCCTACTAGGACCTGAAGTCGCCCTAAGGTGCATAAAAAGCTGTCAAAGTCGCCCTGTCATTTCCCTCAAGTCGCCCGATGGTTCATATAAGATTCTTGTAAATCTGGTCCAAATACTTCACCCAGACTACCAATTTATCAGTAAATGTGTAATTCCAATAAAAAACGGCAAACAATATGCGTATTTAACATATTTTCACATGATTTACGTCTTTCAAATGTATTACGCGCCATTTGTTTATTTATTGGATATGACTAATTACCGGAAGTGAACAATGAAGAAAAGTAATGTACAACGGCCCATAATGAAAAATCGTAATTTTTTTGATAAACAAACACTTTTAATTTGTGTCAAACTTCAGTTCTTTTAAAGAGTATTGTACTCATGAATGAAGTTTATGTCTACACATATACAAATATTTTTGTTGATCAATTTTTATTTGTGAATACCTTGTATGGCCACAAGTACTAAAGTAGATAGAAAAATAGTCCCTATATCTCTTTTTTTCATTGATTAATGATAAAGGTTATGTGCTGTTTGATATTGCATACCATGAATACCATGAAAAATAATGAAAAAGAAAGAAAAAAAACTGAATCTAAGTGTGTTATGGTTTTAAATAGAGAAATAATCATGGAAATTGATGTAAATACTGAAAAATGTATGTAACTACTGCGAAATTAATTATTTGTACGGTCCCTCTGACTTCTCCCTAGTGTCGCCTGAAGTCTCCCTATCAGGGCCTGACTTCTCCCTGTTTGGCTGCCAGGGAGAAGTCACTTCTCCCTACTTTTTTAGAGTGTGGTGACCCCTGAATGTCATCAATTTGTATTTATGTACTACTTTGTAAGCAAATTTGTTGAAGTACATTTGTACGGTTCGCACATGAATCATTTCCGGACATCACAAGCCCCGGTTTCCTGAACTATTTTTGTCGGCCCCTTCAAGTTCGAGCCATCGAAGTTCGACTGTACATATTTACACAACAGCGCCAATATCAATAGTCATTATATCAGATTCTTAAAACCATATAATTCACAAGATATAACATCGTAACACACCTATGTCCTATATGACCTTCATGTATCTTCTATGACCGTTATAATCCACAAGATATAACATCATAATCTAGGTTCCTAAAACCTATGTCCTGTATGACCTTCCTCTGTATATCACTAGAATACTTGTCCAATAGCGCGATGCTCCAAGACTACGACAAATAAGTGTAATGCTTATATGCCGCCTATGGTATAGAAACGCAATGCTTCTATACCCCATCCCCTATGACACAGAACCAAGCTTGTATTCAGCCACATTATTTGGAGACTTACTGGTCTGAGAGGCTGAGACAAGTCTACAACATCAGACGCTGTAAGCTCCAGCTCCGTGAATTGAACTCTACCTATATCGCTTTAACTCCCAAGCTTTACTAATAGGTTTCGTTCTATGTCCCTACTTCGACAACCGTTCTGCACCGGTCATTCTCCGCATTCAGAACCACATTGGTTGAGCAATCTGCCCTGGTATTTATACTTCCTAGTGGATTATTCCATTTTCAAAGGACTATTCTAACCTATCCCCCATCCTAGCAACGGGGTAAGTAAACATAGGTAAACTGTGTCACTTTACTTCGATACAATATGCATTTTATTCATAATACAGCTACACATAATTAACAAAATCATCACACATGTAGTAGATTCACAACAGGCCCCAGATTAATCTGCTAAATTAAATCACATACTAATGGGAATAGCTTTTGATATCTTTACTGTATGTTTTACTCTTTTGGCTGAGGACTGTTCAGATACTATCTACTCCCCTTTCACCCCTCACTCCTATTTTAATGTATAAATGTTGACAGTAGGGTACCAGTATATAATAATAATAATAATAATAATAATGACTTTATTTAAAGAGGGTTACACAGTTAGTAATACAACTAATCTTCCCTGAGGCCCTCATGAAAAAATTACAAATTAATAAACAAAAAATATATAAATTGACAATAACATACAAACATGAGTGTGGTAATGAAGTAACAATATTACAACAAAAACTGCTGTCATCAGTCTTGTGACAGATATTTCTTAATACAATGTTTGAAAGTTTGTGTGTTTTTAGTGTTTCTATAACATGGTGGTAACTCATTCCATAAAACAGCACCAGAATATGCAAATGACTTTTTGTAAAGTTCAGTAGTTTGTTTTGGTACCATAAGATTTCCATCTAACACATTTCTTAAGCCATAATGAATATTAGACGAGAGATAATTAAACTTTTGTATAAGGTATTCAGGGGCATCTCCCTTCAATGTTTTATGTAGAAGTAAATATTTATGATATTTGATTCTTAATTGTACTGTCATTATGCCCAGTTGCTTAAAAAGTGGTGCTGAAGGGGCTAAAGGGTCTGTATCTAAAATTAATCTGGCTGCCCGTTTTTGCAGTTTTAGTATTCTGTCAAGGCTGTCATTGTTACATCCTCCCCATATTATACAACAGTAATCAATTAAGGGTAATATGTATCCATTGTAGAATATTTTCTTAGTTTCCAGATTCAGAAAACTTTTTATTTGTGATAATAAATAAATTCTTGATGAGGTATTTTTACATATCATATCAATTTGCTCCTTCCATATAAGATTTGCATCAATTTGAATGCCTAATATTTTTTCACATGCCGAAACATTAAGAAATTCTGAAAAAATTTCTAGTCTTGGTTGAATTTCTATTGTAGACAATTTTGGTTTTGTACCAATTAACATACATTTTGATTTGCTGGTATTTATGTACATATTATTTTCTCTGCACCACACTTCAACAGAGTTAAGTTCATTTTGCATTTCTTTTTCTAACATATAAACATTCTTCCCAGATAAATGTAATGTTGAGTCATCTGCATATAGATCAGTTGTACAATTTTTAATATACAAGGGCAAATCATTTATAAAAAGAACAAACAGCAAGGGTCCAAGTATAGATCCCTGAGGAACCCCAAATTCAATGTTCCTCTTTTCTGAGAAAACATTACATAATTTTACTTGTTGAGTCCTTTCTGATAAATAGGACTTGAAAAAATTAACAGTGTTATCACAAAATCTGTATACCTCAAGTTTTTGACAGAGTATCATATGATCAACAACATCAAAAGCCTTTTTAAAATCCACCAATACTGCAAGATTTATCTTACCATTGTTCATTTCTTGTAGCCACTTGTCAATAATGTTAATAAGAGCAGTTTGGCAGGAATGATTTGGCCTAAATCCTGATTGTGCAGGATGTAATAGCTTAAATTCTGACAAAAATAAATATACATGATGAGCAACATGTCTCTCAATAATTTTTGAGAGAGTTGGGAGAACAGATATAGGTCTGTAATTATTTGTTAACAAACGATCTCCAGCTTTATATATTGGAGTTACTTTTGCATTTTTTAGTTCTTTAGGAAAACAGCTGGTATCTATCATTCTATTAAAAATATATGTAATAGGAGATGCTATGTAAGGAGCACACAGTCTTAATACTTTTGCCCCAATGTTATCACATCCCGAGGATTTGTAAATATCTAATTTACTTAATGCAGAATATACTTCATCTACTTTAATTGGGGGAATAGAAAATTTTTTGTTTGAATTATTCATCTGCTTTTTTATGAAGCTCGACAGTTTGTCAAGCTTTAAAGGAGTTTGAGGGAAAAGATTATTATTCCTAATTTGGTCAACACAAGAGGTAAAGAAGTCATTAAACGTCTCCGCTAATTCTTTTTTATTAGTAATTATATTGTCGTTCACTTTTAGTTTATTTGGAATAATATTTGTTTTAGGGTTTAGACTATTAATGCAGTTCCAGAGGTTTCTTGAATGTCTATTGTCTTTGACCATATCATTATAATATTGTTTTTTGGAGTTTACTGTGATAGATTTTGTTTTATTTCTCCACTATTTATATTCATCCCACATTTCTTTAGCTTTATATTTATCTCTCTTAATTCTAGCATAATTAATTTCTTTATTGTACCATTCTGGCTGTTTGTCTTTTTTAACCCTTTTTTAGCTCACCTGGACCGAAGGTCCATGTGAGCTATTGCTATCACTTGGCGTCCGTCGTCCGTCGTCCGTCGTCTGTCGTTCGTCGTAAACTTTTTCAAAAATCTTCTCCTCTGAAACCACTGGGCCAATTTTTTTCAAACTTGGCCACAATCATCCTTAGGGTTCCTAGTTTCAAGTTTGTACCCAGGGTGTTGATCAACAGACAAATATGGCCGCTGTTACTAAAAATAGAACATGGGGGTCAACACAGGTTTTTGATCATTATCTAAAAAACTATAATAGCTATAGAGAAAACCGTTACTTCAAATTGATCAGCACATTAAGGTCTACAATAGTTGCTATTAGTGCGAAGTTGTGTATTGGCTTCTTGTAGGAGTTATTGCCCTTTTTTGACGATTTTTGACAAAATTTTTGGTATTTACAATATAACCTGAAAAATATACGAGGTAGAGTGAAACTGTAAATGGCAAAAATGATCAGCAATAAAAGCCCTACAATTCACTTGATTGGTCTGAAATTGTCAGATGACTCTTTATATGAGTTATTGCCCTTAAATGGTAATTTTTTATGAAATTTTCCGTTTTTGTCCTGTAACTTTAAAACTATAACAGCTAGAGTAAAACTGTAAATAGCAAAAATGATCAACAATACAAGCCCTACAATTCACTATATTAGTCTGAAATTGTCAGATGACTCCTTATAGGAGTTATTGCCCTTAAATGGCAATTTTTTATGAAATTTTCCGTTTTTGTCCTGTAACTTGAAAACTATAGCAGCTAGATTGAAACTGTAAATTGCACAAATGATCAGCAATAAAGACCCTACAATTCACTTGATTGGTCTGAAATTGTCAGATGACTCCTTATATGAGTTATTGCCCTTAAATTGTAATTTTTTATGAAATTTTCCGTTTTTGTCCTGTAACTTTAAAACTATAACAGCTAGAGTAAAACTGTAAATAGCAAAAATGATCAACAATACAAGCCCTACAATTCACTGTATTAGTCTGAAATTGTCAGATGACTCCTTATAGGAGTTATTGCCCTTAAATGGCAATTTTTTATGAAATTTTCCGTTTTTGTCCTGTAACTTGAAAACTATAGCAGCTAGATTGAAACTGTAAATTGCACAAATGATCAGCAATAAAGACCCTACAATTCACTTGATTGGTCTGAAATTGTCAGATGACTCCTTATATGAGTTATTGCCCTTAAATGGTAATTTTTTATGAAATTTTCCGTTTTTGTCCTGTAACTTTAAAACTATAACAGCTAGAGTAAAACTGTAAATAGCAAAAATGATCAACAATACAAGCCCTACAATTCACTGTATTAGTCTGAAATTGTCAGATGACTCCTTATAGGAGTTATTGCCCTTAAATGGCAATTTTTTATGAAATTTTCCGTTTTTGTCCTGTAACTTGAAAACTATAGCAGCTAGATTGAAACTGTAAATTGCACAAATGATCAGCAATAAAGACCCTACAATTCACTTGATTGGTCTGAAATTGTCAGATGACTCCTTATAGGAGTTATTGCCCTTAAATTGCAATTTTTTATGAAATTTTCCGTTTTTGTCCTGTAACTTAAAAACCATAGCAGCTAGAGTGAAATAATAAATTGCAAAAATGATCAGCAAAAAAGCCCTACAATTCATTTAATTGGTCTGAAATTGTCAGATGACTCCTTATAGGGGTTATTGCACTTAAATGACAATTTTGTTAAGAAATTTTCCATTTTTGTCCTGTAACTTGAAAACTATAGTAGCTAGATTAAAACTGTAAATTGCACAAATGATCAGCAATAGAAGCCCTACAAATGATTGCTTAGTCCAAAAATTGCAAGATGACTCTTTATAGGAGTTATTGCCCTTTCATTATGAATTTGGACATATGAACAGTTTTTTAATTATAAATTAGTCTATAACACACCTATTAGTAGAGTAAAACTGTAAATTTCTAAAGTACCCTAAAGGACAATGCCTAAAAACCATTTAATTTTCAGAAATTGTGGATGGCACCTTATAGGAGTTATTGTATTTAACAAATTTTTTGAAGAAATGTTTAGTTTTTGCACAGTAACTTAAAAGCTATAACAACTAGACTGAAACTGTTAATTTCAAAAATTTTAATATAGTTTAAGTCATTTGGATTCCAGGTGAGCGATTACAGGCTCCTGGGAGCCTCTAGTTTGATTACAGGGACATGTTTATCCAGTATATTGTTTAATATTTGGTAAAATATTTCAAGACATATTGAAGGGTCACTTTCAAATTCAACAGTATTAAATGGAGCATATTCAATATCAGATATAAACTGAGCCTCATTAAAGTTTTTAAAGTTTCTATATTCAATAGTATTGTGTGTTTCCTTACTGTTTCTCTTTTTTCCCTTCCTTGTTAAACACACAGGGTAGTGGTCACTTATTGCTATTTTACTAACATGAGATTCATGGACCATTTCAAGATTATTGACATAAATATGGTCAATTAAAGTATTTGTTTCTTTAGTAGTTCTGGTTGGCTCCTGAATTACTTGATGAAAGTGATAAATATTCATAAGATCAACCCACTTTTGTGGGAGTTTCTGAGGCAACATAAAATTTAAGTTAAGATCCCCCATGATAATTACATCTTCATTCATTTTTAATGCCAACCTTAATTCTAATTCAAAATTATCAATCCAACTTGACAAAGATTGTGGTGGTCTATAAACAAAACATAGCAAAAATGGTTTCTTGTATGATGGTTTAACTTCAAGCCATATTGTTTCAATATTTCCGACTTCAAGAATATTTGACCTTGAATAATTGATTTCTTCATTAATATAAACAATAAGACCCCCACCATGGGAAATTCTATCTTTTCTTTCAATGACATAACCAGAAATATTGATTAAATTGTTGTTTATGTTGTCTGATAAAAATGTCTCACAGAACCCTAAGATGTCTGGCTGAGTTTCAGAGATTAGAATACTATGCCTTATTTCATCAATTTTGTTTTCTATTCTATTGATATTGTAAGAGCATATGGTAATCCCACCAGCTGTTTTGTCAAAACCATAGAGGTCAGATATGAGTTTTCTGTGAATATCATCAATATAATCATTATTATATACAATTAGATTTTGTAAAAAAGACATGAAAAACATTGTGAAAATTGAGAAGGCAAATACAATCTTATCAACTGATAAATGAGCCTCAGGGAGTGCATGCACAACATCACAACATAACACATTATTATGACTGACATCCAACTGATAACTGTCGAGACCACATCCTTGTGTTTTAGTGTCATATTTATCATACCTAATTATTTTGCCATTGATCTTATTAACAGATTTTTTAGATCCAGAACTTTCAAAGAAATTTAAGTAATTATCTTTTTGCCTGGAATTAGAAAAATCTCTTGATTCATTTTCAATTAAACAATGACACTGAATATTACAACATTTTGAACAAATTGAGTTCAGGTGATCAAAGATATTATTTGAAGCAAGGTTCAGTATGGCTAAATCTTCTTTGCCCTTATCCTAAAAATAAAGATGGCAAAATTTTTGTTTATGACCATAAGAGTTGCATAAATGACAAAGGATTTTTTGTCCATGTTTACAGCTAGTTGAGTTATGATTTGGTTCTCCACAACAGTAACAGTACATGGAATCGGATTCACCTAGAATGTTAACATATCTGTTTATTGATTTTAAAAGTTCAGCAGTGCCTGTTGGTGAAAGATGAAGTTTATCATAACTGAAAAGCTTATAGTTAACATTGCCATTACTATCAGTAAATACACAAGAATGGTCAATAAACTGAATATTCAGATATTCACACATGTCTCTTAGCATGTCATTTAATGGTCCCACATTCAGTCTTTTTCTTGGTGGGATGCCTGATACCATAATGACACAGTTTTTGTTACATCTGTCTCTTAGTAGAAGTAGTAGACTTTCATAATTTTCTGAAATTACATCCAGACTGTCACCGTTCTCTAGATCATTTCCTCCAACATGTAATACCACAGTTAAATATGGTGTCATGTCCATTCCTTTGGTCACAAACATGAGTCTATCTATATTTGCTCCTGGATTTGTCCTGACGTCTGTGTTCTTTAGACCTCTTGGCCTTATGCCTTTCAGTAAAGAACTGCCCATAATCAAAGTTTTATTATTTTGTTTAACATCTGGTTTAGTTTTGATTTGGGGTTTATTATTTATGGATGGAATTGTCAATTTATCATTTCCGGTACATACTTTTTGACATTCTGTACTCTGTTCACCACAAGCTAATTCACTGGTTGTGTTTACAGAATCTTCCTCAATTTTATACACTTGTGTTGCAATAGATCTGTAACTAATGGTGTTCATAGAAGTGTGTCTACTTATCACATTTGATCTAGCCTGGGTACTTGAAGCTTTGGAGACAGATTTTGTCGGAGTTTGTGTACTCATAGCTATTGTTACATTCTGATGTTTTTGACTAAGTAATTTTATAGTGTCCTTCAGTGATGTGACCTGTTCTTTTAGTTCACTTACTTCCTTCAGTAGGGAGACAATTCTCTTATCTTCTTTTTTGTCACTTTTATTGGTAACTTTGATGGGTATTACAGGTGTTGAAGAGAGTGGTGGAATTTTCAACTTTAAATTTGTTTGCGAGTCATCATTTGGCAGTTTAATGTTAGTTTGAGAGCGATCACAAACTAGACTCTGATCATTAATTATTGTCTATGAGAAGTCAAATTCTACCATAGGTTTTATTAAAATGTTACTTCTCTCTGACAGGTCAAATTCTTCAGCTGATTTTATCAAAATGTTACTTACATTTTGTTGGTCTTCATTTTGAAAGTATAAAAACTCATTGTGTAAAACTTTTCCCAAGACATTGAATTCCTTCTCAAACCATTTTTTGCAGCCTTTTCCTTGGATATGGAGAGTTCCTGTAGACTCATAAATATATGTGAGGGATGTCGATGACATAGGATTTCCTGGAATAGCACTAAATTTTCTAATACATGTATCTCTCTACATATATAACAGGTTAAGGCTTTTTTATACGTATCTGATAGTTGGTTGTTGTTTAACTACAGGCAGCATAATCCAGATATTTTTATTAACCTTTTTGAAGATTAATGTTGGAAATAAAACCTCTCTGTCAGCCACCTACATATATAGGCCACTTTTAACTAGTCTTCGGTGAAGTATTCCTTTTTGAAGGACATCTATTGTGTGTTTGTAAGAGGGTTTATTTGTTACATACCTGAGAAGCCTGGTCCCTTGGCATGTTGCAATGGATATTTATACATTAATTTGCAATGTACATGTAGTAACATATATATGTGCTTATATTATATGTCCCGCCATCAAAAGTACAGATGTTCAGTCTGTTCGTTTCTTCGTCTATTTGTCCCGCCTCAGGTTTCCCTTTCCCTCAGTTTTTTCAATAGGATGACTTCTTGAAACTTGGTACACAGTTATAAAATTACGATATCTCTTTACTTGCAAAATTCTGTAGGTCTTTGCCATATATTTCATGCTTGAGTGAACTTGGAAAAATAGTGTGTTTATCAGTATGTGCCAAGTGGGACAACAGTGGTGATAAGACACATTTTTCAGTTTGATTTGACATTTTGATGCCTTTCATTGCTCTAATATTCAAAACTGTGTGTTTACTTTCATAATTTTTATTAGCTCACCTGGACCGAAGGTCCATGTGAGCTATTGCTATCCGTCGTCCGTCGTAAACTTTTTCAAAAATCTTCTCCTCTGAAACCACTGGGCCAATTTTTTTCAAACTTGGCCACAATCATCCTTAGGGTTCCTAGTTTCAAGTTTGTACCCAGGGTGTTGATCAACAGACAAATATGGCCGCTGTTACTAAAAATAGAACATGGGGGTCAACACAGGTTTTTGATCATTATCTAAAAAACTATAATAGCTATAGAGAAAACCGTTACTTCAAATTGATCAGCACATTAAGTTCTACAATAGTTGCTATTAGTGCGAAGTTGTGTATTGGCTTCTTGTAGGAGTTATTGCCCTTTTTTGACGATTTTTGACAAAATTTTTGGTATTTACAATATAACCTGAAAAATATACGAGGTAGAGTGAAACTGTAAATGGCAAAAATGATCAGCAATAAAAGCCCTACAATTCACTTGGTTGGTCTGAAATTGTCAGATGACTCTTTATATGAGTTATTGCCCTTAAATGGTAATTTTTTATGAAATTTTCCGTTTTTGTCCTGTAACTTTAAAACTATAACAGCTAGAGTAAAACTGTAAATAGCAAAAATGATCAAAAATACAAGCCCTACAATTCACTGTATTAGTCTGAAATTGTCAGATGACTCCTTATAGGAGTTATTGCCCTTAAATGGCAATTTTTTATGAAATTTTCCGTTTTTGTCCTGTAACTTGAAAACTATAGCAGCTAGATTGAAACTGTAAATTGCACAAATGATCAGCAATAAAGACCCTACAATTCACTTGATTGGTCTGAAATTGTCAGATGACTCCTTATATGAGTTATTGCCCTTAAATGGTAATTTTTTATGAAATTTTCCGTTTTTGTCCTGTAACTTTAAAACTATAACAGCTAGAGTAAAACTGTAAATAGCAAAAATGATCAACAATACAAGCCCTACAATTCACTGTATTAGTCTGAAATTGTCAGATGACTCCTTATAGGAGTTATTGCCCTTAAATGGCAATTTTTTATGAAATTTTCCATTTTTGTCCTGTAACTTGAAAACTATAGCAGCTAGATTGAAACTGTAAATTGCACAAATGATCAGCAATAAAGACCCTACAATTCACTTGATTGGTCTGAAATTGTCAGATGACTCCTTATAGGAGTTATTGCCCTTAAATGGTAATTTTTTATGAAATTTTCCGTTTTTGACCTGTAACTTTAAAACTATAACAGCTAGAGTAAAACTGTAAATAGCAAAAATGATCAACAATACAAGCCCTACAATTCACTGTATTAGTCTGAAATTGTCAGATGACTCCTTATAGGAGTTATTGCCCTTAAATGGCAATTTTTTATGAAATTTTCCGTTTTTGTCCTGTAACTTGAAAACTATAGCAGCTAGATTGAAACTGTAAATTGCACAAATGATCAGCAATAAAGACCCTACAATTCACTTGATTGGTCTGAAATTGTCAGATGACTCCTTATAGGAGTTATTGCCCTTAAATTGCAATTTTTTATGAAATTTTCCGTTTTTGTCCTGTAACTTAAAAACCATAGCAGCTAGAGTGAAATAATAAATTGCAAAAATGATCAGCAAAAAAGCCCTACAATTCATTTAATTGGTCTGAAATTGTCAGATGACTCCTTATAGGGGTTATTGCCCTTAAATGACAATTTTGTTAAGAAATTTTCCATTTTTGTCCTGTAACTTGAAAACTATAGTAGCTAGATTAAAACTGTAAATTGCACAAATGATCAGCAATAGAAGCCCTACAAATGATTGCTTAGTCCAAAAATTGCAAGATGACTCTTGATAGGAGTTATTGCCCTTTCATTATGAATTTGGACATATGAACAGTTTTTTAATTATAAATTAGTCTATAACACACCTATTAGTAGAGTAAAACTGTAAATTTCTAAAGTACCCTAAAGGACAATGCCTAAAAACCATTTAATTTTCAGAAATTGTGGATGGCACCTTATAGGAGTTATTGTATTTAACAAATTTTTTGAAGAAATGTTTAGTTTTTGCACAGTAACTTAAAAGCTATTACAACTAGACTGAAACTGTTAATTTCAAAAATTTTAATATAGTTTAAGTCATTTGGATTCCAGGTGAGCGATTACAGGCTCCTGGGAGCCTCTAGTTTTAATGTTACTGAAATGGTGCAGGTGTAAGTTGATGTCATATGTTATACAAGTATCACCCATATGAAGTGTGTGATGTGACTTTTTGAGGGGAGGCAAAGCATTAAGTCACACTCCAACAATGATGAAAATTGTTATATAGCATCAAATATCTAGCTGTCTCAGAGACTTGCATCAAATATCTAGCTGTCTCATGAGGGACAACACAAAATATTTTTAAAAGATTGATGCTAAGACACACTATCATTTGCCACCTTGTTTGTTTAGGGTAAACTAAAACAAGCGAAGTTGCTTTAATTGGAAATGAGGCTGATGAGTGATTTTTCATGAGTGATCGACTCTCCTTTCTAATTGACCTTATGAATGTAACCCATTGTACAAATATTGTGCTATTGTTTATTTAATCAGAATCAAGATATATCTCTGACTAGGTAATATTTATGATTACAATTGTACGTCTATGTATTACCATATTTATTCTCTTATTGTTTTTAGTTACCTCCAATACTTCTCCTGACAGGACCGTCTGGGGTTGGAAAGACAGCTACAGTTCAAGCATTGTCACATGACCTTCAATTTCAGATCCAAGAATGGATCAATCCATTGACAACCAGTAGTGATCAAAGTTTTACAGACCAGTTCTCAGGTGTGTAGTTAGTACCTAGTAAAATGTATGGAATGGAAATCAATAATATAAGATGTTTTTGTTTTTTTGTTTGAATTGTGTTTAAGGATGTTCGCTGGTCATGTTGAAAATAACAAGGTATCTAAATTTATATATTTGATAAATAGACCATAGTTAAAGGTACAAAATAAGCTTAAAAAATTCATAGGTTGCTGAACTCTTTTTCAAGATAATAAGCATCCAAAATTTGGCAGGAAGAAGCTTTCTCTGACTTTTTCAAAGGTTTAGCATTGGACATGTTTTAGTGTAAAAACCTATGAAAAAATAACACGAAATTTATAAAACTTTGTAAATTAGCTTTAAATGACCCAATTAACCCTATTATAAAAAGAAAATAGTGGGTTGCTGGGCAAAAAAATTATCCCTATTTTAATGGTAAAATCAAGAGGATTCTGAAAATCTGACAGAAATCTCAAAAATTGACCAGCGATCATCCTTAATGCTACTTTCAGTCATTTTTCAGCTATTTGTGGCTTCGAGAATTTATTAGGGGAGGAACTCGGTAGGAAAACTGAAATCATTGTCAATTAAGATTGGAGTCCAGTGCACCCAGCGTGCAGTGATACTTGAACCTGTTACCTCAGTGTTGATGGACTACCTTTATCCGTACTGGTTGTCTGCTGGGGCCCCGCATAATCTGAGAAAATGGCCAGCTTATAATAATGACTTAATGAACATTAATTTGAGAGAAAACAAAGGTACTTAGGTTAAAAGAATTGAATTTAGGTTTATAACTGGTAATCATAGATCAGTTTTATTTTAACCTATAGTAAACATAGTAACTGAATAATTCCCTTGAGCTTTGGTTGATAAATGGCAATTATTTATTGCAATAGAATTGGTTAGAGTTTTAGTTTGAAGGTTTGGAGGTTGGTTTAAAACTAGATGTAACATGAATCCTTTGTTCTTTTTTACGAATAAACAAGAGACGACGAGTAGGTATGCTCTTAATTTAAACACTTGTATAATATTGCATGAAAGGTCACGTGTGCCTGTTAAACTCAAGGGAAAATAGCCATGCAATAACCAACTACAATTAAATCCGATAATGCACAGTAAAACTCCGCCTTAATTAAGTCAAATTTTATTGATTTTCACTGCAAAAGGATAGCACGAGCTTCCAAATATTAGCTTGTCATTTGATTAGTCGAATAAATCGGTCGCACCATAATAAACACCGCCCTCTTTATTTATAACCAATTATTAATGGGCGGGATTCATGTTACAAATCATTTATAGCACCGCCTTCCTCGTTAGACAAATACACCTTCTCACGCTAAAGCGTTCGAATGTGTATCTGTCTAACTCAGAAGACTGTGCTATAAATCTAACTTATAAGTGGTTTCGTAGTTTGCACTAAGTTGGTTCAATATTTAAACAACAAATTAATAAAATAAACTGTTATCATTATAAAAAAAAACCATTAATCTGTCGGTTAATGATGTTAAAAGAGAATTTAATGGCTTTGATTACAATTGTGCCACTTTCGGTATGACATGCAAAATTAGAATTTGTTTGAATATTTCTTTCCACTATGTTGTTAGTTAAATGCATCTAACTGTAAAAATTTTAAATCTTATTTTATTCCCAATAATTTAGACTGCTTAAAATTCACCAGAACATCCCAACATTAAAAAAAGATGTTTCATGACATATTGTAAATTCTTCCTTTTCATCCCTACTTCTCCCTGTAATTCTGACCTAGTGTGAACCATGTCAAGTCAATAGAAATATTTGGTTATGCCTATTGTCTCTGATTGGTTATAAAGTTATTATAACTTTTATGGGGCTGCTTAAAAATAACACCTGTATGGTCTGTCATTGCAGTTAACATATCAACTTAATTTTGTCTGTATATTTTAATTCAGGTGGACATCTCAATATAGCAGGAGTCACATGTCCACCTATTTCTACAGTTTAATTTATAATTGTCTTTTTTTCCGATTACATCAGGCTACAGGGATTTCGGTCACTGTGGGATCCTTTCTTTATTAATGCAAATAATTTACCATTGTCAAGATCAAAATTTTTGAGTTTGTTGAAGCTGGAGATGTAAACAGTGGCCATTCTTTTTGTATTGGGGCAGCTACAACAGGAGGAGACGTACAACTTTTTATATTGGCCATTCTGTTTGTATTGGTGCAGCTACAACAGTTGGAGATGTACATGTTGACGATCATATATTTTTAAACTGTTATGAAGATGGTCTTCTATTGCTTATTGTAGACATATTAGAATGCCAGACACTGCTTAAGAAACTCAAACTCCTAAGCTCATATATAATTTTGTTTGATATAAGTAGTTATGCCCCCGCGACGACATGTACGTACGTCCGAACAAATTTCCGTCAAGCTTTTCTCAGAAACCGTACATGAGAACAATTTTAAATTTGGCAGAGTGGTTCAGTATCACAAGTTGTATGTCCTAAGCGAATTTCAGACCTGTCGGACAACTACTTCCTGTTTGGGACTTCATTTGTACGTAAATACGTCCGTCTGTATGTACAAATTTCCGTCAAGCTTTTCTCAGAAACCGTACATGAGAACAATTTGAAATTTGGCAGGGTTGTTCAGTATCACAAGTTGTATGTCCTAAGCGACTTTCAGACCTGTCGGACAACTACTTCCTGTTTGGGACTGGGCCGATATGAAAATGTGTTAACACAAGTATGGAAATTTCCGTCAAGATTTTCTCAGTAACCATACATGAGAACAATTTGAAATTTGGCAGGGTGGTTCAGTATCACAAGTTGTATGTCCTAAGCGACTTTCAGACCTGTCGGACAACTACTTCCTGTTTGCGACTGGGCCGATATGAAAATGTTCTAGCATGAGTATGAAAACTTCCGTCAAGCTTTTCTCAGAAACCGTACATCAGAACAATTTGAAATTTGACAAGGTGGTTCAGTATCACAAGTTGTACCTCCTAAGCGACTTTCAGACCTGTCGGACAACTGCTTCCTGTTTGGGACTTGGCCGATATGAAAATGTGTTAACATGAGAATGAAAATTTCCGTCAAGCTTTTCTCAGAAACCGTACATGAGAACAATTTGAAATTTGGCAGTGTTGTTCAGTATCACAAGTTGTATGTCCTAAGCGACTTTCAGACCTGTCGGACAACTACTTCCTGTTTGGTTTTTGTTTTTTGTTTGTTTGAATGGTGTTTTAACGCCACTTTCAGCAATTTTTCAGCTATTTCATGGCGTCCAGTTTTTTATTGGGGGAGGAAGCCGGAGTACCCGGAGAGAACCCCAGACCTGTGGTAGGAAAACGGGCAATCCTTGTCAATTAAGATTGGAGTTGAGTACACCGTGCCTGCAGTGAGAATCGAACCCGCAATCTCAGTGTTGACAGACCACGTGCATCAATAGTAAACGAACTACCTTGACCACTCGGCCACTTCCTGTTTGGGACTGGGCCGATATGAAAATGTGTTAACACAAATATGAAAATTTCCATCAAGCTTTTCTCAAGTAACCATACATAAGAACAATTTGAAATTTGGCAGGGTGGTTCAGTATCACAAGTTGTATGTCCTAAGCGACTTTCAGACCTGTCAGACAACTACTTCCTGTTTGGGACTGGGCCGATATGAAAATGTGTTAACATGAGTATGAAAATTTCTGTCAAGCTTTTCTCAGAAACCGTACACAAGAACAATTTGAAATTTGGCAGGGTGGTTCAGTATCACAAGTTGTACGTCCTAAGCGACTTTCAGACCTGTCGGACAACTACTTCCTGTTTGCGACTAGGCCGATATGAAAATGCGTTAACATGAGTATGAAAATTTCCGTCAAGCTTTACTCAGAAACCGTACATTAGAACAATTTGAAATTTGGCAGGGTGGTTAAGTATCACAAGTTGTATGTCCTAAGCGACTTTCAGACCTGTTGGACAACTACTTCCTGTTTGGGACTTACTTTAGCGGGGGCATCCGTGTCCCATGGACACATTCTTCGATTTTTTTTATTACTTTTTCATTAAGCTATTGATGGAGGTTGTGTTCAATTAATTATATAAAACATACTTAGTAAATCGGTACACTACTCAGTGAAGGTACTAATGAAAGTGACAATTTTACTTTTTTTGGCTTGTTTAATTTGGGTAAGATAGTTTAACCCCACAACCATGGAACTGATTTCAAAATGCCTTCCTGATGGCAATGTTTATTTCAATGGAACATACCTATGGTTGAAAATGAATCAAAATAATTTTTTTACATAGCTTTTACACTGACAAGACAATTTCATGTTTCTGCATTTGTGTTGACATGCTGTTACAACATTTTTTAGTTACCCACAAGGAAACTATCGTGTAACAATATACAGTGAATGCCTATCAGATGTTATGTTCATGGTTTGTTTCTTGTAGAGGATAGAAGTTTTAAATATGTATCATCAGAGTCCCAGATGTCATTGTTTCAACAGTTCCTACTGCGAGCCAACAAATACAATACTCTTGGTATATTTGGTGATAATGTTTCTTCACGTAGAATCATCCTTGTAGAGGTATCTTTAATAAGAAGAACTTTAAATATTTTGTTGTTTTTTTGTTGTATGAAAAATGTTTAACAGCAATTTTTAGCTCACCTGACCCGAATGATCATGTGAGCTATTGCCATCACTTGGCGTCCGTCGTCGTCGTTAACTTTTCTTCAAAAATCTTCTCCTCCAAAACCACTGAAGGGATTGCTTTGAAACTTTGCACACATCATCAGTAAAATGTCCTCTACCAAGTTTGCCCAAATCATGGCCTCAGACCAACCAACATGGCCTAATGGCTAAAAATAGAACAGGGGGTCAAAATACAGTTTTTTGCTTATAGTTCAAAAAGTATAACAGATACAGGAAAACAAAACAGACCTTCCTTCTTCAGCATCTAAAGCTCTACAAAACACACTATTGGGTCAGTTTTATGATGACTCCTTGTAGGAGTAATTGCCCTTTAATTGTCAAAATTGATGATTTTTGCCTCAAAATCTTGAAAATTATTAGAACTAGAGAAAAAGTTAGCATTTCTTAATTGTTCTGCTCTATGAGGGCTACAAAAATGACTTAAGGGTCAAGATTGTCTGATTAACCGATTAAGAGTTATTCCCCTTGAACTGTTTTTTTTTAATCGGTTTTAATTGATTTTTTAAAATCTTCTCCTCTGAAACAACTGAAAGTACTGCTTTGAAACTTTGTACACATCATCCGTCAAATGTCCTCAACCAAGTTTGTACCAACCATGGCTGCAGATTAACCAACATGGCCACCATGGCTAAAAATAGGAGGAAAAGGGGGGGGACTAAAATAGTTTTTGGCTTATATTTAAAAAAGTGTAACAGATACAGGAAAACCGAGAGACATGCCTTCATCTGCATCAAAAGCTCTACGAAACACTCCATTGGGTTGCAGCTGTACGATGACTACTTATAGGAGTTATTGCCCTTTAATTGTCAAAATTGATTATTTTTGACATTTTTGCCTCAAAATCTTAAAAATTATTAGAACTAGAGAAAAAGTTAGCATTGCTTAATTGTTCTGCTCTATGAGGGCTACAAAAATGACTGTAGGGTCAAGATTGTCTGATGAACCGTTTAGGAATTATTCTCCTTGAACATTTTTTTAATCAATTTTACTTGATTTTAAAAAATCTTCTCCTGTATAACCATTCAAAGGTCATTGAACACATCATCTTAAGGACGTCCTCTACCAAAATTTTGCAAATCATGACACCTGACTACCTACATAGCTACATTGGCTTAAAATAGAAAATATGAAAGGGGGGGGGGCAGCAAATTTGAAGTGAACCCCCCTTCTCCCTTAAAAGGTCAAAATTAATGATTTTTGCAGAAGTGTTTGGCAATTCCTTATAGCAACGAAAAGCTGGATAAAAAAGGGTTGTTTGGTTTCAGGTTCAGGTGAGCGATACAGGCTCCTGGGAGCCTCTAGTTCAGTTATATGTATATCTTGGCGTCCAGATTTTATTGGGAGAGGAAGTCAGAGTACCCGGAGAAAAACCCTGAATTTGGTATAAAAACTGGCAATCCTTGTCAATTAAGATTGGGGTCAAGAACACCTTGCCCACAGTGAGAATGGAACCCACAATCTCAGTGTTGGCGGACCATGTGATCAATAGTAGACAAACTAGTTCAACCACTCCGCCACTGAGGCTCCATAAATTTATGTAAGAACTTATCAGAGACCATTTTGTGCCAAGTACTAGTACCAATTATTTCCTTGTCTGCCAACTACTTTATATCTCTACAACACCTTATTAATTAGTTTTATTGCTTTATTCATATTTATGCCATTGATGACAAAAAAAATTGATGTGTGGGGGATTGTGTGCAAGTCTATTTGTAGGATCAACCAAATGTCTGACACTTTAAAAACTGTGCATATATATATTGAATTAATAAATAATTTTTTGGTCCAAATTAAACCAAAGGATAACATAAAGGCATGAAATATTGATGATTAGGTGAGGGATAAAAATTAAAAACTCAATCAAAACATTTTTTTTTAAATGATGATAGTAACAGTATGACTTCTGTACAGTAAAGGTTCTCAGTGCTTGACCCACAGAACTGCAAAGTGTTTCCAGGTGGTGGATAACAGATGCACTTAATGTAGGGGGTTTGTCAGGTTATAATACAGAAAGCCTGACTGGGTGATTTGATAGGACAGTGCCATGCTGTTGAATGATACTGATACATTTTGTCAATTTTGAAAAAGAGTTGGCTGACATAGAGTTACACTAACATTCAATCAATCTATTGAAAATATGGCTTGTATTTTTGTTTCAATGGGCATTAAGGCTACTTTCATCAGTTGTTTTACAAATATCATAGTATCCAGTTTCATTGGGGAGGAAGCCATAGTACCACATGAAAACCCCGAACGTTTGCATGAAAACTGATATTGTTCCCAGTGAGGCTTGAACTTGTAGCCTCAGTGTTGACATCCTGGTGATCAATAGTAAATGACTAACTACCTTATCTAGTAGTAGCTTCTCCTCAATTTTGCATATTAGGAAATTGATTTTTTTTAAACCTGGAATTGTATGGTATGTGATAAAAGAAACCTTACATTATTATTCTCTACAGGTAAACAATCAAGCTATAATGATGGATCATTTCATTACAGTATTTTACACCTTACTATGTTTGTTTTAGGAATTTCCAAATGTCTTTTACAGAGATGCATCCACTTTTCATGACATAATAAGGTAAATAAGAGTTGTTTATCTCTATGGTACCTCATGAAATAGTCTACACATTTCTACAGAGACAATTTACTTGTCTTCCAATGTCGTGCTTTTATTGATGTGTCAAATCTTTCATGTCCTCTGGATGTACATGTATTCATTTAAAGTATTCCCAATGACCTCAAATTCTTTCAGAATTTCTTTATATACAAGTCAAAAAGTGTGAATTTTTTTTTGAAATAGCGCTAACTAAGAAATATTAAAATCTTAATATTTCTTTGAGGCTTTTAACTAACAGATAAAACCAGTTTTACTATCGATTTTTCATTAGTTATGACTCTAAAATTACTGTACTGACTTAACTTGTGTAGCTGAATTCGATTGTGTATTAAGTTTCTATAACAATTGATTAAAAAAAAAGTTTTTTGGTTATTTTTGAGTAATAATAATTATTATTGATGGATAATAACTAAAAACTCTATTTTACAGGAAATATATGAAAATTGGTAAATGTCCTTTAGTGTTTATAGTCAGTGACTCTACAAAGGGGGAATCAAATGAGAGACTTCTGTTTCCCAAAGATCTACAACAAGAACTTAATATTGAAAACATCTGGTGAGTACCATGCTAAGTTTTTTGTTGTTCTTGTTTAAATACAGTACAATAAAAGTATGTTGAATGTAGTACAATTTTCTGGTAGTACAAGATTGTATATTATGGTTTGCTTAATGTCTGCATATCAATAATCTTTTTTAAATCTTCTTGTCAAAAATCTCATAGGGTTATTTCAGCTAAACTTAATATTGATGATCTAAGAAAGGTCCGTTATAAACCTTGTTTGAGATAACCCTATTTTTCAGCCTTCAAGGTAGACATTTGTAAAAATTAATAACTCTTTAATTAGGATATTGTGCATCATTTTTGGTCAAAATAGCTCGAGTTTGAACTGTTGTCTTATACAAAAGATTAGTCAAAAACATATTCTGTAATAATTGAAACAAAATTGAATCCTTTTACAGATTTTGCATTTGGTTCATTATATGTAGTATTGTGTTGCAGTTTTAATGCAGTAGCACCTACCAGTATGGTGAAAGTATTAACCAAGATAGCCACAGTGGAATCAAGTCAGGTAATATTTATAATTATGTCCTGAAGGGGCCTCGGTGGCCGAGTGGTCTAGGTAGTTCGTCTACTATTGATCACGTGGTCTGTCAACACTGAGATTGCGGGTTCGATTCTCACTGCAGGCAGGGTGTACTCGACTCCAATCTTAATTGACAAGGATTGCCAGTTTTCCTACCGCAGGTCAGGGATTTTCTCCGGGTACTCCGGCTTCCTCCCCCAATAAAAACAGGATGCCATGATATAGCAGAAAAATTGCTGAAAGTGGCATTAAACACCATCAAACAAACAAAAAATAATTATGTCCTGCGTGTATTAACCCAGAAAACCACTGTCAAATCAAGTCAGGTAATACATGTCCTGTCAGTATTAACCAAGATAGCCACAGTGGAATCAAGTCAGGTAAAACTCATAATTATGTCCCGCCAGTATTAACTAAAATAGCCACTGTGGAATCAAGTCAGGTAAAACTTATCATTTTGTACTGCCAGTATTAACTAAGATAGCCAATGTGAAATCAAGTCAGGTAATATTTATAATTATGTCCTGTCAGTATTAACCAAGATAGCCACTGTCGAAACAAGTCAGGTAATATTTATAATTATGTCCTGCCAGTATTAATCAAGCTCATAATTTTTTTCACTGCTTGTTAGTTTCAATGGGGTTTAATGTCACTTTCAGCAAATTTTCATCTATATCATGGCCTATAGGTTTTATTGGAGGAGTACATAGCACGACCCGAAGGGAAGTGCACTATGTCTTCAACCCTGGCCACTATTTTGGCATAGTGAATGCTAAACACAACATTATTATAATTATTATACTGACTGTCTTGACTTGGAAAATTATAAAAAAAAGAAAAATAGGGCATTAATGGAACATTAAATGATACCCCGCCACATTGTGATGTAAAGTATTCCTTACGAAATTTATTGGGATCGTCCTTCCCAAACCTAGACATTTTCAGCCTTTCGCTGCCGTTTTGTTTTGTTTTGTTTTGTTTTTCTTTTTGCAGACGTCTTCTTCCGTTGACTAGGATAAAAATACCTTATTTAAAGCGCAGCAGTGATCAATCATTGATTACAAGTTAACCCCGCCCATTCGCGTGAATTACAATTGATTGACGTCCAAATCAATAGTTTTCTTAGGCAGGTGGAGAAACTATGAGAGCATAGTGCACGGAGCATAATTCGTTTAGAAATATATGTCAAAATAGTAAAATATTTCTATTAAAGGACTTTCTTACAGAAAGTATAATAATTTGTCATAAGAAGATTTGTGTTGTTCTCCAGTAAGCTTCTATTCACCATCTTTTATTACAAAGAGAAGAAATATTTTTCAGGATTATTTTGCTTCTAGATCTTATCTCAAATAAAGGGATCAAATAATACAAAATACAGTTCATGTAAACTTGGACATTTTGTTGTGATGATATTTAAATCAAAACTAAAAACAGCAGCATAACTGTACACACATGCATGCCCACCTGCACGATCACTTTCCTGTTTTGTGATTGAAATAATTAGCACTAAATGGCACTGACAAAATGCCTAACCTTTCTCTTTAATTGTTTAAAGCTCAGTTTTCCTGGTTCCTACAATTTACCCCCAAATATCAAACATTTACAATCGGTAATGTTTTTCAATTTTAAATTTTGATATTTTTAGAACCTCAACATCTGATCAGATTTCTCTGTGTGTTTTCTTCTGTATACTGTCTTGGGGTGAAAAAAATTCCAAGTGCTTTGTAAACAAATAATTAGACTATTGTAACCTTGAACTTTAATGTATTCATTTCATTAGAGTGACCAAATTAGTCATAAAACTAATGGTATTGTGGGAAAACTAATGATGACAAGTACTATATTAATACTTACTACATCATTTGAGAATTAATTGTAACAAAGTTAAATGCACATATGAGGTGAATTCACATTTAAAGTTTTTTTCAAACTAATATTAGTTGAATCTCAATTTAACATGTCCCTGTATTATTTAATTTCATTTTATTGCCATCAGTTTCATTTACTATTATGTTTATTTCATTGAGGAACAGTTTCAACACTTTTTCCAACTTCCGAATATCGACCGGTCCGATTTTAATCTTAAAATTAGACCGCTTGACTTTATACCATATATTTCTTTATGTCAGCTAATCTGTTGTAAGCCAATGACACGAATTTATTACTGATATGCAATAATTATATTTATCCTGCAATCATTACATTAAAGGTAGCCTAATATATTTTTGCTTTATTCGCCAGTGCCAAACAAAGTCTTCTGGTACCATTGTTCTCTCTTCTAACTATATTTAGCTTATGTTCTGGTTTTTGTCTCGCCTGCGGCGAAAGTCGCTGGAGGCGAGACATATGTATGGGAATCCGGCGGCGCGCGGCGTAAACACTTGACATCTTGCTTCATATCTTTGTAAGCCCAAGCCCTAGATCCATCAAATTTGGTCTAGAGGTAGCTTATGATGAGTACTTGCCAGTCAGTCACCTGTCACCTGACCTTGACCTCAATTTCACGGTCCAGCGACTACGTTAAAGTTTTTGGGTTACGACAGTTCCTCTGTAACTACGCATGGTAGGATGACAATATTTGGTGTATAGGTTGCTGATGACTAGTACATGACTGTCTGGTAGGTGTCACCTGACCTTGACCTCAATTTCACGGTCCAGCGACTACGTTAAAGTTTTGGGGTTACGACAGTTCCTCTGTAACTACGCATGGTAGGATGACAATATTTGGTGTATAGGTTGCTGATGACTAGTACATGACTGTCTGGTAGGTGTCACCTGACCTTGACCTCAATTTCACGGTCCAGAGACTACGTTAAAGTTTTTGGGTTACGACAGTTCCTCTGTAACTACACATGGTAGGATGACAATATTTGGTATATAGGTTGCTGATGAATAGTACATGACTGTCTGGTAGGTGCCATTTGACCTTGACCTCAATTTCACGGTCCAGTGACTACGTTAAAGTTTTTAGGTTACTGCTGTTCCCCTGTAACCAAGCATGGTAGGATGACAATATTTGGTACGTTAAAGTTTTTGGGTTACGACAGTTCCTCTGTAACTACACATGGTAGGATGACAATATTTGGTATATAGGTTGCTGATGAATAGTAAATGATTGTCTGGAAGGTGTCACCTGACCTTGACCTCAATTTAACGGTTCAGCGACTTCGTTAAAGTTTTTGTATTAGGACAGTTCCTCTGTAACTATGCATAGTATGGTGACAATAATTGGTATACAGGCCGCTGCTCATAATTAATGCTATTTACGTAATGCTTATGACGAAATTTATTTTCGTTACTGATGCGGAATTCAGGCGAGACGTTTTTCTGTGTCCACACTTGTTTACATGTTGTCAAATATGATATTTGCTTGTGATGTCAGGATATCTCTAGAAAATGCGCAGAAAATTTCAAGTAAAAAATCAGCAAAAAAATTGCAGGAAATTTCATAGCTAATGAAAATCCATCATTTCATATAAGGTGGAATTAATATATCAACAGATTTTGTTTTTTGTATTTCAGGGTGCCCATAGGTTTACATTACCATCCAAGTCAGTGATCGAGTCCATTGCTATGTCCAGTGCAGGTGATATAAGAGGAGCTATAAACGCTTTACAGTTTGCCTGTGAAAAAGGTGAATTAACAATTATGTTTATGTGTCATTGGGGTTAATTGAGAGGTTGGATGTCATTGAAATATAACGATATTTTGTCTTTAATAATTCCAAAACAGCCATGCTAAGTTTTGTCTTTCTGTATTTTAGCCATATTTTGGATTTCATAAAAATATAGTAACAGTACAGCTATGAAAGTATTTACTGGGTACTCTGGCTTCCTCAACAAGTAAAAATTAATGGGGATTATAAAGCTGAAAATGGCTAAAGGTAGCATAAAACACCATTCAAACAAACAATATTTCAGTCAGCTGAGATTCCCCTCTTTTGTGGTTTATGTATACATTTAGTAATTTTTGTTTCAAAGCTAATATTGATCTATAAGTTGAGTCTTGATTGCAACTCTGGCATAGTAAATTATAACTAGGTATTTTGATGTTTTATTTGTAAGAAGTATGTTTTTCATGATTTTAATCCATTCTGTTAAATACAATTACACTTTTATATTCTTTTTAGCACACTAATTTTCTGCCTTTGGTTTTTGACTAATTTCCAAAACAATTTAATGCACATAATAATGGTCTTCATAAGTCTTAACTTATCTCTAGTATTGTTTTAATGTTACTATCCTATTTGTAAGCAAAATTTGCCTTTTTTTCCAGATACTGGTGACTTAATGTCAGGGGGAAGAATTAAAGGGAAAACAGCACTAAAAAAACAATCCAATAGTCGTTCTTCTAAACTGAAACCAAAACCTACCAAGAGTTGTGAAAACCAGACAGAAAATGACTTGGAATTAGCATCTATTGGTGGAAGGGATACTTCATTATTCTTATTTAGAGCACTTGGAAAAATCTTGTACTGTAAAAGTAAGTTCTTAAACTGGGGATTTTGGTTGCATTTTTATGTCGTAAAACTGGAAGAAATTTTGTTTAATTTGCATTTAGTGTCAGTATGTAACTCATGTTTCATATTTTTTTCTTAAAGAATATAAGATAAGTGCTCTGTAAAAGATTTTTAAAAATTAAGCTAAATTAAATTTTTGTGGATCTTCTTACAGTTTATGGGCAAATAATGAAATGCTAGTTATGTGACATGTACTTGTAATATTAATCCTCTATCACAAAACTTTGAGAATGTATCTACATTAATCCTAGCTATTCCCTATTCTTAGATGAATGTAACATTTCAACACATGTGTCACATACTGTGGTTGTTGAACTTTTGACATTGAATTTTGAAGTTAAGGTCACTTTATTGCTTTCTGAATGACAAATTCATGTCCAAGCTGTAACGTTTTTATCTTTTGTGATAGGCTTTTGTTATTTGGAATGTGGGTAGATAATATCAAGGCGATGTGTCGCATACTGTGGTTGTTGACCTTTGACCTTGAACTTTGACCTTAAGGTAACATTATTTCTTTATGATTGACAAATTCATGTCGGGGCTGTAACTTTTTTTATCTTTTGGGGTAGGCTTTTGATATTTGGTATGTGGGTACATAATAAGGCAATGTGTCACATACAGTGGTTGATCACCTTTTACCCTATGGTCACATAGTTGCTTTCTGAATGACAAATTCATGTCCGTGCTGTAACTTATCTTTAGAGGTAGTCTTTTGATATTTGGAATGTGGGTAGATAATATCAAGACAATGTGTCACTTACCATGGTTGTTGACATGTGACCATGAACTTTTGATCTAAAGGTCATGAATGACAAATTCATGTCCAGGCTGTACTTTTTTTATCTTTTGAGGCAGGATTTTGATATTTGAAATGTGGGTAGATAATATCAAGACAATGTGTTGCTTACCATGGTTGTTGACTTTAGACCTTGAACTTTGATCTAAAGATCATGAATGACAAATTCATGTCCAAGCTGTAACTTTTTTATCTTTTGAGGTAGGCTTTTGTTTTTTGGAATATGGGTAGATAATATCAAGGTGATGTGTCACATACTGTGATTGTTGACCTTTGACTTTAAGATAACATTATTTATTTTGCTTTCTGAGAGATAAATTCATGTCCATGCTGTAATTTTTTTATCTTTTGTCTTTGAGGTAGGCTTTTTATATTTGGAGTGTGGGTAGATTACCAAGGCAATGTGTCACATACCATGGTTGGTGTAACTTTGACCTCAAGTTCAGTGGGACCCACAGAGATAGATACCATCACTAAAAAATGTAATAATAGACTGTTTTTTATATTTGAGTATTCATTATGCAGCACATTTTTTAAAGCAGAAACAATAACAATAAAAAAACTTTTTAAGTATAAAATAATTATCACAAAAGTTCAAATTAACACTGGTTGAAGCCCTATTATTTTGTATCAAATAAGATCACAAATTCTAATCTGCAATATTGAGGCTAATTTTGTTTATTAACTCTTGAGTGGGATTAAATTCACAACAGATTTTATTGGTGTTAAGTTTTGTACTTAGTAAGCTGTGTATTGTGTTGCTAGGCAGGTTTTGTCTGCTGGCTGTCTGTATTTTCTTTAAACGTGTAAAATGTTCTCATTGTATCTGCCTTGGATTGAGCAATTGAGCAGACGGGAAGTGTCCAATTTGCTTAGATATCCATATTGTAGCTTGTCATATGGTAGTTTTTGTGTAGCCATCTTAGTCCAAAAGGTGTCTTGTGGTGTTTCTGCATCTGTCTGTGGTAGCCCTATTTTTGGTGATGGCAGGTTCTTCAGGCGTAAGGCTTCTGGCTAGGGCAACAATATCATCTGTTGTGACATTCTTTGAAGTTTCAGGATTTAGGAAGGCTAAAGTGTGTCTTCATGAACAGGAAATTTCTGTACCATCTTGTTGCTAACTGCTTGGTAAAACATCACAACATTCTTGAAGAACTTTGACAAAAGTTGCAGCAGTTAACTCGGTCTCGTAGATATATTGTTCGGTGTCCATGCCAATACCGATGTTGGTGTCTGAATACTGGTTGTTTGAGTTTTATAGTCAACTTGGGTCAGATCTGAGTGTGTGCTTATTACTTTGGTTTGAATGATTATAGCCAAAACTTTTCTCAAAAGTCTAAGCATCTCTGTGTGTAGGTGACTAATCATTGACTATCTCTATGGAATGTCATGTTGAATTAATTCAGGATTGGTAAAATTTAATTCAGGAAAAGGTTGTACATGTTAATCTCATGGTTGTATAGACTGGTGTTACATCTTTGAACCTTGTAGCACTAGCCATTTTACATGTTAATCTCATGGTTGTATAGACTGGTGTTACATCTTTGAACCTTGTAGCACTAGCCATTTTACATGTTAATCTCATGGTTGTATAGACTGGTGTTACATTTTTGAACCTTGTAGCACTAGCCATTTTACATGTTAATCTCATGGTTGTATAGACTGGTGTTACATCTTTGAACCTTGTAGCACTGGCCATTGCTGTGAAAATCTTTTTATGCAGTTTTGTAGGCTTAACTATCTTAATACATTGTTTAGGTAACTTAAGTGGGTTTGTATCGGTAAAGTGTTGAAATTTGATCCTTTTATAATTCCATACTGCTGTTGACATGAGAGTAAACATCTGTTATAAGTTCTTCTGTGGTCAGTGGAAGTGCCTTAATTCCCATCTTTCATACATAGGTTTCCCAGGTGGGATACACATCTAAAGGCAAAAATGTGGGGTTGGTATCTCTTAACTCTGGATAGTTCACCGTTGTCATTGGCGATCATCATATTTGCGTTGTTGCTGAAATAGCCAAAGCAATTAGACCATGGTTTCTGTCGATCTGAGAAGATTTTGTTTATGCTGGTAAAAAGGTTCTCAACTGTTCCAATATTGCATGTGGGAATAACAAGGAACTTTGTTGTCTCCCGTAAAATGGACTGGTTATAAATTCTGATGAGGACTGCTACACATTTGTCGTCACCCATGTCAGTGGATTCATCAACCATAATAGAAAGCTTTTGTGTCTGGCATAGCTTTGTTATTTCTGCTTCAAGATGAGGTGCTAAGGCATTGTTAATTATGTGCGTGGTTCTGGTCCCTTTACTAGGAACTTCTTGGCAATGTTGAAGTCATGGAACATAGCCCTGCATAACTCGATGAAATAATCGACAACTAGGAAAGGTAGGTTGTGTTCAGCAAGAAATTTGGTAAATAATAATTCTGCATATGTAACATCAATATCTTGTTTCTTGAATGTATCTGTAACTTAACTGTTGAACTGGGTAAACCCTGTGATGGAAATATGCTTGCCCCCCTTTGAGTATGTAACTACAATTACTATCGTATCTACCACTGTGTGCAACACTAAAATCAACATTACAGGCAGTACAGAATCCATGGCTGACACTGTTTAATTAATCGCTCTTTTTTCATAATCAATTAATTCCTTTTATTTTTCGCTAAAATAAACAAATTAGAAGCTAACACCACATTAAATATATTTTAAGGATTGTTTATTGTCCTTTATTGACACTTAATTTCCATCATTCACCTAATAATTATCATCCGCCCTTTGTACAGGTAAAATAATCAATTCTGTAATTTCGATAACTTCAGGATTTATTTTTCTTGTAATGAACATTCTATTGTAAACAAAGATGGCAGCTGACAACCTACATAAAATCTTCATGCAGAAAACATTATTGTTTTTTCATCATTGTTAAAAAGGTTTTGCATAAGATTCTGGCCTCGATCATGCCTAGAGTGCATGAGAACTTTCTGAATTGCATCAGATTTTTTTCCATGCCGTGAGATATCACATGAATGGTACTCTACAAATTTTGAATTTTTTGTGCTAATCCTCAATCCAAGATGGCTGCCTTCCTGGACCACAGCTTGACATAAGACCCCTTGGGAAAGACATACAAATGAGCTCTTCTCAAAAAACTTTCCACACATTTAAACCGAATTATGCAGAAATGAAGCCATGGTAGTTTTCTTATTAATTTGAGTCAGTTTTTTTTTATCTGATTAGAAATATAATATGGCTGCCATGACTGCAAATGCATTCTGTTTGGCTGCTATTTCATAATTAGATTTCTTACAAACCCCTAAGCATCAATAACTGATATAATGTAAAAATGTACTTCCGATGGTCTAATATTTTTTTTTTGAGATTTGTGAATTGATACTAAATCCATGATTGCAGCAATCATAAAACATAGCTCAGCATAGTACACGTTGGAAAAATATAGAAACTGCTTCTTCCACACATTTAAACCAAATCATGCAGGAACCAAGCGAGAATAGTTTTCTTATTGTTATACCCCCGCTCGACAGAGTCGGGGGGTATATAGTGGTCCTCATGTCCGTCCGTCCGTCCGTTCGTCCGTCCACATTTGGTTTCCGGATGATAATTCAAAAAGTTTACATCCGATTTGAATGAAACTTTGGGATATTGTTATATATCAGGTTGGTAAGAAGCCTATCGATTTTGGGGGAAATCTGTCAAATTTCAAATATTAATCCTCTATCACAAAACTTTGAGAATGTATCTACATTAATCCTAGCTATTCCCTATTCTTAGATGAATGTAACATTTCAACATCTGAGTAAACATGTTAATGTATGTATTATTGAAGGACTTATTGTCCTTATCTACTTACCATATGGTCTTTGTAACAAATGAGTACATATCTTACTCTTGTTCCTTTGTTTCCTGATATTTTACTACAAAGTTTCTTAATTTGAAAATACATTGTTACAATTTTGTATGTACACAGTTATTTTCTGTTGAAAATCATATATCTACAATGTGTATATGGAAAATGCAGACATGTTTATTGAACTTTGATAATTGCTGAAAAATCTGAATATTTTTCATCAAGAAGAATGATTCAAAGAATATCAAAACTTAATTCAATGCAACTTAAGGGGATCAATTGACAAATTTGAGCAGATTTGTCTTTAATTTGTTTATTAAAATAAACAAATTAGAAGCTAACACCACATTAAATATATTTTAAGGATTGTTTATTGTCCTTTATTGACACTTAATTTCCATCATTCACCTAATAATTATCATCCGACCTTTGTACAGGTAAAATAATCAATTCTGTAATTTCGATAACTTCAGGATTTATTTTTCTTGTAATGAACATTCTATTGTAAACAAAGATGGCAGCTGACAACTTACAGAAAATCTTCATGCAGAAAACATTATTGTTTTTTCATCATTGTTAAAAAGGTTTTGCATAAGATTCTGGCCTCGATCATGCCTAGAGTGCATGAGAACTTTCTGAATTGCATCAGATTTTTTTCCATGCCGTGAGATATCACATGAATGGTACTCTACAAATTTTGAATTTTTTGTGCTAATCCTCAATCCAAGATGGCTGCCTTCCTGGACCACAGCTTGACATAAGACCCCTTGGGAAAGACATACAAATGAGCTCTTCTCAAAAAACTTTCCACACATTTAAACCGAATTATGCAGAAATGAAGCCATGGTAGTTTTCTTATTAATTTGAGTCAGTTTTTTTTTATCTGATTAGAAATATAATATGGCTGCCATGACTGCAAATGCATTCTGTTTGGCTGCTATTTCATAATTAGATTTCTTACAAACCCATAAGCATCAATAACTGATATAATGTAAAAATGTACTTCCGATGGTCTAATATTTTTTTTTTTTGAGATTTGTGAATTGATTCTAAATCCATGATTGCAGCAATCATAAAACATAGCTCAGCATAGTACACGTTGGAAAAATATAGAAACTGCTTCTTCCACACATTTAAACCAAATCATGCAGGAACCAAGCGAGAATAGTTTTCTTATTGTTATACCCCCGCTTGTCAGAGTCGGGGGGTATATAGTGGTCCTCATGTCCGTCCGTCCGTCCGTTCGTCCGTCCACATTTGGTTTCCGGATGATAATTCAAAAAGTTTACATCCGATTTGAATGAAACTTTGGGATATTGTTATATATCAGGTTGGTAAGAAGCCTATCGATTTTGGGGGAAATCTGTCAAATTTCAAGGTCACAGTCCACGAAAAACGTTAGAAATTTTAACATAAAAGTTGTTTCTGGACAATAACTCAAAAAGTTTGCATCCGATTTGAATGAAACCTTAGGTTATTGTTATATATCAGGTTGGTAAGAAGCCTATCGATTTTGGGGGAAATCCGTCAAATTTCACGGTCACAGTCCACGAAAAACATTAGAAATTTTAACATAAAAGTTGTTTCCGGACAATAACTCAAAAAGTTTGCAACCGATTTGAATGAATCTTTGGGATATTGTTATATATCAGGTTGGTAAAAAGCCTTTTGATTTTGGGGGAAATCCATCAAATTTCAAGGTCGCAGTCCACGAAAAACGTTAAAAATTTTCACAAAATCAGGGGTATCAGCGATCGCTAGATCAACTTTGTCTAGTTTTGTATTTGTTGAGCCAATTATAAATTCAACATGTCTGCCAAAGCTGGAAATGCATTGTCATTGGCTGGAATTTAAACATTTTTTCTCAAAAAGAATTGTGATATTGTAGAATGTATCTTAGATAGTCCTTGAAAAAAATTTTTGTGGCGCTCTTTAATCCAAGATGGCTAACACTGTGAACATTAGTTTAACATGAACCATATAGGAAATACATAGAAACAATATGGTCTAGTTTAGGGGTTTTTAAATAAAAATTTTCAAGAAAGTTATCCTTTAAGGTTATATTTATAAAAATAGGTGAGCATTATGAGCCTCTGGTTTTTTGTTGTTTTTTTTTGTAAATTTCAGTGGTACTTATCTATAACTGTCTTCTAAACATGTCTTACTTTTCATGCTAATTGGTTTTATTTTTATTTACTCAATTGTAAAAATTTTTATTTGTTTTGTTTTTAGTAATAAATAAATTTTGCGAGAATACTGACTTTTGATTGGCTGGAAAATATTTTCTATCAGAGGATGGAAAACAAATTTGATCGTCATGGAGACACGCGCCATTTGACGTCATATATTACTCCACGGGAAACTAACAGTTTTTGTGTTGATCTCTTTTAAAAAAATGTCCAGTTACAAAAATAAAATTGTTGAGTGTATTCTATTGTTTGAATTTATTTATAAGTATTAACTACATAAAATATTTTCTCCATCGAAGGATAACAAAATTTCCGTTGTGCACATTTAATATAATCCGCTACGCGGATTATACAATGTGCAAAACGGAAATTTTGTTATCCTTCGATGGAGAAAATATTTTTTGTAGTTAATCCTTAAATAAAATTGATAAGATTTAGAAGATATCTGTGACATATTTGAAGATTTGTCAGCATCAGTTGTAGGTGATTTGATGTCGGAAATTGAGTTAACTGATGACACATAAGATATTTATGACCATCAAATCACAAATTGATGCTGGCAAATCTTCAAATACATAACAGTTATCTTCATTCTAATGCTACAAAAATAAAAACGAAATGAATTTACTATGAGGGAACTTTTTTATTTACTGGAAATAACATGTAAGTGTTTTGGGAGTTATTTTACACTCGGGCAACAGTTGTCTTCCATGGTACACTTGAATCTAAGTTGAGAATTATCACAAACTATAAATATCAGTAGTATATCAGAAACAAACAACATTCTTTTAAGTCCAAACTGGTATTCTGATACAATTTTGTATCTTGACTGTTTATTTTTTCAATTATCAGTTACATAACATCTAGCAAGCAATATTTCAGCTATATTCAGAACATGAGCAAGAAATAATCGGATCAGTGGAGGTGTTGAACAAACCTTTAATTGAAAAAAATTGACTGCCACATAAAATTAGAAATTTATGTAGCAACATTTACCTTTGACATTTGTAGTGGTAAAAATATGCCTACTTTTTTTTTTAGTACTTGAAGATTTATAATTTATTCATTTCATTTTCAGGAGATGATCCATCAAACTATTCAGATTTACCACGGCTACCTCCACATTTATCAGAACATGAACGTGATCCATTAATTATAAATCCTGAGGTTTGTTTCCTATTTCTCTGAATACATGGTGTCAATTCTTTTTTGTATTCATATAGAAATATTGCTTTAGTCCTTTGTATATTTTATTTAAATGAATACAATGTAATTTTCTTTTAATGTTCATGGCTAAACTTTATTGGATTAAGAAACAAGTACTGATTATAAAATTTTTGTGGCCTATTTTGTATGCCAAAAGTATGCTGAAAGAAATACATATGGTTTGGATGTATGAATGTCGATACATGTGTAAATTTGTCAATGTATACTGAAAATGGCTTGCTTGGTTGTGGATGGAAAAAAGGACACAGAGTAGTGAACTTTGACATGCTCATTTATTGATTTATCACCATTCACCTATCATAAGAATAGTTTCCCGGCAAGATACATATGCTGGCAATATCTTCCAGATTATGACTTGATTTAATATGTTCCAAACATTTTGGACCAAATAATAAGTTATTTTGTGGTGCTCTAGACTTAAGTTATCTGGTAAAAATTTTACAAGTTACATTTGTATGTCCTGCCAATAAAAGTTGGGAGACATATATTTTTTGTAGGTATGTACGTTTAGCCATCCCACCTCAGATCTACCTTTGCTTTAAAGCTTTTTTTGTATGTGAAGATAACTTCACATCTTCATGAAACTTGGTACACAGTTACAACATGATAACTTGTTTTAACTTGAAAGTTTCAATAGGGGTTTTTTCTTCAGGTTTACCTTTACATCAAAGCTTTTTTGTCTCGCCTGCGACGAAAGTCGCTGGAGGCGAGACATATGTATGGGAATCCGGCGGCGGCGGCGGCGGCGTAAACACTTGACATCTTGCTTCATATCTTTGTAAGCTCAAGCCCCAGGTCCATCAAATTTGGTCCAGAGGTAGCTTATGATGAGTACTTGCCAGTCAGTCACGTGTCACCTTACCTTGACCTCAATTTCACGGTCCAGCGACTACGTTAAAGTTTTTGGGTTACGACAGTTCCTCTGTAACTACGCATGGTAGGATGACAATATTTGGTGTATAGGTTGCTGATGACTAGTACATGACTGTCTGGTAGGTGTCACCTGACCTTGACCTCAATTTCACGGTCCAGCGACTACGTTAAAGTTTTTGGGTTACGACAGTTCCTCTGTAACTACGCATGGTAGGATGACAATATTTGGTGTATAGGTTGCTGATGACTAGTACATGACTGTCTGGGAGGTGTCACCTGACCTTGACCTCAATTTCACGGTCCAGCGACTACGTTAAAGTTTTTGGGTTACGACAGTTCCTCTGTAACTACGCATGGTAGGATGACAATATTTGGTGTATAGGTTGCTGATGAATAGTACATGACTGTCTGGTAGGTGTCACCTGACCTTGACCTCAATTTCACGGTCCAGCGACTACATTAAAGTTTTTGGGTTACGACAGTTCCTCCGTAACTACGCATGGTAGGATGACAATATTTGGTGTATAGGTTGCTGATGACTAGTACATGACTGTCTGGTAGGTGTCACCTGACCTTGACCTCAATTTCACGGTCCATCGACTACGTTAAAGTTTTTGGGTTACGGCTGTTTCCTGCAACTATGCAGGGTATGGTGACAATATTTTGTATACAGGCCGCTGCTGATATTTAATGCTATTTATGTAATGCTTATGACGAAATTTATTTTCGTTACTGATGCGGAATACAGGCGAGACGTTTTTCTGTGTCCACACTTGTTATGAAAATGACTGCATGTCTTCATGAAAATTGGTACACAGTTACAGTTACAACACAATGAGACCTTCTCTTGGAAAAAATTCTGTAGGGCAGTGCTAAATAATTTGTGTTGTGTTTACCGATATTTGCCAAGCAGGACAGTGTTACCGAGTTCCTACCACAGGTCCGGGGTTCTCTCCGCGTACTCCGGCTTCCTCTCCCAATAAAAACTGTACACCACAATATAGCTGAAAAATTGCTGAAAGTGGTGATAAAACATCATTCAAACAAACAAACAAACTGTCGCAGAGACATGTTTCTTGTTTACAACTAAAATTTTCATCTTGATTAACTCTGATTTCAGGATGTCATTGAAAAATCACACTTATCTGGGGAGTACTTCACAGCCTACCTTCACCAAAACTATATAGAATTCTACACAGACATTTCAGACTTAGTCAGGTCTACAGAATATCTCAGTGACTCAGATTACCTCACTGTTGAGTGGGCAGTAAGTTATTTTAAGTTTTTATTCCCATCGATATTGAGTAAGTACCTGAAAATAGACCAAACACGTTAAGTTTGTTTTAATAGAAATGGACACATGAAACTTACCTATTTTGTGTCTTTACTAATATGTTAATCTTTTCTCATATACAATATGTGTATCTTGTCAATGATTTATAAAAATTCCTGATGATCATCCTAAATAGTTATTATATAAAATATATAACAGTTTCTGTATGTATATAAAATTCTCATCCCAAATCCCATTTTGGCTACACCTCAAATGTGCTATTGTACTGAGAGCTCTGTTCTCTGAAACAAGTCAACACAAAGTATTTTTTGTCACATATTTTTATACACTTTTTATTTAAACACCACAGATAATTATTGCATTTACTGTATTATCTTTCTTAATTTTAATATTAGAACTTGTATGATAGGGTTAATTCACTTCTTTTATTTAGCCTAAAAAGATCAGCTGACATTCTTGTAAACTAACGATTTAGTCATTGAATGCCTTTAAAGTTCACCAAGAAAAATCTGCCAGGGACAAAAATCTACAAATGTCAGATCCACCACCTGCCATTCATAATGCTAAGTTATAACATTGATCCCTATAGAAGTTATTGCCCTTACATGACCATTGTTCACTTTATAATAAAAGAAATTGTTGTTAATAGCTAGTCAAGTAAAGATTTTGTCATTTTCATTTGTAAGTGATTTGGTACTGGTAGTTGAAAAAATGTGTTAATTAAAGATGTTTTTGGTGGGTTGACCTGTTTGTTTATGCGGGTTTTAATTTTTTTTACATAAATATTTATGTTTGAAAATTTTGATCTGTACATATTTTATTTGAAATACATTTACAGTCCAGGTCAGCATTACAGGAATATGCGGCATCAGTAGCAACAAGGGGAATAATCCACTGTAATTCTTCACGTAGTAAATACGACTCCAGCAGTTCAGGGTTAGGCTGGCGGCCTTTGAATAAACCTCAATGGTATACAGTAAATAAAACAGTAAGTAGATATTAGTCCAGCGGTTAAGTGCAAGGTAATTGTCCCCCGAAATTTTTTTTGGGGTGGGGTGGGGTGGGGTGTTTATAGGAATCACCCTGTCTGTCCATCTGTATACATCCCTTCTAAGCGTAACTGCTCTTAAACCGCTTGATGAAATTTAATGAAACTTAGCATAAAGGAAGTACATGTAGATGTGCATAAAGGATTTTTATTGACCTTGAATATCATTAAGGAGAGATATTTGGACTTGAAAGCGAAGCAGGGGGCATTCCTTTGAGAGACTTGTTGTTTAATTTAACTTAGTGGTACATTGGAAAAAAAAGTTATTTGTTATACAGATGACTAAATGTATTATTTAAATATAATTAGTCACAGTTTGTTTGAATACTTCAGAAGATCTGGATTCATAACAGAAGCATTATCATTCAAGAGGCCTCAGTGTGCAGAGTGGTTAAGGTTGTTGGACATCTTCTGTTGATCATGTGCCTGTAAGCACTGAGGTTGTGTGTTCAAGCTTTATTGATTGTGGTAGGGTGGGCTTGACTCCAGTCTTCATTGTTAAGGAATCACTCCTCCCACTCCCAAACCTGTAATAAAAAGTGGATGCCATGTTATAGCTGACAAATTAGTGAAAGTGACATTTCTCACTGCCAGCAGGGTGTCCACTACTCCAATCTAAATTGACAAGAATTTCCAGTTTACCTACCTAAGTTTGGGGGTTCTCTCAGAATACTCCGGCTGCCTGCCCCAATAAAACTAGATGCCACCAAATAGCTGAAAAATTGCTAAAAGTGGCATTAAACATCAATTAAACAAACAATATAATTAGAGGGTAGGTCATTATTAAGGTTAGACATTAAATGTATGGTTTCTTTAGCTGAATCATATGGGAGCACAAGTGAAGAAATTAGACCTAATGTCAGAAAAATGTCCTGTATCAATGAAAAGGATTTACATGTCATCAGAAGAAAAATCTTTTGTTCTTGGTAGCAAAAACTAGTTTTCTTGTTCTTTATTTTTTAAATCCTTAAAACTAATCATAAAAACATTGTGTTTATTTCTAGGCACGGCAGAATGCTGAAACGTCAAGACTTTTATTTAAAAGTACATGTAAGTTGTTTACCAGATGATAACATGTATATGAAAATATTGAGGTATCATTTGGTTGTTTGATGGTTGCAGATTGAACCAAAAGGAAATTTCAGGCCATTAACTGAATAAATTTAGACATTTTTTTATTTAACAGGAATAACTTTAGCTCTTGCATTGACATCTGACATGCTCCATACAAGACAAACATTCTAATTGTCAACCCGAGGTGGTTGTCTTCCCAAGGGTTCTGCCAATGAAAAGACAACCTATCAAGGGAAAACAATTTAAATGTTCACCTTCTATGGAGGGAACAATTGTTTTATTAAACTGAAACTAGAAATACATATTGTAATACAAGACTGAAGATTTGTGTATCAATAAACTGACCAAATCTGCTTTCTCTTGCTATGGCTAGCCAAAGACAATTATATTCCAGTTTGTAACATCCTAATCGCATCAGGACAAATTTCCGGTAAAACATAATACAATAAATTGTATTTTTCCATCCTAATTTTAAGCTGCCTTCTTTCATAAAAAAATTCAGAAAAACAATATATTTTATTAAAGTATATATACATGTATGTAAGAAATAATAAATTACATGTATTTTTATTTTCCAATCAGAATTTTTTTTTACAAAAGTAAAAGAAATTTACATTACCTATATCATATGTTTTCAAGGTCATGTATGTTATTTTTAACATGTAAACACCCAAATCAGTTTCATTGTAGTTTTCTCTTAGCTATGATGTAATTTCTTTTTATATCTCACCAGCAAAAGTTTAGGACATTGATTTTCAGTCTGTTCATTCATCTGTCTATCCCACCTTATTTTTACGTTTTTTTTACAAATGTGACTTCACGTTTTCATAAAATTTCGGATACAGCTACAACATGATCAGTCGCCTGAATATAGCTGAAATAATGCTGCTCGGGCGTTAAACAACATTAATCAATCAATTAACAACATGATCAGATTGCTTCACTGGCAAACATTCTGTAGGGCTGTGCTAAATATTTCATGCTTGAGGGAACTTAGAAAAGGGGGGTGTTTTGCCTCAAATTTACTTTTGTGTTGAAGTTTGGTGTTTACTAATATGTGCCAAGTGGGACATCAATGACACTGAGATCCATCTTCTTGTCTTTTTAAATAATTTATATAATTGGCCGGATTTCACGGAGTGAAAATACAGGTTATAATATGGTGAATGTTGGGCGGGAGGGGAAAAAATTTTCGTCACAGTTTTCTCAGCACATACTAATCAAATGCTCTTGAAATTTGGTATGCAGCATCAGCATGGCCTCCCATAAGGTGGGATTTGATTACAGGTCTGTCGCTTTCCTACTTACTGTTTAACGAAATCAGGCCATTTCTGTTTTTGATGGATTTTTTATAACTGTATTCAAAAGAGAACGTGATACAAAGTTTTTTATATCTTTTTCAGGTCATGGCTGTCCACCGGTTGTATTACAAACAGAAATTCTTCCTTATCTGTCTCTGATAAATATTACTTTAAATAATCCAGGTTAGTCTTGCTGGACTCAGTTTCATCAAACATTGAAAAGTTGAAGTTTTCCTCCTTTTATCAGCTTAATTTTGAACAATCATATTGCTAGAAAATAAAAATTTGAAAAAAAACTCGAGGATTTGAGAAAAACTTAATTTAGGAAGTTTTATGAAACTGAGGTAAAAAGTCAGTATTGTGTTTCTATTTTCAATGAAATTAAGTGATTTGATATGTTGATGTCACTACTGTTTTACTTGTCGTCTCTAAGCACCTTGTGTCATTTCTACTTCTCCTGGAAATTTTTTATACATCTGTATAATTTGCCAAAGATAAGAAACTGTAATGGGCATGCTTACATACCAGTATCATCTTTTAGTTATTCATCTTCAAGTTGTCACACTTTATTTTAATCTAAAACTACCATTTTTGCAGTGGATAAAATCTTAAGGACATATCCTACTTTTAAGTCTCCATATATTTTTTTTGGTATTTTATCTTGACTTTCCTTATAACAAAAACTTCAATTCTGATCTCATTTTAAACTTGTGGTATTATCTTTATTATCTGTTTTGAGAACTGGTTATACATGTATGTTATATCAGCTTTGTATTTTCAATGTTTTTCTGTAAGAATCAACTTAGATTATTTTGAAGGCTTCATTATGACTGATAATTTTGATTGTGCACCACCAAATGTGAGGAAAGGAAAATTGTTAGAATGATTTCCGGTTATAAAAAAGAGGGATAAAAAATGAAGTTTTGACGCGATGATGTAAGGGATTTGGCTATATTCATATTATTATTATTATATTTTATTGACAACCTACCACCATGTGATTCTGTAGCCAATACATTTTAGTGTATATTTATTAGCTTTATTTGGAAAAACCTTTTCACATAATTTTCTTTAAAACAATTTGTGCCATGGATATAAGATTTTAAAGGAAACCGACGATGTAAGTAGAAGCGTCTTTATTAATAGCCTACTTGGACACAAATTGAGCAATGCAAGATTATTTATCTGCCCTAACCCATGTCTCTCATGCAACAAAATAAATGCATTTTAACTAGTGAATAATTATCCACTTGAAATTTTACATGTGACCTTACCATGTGGTTCTATATTGCAAGTACAGATTTCAGGTCTGTCGCATATCTACTTCTTGTTTACCGACTTTGTCAATTCAGTGATTAAATAGCAGGTGTATAATGAGTGAGCAATAGCTCACAGGTTCCTATTTTTCCTAATGTACCAGACGACTTGGGATTTCAATCATTTTTCAGAACTCCTACAGTTTTCACTCCAGATCTCTGAAAATTCTCAGATAGGTTGCAAATGTACTAAAGTTGTGTACCTGCAATTATGGAACTGTTTGTGAAACTTTTTTCCTAATTTTCCAGACTTTCAAACACTTTTCATTATTTAAAACTTTAGCAGACGACGGTACATATTTTGGGTAATGAACTCGTACTGCATTTTGACAAAATACTGCATTCTCATGCAACAACCTTGGTAAAAGTCGTCATAATAAAGCTAATAAAAATACACTAACATGTATTGGCCACAGAATTGGACAGCTTTTTTGTCAAATAAAGATAATATCATAAATTAAAATAAATACCTTAAATCCACATGTCAAAACTCCACTTTTTTTATCTCTCTCCTGCATAACTATTCCAATTCAATTTTTTGATGGTTTTCATATGATAACTTGAAAATGTGTCAACAGATTTTGTTTTGTTAAGTATAATAAAATGAATATAAAGTTCAATTTTCAACACAACAGTTGATGGTTTCCAAATGATAACTGGAAAAAATTCAACAAATTTTGTGAAGACATTGCACAGCTTTTAAGTACTATAAAATTAGGATAAAGTTCAATTTTCAGCACAGTCTTAGTTGTTGTGTTTTTTAGTAAGACCAATTTTTTAAAATGTGTCAAAATTTGCAGTTTTCATAAGAATACTTGAATCATGAATTTGGTTACAACTTTGCACAGCTTATAAGTCCAAAAAAGAAGATCAAGTTGAATATTCAGGACAATCCAATGTGTAGTTTTTGAGTAGGACCAATTTTAAAAGTATTTTTATAGGTCCAAGTCAAGGTAGTCCAAGAATTATCTGCCGTCCAACCTTTTTTTTTTTTTGCATGGGAGGTCAGAGAGCTCTCCATAAGCAAAACAGTGGATTTTGCGACAAAGGTCTTTAAGTCTGCATATTTCAACATGTCCAGATGTTTTAAAACATTTTCTTTATAAATATATTCTTCATACCTTCAGTCAAGCTGATTTTAGTACTGGATTTAAGTCATGTTGCTGTCACATGACCTTTTGTTCCAGAAGAAGTGAAATGTCAGAATGTAAGGGTATCGATGAAAATCAGCTTTAAAAAAAAGGGATTCTTGAACTAAGGTCAATATAAAACTTTCCTCCTGAGATATGGACTGTTATTATGCTGATCTGTTCCTATAGGCTGATTTGTAATTCAGTAAAATATGTTCATGAATATTTAAAACCATGTAGTTTGATGGGGTATCATAAATGTCCAATAACTTTTTTATCGTATTTGCTGGTGCATGAGTGCATCTACTGGTTAAGTTTTGAGCATAATTTGGATTTAATATGTTCCTGCCATTTTTGTTTGGGACTCTGAATACCCAAAACTGTAGATTGCAAAAAAGTGACTTATGATAATAAAACTATACTTTCACAGTAAAGCTAACTTACTCTCAGAAATAAAGAAATTTAAAAATGTTTGGTCACCAAAACTGGACTAAGTACTTGTGTGTAAAGACCAGAAATAGATGGAAAAAGTGTGCCATATCTTTTTGTCCCCCACCACAAAGGGTCGGAGGGACAGTGTTTTTCTCTTCCTCTGTTCTTCCACAGTACTTTTTGGTCACAACTCCTCTGAAACCGCTTTGATATTTAGTAGGATTGATTGGTATGATGGGTAGATTTGCATACTATACGGTCATTTTGATTCATCAGATTGTTTAGGTTTTATGAGACTTTTATTGTTTCATCAATATAATGCAATGGTAGATCTTATGGACACATCTCCTATGAAATCATTACATAGATTGCTTTGATATTTGGTAGGATTAATTGTTATGATGTGTAGATGTGCATACTTTACAGTCATTTTGATCAAATTTTGTAGGAGTTGTCGAACTTTGACTATTTCAGTAATATGAAACAATGGTAGATCTTATGGATGCATCTTCTATGAAATCACTAGATAGATTATTTTGATATTTGGTAGGATTAATTGTTATGATGTGTAGGTGTGCATACTTTACAGTTATTTTGATCAAATTTTGTAGGAGTTGTGGAACTTTGACCATTTCAGTAATATAAAACAATGGTAGATCTTGTGGACGCATCTCCTCTGACACTGCTTGACATATTGCTTTGATGTTTGGTAGGATTAGTTGTTATGATGTGTAGATGTTCATAGTCTACCACCATTTGATAACATTTTGTACGAGTAATGGAACTGACCATTTCAGCAATATAATACAATGGTAGATCTTGTGGGTTCATCTGGGAAACAGTTCAATGGATTTCTTGGATATTTGATAGGATTAATTGTGTAGATGTGCATGCCACACTTTTGATTGTAAATTTTTTAGGAGTTATTGGACTTTGACCATTTTTAGCAATATTGAACAATATTGAAAGTAAATTTTATCAAGCTCTCTACTAAAGTTTGCTAATTCTGATGGAGTTACTTAGCTCCTTTCCAAATTTCCATCCAAACAATTCTAATACTACATGCTAATTATTTTGTCCCGTAACTAAATCTATCACAAACATTTGTTTCCAGTTTTAGATTCTCACATCTGCTAAGCAATTTGATACTGCAGCAGCTAGGGACATTTGGCTACATGTAGCAATCTTGCCCTTGTAATAACGAAAGAACAATAATTCTTTTGTGTGTATGTTTGCTGTTGCAAAGTTATAAATAAGTGTTTGTCCCTAATTCTTTTAGTCTTTGTTGCTTTTTATTACTTTTTTACCTCATCTTACCTAAAGGGTCATGTGAGCTATTGCCATCACTTGGCATCCATCATCATCGTCTTCATTAACAGCTCTTTAAAAATGTTGTTCTCCAAAACATCTGAAGGGGTTGCTTTGAAACTTTGCACTTATCAACAGTAAAATGTCTTCTACCAATATTGCATAAATCATGACCACAGACCAACCAACATGGTTAAAAATAGAACAGAGGGTCAAAATGCAGTTTTTACCTTATACAGTAATTCAATATATTGTATAAAAGAAATGCAGGAAAGCTGAAGAGACTTTTCTTCTTCAACATCAAAAGCTTTACAAAAAACTCCATTTTGTCAAAGTTGTATGATGACCCTTGTATGAGTTATTGCCCCTTAATCATCAAAATTGAATTTTTTTTTTCTATTTTTCCACAAAATCTTGAAAACCGTAAGAACTAGTGAAAATCTTGACCATACAAAGTTAAGATCTGCAAAAATGATTACTGGGGCATATGTGTTGAAAACACCTTATAAGAGTTATTCCCTAAAAATATCAAAATGATTTTCAAATGAGTGTTGGGCAGTTCCTTAAAGGAAAGAAATGCTAGATAAAAAAGAATAATTGCATAGTTGTTCGGTCAGTTTGAGGTTCAAGTGAACGATCTATGCTCATAGGAGCCTCAAGTTTACTTTGAGCTGATCTTTGTGTCAATCCATAAGGGCTACCATAACTGAAATGATGTCATTAACTCATTAAAAAACAATAACATTGACAAGAAAAATGCACAGAAACAATAATATGATTTGTCTTTAAAAATTTACTTTTACAAAAATCTTCTCTGAAACCACTCCCCATTTTTAGCTCACCTGACCCAAAGGGTCATTGTCTTTAAAAATCTGGTTTGTGTCTTTGTCGTCGGTCATAAACTTTTCACATTTCAATCTTCTTCTCCAAAACAACTTGGCCAATTGGAACCAAACTTGGCAGGAATTTTTATTGGGTGGTTCTTAACAAAGTTTTTGGGGCTGATCAAATATGGAACATGGCTGCTAGGGCCATTAATGCATTCTGATTGCCTGAATTTCACAAATCTTCTTCTCATAAACTGCTTGGCAGATTGATTTGACATATTACATAAATGTACCTAAGATGGTACTCGACCAAATTGGAGTTTTTTGTGCTGATCCATATCCAAGATGGCCACCATCGCAGAACTTAGTTTAACACAGGACCCTATGGGAAAAACATACAAATAACTTCTTCTCGGAAACTGTTACACACAATTTTGAAGAAATTATGGTTGGATATTTATCTTATTATTTTGAGTTTGTGAGCCAATCACAAATTGAACATGGCTAGCAGGGCCACTAATTGTTTCTGATTGGATGAAATTTTTTTAAATAGTCTTTTTTTAAACAGCATGACAGATTGATTTGAAATATTGCATAAATGTTCTTTAGATGGTCCTCTTACGAAGTTTGGGTTTTTTGTGACTGTCCAAGATGGCCACCACCGTGGAACACAGCTTAACATAGGACCCTACATTCAAAAAGTTTCTTCTCCAAAACTGTTCCACACAATTAAACCAAACAATGCAGAAGTGAATCTTGGATAGTATTCTTATTATTTTAAGTTTTTTGAGCTGATAGGAAATTCAGCATGTCTGCCATAGCTGCAAATGCGTTCAGATTGGCTGAAATTTCAAAATTCATTTCCTCACAATCCACGTGGCAGAAGGATTTGTGATATTGCATGGTCCTCTACTAATTTTGATTTTTTTGTTTCAATCCAAATTACAAGATTTCTAGCATCATGGAACATCACTTAACATACTAACCTATAAAAAAAAACATAAAACTGCTTTCTCTCAGAAACTGTCCTACAAAGTGCTGCTGATTGGAATTCAACATGGCAACATAGATAAGCATTTTTACATAAACTCTTTAGCATTTAATATCAAAATTTGCAACAAAAGTCATGTTTCTTAAAAAGTTTTTATGTATGTCAGGTGAGCAATACAGGCTCTAAGAGCCTCTAGTTTTCAAACCCGTCCACAATCATTCTTAGGGGGTCCTAGTTTAAACATTTATGGTGTTGATCAACAGACAAAAATGGCCATTGTTACTAAAAATAGAACATAGGTGTCAACACAAGTTCTTGGTCAATATCTCATAAATTAATATAGCTATAGTGAAAATCTTAACCTCAAATTAATCAACTCATTAAGCTCTACAATAGTTGCAATTAATCTGAAGTGTGAAATAACTAATATTAGGAGTTATTGCCCTCTAATGACAATTTTTGACAAAATTTTCAGTTTTTACAATATAACTTTAAAACTTTAAGTGCTAGATTGACATTGTAAATAGCTTAAATTAGCAGCAAGGCAATGACTGCAAAACACATTGTTAGTTGAAAATTGTCGGTTCACTCCCTATAGGAGTAATTGCCCTTTATTGATGATTTTTGATGAAATATTCAGTTTGTCCTGTAACCTAAAAATTATAACAGGTAGAGTCGAACTGTAAATTGCAAAAATGATCAGCTTGTTTTAAAATGTCGGAGGATCTTTATAGGAGTTTTTGCCCTTTAAAGACGATTTTTTATGAAATTTTTATTTTTTTTTCTGTAACCTTACAACTTTAACAGCTAAAGTGAATCTGTAAATTGCAAAAATGTACACTTTCTACATTTCACTTAATTGGTCCGTTATTTTCAAATGACATCTTAAATGAATTATTGCACTTTAATGATGATTTTGTATGAAATTTATCCTTTTTTTTATGAAGCTTAAAAACTATAACAGCTGGAGTGAAACTGTAAATTGCTAAAAATGATCGGTAATAAAAGTTCTACAATTCACATTTTTGGTCTGAAATTGTTAGCTGACTCCTCATAGGAGTTATATTGCCCTTAAATCATGCTATTTTTTTTTTAGTTTTTATCCAGTAACCTAAAAACTAAAACAGCTAGAGTGCAACTGTTGCATAAATGCTCAGCAGTACAATACTATTATTCACTTAGATGGTCTGAAATTGTCAGATTATGCCTTATAAGAGTTATTGCCCTTTGATAAACATTTTTGGTGAAATTTTGTAGTTTTTGCCTTGTAACTTAAATGCCATAATAGCTAGAGTGAAACTTGAAATTGCGCAAATGATCAGCAAAACAAGACTTAAAATTATTGCTTAGTCTAAAATTGTTAAATGACTCTTGATGGGATATTGGCCTTTTATTTTTGACCGGATTTCACAGAGTAAAAAATCTGGGTTTTAGTATGGTGAATGTTGGGCGGGTGTGAGGGGGTTTTCTCAGTTTTCTCAGCAACTACTAATCACATTCTCTTGAAATTTGGTATGCAGCATCAGCATGGCCCCCATAACATGGGATTCGATTTCAGGTCTATAGCTCACTGACTTTGTTAATTTTTAAGGAAATCCTGCTATATCTGTCTTTGATCGATTTTTTAAGAAATGTTTAGTAACTTAAAAGCTATAACAACTGGACTGAAACTTAATTGCACATATTTAAATGTAGAAATCATTTGTGTTCCAGGTGAACGATTACTGGCTCCTGGGAGCCTTTAGTGTTATGTATAGTATGAAGTTTACTAAGTGGAACCCCATTTTAAGTATTTGGTTATATTGGAAATTTAGCATGGCAGCAAACAACATTAATACACTGGCTAAAATTGTGAAGATCTTTCTGTGACAATTAAATAGGTAGATAAAATTGTGAAAATTGTACAGTTAACTTAATCAGCAATTTAATGTTGATCCTAAATTCAAGACAGCTGCTATGTACAAATAGCTTTTTCTCATAATTTTTTTTCACATTTAAATCCATTCATAAAAAAGACTTTAAATTTATTCTGACTGAAGTTTTAAAAAATTCCTTTCTGGAGAATCTCTGGTCATTTTTAACACAGATATTGTACATGTCTAATCATTTTCTACTACTTTTACTCTTGAGTCTCTTTGTTCCTTATTGGTGTTGGTGAAATTATTTGTTTGTTAATGGTGTGGGGGAAATTCTTTGTTCTTTCACTGGTGTGTGGTAATCCTTTCTTCTTCCCTGGTGTGAAGGAAGTTCTTTGTTCCTCACTGGTGATAGGGTAATTCTTTATTCCTTCCTGGTGTTGGGTTAATTCTTTATTCCTTCCTGGTGTTGGGTTAATTCTTTATTCCTTACTGGTGGGATGGTAATTCTATCTCCTTACTGGTATGGGGGTAATTCTTCCTTACTGGTGTGATGCTAATTCTTTCTTCCTTTCTGGTGTTGGGGGTAATTCTTCCTTACTGGTGGGAGGGTAATTCTATCTCCTTACTGGTATGGGGGTAATTCTTTCTTCCTTACTGGTGTGATGGTAATTCTTTCTTCCTTTCTGGTGTTGGGGGTAATTCTTCCTTACTGTTGGGAGGGTAATTCTATCTCCTTACTGGTATGGAGGTAATTCTTTCTTCCTTACTGGTGTGATGGTAATTCTTTCTTCCTTTCTGGTGTTGGGGGTAATTCTTCCTTACTGGTGGGCGGGTAATTCTATCTCCTTACTGGTATGGGGGTAATTCTTTCTTCCTTACTGGTGTGATGGTAATTCTTTCTTCCTTTCTGGTGTTGGGGGTAATTCTTCCTTACTGGTGGGAGGGTAATTCTATCTCCTTACTGGTATGGTGGTAATTCTTTCTTCCTTACTGGTTGGAGGGGTAATTCTTTCTTCCTTACTGGTGGGAAGGGTAATTCATTCTTCGTTACTGGTGGGGGCTAATTCTTTCTTTCTTACTGGTGGGAGGGGTAATTCTTTCTTCCTAACTGGTGGGAGAGTATTCTTTCTTACACTATGTTGGAACAATTCTTTGTTCCTTACTTGTGGGAGGGGGTAAGTTACGGCAGTTCCTCTGTAGCTACGCATGCTAGGATGACAATATTTGGTATATAGGTTGCTGACGACTAGTACATGACTGTCTGGTAGGTACCACCTGACCTTGACGTCAATTTCATGGTCCAGCGACTACGTTAAAGTTTCAGGGTTACGACAGTTCCTCTGTAACCACGCATGGTAGGATGACAATATTTGGTATATAAGTTGCTGATGACTAGTACATGACTGTCTGGTAGGTACCGCCTGACCTTGACGTCAATTTCACGGTCCAGTGACTACGTTAAAGTGTTTGGATTACGGCTGTTCCTTTGTAACCACGCATGGTAGGATGACAATATTTGGTATATAGGTTGCTGATGACAAGTACATGACTGTCTGGTAGGTGCTACCTGACCTTGACCTCAATTTCATGCTCCAGCGACTACCTTAAGTTTTTGGGGTACGGCTGTTCCTCTGTAACCACGCATGGTAGGATGACAATATTTGGTATATAGGTTGCTGATGACTAGTACTTGACTGTCTGGTAGGTGTCACCTTACCTTGACCTCAATTTCATGGTCCAGTGACTATGTTAGTTTTTGTATTAGGACAGTTACTCTGTAACTATGAATGGTATGGGGACAATATTTGGTATACAAGCTGCTGCTGATATCTAATGCTATTAACGTAATTCTTATGACGAAAATTATTTTCGTTACTGATGCAGAATGCAGGCGAGACATTTTTCTGTGTCCACACTTGTCTTACTTACTGGTGGAAGGGGTCATTTTTTCTTCCTCCCTGCTGAAGGGGTAATTCTTTCTTCCTTACTGTTGAGACTGGTAATTAGGGCCCTGCCACTTTGACGCCCTATAGTGATCAGTCTGCCTGTCGTCCGTCCATCCATCCGTCCATCCGAAACTACTCTTGTCCGAGCTGTAACTTTTTTATCTTTTGATATTTGGAATATGGGTAGATAATCAAGGCAATGTGTTGCATACCATGGTTGCTGTCCTTGAACTTTGACTTTAAGGTCACATTATTGCTTTCAGCATGACAAATTCATGTCTGTGCTGTAACTTTTTTAACTTTCAAGGTATGCTTTTGATATTTGTAATGTGGGTAGATAATATCAAGGTGATGTGTCGCATACCATTGTTACTGACCTTTGACCTTAGGTCACATTGTTGCTTTCTGAATGACAAATTCATGTCCAGGCTGTAACTTTTTTATCTTTCGAGGTAGGCTTTTGATATTTGGAATGTGGGTAGATTATATTAAGGCAATGTGTCGCATACCATGGTTGTTGACCTTTGACCTTAGGTAACATTATTGCTTTCTGAATGACAAATTCATGTCCGGGCTGTTACTCTTTTATCTTTTGAGGTAGGCTTCTGATATTTGGAATGTGGGTAGATAATATCAAGGCGATGTGTCGCATACCATGGTTTATGACCTTTGACCTTGACCTTAAGGTCGGCTGGGCCTACAGAGATGGGTACCATCTCACTGATATCTAGTTCTTTCTTCCTTACTGGTGTGAGGGGTAATTCTTTGTTCCTCACTGGTGTGGAAATAATTCTTTTTTCCTTACTGGTATGGGGGTAATTTATTCTTACCTACTTGTGAGAGTCTAATTCATTCTTCTTTACTGATGGGAGGGGTAATTCTTTCTTCCTTGCTCATAGAAAGGGGTAATTCTTTCTTTCTCACTGGTGTGGAAATAATTCTTTTTTCCTTACTGGTGTGGGGGTAATTTATTCTTACCTACTTGTGAGAGGGTAATTCTTTCTTCCTTACTTGTGTGAGGGTAATTCATTCTTCCTTACATGTGAGAGGGTAATTCTTTCTTCGTTACTGGTGTGGGGGTAATCCTTTCTTCCTTACTGATGGGAGGGTAAATCTTTGTTCCTTACTCATGGAAGGGGATAAGTCATTCTTCCCTACTGGTGGGAGTTGGTAATTCTTTACTCCTGACTGGTGTTGAAGTAATTCTTCCTTACTGCTGTCAGGGTAATTCTTTCTTCCCTACTGTTGTGGTGTTAATTCTATCTTCCTTTCTGGTGTAGGGGTTTATTCTCTTTACCTTACTTGTGCAGGGGTAATTATTTGTTCCTAACTGGTGTGGGGGTAAGTCTTCCTTACTGATGTGAGGTTAGTTTTGATGAAAACAAAGAAATAAAAGGTAGCACAAACTGATTTATTCAATCATCCATGATCTGTAAATAAAACATAATGTTATTTTATAAATATTATTTGTATTTATAGGTCAGATATCCTTTTTACAAGAGATCTGTAGATACTCTAAAATGAAACTGTCTATTAGGTAAGCATTTATTTATGTCTTATGTATTTACTCATATTAAATATCCTAACTTTATATTGCTACATTTCGTTATGGGCTATTACTTGCTTCTTCTTTGGATTGTACCCTGATCATTCTGTTTCGTAAACTTTTGCTACCAAGACACAGATAGCCTACTTATATAATTATTATACAATTGATAACTAACCCAAATCAAGACTTATGACCCTGAAAAGTAAATTTTGAAACATTTGTGACCATGTGAGCTTTTGCAGTCACTTGGCATTCTTTTTATGCTGTCCATATCAGGTTTTCAAAAAACATAACTTACCAATTTAATGTTGTCGTTTGTAACTTGTTTTTTGTCTCGCCTGCGACTTTCGTCGCTGGAGGCGAGACATATGTATGGGAATCCGGCGGCGGCGGCGTAAACACTTGACATCTTGCTTCATATCTTTGTAAGCCCATGCCCTAGGTCCATCAAATTTGGTCCAGAGGTAGCTTATGATGAGTACTTGCCAGTCAGTCACCTGTCACCTGACCTTGACCTCAATTTCACGGTCCAGTGACTACGTTAAAGTTTTTGGGTTACGACAGTTCCTCTGTAACTACGCATGGTAGGATGACAATATTTGGTGTGTAGGTTGCTGATGACTAGTACATGACTGTCTGGTAGGTGTCACCTGACCTTGACCTCAATTTCACGGTCCAGCGACTACGTTAAAGTTTTTGGGTTACGACAGTTCCTCTGTAACTACGCATGGTAGGATGACAATATTTAGTGTATAGGTTGCTGATGACTAGTACATGACTGTCTGTTAGGTGTCACCTGACCTTGACCTCAATTTCACGGTCCAGTGACTACGGTAAAGTTTTTGGGTTACGACAGTTCCTTTGTAACTACGCATGGTAGGATGACAATATTTGGTATATAGGTTGCTGATGAATAGTACATGACTGTCTGGTAGGTTCCACCTGACCTTGACCTCAATTTCACGGTCCAGCGACTACGTTTAAGTTTTTGGGTTACTGCTGTTCCCCTGTAACTATGCAGGGTATGGTGACAATATTTTGTATACAGGCCGCTGCTGATATTTAATGCTATTTACCTAATGCTTATGACGAAATTTATTTTCGTTACTGATGCGGAATGCGGGCGAGACGTTTTTCTGTGTCCACACTTGTTTACACGTTTCTTGTGTTCAAACTTCGGAAGTGAAAAACAACTTGTTTGGCAAATTTACCATTTTGGAAATCTTTTTTTCAAAAAGTATTGAAGAAAAGATTTTAGGGATTAACACATTTATAATTTACTAATGAATAAGAATTCATAAGGGTTATAATTTCACTCAGCCTGAAATCCAAATGCATATAAGATATACACGGAAACACTGTGGTAATGGTTTCTCATTAACATATATGTATTACATACAAATACATGTAAATAGATGACATACCTAACCTGTTAAAAAAAATATTTTAAACTAAATACATTTTCAATTTATACTTTTATACCCTGCCTTGATTTAGAAATAAAATCTGGATAAAAATGAGTATTAATGACTACAAATTTGTTTCATCTTAAAATTATTAAGTTATATGTATCCATCAATAAACTTAACTGAAATATGGAGTCAATGGTGAGAACAATTGTGTAATGTATGCTTCTGACCAGTGATTTTGTTGATTGTCAATTATAACTTTATAAACATTGTGCTGTTACTGGTTGACTTTGAAGTATTGTTTGATGAATTGCTTTTTAGCTCACCTAAACTGAAGGTCCATGTGAGGTGTTCCCATCACTTGGCAACTGTCGTCTGGTATAAACTTTTTAAAAAGTCTTTTCCTTTAACACCACTTTGCCAATTTTTTTTCAAGCTTGGCCACAATCATCCTTAGGGTATTTTTTTCAAATGTGTATCCAGGGTGTTGATTAATGAACAAAAATGGCCGGTGTTACTAAAAAAAGTACAAAGTGGTCAACACATGTTTTTGATCAATATCTAAAAAATTATAGCAGCTTAAGAAAATTGATCAGCACATTAAGCTCTACATATATTTCTATTTGTTTGAAGTTCTGTTGCCTCCTTTTAGCACTTATTGCATTTAAATCAAGATTTTCAGTGTTTACAATATAACATAAAAACTGCAAGAGCCAGATTGTCATTGTAAATTGCTAAAATGATCAGCTAGACAATTCCTACCAATCACATAGTTGGTCCAAAATTGTCTGACCTCTCCTTATAGGAGTTATTGCCCATAAATGACAATTTGTATAAAGTTTTCAGTTTTTTTTTTGTATCTTAAAGTTACAACAGCTAGAGCTAAACTGTAAATTGCAAAATTGAGTAGAAAAACAAGCCCTTTTAAAACAATTTTAGGTAGTAATGCCAGGTTTTGCCTTAGAAATAAGAAAAATGTAATACCTAGAGTGAAACTGTAAATGCTAACATAATCAGAAAACCTACAAATCATTTAATTGCCTGATGAATCCTTGTAAGAGTTTTTGCCCTTTCATTACAATTTTTGATGAAATTAGAAGCTTTTGCCATGTAACTTAAATTCTACAACACTTAGAGTGAAACTCTAAATTGCAAAAAATGATTAGCAAGGCAAGACCTACAAATCATTTACTTTACTCCAAAATTTTCAGTTTTTGTGTAATAAATAAAAAATTTTCTTATATGACCTGCCTAAAACGCTTTGAGTCCACACCAGATGTAAAATGTTTACATGTATTTTTTTGTAAACAATGTCATAAACCATCAAAACTCTTTTTGGCGATGTTATAGACCGATTTTTCTTATTTTGATGACGTCACTATCAAATTTGTGTCTTAATGGCCGACAAGTTCTGCAACTGAAAGGTTAGGTTGTTAAAGAAGTTATATATATGTCCTATTAGAATCAAACTAATTCATTGGGAGCAAGAATATATACTGATTTAAAATATTGGACATAAGTGCCAATCAATATCAGCTAGAGTAAAGTAACCTGTAGAACAATGCCTAAAAATCGTCTGATGACTCCTTATATGCCCTTTCATGACCTTATTTTTGTACTGAAAAAATTTTGTCAATGAATCTTCTTTAAATTCCCAATATAGTTAGTTTTTAAACAAGTTATCATCATTAAAATAAAAAATAGGGGTTTTAGAGCTTATTTTTTAGGAGTTGAGCACTGAAATTGTAAATTTTCTAAGAAGATTATAAAAAGAAGAGGAGAAGCACTGAAATAAAGATTACAAAAATTCTGTCCAATGAAATTTTCTGAATTTTCAATATAATTTCAATTGATTGGTATACATTTTAGTGATGGAAAGAAAAATAGGGCGCTCTGATTTAATATTTGTCCATCGGAAAAACTGGTCAAAAAGTGCTATAAAATGTCATTTGTTGGTGAAAATTACCTCTCTTGTTAAAAAATTGTATTTTCATTATTTTTGCCCATACCGAACTCCTTTATGCAAAAACATTTTATTTCAGCCATTAATAAATTGAAGTAATAATATAGGTATAAGACATTTTATTCTTATATTTCATTGAAATTAAGAGTAAAAAATTAAAGAAATTATTTTTAAACTTACCATAAATGTTTAGAAATTTTCGCAAAAAATGATGGACAGTGTCCTGCATCCCCTTAAAAGGTGTAACACTTATATTGAAAAAGTAAATTACAAAAATTTAAAGACAGCTCAAAGTCATTTGTCTTCCAGGTGAACGATTATACACTTCATATTATATTTTAAGAAACCTTGAGATGGGATATTTAGTTTTGTCTCCCTCATGTATTTCTCTATTACAATATTGTTTGTCATATCATATATCACATTGCATCCATCGTCTGTCCAAAATGTGTTTCTTTGTTTCAGTATTTTTTGTATAATATACATCACTTTTTGTCTGTGGTCTGTGTCCACAATGTGTTTTTTGTTTCAGTATTTTTTGTTTCATTAAACATAACTTTATATAGTGTCCAAAATGTGTTTCTTTGCTACAAGATTATTAGTAATATCATTTATCATTTTGTGTCTGTTGTTTTTGTCAAAAATGTGTTTCTTTGTTATAGTATTTTTATACACCCGTGGGTGAAAAGTAGTATTTTGGAACACCAATGGCAGCACCATAAGGATATCCGCTCTCTAACTCGGACAGTTGTTGTCTGATCTGAATGAAAATTGGGGAAAATGTTTATTTTCAGGCATAATATCTCTGCTAAGTTCAATTACCAGCCAAATCGCCCTACACACATCAGAGTTTTGGCTCTTAATTTTTACAAAAAATGCCAAATTGGTCTCTGCTCTTAGAAGGAATGTTTGTGGAATCGTAAGAGTATAAGGTATTATATTGGCTGGTTATCAAGTTCATTATTGTAATAAGGGTTCTCATGATTCAAATGTCCTGTAACTTACTATTAATGTAGTTGGTTATCAAATCCAGTATAGCAGTGCATGGTTCCTACGATATAGTTGACACCTCTGCAAATACCCCATAACTATTTGGTATTAAATTGGCTGGTTATCAAATACATTTGGGTTATAATGATTCTTGTAACTTAATACGCACCTCTCTTTCAAACTTCTCAACTATTTACCAAAATTTTCGATGGGCGTATTTTATGGTATTTTGGCACTTATTTTTACTATTATATATCACTTTGCATCTGTGGTCGTCTGTGTCCAAAATGTGTTTCTTTGTTTCGGTATTATTTGTTCATTAAACATCACTCTTTGTCGGTCGTTTTTGTCCAAAATGTATTTCTTTGTTGGTTTTTTGTCCTATTATATATCACTTTGAGTCTGTCGTCTGTGTCCAAAATGTGTTTCTAAGTTTTTATGCCCCCGCGACGACATGTTTGGGGGGCATTAAGTTTTACTCACGTCTGTCCGTACGTACATACGTACGAATTTCCGTCAAGCTTTTCTCAGAAACTGTACATTTTGAAATCTGGCAGAGTAGTTCAGTATCACAAGTTGTATGTCCTAAGCGACTTTCAGACCTGTCGGACAACTACTTCCTGTTTGGGACTTCATTTAGCGGGGGCATCTGTGTCTCATGGACACATTCCTCGATTTTTTGTACTATTATGTATCACTTTATGTACATGGTATGTGTCCAAAATGCCTTTTATTCTTTCAGGATCATTTTGCACATGTCGTCTGTGTCCAAAATGTGGGTTTTTTTTGTTACAGTATCTTTTGACTTATTATAAATCACTTTGCATCTGTCGTCTGTGCATCAAATGTGTTACCGTTTTTTTTTTCTTAACTATTATATGGTCTTGTAGGGTGTTTCCAATGGCAGGGTTTTTTTAGTTCTGCCTGTCATGTGTATTACTACTTCCGTGTTTAAATATGGAACCAAAACCCAAACCTATCGCGGTTGACGCATGTAGTACAACTTAAAATAATAATGCCTTCTAAATCATCAAGTACACTCATCTTGTAGCTCATGTCTTTTCCGCCATTTTTCTTAAGCCCTTTCACGCTTGACTTCAGATTTCATCAGATTGTCGTCTGCACTTCACAGGAGCCATTTCAGTGTTTTGCTTAAGAGTAATCATGTGATATTAAGAGTTGCCATTGGAATTATAGAGGGGGGTACTTGTATTAAAAATAAATCGCAAGAGAAGTTTATCACAGTCCCATATGTTCATTAACTTATTTCAATTTTAAAGGCTCTTAATGGAAGTTTTGTGCAATTCGCCTGTGTGACTGCGTATATCAGCAGAAAATAATCTGATCTGGATCCGGGGAGCTATTGTCATCACTTTGCATCCACCGTCGTCATCGTTGTCATCTTTTTCTGTAAACTTTTTTACATTTTAGTCTTCTCTGAAACCTCTTGACCAATTAAAATCAAACTGGGCCATAATGTTCATTTGATAAAACTTTCCAAAGTTTGTTTTTATTTGGATTGAAAAACTAACATGGCTGCTACTTCCACCAAAACCGGTTAAATAACCAAAATAAGACTTACTAGCAATATTGTTTGGATGGCCCTAAATAAAGTTTATGATGTCAATCAGAAAATCGAATGGCCAACACTGCAGGACTTTGTTTAACATAGGATCCTAAGTGAAAAAGTGTTAAAAAGCTTCATCTCTGAAACCGGTTAACCAATGGAAACAAAACTTACTAGCAATATTGTTTGGATGTTCATCTGTAAAGTTTATTAAAAATTACAGTTTAACATCAGGGAATAATTGCCTTATTCGTTGCCTATAAAATCAGGATAACATACAGGCTCTTTAAAGCCTCTGGTTTAATTTAAACAAAAAACTTCTTAGTCTTTTTCCCAAGTTTAACATAGGATCCTAAGTGAAAAAGTGTTAAAAAGCTTCATCTCTGAAACCGGTTAACCAATAGAAACAAAACTTACTAGCAATATTGTGTGGATGGTCCTTTTTGAAGTTTATTTTTTTTATATCATAGGAAAATCAAAATGGCCACCACAACAGAACATAGATTAACATTGGACCCTATGGGAAAAAGTTTTAAAAGTCTTAATTTCTGAAACCTTTTAACCAATGGAAACAAAACTTACTGGCAATATTGTTTGGATGGTCTTCTTTAAAGTTTGTCTTTTATTGCCAATTGGAAATTCAAAATGGCCATGACCGTAGATTTAGTTTAATATTGGACCCTATAGGAAAAATTGTTTAATCTTCTTCTCTGAAACCGGTTAACCAATGGAAACAAAACTTACTAGCAATATTGTTTGGATGTTCATCTGTAAAGTTTATTAAAAATTACAGTTTAACATCAGGGAATAATTGCCTTATTCGTTGCCTATAAAATCAGGATAACATACAGGCTCTTTAAAGCCTCTGGTTTAATTTAAACAAAAAACTTCTTAGTCTTTTTCCCAAGTTTTTCAGCCTCAACTACAAATGTATATAATTCAGACAGTGGTATCCCACTCAAAAAATTGGTGCTATGAAGAGTATTACAAGGTTACTTAAATAAAATTTAATGCAAATCTTTCTCCCATGTTCAATAAATGATGTATTTCACATTAAAAACCTCAAATTGTTGTAATATGTCATCACATTAGTCACTGAAAAAAAACCTTATGTTTATTTTTAACATGATTAAAACTATGTTCAATCAAGTGTGTATGGTACAATAAAAGGTAGAAAGGTCTATAAAAACTTGGCAAAAACATAACATTGGATAATTATTGAATTCAGTATAAAACAATCATTTTGTTTGTTTATTTACTGACAAAAATTAACCCATCGAAAACATCTTAGCCTAGCTATAACACTTTGCATCTGTCGTCTGTGCCTCAAATGTGTTTCTTTGTTACAATATTCTTTGTCCTGTTATACCCCACCACACAAAGTGGCGTGTTATTTTGTTATGCCTCCGTATATGTAAGAGTGATCTTCCATCTGTCCGTGCCTTGGTGTTTTACAGATAATAACTTGAAAATGCATCAACAGTTTTTGTTTAAACTTTGCACATCTGTTAAGTGCTATAAAATGAAGATTAATTTTGATTTTCAGCACAGTCCAATTTGTAGTTTTTAAACTTAGGCCAATTGAAATTTGTGTTGGTTATCATTTGATGGGTTTCCAGATGATTACTTGAAAACTAATTTGTACCACAATCGAATTTGTAGTTCAATTCAATTTTTTTGGTCAACAGTTGACGGCTTTCAAATGATAGATAGGAAACATATTAATAGTACTATAAAATGAAGATAAAGTTGAATTTTCAGCACAATCTCATTTATAGTTTTTGAGTTGTGCCAGTTTGAAATTATGTTTATAAATCCAAGGTCCAAATCATTGAGCTAGTTGAAACTAAACTAACAAAACTAAGATTAAGGTGACTGCCGAGCTGATCGTAACGTGAAAGTCAGGCTGCATTTGTTAACATTAGTATAAAGTGCAGTGTAGTAAAGAATTTTTTAAGTATAGAACAAGTATATCTTTTCATGAGGATACAATTTTTAACAAACAATCATACTCTGATGATTAAAACAAACTACAAATTAACGATTGACACCTGAAGAATACACATATTGCCTATTATATTAAATTGAATGTGCTCACGGGTCTCTGGTTGCTGAGTGGTTAAGGTATTTCATCTACTATTAATCATGTGGTCTGTCAGCACTAAAATAGCGGGTTCAAGTCTCACTGCGGGCATGGTGTACTCGACTCCAATCTTTTTTTTTTTTTTTGAAGAGATTTCAATATATTATTACAGACATACACAAACAATACAAGACATAACATACAAAGACATTATTTGCACATATCATGTTGAATATAAATATAGTGTAGATTATTTTTTCTGCACATTATAAGATTGCACAGGTCTCTTATTGATTGTATTGCAACATTACATCTTTTCATTTAATTTTTGTTAATCTCAAGGATATTTACTTGATGTAGTTACTTAATCAATACATACACATATACATAGACATATACACATACACATATATACCAATACACATGTATAAATTGAGTCCATAATATTTATAATAAATATGTTACAAAATATATGATATTTGTTGTCCAATGCCATCAAACAATGCAGAAAAGATTACATAATACCTACTAGTACAATACATGTACATGATGTTCTTTTAAAAGGGACTATTTCCTTTCATGTTTATATAGTGTATTTTCAACTAATGCATTAATTTTTTTCTAAATTTTCTCTTTGTTTCACTTTTTGTTTAAAAACACTAAGGTCTGGCTTGGCTTCAGTCCACTTACAGCAATGGATATAATTTCTTGCTAAAAGGAACAAAAATGGAACAAGTTCAGGAAGTGTACATGAGTCTGGGAAAATCCCTAGAATTGCTAGTTTAGGAGAAAGATCCACATTATCTACATCCAATGCTGATGAAATCAAAAAATTTAATATAGACCAAAAATTTTGAGTAACTGGACAGTCCCATATATAATGATATATTGAGTCTTCTTCTTTGTTACAGAAATTACATAAAGTAGTGTCTTTTTTCCCCATCTTATGTAATAATTTGTTATTTGGAAGAACGTGATGAAGTAATTTAAAGTTTCTGAGTTTGGTATCATTGGTGGTTCTATATATGTCATTAAACAATATGGAACAATCCAACTCTACCTCTAGTTTTTGTTGCCATTTCTCAATACCTTTGACATTGACTTTATTTGGTAATTTCTTATCTATAAAATATGAGTAGATAAATTTTGAAATATTTTGCCTACCTTTTAGATTTGATATCAGAGGTGGTTTTGGTACAATATCTTCTTTGATCAAAGCTTTATTAATACATGTGGTAATGCCATAATATGTTAAAGCATTAATATTGACATTATATTTGTTAAGAAACATTTGATATGTTAGGAGACTATCATTTTCATCAAGAAAATCACCTACTTTTTTAATACCCTTTTCAGACAATTTTTTAATGTAAAGTATATTGTTATCATATAGTTTCCATAACCATTGAAATTTTATAGATTTTGCATAAATTTGTATGACTGTTAAATCCAGACCACCATCTGATTTCTTAAGATACAATACATTTTTGCTTATTTTTGCAGGTTTTTCATCCCACAAAAATTTCATAATTTTCTTTTCAATGTCATTGAGATAAGCATCATCTGGGTTAGGTAAAATGCTCAGTACATATGTCAATTGTGGAATAATCAAACTTTTAATAATTGTTATTTTACCAAGTGTTAAATCTCTCTTTTGCCAATTTTGTATAATTTCTTCTATTTTCTCTTTTCTATGAAAAAAATTTTCTTGAATTAAATCTTTGTAAAGAGCATTTGTGGGAATAATGATGCCAAGTAATCTAAATTTATCTGTAGTTATTTTTATACCTGGTGAAAAGTTATGTGTGTATATTTCTATTTTTGAATGACCAAGTGGTATCAGCTCAGATTTATTTAAATTAACTTTAAGACCACTTATTTTTGAAAAATTGTTTAGAAGATCAATTGAATTTCTGGTAGATTCTTCAAATCCATCTAAAATTATTTGAGTATCATCTGCATATTGAGAAAGTTTAGATTGTACATTTTTATATTTAAAACAAACCTATTATGTTTTTTGAACGTCTAATGGCAATACCCAGGATCTCTGCACACAAAATGAAAAGATAAGGAGATATAGGACAGCCTTGTCGAACTCCAATCTTAATTGACAAGGATTGTCAGTTTTCCTGCCGCAGGTCGGAAGTTTTCTACGGGTATTCCGGCTTCCTCCTCAATAAAAACTGGATGCCATGATATAGCTGAAAAATTGCTAAATGTGGCGTTAAAAAAAATTCAAACAAAATATCTCAAGAAAGGATTTGATAGGCCACGTCATGCTGCCTTTTGGTCGACCTTGAAGCTTTATAACATTAATGTCAACCTAATGAAAGTGTCAGAAAGCCTGTATAGAAAAGCCACAAGTGAAGTCTACTTTTAACGGTAGCATCTCGGGCTGGTTTACGACGATAATGATGTCTGCTCTCCCCTACTTTTAATATCTTTTTTGAAAAACATCACGACTAACGGCTTGAAGGAACATTCAGTGTCAAGATTTGGGACAGAAAATCACAAATATGCTGATGACATTGATGACCTTACAGAAAACTTTAGCTCCCTTAGTGAAACGCGTAGTTAAGACAACTGCTGCATAAGGCATAAAAGGTTCTAAACTCCAAACTTATGATCAACAGCACTTATGGCATCAACTCTAACATAATGATCAATGGCCAGAAACTGGAAATGGTGTACTCGGCTTTAAATACCTTTGACCCGAGCGGTCGACAAAACCCCAAATACATGTACCGTGATATGCTTGCCACATAAAAATCATTTGAAATGACAAAAAAATCTTACTGATCAAACTGGTTCGGACCCTGTTCATCTAGTATTTGTGTATGCATGCAAGTCTTGGACTTTACAGCAAATATCGAGATAGGGATATACTCCAGAGAAATAAGAATTTCCCATAAGACAGCCTGGCATTTCATGGGGTCACATGTATATGGACATGTCACGTGATCATCATGGTGTGCCTAAACAGTAATGCAAGATACTGTTCAAGGAAGAAAAGGAAGAAGCAACAAAACAAGAGATGAGACAGACTTAAACTGTCCAACAACCTGAGGTCAAAGAACAGAGGTTGGTTCCCCAACGATCAACATGACTAAGGACATATAGATAGGCTGTATCTTAAAAACTACTTTAATTTTTTTAAGACAAAGTCGCGTAGAATCCTAAACAAACAAATCGAGCTTTTAACAAAATTTTGTCTGATTGTGTGCATAGAAATACCGAAGAAAATAAAGGCCTTTTTACAAGGAAGATGATGAACAATTTGTAAAGATTTTTTGATTACAAATAAAAAGGTGAAATATTGTTTAACTGGATATCAGTAAGACAGTATCCATCTCTGGACCCCGTTGGCTTTAAGGTCGAATGTCATCAACCATGGTAGACGGCACACCGCCATGTAATTATCAACCGACATACCAAATATCAAAAGCTTACGTCGAAAGAGAAAGAGATACGTTTCGGATGAACTCACTTACAGACTGACCACTATATTGCGTCCGCCACTTAGTAGGGGGCGTTAAAGGCAGAAAAAACACTAATATTTAAAATTTTCAAAACATCTGCAACTAATGGATTTATGGCAAATTGTTCTAGAAAGATGTACAGTGTTTTTATAGTGAGGTATTTTAATTATGGTGGTAACAGGTGCTTAACATGTATTGACAGTAATTTATTATAACATTAAGTCGTTTTGATAAACAAGTTGAAAATCGTCATACTCTTTAGATATACAAGTTGGAAGTTTGTCATACTCTTTTTTGTACTGATAGGGTTGTAGACAAGGTTACAATTTATTACCTTTATATTCTTCATTTTATACACAGAATTACCAGCACATACAGTAGAATTACAAATAAAAATCAAGACTTATGACAAATTTACCATAAGCTAATCGAATTTGCATATAATACCTTTATTACTTCTATTTAGAAACGAATTGGTAAAGCTCAATGGTTTGTCTACCAATGCTGAATAATATGTCATTTGTAATCCTGGTGATGAAATTATATTTTAAACATTCAGTTCATTTGGAATTCGTTGTGAGATTCATATAAATGTGTGATAAAATTAGTTTCAACTACCGTATTTAATATCTTGTAGGAACAATTCCATACATTAAATGTAGATATTGAAAAGGTCTTTAACTATCTTCGCATAAGGTTATTGAAGAAGAATAAACAAAATAATTTAATTAAGTTTGGGGTATTTTCTATTTTAAAATAGAAGAACAACTACAACAAATGCAAGAAATTAATGGCGATATTGTGAAATACAATAGCACAGATAATCACAAGTGCAGCTATTAACAATGCTTCACAAATATTTCATATTGGAGATTTCAGTTAGTTAGTCCTATTATCATTTATTTTGCAAATGACTTCATAGCCTACAGTGTTATGTAGCAATGTTGTTCCAAATAGGTAAAAATGGGAGGAAATGTTGGGGCTACACAATTTGTACTTGAAAGAAATGTTAAAACTTCTATTTTTACTTATAAATGAGTTTTACTTGTTCTGATAACATTTTGTCTAAAAAAACATCTGCTTCTATTGTTACATTTTATCGAAACAAAATTGATACAAATATACAGATGGTGGAAAAAGAGGGACAACTCTTGCATAAAAATAAATTCTAACATTCACACTTACATGATACTGAATACAAAGAACCATTGGCCTTTCAATGTTATTTTCCATATCGGGATACCCCTATTCGATTATTATTTCGCTAAAAAGCAAAGTTAATTTAATGTTAAATTAAGAGAGATTACCTATGTTAAAAATTATATGGTTCATTTGTTGTTATTAAAAATATGGGTGCCAATTGCTTTTCTGCCTGAAAAATGAGGGTCAAAAATGGGGAGCCTTATTTTTTTCAAATTGAGATGTTCTACGTATTGGAAATTCGATTTCAACCTGTTTTTGTACTCTTATGAGGCCGAGTTCCTAGAAGTCCTGCTGAAGAGAAAAGAAAAGACACTGGCCCAGACCTTTAATTTAACATTCCGCTATATTGATGATGTTTTGTCCCTCGACAATGCTAAATTTGGTGACTATTTACATTCAATTTACCCTAGCGAGCTTGAAATTAAAGACGCCACCAATACACTAAGCTCAGCCTCTTACTTAGACCTATAGACCTAATTCAAGACATAGACTCAGGAAAACTACAAACTAGACTCTACGACAAACGTGATTATTTCAACTTTCCAATTGTCAACTTCCCGTTCATCGACAGCAACATTCCAGAAGCTCCAGCGTATGGTGTGTACATTTCACAACTTATACGTTATTCTAGATCCTGCGATCGGTATTCCGATTTTCTAGACCGATCCCTGTTGTTGACTGCTAAACTAATCAAACAAGGGTTTGTTGCACCTAGGTTGATGTTATCTCTCCAGAAATTCTATGGTCGTCACCATGACTTAATTGATCGTTATGGGAAATCAGTGTCTCAAATACGATATGACATGTTTGCGAAGTCATAGGTAGTGATTCCTATTCCTGGATTTGACTTTTTCCTAGACATGACAATGAGTAACTCGACGGGTGTCTAATTAGAGGCAGGCACTGCTTACTCGTCCGTAGCACCTGAGTGTACCCATGGTTTTTATTGGGTTCGGGTTACTCTCTTTCTGTTTTTTTGTGTTTTTGGTTTTTGTGTTGCGTTTTGTCTATATCCGGATTTGTAACTGTCCCTTGACTTTTGGCTCTTGTTGTTCGGTCGGTTTTCTTTGCTATTTTTCCAAAATGTGTGTAAAACTCGTTTATTGTATATTTTCATACCATAGATGCATTTCTTTTCAAAATATATTTACTTTAACCATCATTATAGACAAATCACGTTTAACCTGACAGTTTTTTTCACGCTTTACTTTGTGCTCATAAAATGGCCGCGTCCATACCGTTATGCATTAGTTCATTGATACCTGTAACACCTTCCCCGACAAACAAACAAAAATCTAAATTTTCAACGGTAAATTTTATTTTGTCAGCAGTGAAATATATTAAAACAGCATTTTTAAAACTTTCAAATAGAAAAATCACATTTGAAATATATTTATTAAACTAATGTAAACTAATTATTCAGTCAACCAGTAACATTTTATTAAAACAATTGTATCCACGCTGCAGAACCGGAAAGTCTAGCATCTCGGACTCCTCCCTCGGGTGACCTGGTGCTTTCACACAATTTACCGTGATGCCAATCAATTAATACCATGTCCGACCAGTTTAAACAATGTTATATAAAAAGCTGAATAACATTTGTATCAAGTCATCAGAGACCTTAAACTCGTGCACACCAAACTTTTTTATGACCAGTATCAAACCGCTAAATAAAAAACTAAGCTAAAACTTTAAAATTGTCATTACTTTTATGACCAGTATCAAACCGCTAAATGACTAAGTGAGCTAAAACTTTAAAATTGTCATAACTTCGATTCCTTTAACACTGTAAAATCGGCAGGTATATCATAAACTGACTTAATTTATTTGATATGAATAAGAGATCTGCAATCATCATCTTGCAGTTCAAATTGTCAGTGTTGATACGGTCGAATATCGGTCAACTCGTAAATCATTGAAATGACTTAACATGATGCATACAAAACACGTGAAGTATAGACATCGCGAACACGGAAAGACGTCACTCGAGGAGTAGACAAGACATGGCCTGGTTCTGGGTTAAAACCTTCGTCGAGTATTTTAAATACATTATAATTGGTAGTCAAAACAAGAAAGTATCGTTCATACTTCAAACTAAAATTTCGGCTATCAAAATATCCAACGGTAAACTTCCATGAAAAATATTCTATAAGTTGCACAAATTTATAATCCAAATGGCATATTATGCATGTCCTTAATTGTATTCGATTTGAAAATTAAAATCCAAACATGGCACCAAACAATACACGAGGTCAAATATGCTTAGTATAGTTCACAAGTTTTAAATTTCCTAAATATCTGAGGAATGTACTAAAAATTACATAAATCGCTTAAATAGATCACTTTATGTTCTCCACCCTGTTACGGACGAAACCCTCAATGGTCAGGTGGGATGAAACAGATTAAGGCGGTCAAAAAAAACCACATCAGTTTGCATTGTTACATTTTATCCATACAAAATTGAAGGTAACCATTACAAAATACAGATAGTGGTAAAAGGGGAACAACTCTATCATACAAACACATAAACACATTTTACCATTCACACTAACAAACACCAATAGAGTGTTGAATTGCAAACTCTGACTCTATAAAATAAATTGCAATTAAAAACCATATAAAGTATAAAATCACTCATGAGAAGTTACAGATGCAGTTTAAAACCATATTACACATAAAATCAACCATTTTATAAGTAATGTGATTTTAAATTGTCTCAATAGTGGTTTTATGAGCAATATGGTTGTATATTGCATTTCTTAGGCCTCAAGATTGATTTTATGTGTAATATGGTTTTTTATACCCCCGCTCGACAGAGTCGGGGGTATATAGTGGTCCTCGTGTCAGTCCGTTCGTCCGTCCACATTTGGTTTCCGGATGATAATTCAAAAAGTTTACATCCGATTTGAATGAAACTTTGGGATATTGTTATATATCAGGTTGGTAAGAAGCCTATCGATTTTTGGGGAAATCCGTCAAATTTCAAGGTCACAGTCCACGAAAAACGTTAGAAATTTTAACAAAAAAGTTGTTTCCGGACAATAACTCAAAAAGTTAACATCCCATTTGAATGAAACTTTGGGATATTGTCATATATCAGGTTGGTAAGAAGCCTATCGATTTTGGGGGAAATCCGTCAAATTTCAAGGTCACAGTCCACGAAAAACGTTAGAAATTTTAACATAAAAGTTGTTTCCGGACAATAACTCAAAAAGTTTTCATGCGATTTGAATGAAACTTTGGGATATTGTTATATATCAGGTTGGTAAGAAGCCTATCAATTTTGGGGGAAATCCGTCAAATTTCAAGGTCACAGTCAACGAAAACCGTTAGTAATTTTTACAAAAAGTTGTTTCCGGAAAATAACTCAAAAAGTTTTCATCCGATTTTAATGAAACTGTAAAATATTCTTATATATTTTTTTGGTTAGAAGCATATTGATTTTGGTGGAAATCCATCCAATTTCAAGGTCACAATCCACGAAAAACGTTAGAAATTTTCACAAAAGCGGGGGTATCAGCGATCGCTAGATCGACTTTGTCTAGTTTAAAACCATATTACACATAAAATCACTCTTGAGACCTAAGAGATGAAATTTAAAACCATATTACTTATAAAATCACTCTTGGACGTTGCAGTTGCAATTTGAAACCATATTACACATAAAATCGCTCTTGAAACGTTGCAGATGCATTGAAGTCCGTGCCAGACCGTTTTACGGTAGTCAAGGACGTTAAAAACCCCCATAAGTAAGTAAGTTGCAGATGCAATTTAAAACCATATTACACATATTAAATAACATTTATCAGATAAGACTGGTGATTTTTCGTCCAATTTACAACTAAAGTGTCTTTAACGAGTTTTATGTAACATTTTAACCAAAAATTGAATAGATAAGCGGGTTATTTATTAAGGGGTCAGACCTGCACATCCCACTTTCTATTCTTTTGCACTCCAAATCAAAATTCGAGAAATGTATGTTTTTCTGTTGACATACTTGTTGCTTATAATTATTATTCAGTACTTTCCTCTTTTCAAAATATGTTGACACATTCCTGACTTTGCAATTTATTTTTTGTTCAATATGGGTCATGTTTTTACATCAGCAACATTACATAACATGATATTTCTAATATTAAACTTTAACTTATTTTATGCACTTTAAATTAATGGTCAATGACAGGTGTACAGAAACAGCATTAGATCTGGTCATTTAAATCTCAATTTACAGCAGTTGAAATCAGATAGTTTCAAATCCCTCCATTTTGATTTTGATATATGGATTTGTCTCCCCTGGATTATTGTCGTTAACAAACTTTTATTGTTTTACTATCTATACTTGAATATAATATATTTTTACTTCCACTGATAATATCTGTTTGCGAATTTTTCAAGAAACATATTTTTATTATGTGTCTCACATACGCTTACAAGAAAATTGCATTAAAAAATATTCCAAAACACCATTCTGTACTCAATTTTTTCATAAAACATATCACTGGGCAAAAAAGGTCCAGTTTGTAGTAATAAGCTTAATTTACCTTAAAGGAATAACTTGAATAAGTATTTGTGATCACACCTTTGACACTAGTGTCAAAGGCTACCAAAAGCCTGCTTCTCTTTGCATTTAAGTTGTTTAGTAACTCTATCAACAAAACAAGTAGATAGAAAAAACTAGTCTTGAAACGTTACAGATTCAATTTAAAACAATATTACACATATTGAATGACTTCTGAGAAGGTAGAGTCACAATTTAAAAAGTATTTTGCACATGAAATCACTAGTGAGAGTTGAAATGCAATTTAAAACCATTTTGTAATGCATCACTGGATGTATGTCAATATGATTAGACAATGCGAATGATTTCATGGCATCAATACCAGAATTTGATATCGTTAGACTTGATGTGCTTACGTTATTTCCGGCAAATATAATAAATGTAGTCAGTTGTCTTTGTATTAGAATAAAGAAAACCGTAGTGTAATCGAAAATTTTCCAGAATCGACTTGATTTGATTTTATAGTCGCAAATATCTACTTTCCGGTCTCCAATATACTCAATTTCAAATAAAATATTGTTATCTCCTATAAATTTACACCTTACAGTAGTCATAATTTAAAACCATACTATCGAGTATTATAAGTACTATAGACCATATACTCAAAATTTTAATCTATATTACACCATTTTTTTCACATAACTCGATCCTTGCAAACTTGAGACACAATTTAAAACCACAATATATATGTATGTATTTATCCGGACACTTTAAGATACTGTTAAAACGGGTGACACAAATTACTGGAATCCACTTTAAAAATTATTCATATTACTTTTAAATGCTTAATCACATTAATTTGTTTATTTTTTATGTTTTTCAATGTTTCTCTTGAAAAAGGACAATGGGATACGTTCAAATTAAGAAATTAAATAAAAGAACGTCTGTATATGCTGACGTTGTTAAATCCAAACAGCGAGCGCGATTAGAACCTATATATAATATCGTATCTCTATTAGACCCTAAAAATATAGATGGATTTTACAGTAATATTTTGGGTTTCTTAAATGATGGGGAGGGGGGCCTCGGTGGCCGAGTTGTCAAGGTAGTTCGTCTACTATTGAATACGTGGTCTTGTAAACACTTAGATTGAGGGTTCGATTCTCACTGCAGACAGGGTGTACTCGACTCCAATCTTAATTGACAAGGATTGCCAGTTTTCCTAATACAGGTTGGGTGTTCTCTCCTGGTACTCCGGCTTTTTCCCCCAATAAAAACTGGACGCCATGATAAGCTTAAAAATTGCTGAAAGTGGCGTCAAAACACCATTCAAACAAACAATAAATGATATCTAGGGTTTTACTCGAGGATGGATATTTGTAATATATCGATACCATAGTAAAAATTAATGGCTTGTTAGAAAGAATGACGTGAAAATTCAAATAAATAACCATACAACATATCAAAAATTCAGAATTATTCCGGAGACGCACTTAAAAACCATACGACATGTAAAAATCACATTTCAGACATTAGAATCTCAAACCTTTTTGCATACATTAAATACCCCTGATATAATAACATACATACCTTTAGATAACACTGATTTGTAGATTTTAACAAATTAATTGACAGCGGCATACGATGGAGTTAATTAGGACAATTCAATTACATTAACGTAATAAATAACAGATTTTTTTCAATAACAAGCATAGCTGTGAAATATTTGCAGAATATAATCAGATTTAGATATTAAATTATATTTAAAAAATAGTTAGATATGTTTGTGTATATAGTCGTTCAGTATGTTGAGAGATTTCTGGCATTATAATAATCATATAATGAATTATTGACATTAGGGTTGTATGTATGATTTTAATGATTTTAAGTATTATTTTTGTAAATAATCATACTCTCACATATATGCATAGCTATGGTAAACATTTTCCTTTAAAGCGACAACAATTAAAATTTACGCAATGATATCGAAATACATCTCTATTTCGAGTATTGTTTGATTTGCAAATTTTAATTGCTTACTAGATTGTAGTTTTGTCGAATTGTTTTGGTATTATAACAGTAGTAGAGATATACGATTAAAAAAAATCAAAAGGTTGGATTTTCGTTATAATTCAACATTGACACGAGTGTCGATGTAAAAGCGCGTTACCAACAGGTCAAGGGATTCCATATTCACGTACATGTATTTGCTTTGGAATAAAATGAATAATTTTCTATTAAATTGTTTTATTGAAATGCCATGTGCACAAAAATTGTCAGCAGAAAGAAAATGCCCCAGTGGACGAAATGGTTAAGAAAACAAACATGGTTACTTACTTAGATTTAGACTTCGATTCTCCTGCGCATAGGGCGGCAAGGTATCTCAAAAAATGATCAAGGAAGCAAAAATATCAATTTAGCAGATATATATTGTGTCAAAAAGTGTCATCAGAACAGCCCACGTTATTAATGTTTTCAAAATCTAAAGTTAACTAAAGCTGAAAATCTTCGCAGTTGCATGTTTTGTTTGGACTGCACCAAGCCGTATCTGTAACATTTATATATGTATATATTGTAAACTACCAGCTGTATAAAATGAACGGGATAATATATGGGTTTTCACTAACATGTAAAGTTTCCAATTAAATGTTATTATTTTGACAATTGATAACTATGTATTACAGGTTTTTTCCTGATCAAATATTCAAAATTGCTAATATGTTGTACTTAGTTTAACACAGAACCGTACTGTTAAATGACCAATCGACATCTTTTCGGCAACTGCAAAGCCTATTGAAGACATCCTGTTACTTGGATAATTCATTTTTTTATTATTCAGATCGGCATTGGATGTTCAGTTTAATTTAAAAGTGAAATATTGTTTGATCTGTGGTCCTTTACATAAACGGTTTTTAAATCAGAAATTCAATTTTGCCACCACTGCAAGCAAAAATATAAGGAAAATATGCGTTATTGCAAGCTTCATTGTTTTTGTTTCAGCCTTTGCATCCAGTGTATGCCACAATAATAAAAAAAAATTATAGGCTATTGAAATTTATGTAATATTCCCAGACTGTATTAGTTTGAAGTGGCGTAGCTAGGGGCTGACTGCACCGCTCGCAAAACTAACGACAGGAGGCTGAGGGTCGCTTGAAGCCCACAGAGGTTCCAGGGGAAAGCCCTGGTTGACATCCATGATTTTTTTTCAGCTGCTCTAACAAATTCCAGACATATCAGTAAAATTAAATTAAATTGTATTGAAATGTCTGGAATTCGTTAGCGAAGCTGAAGAAATCAGGGACTTAGTTTTATTGATGCCTGGTATTCGTTAGAGCAGCTGAAAAAAATCAGGGACATCAAGATAAGATTGGTAGATTAAGAGTAAATATGCTGTATATGGATACTTTGACTATACAGCGATGTTATTATGTGCTCACGTCCATTCCCAATTTACCTATCATTAATACACGGCGATTCGCGCCGACCCAATTTGACTATACAGCGATGTTATTATGTGCTCACGTCGTTTCCCAATTTACCTATCATTAATACACGGCGATTCGCGACAACCCCCCCCCCCCCCTTTTCCCCCTGAAAACAACCTAAAAACAATGTTTCTTTTTTTCGCATGTCTATGAAGGACGTTGTATGGTTTAAAAATGTCCATATGTCCGTCAGTCGTTCACATGTCGCACTGTATCTTTTAGTCAGAGAATCCTCTGCCGTCCAACGCTTTTTTTTCTTGAAAAAAAAAGCGTTGGACGGCAGAGGATTCTCGGACTATGTATCTTTAAAATGACTTTGCAGATGTTCTACAAACTGCAAATAGTTGATTATTACATTTTGGTAAATTTCCGTTATTTCGCTATGGGTTATAGGATATGTTCGTGAAAATGGAGGGATTGTTTAGTATTCCGACTATAACTTGAGAGATTTTTCGACAGTTTTCTTGAAATTTTGGGGAATTGTTTATTTTGATAGATGCATGGTCTGTATACCTTCGATACATATTTTGCTATGGAGTTATGGGACCTTGTTCGTGAGAAAAAGGTGATTTTTTAGTTTTCAGATTCGAACGTAAATACGTTTCATATCCTTTTCGAAATTTTGGGGAATTGTTTATTTTGATAGTATATATACTTTAGGTAAATTTCTGGTCTTTCGGTATAGTGTTATGGAACTTGAACTTGGTTGGTGAAAAAGGGGGGGGGGGAGTTTTCAGAATATATGAAAAACGTTTTATCTTTTCTATTTTGATTTGTGGAGGAGCTGTTATTTCGTAACTGGTGAGCTTTCGGTCGGTTTTATTTTTTGGTAAATAGGCTGATTTTTTTTTAAGAATTAGGGAATTTCGTTTTAAGGGGGATTTATTTGTCATTATCTTCGGACGTGCGCAGTTGTTTATTCTTGTTACGAAAGTGTTGTCCACCGTCACACATTTTTGGAGCGTTTTGTGCACTGAAAATTGAGTTGTCAATCGAAGACTTTTGATTAGGTCATTTGTTCGGACACATAATGGGATAGAAGCAAATTAAAATGACAATTGTTTAAGTCTTTTTAACAAATCGACATAAAATTGCTACTGAACGATTGTGTTGGTCGGGTAGAAGCTACAGGCATCCATATTTTGTATGATCTAAAGATATTTCGTACAATGAGACCGGAGTAGCTTTCTGCCCGTGCACTTTTATGGAGTCGATCTCATGTTCGTTGCACAAACTAAGTTGGTTACTATTTTCTGTGTTTTTTAATGTCTTTCTCTTGTACGTTATAAGTTTTGTGGATAGGATAATCGTAATTTCTCTCGCAATCCATGTAATAGTTAATATCAAACAGGAATTCATTTACTACATGTATTCTGCCCGAGTCCTGTGTAACATTAATTATCTTGTACCTAAATGGCTTCAAAATCGAGACCCGACGTCTTTTACGTACCCGTATGGCGTTTTCGTTTACCAGTGTGTTACTATTTTTTGTTTAACAATGGGTTGCTTGTCTGCTATCAGCAAGACAACTGAATGAAATAAACTTTTTGTCATTCTTTGTTCAAGCAAGGTTCAACATTTTATATAAATCCCATGTTTTTGTCATTCTTTGTTCAAGCAAGGTTCAACATTTTTTATAAATCCCATGTATACGTGCTGTGAGCAGAGAATCCCATCCCGTAGTTGTCAGAGTATCCTAATATAATCTACAAATCTACTTTCCACCTTTACCTACCATGCCGCAGTTTCATCTAATTTACAACAAAAGTGTCTGACGAGTTTTCTCTAATTTTTTGACTAATATTGAAGAGATAAGCGGGTCATTTATTAAGGGGTCAGACATGCACATCCCACTTTCCATTCTTTTGCACTCATTCAAAATTGCAGAAATGTATGTTTTTCTGTTATGACATACTTGTTCCTTATAAATATGATTCAGTATTTCCCTCTTTTCAAAATATGTTGACACATTCCTGACTTTGCATTTTATTTTTTGTTCAATCTGGGTCACCATTTACATCAGCAACACTTCTCGAGGTTAAGATATTTCCTATATTAAACTTTAACTTATTTTATCCACTTTAAATTAATGGCAGGTGTACAGAAACAGCATTATATGTGGTCATTTAAGTCTCAATTTACAGCAGTCGAAATCAGCTAGTTTCAAATCCTCAGTTTTGATGTAGATATATGGACTTGTCTCCCTTGGATTATTGTCGTTTTCAATCATTTATTGTTTTACTATCTATACTTGAATAAAATATGTTTATACTTCCACTGATAATATCTAATTGAGTATTTTTCAAGAAACTTTTTTTTAATATGTGTCTCATATACGCTTACAAGTAAATTGCGTTAAAATAAATTCCAAAATACCATTTTGTATTAAAGGTTTTCATAAAATATATCTCTGGATCAAAAAAAGGCGCGGTTTGTAGTAATAAGCTTAATTTACCTTAAAGGGATAACTTGAATAAGTATTTGTGATCATACCTTTGACACTAGTGTCAAAGGCTACCAAAAGCCTGCTTCTTTCTGCATTTAGGTTGTTTAGTTACTGTATAACGGGGTGGCTGGGTGGGGCTACTTGGTATATATAGGTTATACGGTAATACGGATGTGCGGCCCGAATGGGTCCCTTTTTTAACCTTTCCAAAATATTTAAATAGGTAGCTATTTTCATTGAAAAATATATATCATAAGTAGTTTAAATTATCGAAATATATCCATGCTTAAATTCTCATCTTGAGCATGTTAGCATATGAAAACCACAGTGATTTTACAAACAAAATGCTCCATTTACATCAGTTGATCATTTTGGTAGTGACTACTATTTTGTCAATTAGAATGTGGAGTAATAATAAAATATATTAATAAGTCTGATTTAATAATTCAATATAGGATTAGGTCCAGGGCCCAGTTTCATAAATCATTTCAAGTTTGAGGATTTCCTCAACATATCCTCAACACAAAAATTGACCAATCTAGTAGCTTAAAAATTCAAATTGTAGAAAAAACTCTAGGATTTGAGGAAAATCTCAATTTGAGAAGTTTTATGAAACTGGGGCCTGTTTTTTAAACGTCCCAGAATACTTGAGTAGAAAGGGTTTTCAAATCTCCATCCGCAGACCTGTACCAAAAAGTATCCCTAATAGCCCCCCCCCCCTTTTTGAACTATTTCAAAAAAATAACTAGCTAGTTAAAACCATTCTTGGGACGTTACAGATGCAATTTAAAACCATATTACACATATTAAATGACTTCTGAGACGGTAGAGTCACAATTTAAAAAAATATTGCACGTGAAATTACTAGTGAGAGTTGAAATCATTTAAAACAATTTTGTAATGCATCACTGGATGTATGTCAATATGATTGGACAGTGCAAATAATTTCATGGCATCAATTCCAGAATTTATATCTTTAGACATTTCTGGCAAATAAAATAAATGTATTCAGTTGCCTTTGTATTAAAATAAAGAAAACCGTTGTTTTAATTGAAATTTTCCAGAGTCAATTTGATTTGATTTTATAGCCGCCAAAATACTCAATTAAATTATAATATATAAAATATTGTTATCTGATATAAATTTACACTTTAAAGTAGTCACAATTTAAAATCATACTATCGAGTATTATAAGTACTATAGACCATAGAGTCAAAATTTTAAACCATATAACTTTATGTAATATTAAGCTTAAGACCTATTATTATTTAATCAGTCCATTTCCTTGCTCCTTGTTGTGACAAGACAAATCCTAAGAGATACATTTAACAGCTTTTTTTACATAACTCCATCCTTGCAAACTAGAGACATAATTTAAAACCATTAATTTACCAGAATCCATTTCAAAAATTGTTATTCGTATTATTAATTTGCTTAATCACTTTAATTTGTTATTTTTATTTTTTTAATGTTGTTCAATGTTTTTCTTGAAAAAGTACAAAGGGATACGCTCAAATTGAGGAATTAAATAAAAGAATGTCTGTATATGCTGACGTTGTAAAATCCAAAAAGCGAACGCGATTATAACCTGTATAAAATATCGTTGCTCTATAAGACCGTAAATATATATCTGGAATTTATTACATTAATATTTAGGATTTCTAAAATGATATGTAAGGTTTTCCTCGATGATGGTTATTTGTAATCCGATACCATAGTAGAAAGGCGTGTTATAAAGAATGACTTGAAAATTCAAATTAACATCATACAAAGTCAATGATAATCTGTATATAAAAACATGTACGTCCGAGTTTAAATGATGTTGTCCTTATTTTTATTTGTACAACGTTATTGTTTTACAATCCTTTATTTGTGGTCCTTAGTTTTTTTATTTGAAATACTCGTTGTCTTCGGTTTACGTTTCCTTGGGATATACCCATTGTTGCCGGGCCTTTTTGTTGTCGCTAATGTCGTTCAGAATTTTTTTCACAGTGGTTAGACGTGTGTTAACATTCAGAGCGGATAGGAAAATGTGGAAAAATCGAACTTTTATTACTTTCTTTAACACTAATATTGAAGCAATCTGGATTTGAGAAGATTGCAGGTTTTTTGTTATAACTTTCTTCCAAAGATGCCGTTTTTTGCGGAACAATAAATCTCTGACTATTTATTGTTTTACAAAATCATTTTTTTTCTGTAAGTTTTCCGTTAATGCACACTATTTTCAGGTATTTATGAAATATAAATAACTAATTTTTTAGTAATTAAAACATTAAAAATCGTAGATATTTGATTGTTCAAGTTGATTACACGTGTTGCCTTGTTTGTGACTAAACTTCTGGCACGTTACTACATATCAATTATTTTTCATTGTAAGAATATAATTTAATGTATGTTGGTAAAAACAAATATCTCCCTCATTTATGTATGTCCTCATTCATGAGACTGTCACAAAAAATAAATGTATTAAAATAAATTCTCATCGTATACAGAGACTTTCTTTCATAAAATTTCTTAATTTGAACATATACTTTTGTTCGTTTTCAAGAAAAAACATTAAAAAGCATGAAAAATAACAAATTGCAGTTAGCATGCATTTGAATATAATACGAATAACAATTTTTTAAGTGGATTCCGTGAATTCAAAGGGGATTCTAGTGGATTCCAGTAAAAACGGTGGATTGCGGTAAGTCGTGTCACCGAATTAAAACCACAGGCAAATAATAATTTCATATGAGACATTAGCGACACATATTAAAACTTCGTGAAAATTAAAAAAGTGCTAAATGGACATTTACACTATAAATAAGATCGTGAGTCGCACTTTAAAACCATACTACATGTAAAGATCATTCTCGAATATAAGAATCTCGGACCTTTTTGTATATATAAAATACATCGGATATAATAACATAAATACCTTTGGATAAGACTGATTCGTAGATTTTAACAAATTAGTTGAGAGCGACATACGAGATAATTAGTATAATTCAATTACATAAACCTAATAAATAACATATTTTCAATAACAAGCATAGCTGTGAAGTATTTTCAGAATATAATGAGATTTAGATATTAAATTTTACAAGTATTAGCTTTCCTAAAAAGCTTGCCATCTCTAAGCTTTATTTTTTTTTGTAAAAAAATACTGTTTTTAATGTTAAATGTTAAATTAATTTACATCACTTAATTATAAGTACACAATGTTTAGATAGCCAAATCAGGCATCCGCAAAATATAGGTCAGATGCAGCAACTGTAGCATCATAAGTGGTAAGATAGATTATGTGAACCTTGTCAGTAAGCAGGAAAGAATTTTTTTTCTCCTAGACGGAGTCATTTGTCCATAAAATACAGATCAGAAGCAGTATCCAAGAATACATTGCTGTTTGTTCCTAGATGCATCATTTTCACCAATATAGTTGATGTAGACCCCCGTTCGCGAAAATGTCACGCTTCGGAAATTCATGTAATTTCCTCCGTGTTTCTTCGGTTCAGGTTTATGATACACATTTTATGATAAACATACACAGATCAATGTCACTTTTTTAAAACAGATTGATTCAAATTATCTTGCATATTTTTCCCGTTGTATTTTTATGATACACATTTTATGATAAACATACACAAATCAATGCCACCTTCCTTTTTAAACAGTTTGGTTCCCATTATCATATTTTCCCCCTTTTTTCATCGTAACCGATTCGTGATCGATCGGCTTTTCTCGAGTGTCTACGAAAGTCTGTCGTATTGCTACCGCCCCGTAATCATCGGGGGATTCCATCCCTTACTTAGCTCTGCTTCGTTTTTGGCCAATCGGCAGCTATCTCCCGATTTAGAAGCCAATAAAGACATAACATTGTTTATCTGTTATACTTGAGGTTCGACTGGTTTCCGCAGTTTAGCTTTTGTTTATTTATCCCGTCTCGCATGCTAGACTGGAATAAAAACACTTGATTATGTTTTTGTGTATATAGTCGTTCAGTATGTTGAGAGATTTCGGGCATTATAATAATCATATGAAGTATTGACATAAGGTTGTATGTAGGATTTTAATGATTTTGAGTATGATTTTAATCAAATAATCACACTATCACATATATGGATAGCTATGGTAAAAATTTTCCTTTAGAACGACAATAATTAAAATTTACGCAATGATATCGAAATTCATCTCTATTTCGAGTATTGTTTGATTTTCAAATTGTAATTGCTTACTAGATTATAGTTTTGTCGAATTGGTTTGGTATTCTAACAGTAGTAGAGATATACGATTTAAAAAGATTGGATTTTCTTTAGAAAATTTAATATGTACACGAGTATTCATGCAAAAGCGCGTTACCAACAGGGTAATCGATTCCGTTTTTATGCACCTGTATTTGCTTTGGAAGAAAATTAATTTTTATTAAATTGTTTTAACGAAATATCATGTGGACAAAAATTGTCAACAGAGCGAAAATGTCCCAGTGGACGAAATGGTTAAGAAAACAAACACGGTTACTTACTTAGATTTAAACTAAGATTCTCCTGTGCATTGGTGTCTCACAAAATGATCAAGGAAGTAAAAGTATCAATTGAGCAGAAATATATTGTGTCAAAAAGTGTCATCGGAACAGCCAACGCTATCAAGGCTGTCAAAATCTAAGGTTAACTAAAGCTGTTGCACGTTGTGTTAGGACTGCACCAAGCCGTATGTGTGTTTTTATGTTTTTATAGTAACCTACCAGCTGTATAAAATGACCGGGATAATATATGGGTTTTCACTAACATTTAAAGTTTCCAATTAAATTTCATTATTTTGACAATTGATAACTATGTATTAAAGGTTTTTTCTGATCAAATATTCAAGATTGCTATCATACCATCTTTTCGGAAACTGCAAAACCGATTGAAGGCATTCTGTTACTTAGAAAATTCAGGTTTCTTTTATTAAGATCGGCATTGGAAGAAATGCAACCGGACGTCCAGCTTAATTTAAAAGTAAAATATTGTTTGATCTTCTACATAATCGTTTTTTTTTATTCAGAAATTCCAATATTGCCACCACTGCAAGCAAAAGTATAAGGAAACTATGCGTTATTGTTTCTGTTGTATCCCGTGTATGCCCCAATAATTAAAAAATGTTTATAGGCTATGAAAATTCATGTAATATTCCCAAACTGTACTGGTTATAATTTTATTAATATGTCTGGAATTCGTTAGAACAGTTGAAAAAATCAGGGACGTCAATGTAAGATTGGTAGATTAGGAGGTAATAGGCTTTATATGGATACTTTAACTATACAGCGATGTTATTCTGTGCTCACGTCGATTCCCAATTTACTTACCAATAATGCACGGCAACTCGCACCTTTCCCCCTAAAAAACAACCCCAAAATAGTGTTTCTTTTTTACGCATGTCTTGGAAGGACGTTTTATGGTTTGAAAATGTCCATATTTCCGTCAGTCGTCCAAATGTTGCACTGTATCTTTAAAATGACTTCTCAGATTTTCTATAAACTGCAGCTAGTTGTTTCTTATGAAAGCATAAAGGTCTGTACATTTTGGTAAATCTCCGTTATTTCGCTATGGGTTATAGGAGATGTTCGTGACAATGGGGATGGGGAGGATGTATGATCTGTATACCTTTTTGCTATGGAACTGTGTTCGTGAAAAAAGGTGGAATTTTAAAGTTTTCATATTCGAACGTAAATACGGTTTCATAATCTTTTCGAAATAGTTTAATTTGATAGTATATATACTGTTGGTAAATTTCGGATTTTTCGCTATAGTGTTATAGTGTTAATCTTGGTTTGTGAAAAGGGGGGGGGGGGGTTCAGAATAACTGAAAAACGTTTCATCATTTCTCCTTTGATTTTTAGAGGAGCTGTTGTTTGAGAATTGTGAGCTTTCGAGCTTTTTTTGACAAGAAAAGCTTATTTTTTTCTTCAAGAATTCGTAGACTTCGTTTTAAGAGGGATTTATCTATCTTATTTATTAATTTAAATTCGGTTTCATAATCTTTTCGAAATGTTAGGGAATTGTTTATTTTGATAGTATGTATATAGGTAAATTTTGTATTTTTCGCTATAGTGTTATGGAACCTGGTTGGTGAAAAAAGGGGGGTGAGGAGTTTCCAGACTAACTGAAAAATGTTTTCGTCAGTTTTCTCGAAATTTGTTGGGGAAGTTGTTTATTTGATAACTGTTAGCTTCCGGTCGGTTTTGGGTACAAAAGCTGATTTTTTTCTTAAAGAATTATGGGACCTCGTTTTACGGGGATTTATATGTCCTTATCTTCGGAAATACGCATCATGCGCTCCTGGCACAGCTGTTTATTCTTGTTAAGAAAGTGTTGATACCCACCGCCTGCTATCAGCAAGGCAACTGAATAATATAGACTTTTTGTCATCCAGTGCTCAAGCAAGGTTCAACATTTTATTTTAATGCCACGTATACGTGCTGTGAGCACAGAAACACATCGCTGTGTTCAAAAAAATACCCATGTATAGTCTCCTAATCTACTGTCTACCTTTACCTATCTCGCCGTTTTTTTTTCATCTAATTTACAACTAAAGTGTCTTTAACGAGTTTTCTGGCACATTTTGACTAAATATTGAAGAGATAAGCGGTCGTTTATTAAGGGGTCAGACATCCACCCCCCCCTCACTTTCTATTCTTTTACACCGGAATTCAAAATTCGAGAAATGTATGTTTTTCTGTTATGACATACTTTTTCCTTATGAATATGATTCATTATTTCCCGATTTTCAAAATATGTTGACACATGACTTTGCATTTTATTTTTGGTTGAACTGTGTCACGTTTTTACATCATCAACACCACATAACATTCTTGAATTGTTTGCGAGATTACAATATTTCCAATATTAAACATTAAGTTATTTTATGCATTTTAAATTAATGGTCAAAGACAGGTGTACAGAAACAGCAGTAGATCTGGTCATTTAAATCTCAATTTACAGCATTTAAAATCAGCTAGTTTCAAATCCTCAGTTTTGATTTTGATATATGGATTTGTCTCCCTTGGATTATTGTCGTTTTCAATCTTTTGTTGTTTTACTATCTATACATGAATATAATATTTAAATACTTCCACTGATAATATCTGTTTCAGTATTTTTCAAGAAACAGATTTTTAATATGTGTCTCATATTCACTTAAAAGAAAATTGCATTAAAAATGATTCCAAAATACCATTTTGTATTCAAGGCTTTCATAAAACATATCACTGGACCCAAAAGCAGGAACTTCTTGTAGTAATAAGCTTAATTTACCTTAAAAGGATAACTTGAATAAGTATTTGTAATCAGACCTTTGACATTAGTGTCAAAGGTTACCAATAGCCTGCTTCCATTTGCATATAAGTTGTAAAGTTAACTATATCAACAAAACATCTAGCTAGATAGTTGATTTGCTGTGCACTTTTTCCACCCAACAAGAATCATGAGGACAGACAAACCTGTGTTATGTGACTATCAAGGGAACTGATTTAGGTTGAAATAGGATTACATTAGGAATTTGATGACATTTTATTTAAAATATGTTCAAAATAAGATCAAATACCCTGCAAGGAGAAAGAAAGTTTAGTGTACTTAAAAAATTGGTATATCAAACTTGTTTCCTTGTAATGAATGTCTGACAATATTTTTTACCAAAAAAACATGTTTTAAATGTGTGTCTTTTATAAGCCTAGAGAAATTGCATTATTACCATATTATAAAAATGTTGTTATGAAACATATCTTTGGAAAAAAAATATTGAGATTAAGTCATTAAAAATTTAAAATGTCAACATCCCCCTTATTTGAATTTAAGATGTTGAATTTTTAGCTAAGAGAAGCAACTACCAATATTGTCAAACATTAGGCACTTCCTTCCAAAAAAAACCAAAATTATGATGACCAGTCAACCCTTTCAACTGATGGAGGTTGAAATAGTTTCAAATTAAATTTTTAATTAATGCAAAAAGAAAATTAAAAATTAAGCCACCTACAATAAGTACTTTGTAGCTAAGACTAGTTTGACTGTATATTCATACTGTTGGGATTAGTAGGCTATGGGAAGGGGGGGGGGTAATTTTTTTATATATTGAAGGTTTTTTTATATTTTGTTAATCTCCCCTGTTTTTGCACACCATTTTAAACAATAATAATTGGCAACACCTTATATGACTTAATTTTGAAGATTTGATGTGGTGATATTCAGTTAATGGATTTGTACTTAAAGGAAAGTACAAGGTTATGCTCCAAAAATTATAGTTGATAACATAATTCACCTAGAATTTTATTGGCAACAGCTGTTAATATTGAGGGATGATCTATTATTTCTCTTGTAAATTTGCTCTATTTTCAACAGTCACAACAACAGCACTTTGCCCAGACACTAAGATATCTTATCTAGATATTGGAATAGGGATAAACTGCTGAGTCATTTGTACTAAAATGTCAAAAATATTTGGTTCTGAAATTAAAGGTGTTTATTATGTTAGTCAGTTGTATTTTACTTTGTTGGCATATAAACATAAACAAATATCTTGTTTTAAAAACTTGTATTTAGCTGTCTAAATTAGCTTGCATTTAATTAATATTATTGACAAATTTTTTGTAAATCAATTTTACTCTATTAATCTGCCTTCAATATAATTTTTGACATTTTAATTTTTTCTGTAAATGCTAAATTTCAATAAAAATAGGTACTTAAGTACCAACTGTTCTTATGTGTGTTGGGGGGGGGGGGGCATAGGATTTTGTCTGTTTGACTTGGTTTTTCCAATTTTCCCAGAGAAGACATGTATGATTTGTTTCTAATGTGAACAAAATAAGCATATAGAGAGAAAGGTTGGGGTGTAGAACTTCATCTCTTCACAAGGATAAGAAGAGATATTTAATAATACATGGACACAATTGTGTGTAGATGCACAGCATTTGGGTAGCATTTTACCATTTTTAAACAAGTGTGATGGGGACACAATTTATCATTTTTCAGTAAATGATTATCACATTGGAGATATAATTAAAAACCTATCTTTCAGTATGTGCTGTTTTATTCTCTGAAATTTAAAATATTTAGCATTTAAACTTGTACTTGTAGTACATGTAAAAGTAGTCATGTTTGACATACACAACTTATATATATATAACAGTTTACCTCTACACAAAAAATTCCATGTTTTGACATTTTTTTTTTTTTTTTTTTGCAAAAGACACAAATTTAACACTGACAAAAGGTTTTGGTTGAATAAAAATGGCTTAACATTTATTTCTGTTCAGAAAATTTTATGCATTAGATAATTGTTAATATAACTGTCCATACAATATTTTTAAAGTCCAGGTTTTGACATGTTTTTTACAAAAAGACACAAATCAAACACTAATCTAGCTTTTTGTTTGAATAGCAATGGCCCCACATTTGTTGTGAAAGTTTTATGAAAAAGATTATTGTGTTATGTAACTCTGTTCACAATATTGAATAATCCATGTTTTTTACTTGATGTTTTACAAAAAAAAAACACAAATTGATTGCTGAGAGAGCTCTGTTTGTTGGGGTAGCGATTTCTCTATATTTTTGTTCAGAATATTTTATGGAACATGTCCCCCAAATGTTAATGTAACACTGACTATACAAGACAGAAAAAATCATGTTTTGATTATTTTTTTTCAAAAGACACCATTTAAACACAGAGAAAGCTCTATTTGTTAGGGTAGCAATTTCTTCATATTTTTGTTAAGAACATTTTATGGAACAGATCCCCCAAATGTTAATGTAGAAATGTCCATACAGGTTTTAGCTACAATTTTCTTATAGACACCAATTAAACTCCTTGGTGAGAATTTTTGGTTGGATTGTAATGGCACTACAGTTTGAATCATTAATTTTAATGATCAGATTATTGTTTATGTAACTCTGTCTAACAAGATTTTTAAATTCCAGATTTTGCCTTTTTTTTAACAAAAGGCACATATTAAACACAGAGCTTTTTTGGTTGGGTAAAAATGGCCCAAGTTTTTGTTCAGAAAAATGTATAAAACAGATTATTATTAACTGTTACTCTGTGCATACAAGATTGAAAAATCAAGGTTTTGACTAAATATTTATTTACAAAAGACACCAATTGAACACTATTAGAGCTATTTTTAGTTGTATAACTTGTTCTAGAAAATTTTAGGGAACAGATTATTGTTAATATTAGTGCACTTTTTTATTCCCCTCCAAAAACAATCCACATAATTATGTATACACATCACATGGGAAGAAGCTTTAGATTTTTAAAACATTCAAATATTGTTTTTATATAAAAAAAATCTAACTATATTGCAAAAAAAAGAAAAATTAAACAATTTATTTCAGTGTTTGTGTCCTTTGCCTGCTTCTTTTATAGTAATGTATAGTGATTGTATGATTGTAAGCACCTTGGTATTTAAGGGCAGGGGCGTAGCTACGTAAGGCTAAAGTAGGCTATAGCCTACACTCAAATTTGCTTTTTGTAATCGAGCGGTCGGTTGTTAACTTGTATTAATTATTGAAAATTCAATTTATAAAAGTTACAGATCGTGCGCGTACCAAATTCCGACAATCATTCCTTTTCCATTTCCGAGATTGTTCTTCCCGTAATGTGTTACAAGGTACATAACTCTCTCTTAAGATGGATAAATTTGTTGTCAAAACTAAAAGAAAAAGAATATCTGAAGAAAGTGAGTCAGACACCCCAATAGAAGGTGAATCAGGTCCAGCTAATCCAATTTTGGACACAGGCGTCCACAGTTACTTATCCAGTGTGTAACAACCACGTGACAAAAACTGATACGCTGTTTTTTAGGGAAGCTCAACATTTACTGTACTTGCATATCAATGTATTGGGATTAAGATCCCAATACCCTGGTATTCACGTACAGTAAACGTTGAGCTAGACATTAAACAGTGTATAATGTGGTTGATACACAGTGTTATCATGCACTGACAGGACATCCGAGTCATCGAAATCGTACCCGAGGCGAATGCCGATATCATTTATTCTATAAAATATGGTAAGATTTCAATCAGATAAACTTTCTACTGCTAAAATAAAAGTATTTAGAGGTGAAGTTTATAGCAAATTAAATGCAGAGAAAATGAATTATATGAACTTAAAAATCGTGAAAATCGTTTGAGCGGCCCCCAGACCCCCTGCCGTAATTAGCCTACATTTTATTGATACTCTAGCTACGCCCCTGAAGGGGTTACTTGTTTTGCAATGAGTGACCACTTCAGAAAGTGATTCCACTTTCACAAATTGTTCAAATGTAAATAGATTGTTACAGGAGTAAACTTTTATAATGATGTAGTCACTAGGAGAGCAATACAGGCTAACTGTTAAATTGACCCCCCCCCCCTTTTTTTAAGACTTAAAATGCTGGGTTTTTTTGTACAATAATGAAATTTTATTAACTATGTAAAAAATTGAAAGTAGCTTAGATCATGGAATGAGTGTCCGTAACCCTTTTTGCTAATTTGTTAATCAAAATTTGTTCGTTATTGCGGAAAAAAGTTTTGCCCGAGTTTGGTCCGACATTTAGAATATTCTGAGGTCATGAAATGGATAACTGTTTTAAATTGCGCATTTTCGATAAATTGGTCATAATGATGAAATTATGTGATGACACTTATTTAAAATCGGATATTCTTATAAACCGATCATTCTTGAATCGCACTGAATACGGTACGTATGTAAATTTTAACTTTATTTGTTATGAGCACTGAAATTACTGATTGTCTCCAATGTCGCTAAATATTTGTTTATATAGAACGCATATCGGGCTTAAATCTGATTACAACATTTTGTTTGCATAGCAAATACAAGTACAGTTCATGAAATGTTTGATCTAGTTGGTTTTAAAAAGTCACATTTTCTGGTTAGTCGAGAATCCTACTAGTACTACGCGAACATGGCTACAATTTGATTGGTTGTTCAAATGTCAACATATTTGCATAACATTGTGTAACTGTAAACAAAGTTCACGGACATGTCACGCAGCGACAGTAAAAAAAGGGAGAAGAAAGTAAGTGATTAAATTAAAATTATATTGGATAAAACTGAATGAACAGTTAATTTTGTCTTTCAGGTCAGAGAAATTAGATGAGAAAGACATTGAATTAGATACAGATGACTTAGATGGGGCATCACAAGGTTTTCCTCATAATGCAGAGAACAAAGCTTCTGTAGTCATAGAAACAGATGATATCATAAGTAACAGCCAATCCAAGATTGATCCTTCTCAAGAAGAAGATGAGGAATATGAAATAGAAGAATTTGATTACTGAATTGATTTACTTGTGTGCACAGTTATCATAATCTTCAGTTTACTGAAAAAAATGTCAATTCTTCTCATTGTGACAGGAAAAAACATTAATGGAAAAGTTGTTGATATAGATTTAAAGGTTAAGAAACAGCCTTTTTCAATAAAAACTGATGATATAACACACCTTCCTAGGCACACAGATATTTGAATTAAAAATGGGATAATTTCTCTAATTTATCAATAAAAGGATCTTGTACTGATCAGGAGAAATATATTGGTTAGTTAAGATGTGTACTAAATAAATAGAGTTAACACCTTATGTCTTTCTTATATTAGTAACTGGTCTATTTTGAATGAACAATTTAATGTTATATCAAGTTCAATACCTATCTTGGATAATACATAGTTTTCTGCTAATGACAGAAAATAAAAATATCTGAATTGGAGAAAATGGATGTGTCATATATTAAATTCATGTCTCATTGTTCAAATCTGGACAGATTTGTTTAACTTGCAAAAACTCAAGTTATATCCATGAATTTATCAGGATATGAGAAGTTTCGTGACTAATGTTCTTAGTTCTTGGGTGGCACCTTGAAAAAATATGTCATTTACCCTTGCCTTTCATCCAAATATAGAAACTTTTTTTAATGGCCTATTCTGCTTCTCACCTAACTGAATGGGTCATGTGTGCTGTATATTGGCATTGAGTCCAACATCATATCAGCCCCAGAGTATTCTGTTAATCTTTTTAAGCCAGCTGAGCCAAAAAAACATGAGGGAATACAGGTTTTTCAATTAGAGAGCCAGGTTAGCTTCAAATATGAGATTATAATGAAATATGTCAAAATTTAAAAATCTAAATGTTTTTATGCCAGTTTAAATCAAACTAGGAACAAAGTATCCTTGGATGAAGAGGGTTCAAATTTTTTTAAAAGGTTAAATTTGTTAAAATCTGAAAAGGGGGATAACCTAGGAATTGACAAAATATGTTATCCATATTAAAAAAAAATCTTCCAATGTCCTTTAATGCTTTTAAACTTATCACCACCCCCAAGTATCCCTACATGTAGGGAATTCAAGTAAGTTCAAATAAAGGGTCATTTTTTCATCAAGGTGGAGGTAATTAAAATATGTTGAAATATTTTGTCAAACTAAAAAAAATACTTTTAACGTCCTTTTATGGTAATCTAAATTAAACTATTACATAGTATCGTGGTATAGAGGTTTTAAATTTAACTGAAGGCCTATGGCCATTGACACAGTAGTGATAATTAAGAAATTCTTACAATATGTCACAATTTAAAAAATATCTGATGCAGTTTTTGAGCTTTTTTTAATTCAAACTTATCTGAAAATATCTTGGGAAGGAAATGCAATATTCTTCCAAGTGAAGGGCCATGTCCTCTTCCAAGGGGACATAGTTAAGAAATTGTAAAATATATCAAAATTGTAAAATCCTTCAATATATTTTGTGCTAATAAAATCAAACTTGGCACAAAGTTTCCCTAGGGTAAGATGGTTCAAGTTTGTTCACTGAAGAGGTCTTTTCAAAGGGGAGATAATGTAGAATTTTGTTTTAAATATGTATATATTTATTTTAATAAATATGTTAATTTCAATCAAACTTGTAAACTTGGCTTGAATGGTCCTACATGTAAGGAATTCAAGTTTGTTAAACTGAAGGACCATGTCTATTTCAAGACATGGTCCATTAGTTAAACAAAGGGGAGATAATTAAGAAATTGTTTAATGTCAGAATTGAAATTCTTCTCAGGTCCTGTTAACCCAATATAAGTAGCTTGGTGAAGAGGTTTTTAAGTTCCACAAAAGAACCATGTTCTCATCATAAAAGGAATAATCAAGAAATTGTTAAAATATGTTGTGTTTTTTCACAGGGAAGGTAATTAAAAACTTTTTAAAATGTATGTATAAATTTAGAAATCCAAATTTCTGACTCTTTTATGCTAATTCTGTCAATTTTCAAAAAAAGTATCAGGTTTAAGAGGTTTTAAGTTCAACTAAATATCCAAGCCTTAATCAAAGTAGAGATAGTTAAGAAGTTGTTAGAATATGTCACAATTTAAAAATATTCAAGTGCACTTTTTTGCTTATTTAAATTTAATTTATCTGAAAACTATCCCTAGGAACAGGATTTTTTTTAAACTGAAGGGCCATGTTCTCTTATAAGAGGAGGTAACTAGAAAATTGTTCAAATGTGTCAACATTTTAAAATCCTCTTAATGTATTTTGTGCTTATGTTAATCAAACTTGGCAAAAAGTTGGGTGGAGAGGTTTAAGTTGATTCAACTTAAGGGGCATACTCTCTTAAACAGGAGATAAATTAAAAGAAAAATTTTATCATGGCTTGAAAAGGTGTACTCTGAAAAAGTTTATCATTATAGTGTTAAAACATTCTCTTGCCATTTTTCGCTGTATTTAGTTTTGTGGTCACCTTATATTCCTTGATAACTAAAGGTCTATTTGGTTCAGACTTGGCAGCTGTTTATTGTGTATTTTTTTCCTTTAAGTGGGATCCATGAGTCCAACTGAGTAGGGTCCAAATCGGATATTATCACAGACAAAAATATTTACAATTTCAAGACCTGATGCAGTTTAACAAATGCCATTTGTTACCTTAAAAACTTCTGCATCTTTCAATTATAAAAATTATGCACATGTATAGGGTACATTTTGAAATATAACATTTTTTTCTGTATAATAGATTTAAGGTATTCTGCAATATTTTAAAAGTAGCTTACAGATCAAAATTTGTTATGATTGATATTTCTAAAACAAATTTGTAAAATTTTGGATGCATAAGTGTGGGTAAATATATAAAATATGGCTAACCAATAATTTAAAATTGCGGTTTTGTTTAAATGGTGTTTAACTACACTTTCAGCAGGTTTTTTTTCAGCTATATCTTGGCATCCGTTTTTTCTTGGAGGATGAAGCCTTAGAAAACCCCAAAACATCAGTAAGAAAACCTGGCAATCCTTGTCAGTTAATATTGGATCACACCCTGCCCTCCGTGAGACTCAAACCTGCAACATGCAGGTGATCAATAGATGACTACCTACATTTACCACTCTGCCGGCGAGGCCAATTTCTAAGGTTGAAATAAAGCTTTAAATATTATTACATTTCTATGGTAGATTATAAAGTAGAAAATGTCTTTTTTGGCAAGGAATAAATTATATGAGATATTTGCAAAATTTAAGTAAGCAAATTATTTAGTAAATTTAGTACTAATTAAAATTTAAAATTAAATTCTATAAGATTATACTATAAAATGTTGTTTCGGGAAATCAAAATCCTTTTTCATTCGAAATACCCCACTAAATTAAGTTCAAAAACTTGCTCGTTTTGCCACCTAACAACAAGAACCGTAATCAAGACCTCGAAACTGTAAATGGTATTGTCTTATCAATAATATGTGCGAAGGTGCTATTGTTGTGGAGTTAGCATTGATTGAGTTTGATATTCCATAATCAAACGTAAAAAAAATATAAGATAAATTGTAAGAATTATTGACTTTTTCAAAATATAATAGTCAGGTGGTTCGTGGGTGGAGGGTGTAAGATAGGCTTTCTGTCGAGCATCGCCGGAAGATCAAAGAAAAATATAAGGAAAAAATTATAATTTCTATTATATTATTAATATTTCAGTTATTAAAATTGATACAAGATTTTAAATAACATGTATTCCATACAACAAACTAATATGCATGTGCATTCACATTGTTAAGAATCTGGGACTAGAATTATATAGGTTCATCTTAAGAATTAGATAATATTTTTAATTATCCAAAAAATGTAGTAAGAAGAGCCGTGTTTTTGCAAAACAATCGATGAACTTTTCTAATTTTACTGAACTATATTAAAATATGTATTCTTATGTAACTATATTTTTTTTTTAACTGTATAATTGTATATTTTTCAAAATTTCATTGACTTTTATACCTGCTCAATAGTGGTCCTCGCGTCAGACCGTCCGTCTAAATTTTGTTTCTAGATGATAATTTTTTAAAGCTTGCATCCGATTTAAATGAGACTATGGGGTATTGTTTTGCTACATATCAGGTTGGTAAGAAGCCTATCGATTTTGATGGGGTTGGGGGGGGGGTCCGTCAAAATTACAGTAATATGTTGTAGGAAAATAACTGGAAAAGTTTGCATTTGATTTTTATGAAGCTTTGGAATATAGTTTCATATTAGAGGGATCAGTAGCATATTAAAAGTGGTGGAAATCGTCAAATGATAAGGTCACAGCTGCCGAAAACTGAGGAATTTTCCCCCAAAAATATGTTTCTGGACAATAACTCACAAAGTTTAAATTTAAGTTTAATGAAACGTGATGTAGTTTTATATTAGGTGGCTCAGAAGCCTACCTATTTTGGGGGAAATCCATCAAATTTTAATGTCGCTTTGCCAAAAAAAAATGTTAGAAATTTATAACAAAAATTGATTTTAGGACAATAATTTAAAATTTATTTAATTTGATATCGATGAAACTTTATAAGGTCAGTGTCATCAAAAGCGTTAGAACTTTTTACAAAAAGTTCTGCAAAATTAAAGCGTTCAAAAACTTTGAGATCCAGCCACTTCCGCACTCAAATAATTTTAAAAGTTTTATAAGTTGTTTTTAAAAGGTGTCGTCTTGGTCATACCGGGAGGACACATGGTTATATTTTAAATAATGAGCCACGACCCGAATGTGTGCCATGTAACAGCCCACACCTTTAAGCAAGTCTTTATAGACTGTAGATAGACTTTATATTCTGTAGTTACATATTTTAATTTATTTAAAACTCGCAGGCGACACAATTTTAAAGTTTTTTTTTTAAATTATTTATTTAATAAAATTTATTTTCACTGTTAATTGTGATGGTTCATACTTTTTATTGTTTAACTATATCATTTTAGCTGTATATATTCTCGTATTATTGTATGAGATTACGTATTGGGTTGGCGGTATGTCGTACTAATAATTTAGAAATTATTTTAAAATAATTTTCACTTCCTAAATGTAGCTGAAATATTGCTTGCTGAACGTAAAATAACAATCAATCAATCAAAATGAAAGCATAGGTTGATCGCTATTTGATCTTTTTCGAGTTAAGGGCGTGGTATACGATACAGGGTATGTTTAATTTCATTCTATAAGCATCTAAATGTATATTGCATTATTTTTTTTATTTTTTACATCAAAATGTTTTTAATCCATATATTTTGCTACTTTCTTTGATTATGAAGAGATTTCTTTTATTTCTATTTTTAACTTTTGCTTGTAACTTTTATTTTTTGACACCACGATAACCCGCTACTAGAAGCCTCTTGTTAATTATACATTTTAGTCTGAATACATTCACGATAGGCATAATTTGTTGGCGCTGTTCATTTAATAACGAAGATTGCATTAAATTTGTATATCATATGAGACATTTAAGTAAGGTTTATATGAAATAATTTGACATGAAACAAAGCAATTCATATTCAAATATCTAAATTTTGGTTTAAAATAAAACAGCAGTTATCGTGTTATGTTAAGGGCTATTTGTTTACAATATAAATGAGAATATTTTTAGATGCTTTCCGGATGATCATTTTTTTGTTTCTTTGTTTTAATGGTGGTTAACGCCACTGTCATCGATTTTTCAGCTATATCATGGCGTCCAGTTTTTATTGGGCGAAGGACCCGGAGAAAACCCCCGACCGTCGGTAGGAAAACTGGCAATCCTTGTCAATTAAGATTGGAGTCGAGCGCACCCTGCCCGATGTGAGGCACGAATACACAATGTCAGTCTTGACAGACATCGTGATCAATAGTATCCAGATGTTGCCTTAATGAAGTTAAATATGTTATCAATTCGGAGTGGAGTATATTGTGTACGTCAGGTTAGAAAAACAAATATTGTTTAGGACAATTATGGATCAAATGTTTAAAAACTTTCAAAAAGATATTTTTGGAGTTGTTCGAATGTTCTTCCTAACGGACCCTTTACCGACGATGCCTCTCAGTGGTGTCTGGTGTGCATTAGTGTCAAAAGCAAATCGTGTCGAGAGCCTTTTACTAATCATTTCTTTGCCTATGTTTTTATTACAATTTTATTGGTCCACATTGTTTAGGGTTTCGGTGGTCGATTGTAAATGGTAGTTCGTCTACTTTTGATCACGCGGTCTGTCAACACTGAGGTTACGGGTTCAAGTCTCACTACGGGCAGAGTGCACTCGACTCCAATCTTAATTAACAAGGATTGCCAGTTTTCCGACCGAAGGTCCGGGTTTTTCTCCGGGTACTCCGGCTTCCTCCCCCAATAAAAACTGGACATCATGATATAGCTGAAAGTAGCGCTAAACACCAAAAAAACAAGAACCATCGTATTAAATTACCACGATTTTATCTTGCAATATGTAAATGAGAAATTTTAGGTAGAACGGTATTAAATGTTTACCAGTACTAATGGGGGTTTTTAACGCGACTTTCGTAAAACAGTTCTGCACTGATTTAATACCAGAAGCGGATTAACAGATTGTGGACAGTAACACAGGGAAACACTACATTCTGCCTAGGTCGGGGGGGGGGGGGGGGGGGCTCGACGGTTAAGGTAGTTCGTCATCAACTATTGATCACCTGGTCTGTCAACACAGAGGGCGTGTTTGAGTCACTGGTATGAACCTCGCAGCCCAATGTTAGATTCTTTGGTAATAATGGTCCCGTAAGACACAACCATATTCTAAGATTGAACGTATAATCAAGATAGATGCGGTGTGGCGACTAGATTCCTGGGCATATTCTAAACATTTTCTAGGATTGTTTCCCAATAATGTTTAAATATATCTTTGCTATTTCTACTTACTATCGCCGCGATAAAAGATTCTGACACTTGTTACAAATATTGTTTTTACAGGAAACGTGAGCATCCACCAAGCCTCGTTATAGTTATTATCTGTCATAGCACATGAGCCTTGTGTATAGTCATTTGTTGGTCCTCCTATTATGGCTAGGTCTGCAGTCATTTTTTTAGGATGACCATAATTATACCAATATAAACTGAACTCTGTTCTCGACTCCTAGCTTATTTAACAATGATTGCCAGGTTCCGGGTTTGCTCCGGCTTTCTCTTCCAACAAAAACGTGACGCCACGATATAGCTGAAAATTGGCTAAACTGGCATTCAAACAAACAAACATACAAACTCATTAAGTCAGTAGATGTTAGATGAAGACATTTTGTCTCAGTCTGATCTGGTATGAATTCGGTTTTGATAGATGGGTAATAGAATGCCTTACTGACTTTAAATAATAATGAAAAAATCAGTGCATATTTACACTTTGTACTTTTATCAGTGAACAATACCAGTTTTCCCGTTATAATGAGAGTGATACTCAAGTGATGCTTTTATTTACCAAAATGTAAATGGAATAAAGGTTGGAGGAGAATTTTTATACGACCGTCCATGTTTGCTTGCCCGTCTGTAAATCACAGATTTTCTTGATACGGCACACAATTGTTAATTATGTCAGCGTTATGGTCTGTTTGAATTTGGTGTTGTGGGAATTTGTTCGTGAAAAGGGGGATCTGTTTCCAGTTTTTAAACTTTACCTCCAAAAAAATAAACTGAAATCAATTTTCTTGAAAGTTTGGGACATTGTTTGATATTGGTAGATGTGATTAAGTCTCATCAGTGCAGATAAGATTATGCATTAAAGTCTATTGCTCTTGTCCTTATCTTCAGACGGGCGTATCTTGCGCTCATGGCGGAGCTGTTCTTACTCCGTTTGAGCACCTCAGTGCGTTTTTATTGGTTCAAATTACTCATTTTGAGTTTGTGCTGTTGCTTTTGGTTTCTCCTTTTTGTCGTGTGTTTGTTTTAACCCAGATGTTGTTACTTGTATATCTTTTTATTAATTTTCGTTGACTTGTGAGCCTTGATCGGACAGCCAGTGAAAATAGTCACGATAGAAAACCTGCTAAATATTGGTCAAGCGAACAAGACATACATTTCTAGATGGTTTGTTTGTACTATTTAGTTTATTGGAACGCTTATATATCATGAAATAATAAATATTTTAATGGTCTTTTTTTAATTTACGTAAAGAACAAATATCGTGACATTGACAGATGAACTATTTTCCTTCCTCAATCGGTAGTTTTGATAAGGTGTGTTTAGTTTTTTTCAAAACTAGGATTTTGTCAACATGTTACACTTTTGTAAACGCTTGAGATGAATAGATTGGACCTTAAAATTAAGTTTGTCAATGCTGTTGTAGCAAAATTTATGGTTGTTGATGACATTTTACGCATTTCTTTGCAAACCTATGTCATATATTTTAAATAAATTGAATGCATTATTTATTTGATTTACGTGTTTCGTTTAAGAGTTTGTCGTTAAAATAGTTTTTTCCGCCGTGTGTACCAGAAGTTGAAAGGTAAAGATGTACAGGATGGCCATGACAGTACATCCGATTTATTGCGTTGTTCTAAATTCTTACTGACATGCATATCACCACATAATAATCCCTTTTACGCCAAGTGATATGTAAATACAATAACAGGTGCCCATTGATATAATTTATGAATTGCGAAATGAAAAATAACGTATTGTAAAAACCAAACATCCGGTATTTCATTATTTAATGTAGACATCTGGCTAAGGTAAGACATATATTATCATCTTTATGTTTAAATATGTATGAATGCACTTTTATGGTTCAAGGACTAAAATGGAGTGTTTACTTGATGTATTTATTTCTTTCATTTCATTAATTTGACGAACTAACTGACAATATTTTAAATATGATTCCGATCCAGTATAGGCCTAATAGATTAATTTCTTTTACAAGAATTGATGCCAGCCGAAAGATTATAGTTATGAATTTATTTTCTCTTAGAATTTAGAACGTTAAGTTTCTTTATTTTTAAATGCAAGCAAAATGGTAGGGTAATTGGATCATTATGTCACCACCACCTTAAGAGATTTCCATATTACAATGCGGTTATGTTAGCACCATACCCCCCCTTTTTGCCTCAACTGTTTTTAACTAAAACTTGCATCAAGTGATCTGTCACAATCGCTCTACATAGACTTACATTTGCGGTTATGTGAGGCAAACTTTATATGCCGGTGAGGTCCTCTAGGTGTTTTTCTCATTTTCGTTACTTATTGCTAAAATTTAAATATCTTTACTCTGAGAGTACAAATACAAATGTTTGTACCGTTATACCTTGGTAAAATTATTTAGGTGAGATCTTCTACAAGCATTCTTCATTTCATATTGAAACGGGAAAATATGACTGCTTTTGTTTATCCTTCTTTCTGATATGCTCAAAATTGAAAATTCAGTCCGTCTTTTGCTTTCAATAGTGACCGTGAGAGCTTTAGACTAGAAAGTGGCTGACACGGGGAATTATTATACCCCCTGAAAGTTGGTATGGTTCTGGTCAGCACAACTACTACTGTGAATTCATACAACAGTACTCAAGGAAATTTAGTATTTATAAGAATATACGTAGATATGCATTTTCACAAGAAATCATTATTTCATGCTTTTTTCTGTAAGTTTTTTAGCTCACCTGACCCGAAGGGTCATGTGAGCTATTGCCATCACTTGGCGTCCGTCGTCGTCCGTCGTCGTCCGTCGTCGTCGTCGTCGTCGTTAACTTTTCTTCAAAAATCTTCTCCTCCAAAACCACTGAAGGGATTGCTTTGAAACTTTGCATACATCATCAGTAAAATGCCCTCTACCAAGTTTGCCCAAATCATGGCCTCAGACCAACCAACATGGCCGCCATGGCTAAAAATAGAACAGAGGGGTCAAAATACAGTTTTTTGCTTATAGTTCAAAAAGTATAACAGATACAGGAAAACCGAAGAGACCTTCCTTCTTCAGCATCTAAAGCTCTACAAAACACTCCATTGGGTCAAAGTTGTATGATGACTACTTGTAGGAGTTATTGCCCTTTAATTGTCAAAATTGATGATTTTTGCCATTTTTGCCTCAAAATCTTGAAAATTATTAGAACTAGAGAAAAAGTTAGCATTGCTTAATTGTTTTGCTCTATGAGGGCTACAAAAATGACTTAAAGGTCAAGATTGTCTGAATAACCGTTTAAGAGTTATTCCCCTTGAACTGCTTTTTAGCTCACCTAGGGTCAGGTGAGCTATTGTAATCACTTTGCGTCCGTCGGCGTCGTCGTCGTCGTCGTCGTCGGCGTCTGTAAACTTTTTACATTTTAATCTTCTTCTCTGAAACCACTTGGCCAATTTAAACAAAACTTGGCCATAATGTTCATTGGATGGACCTTTACAAAGTTTGTGTTTTTTATTTTGATTGGTAAACCAATATGGCCGCCACCTCAAGACTTAGTTTAACATAGGACCCTATGGGAAAAAAGTTAAAAAGGGCTTCTTCTCTGAAACCGTTTAACCAATCAAAACAAAACTTACTAGCAATATTGTTTGGATGGTCCTCTATAAAGTTTGTGTTTTAGATGGGAATTGGAAATTCAAAATGGCCGCCACCGCAGGACTTAGTTTAACATAGAACCCTATGGGAAAAAGTTTTAAAAGGCTTCTTCTCTGAAACCGGTTAATCAATGGAAACAAAAACTTACTAGCAATATTGTTTGGATGGTCCTCTATAAAGTTTGTGTTTTTTATGACAATTGGAAATTCAAAATGGCTGCCACCGCAGGACTTAATTTAACATAGGACCCTATGGGAAAAAGTTTGAAAGGCTTCTTTTCTGAAACCGGCCAACCAATGGAAACAAAACTTACTAGCAATATTGTTGGATGGACCTCTATAAAGTTAATGTTTTTTATCCCAATCGGAAATTCAAAATGGCCGCCACCGCAGGACTTGGTTTAACATTCAACCCTATGAGAAAAAAGTTTAAAAGGGCTTCTTCTCTGAAACCGTTTAACCAATCAAAACAAAACTTACTAGCAATATTGTTTAGATGGTCCTCTATACAGTTTATGTTTTTTATGGCAATTGGTAATTCAAAATGGCCGCTACCGCAGGACTTAGTTTAACATAGGACCCTATGGGAAAAAGTTTTTAAAGGCTTCTTCTCTGAAACCGGTTAATCAATGGAAACAAAAACTTACTAGCAATATTGTTTGGATGGTCCTTTATAAAGTTTATGTTTTTTATGGCAATTGGAAATTTAAAATGGCCACCTCCGCCGCAGGACTTAGTTTAACATAGGACCATATGGGCAAATAAAAAAAATCTTCTCTATACAACTGGTTAACCAATGAAACAAAGCTTTCTGGTAATATTGTTTGGATGGTCCTATTTAAAGTTTATTGAACATTACAGGACTTACTTTAACATCAGGGAAATGCCATCTTCCTTGCCTATAAAATCAGGTGAGCGATACAGGCTCTTAAGAGCCTCTGGTTTTAATCGGTTTTAATTGATTTTTTAAAATCTTCTCCTCTGAAACAACTGAAAGTACTGCTTTGAAACTTTGTACACATCATCTGTCAAATGTCCTCAACCACGTTTGCACCAACCATGGCTGCAGATTAACCAACATGGCCACCATGGCTAAAAATAGGATGGGGGGGGGGCGGTAAAATACAGTTTTTGGCTTATATTTAAAAAAGTGTAACAGATACAGGAAAACCGAAGAGACATGCCTTCATCTGCATCAAAAGCTCTAAGAAACACTCCATTGGGTTGAAGTTGTATGATGACTCCTTATAGGAGTTATTGCCCTTTAATTGTCAAAATTGATGATTTTTGCCATTTTTGCCTCAAAATCTTGAAAATTATTAGAACTAGAGAAAAAGTTAGTATTGCTTAATTGTTCTGTTCTATGAGGGCTACAAAAATGACTTTAGTGTCAAGATTGTCTGATGGACCGTTTAGGAATTATTCTCCTTGAACATTTTTTTAATCAATTTTACTTGATTTTAAAAAATCTTCTGCTCTTAAACCAATGAAAGGACTGCTTTGAAAAATTGCACACATCATCTTTAGGATGTCCTCTACCAAAATTGTGCAAATCATGACACCTGACTACCTACATAGCTACGTTGGATTAAAATAGAAAAAATGAAAAAAAAGGGGGGGGGGGGGGGTCGAGAGAGTTTTCGACCGATAGTTAAAAAAGTATAACAAGTACAGCAAATTTGAAGTGAACCTCCATTCTCCCTCTAACCATCAAAAGATCCTCCTTATAGGAGTTGTTTCCCTTAAAATGTCAAAATTAATGATTTTTGCAGAAGTGTTGGGCAATTCCTTATAGCAAAGAAAAGCTGGATAAAAAAGGGTTGTTTGGTTTCAGGTTCAGGTGAGCGATACAGGCTCCTGGGAGCCTCTAGTTTCTTTTATCTAGGCATTATTCTGAAAAGGTTTTGTTTTTATATTGATCAGGAAAATGCGTGGGGCGATGTTTTCACTTTCAGCAAATGACTTTCCGATCCAGCTGGCAAAAAATATTGACTTATGCGCCCCTGGATTTTGATTGCCGGTGACAATGTGACCCGGGGCCTCGGTGGCCGAGTGGTCTAGGTAGTTCATCTGCCACTGATCTGTCAACACTGAGATTGCGGGTTCGATTCTCACTGCAGGCAGGGTGTACTCGACTCCAATCATAATTGACGAGGATTGCCAGTTTTCGTACCGCAGGTCGTGGGTTCTCTCCGAGTACTCCGGCTTTCTCCCCCAATAAAAACTGGACGCCATGAAATAGCTGAAAAATTGCTGAAAGTGGCATTAAAACATCATTCAAACAAAAAAAAAACAATGTGACCGCGTGGGTTATGTGAACCTTCTCATACTAGTAATTGTTCTGTAATTGATTCTAATTGTTTACTTTCAGTCTGCTAAACTACTAAGATAGAATATTACTTAACAGGCCTGCAGTATGAGAAACTTTTTCTTGTTACTCGCTTTGTTTTTGTAAATAGGTACTATTAGAGAAATCGTTATTCTAAGTCTAAATGATCCTCATTTTATGCTGATCTTACTTATACATGCCCATCATGAAAAATCCTATGGTTTTTTCTCAACTGCTAGTGTTTTTTTAAATATTCTTTATACAAGGTAAATTAAGTGCTGGGGATGTCTTTAGAACTTTCGTCATTTCTTGTTTAAAAGATTGCCAAATAGTAATTACTATGCAAACCCTGCACATTAAATCGAGCATCTTACTAAATTTTTGACAGTCTAATGTTTTAATGCGTGACTTTTCAAATTCTAAAATAAAAAGTATTTGATAATTTGTTTCAATTTTATCTTTCAAATTTACTGCAGGTGACTGATACTGAACAGTTGACATCTAAGCACTATATGTTCCTTGTTATCTAACATCAGTGACAACTGTACTGGCTGGTGTTACTTCATTCGTTCATGTTTTTCCGGAGCGGAAATTGGTGACAGTTAAGGCTGTTTATAATCAAGTTTAAAGTTGCGATGACTTACATATAATACTAGAATTACGTAATCGAAGGCATTTTGTTTGTAAACATCGATTTATTATGCCGTTTAATGACACATTTTAAATCTTTAAAAAGATTGGTTACATATTACAATACAAAGTTTATAAAATTAATATAAAATGTTGAAGTATACCAAAGTTTACATAATTGAATATACTTTTTTTATTTAGGACACGAGAATATTGATTTATTCATACCAATAACAGTACTACATGTACTTAAATATTTTTCCATAATATTATATTCTTATCAATCTAAATACTTCCGTTGTTCCGAGCATTTCTCAACATATCCTCATTTGACCCACAAATCCAGCGATCTTTATACTGAAAGATAACACTGATATCTCCCGTAGTCATTTGTATCTCTTTTAGGTACTATCTAGATCATAGCATTGGAAACCAACGATTGATGTCATAAGTCTTGTGCATGGATTTATTCTGAAAATCTGGTTGAAAACAGAAAAAGTATCAACTTTATTCTTAATGTTGTTTTTATCCATCTAACGTTTCCAGTAGATCGAATCTCTTGCTTTCCCCCAAAATGGGAGAGACTTTCAGCCCAAAACGTGTTGGATTTGTAATCCTTTCTGTAATAGTCATGGTAGCAATTCTTGCCCCAGTGGCATATTTCGCCACGCGAGAGGACAAGAGAATCGATACGAAAGGCGGTAGCAATGAAAACCAAGGACCTCAAGCGCCTGAAAAACAAGCTCAGAGAATAGATTGCTTTCCTGAAGGCGCTGGATTAACAGAAGACAGATGCACAGCGAGGAATTGTTTATTTGACAAGAATACTGCCCCGGGGTCGGGAATACCAGCTTGTTTCTTTCCTATCAATAAAGACTATGGATTTTCTGCAGATGCAACTGACGACAAAACAGAGCTTGGATATAAAGTTGGACTGTATCAAAAAGGCAAAGCTCCTTTTGAAACAAAAAGTCCGAAATTTGTGAAACCTACGTTTGAGGTTGAGTTTTTGGGAGAAAATATTGCCCGATTTAAGGTTTGTATATATTTGTGTTACAATTTATCATATAAAACTTCAAACCGTAGAGTATAAGTGCAGGGTATAATAATAGGTATGGCCACAATTTTTTTTTTTTAAATTAGATTTTGTTTTATTAAAACAAGGAAAGCAAAAATGAAAAAATATAAATATCAGTACTACAGCTTTCGAAGGAATAGAATATTTTAAATGTTTTAAATATTTTTTCATAAGGAATAAAAAGGCAGGAAATTTTACCAGTGTTTCAATATTGCAAAAGAAGAAGCAGTACACAATTTACACATCCCGATTTATGAAAGCTGAGTCGACATAATACAGCATTATTAATACTCTATCTATATTCATTGTGGAGATTAAAATATTTTGTTTAAAGTTGCTGACAAGCTGTTTATTCAGACGACCGGTGCCATTTAAACATACTTAGCACGTTGACTTTAATCTTTAGCTAACTATTCTTGATAGACAGCTGTGTAGTGTAAACATTAGAATTAGACAAGTGGTGCACATCGACTATTGCATGGCCCTATGGTATTGATAAGTCGAATATAAATATACATACATGTAACAATTAAATAAAATAGGGTGTAGTGAATAACCATTATAGTGTTATCAACCCACCGATCCACAACACTCCGTTCGAAACAACACGAAATTGAATTTAATATGTATTAACATATTAAATATACGTTAGGCACTATACGTTGTAATACCCCAAATTATGGTGGATGGTGAATTCATGGTCGTCGAATATGTCCACAAATATTGTATAAACAAATTTCCCAAATAAACGTCACCATTGTGGTTATTCTTATTACCAATTGATCCGTACCGACTTCTTATTACCCATTGGTTCATACCGACTTTCTATTAACAATTGGCCCGTACCGACTCTCACTAGCCATTGGTCCGTACCGATTTCTTATTACCAATTGGTCCGTACAGACTTCTTTTTAGCCATTTGTCCGTACCGACGTCTTATTACCCATTGGTCCGTACCGATTTCTTATTAGCCATTGGTCCGTACTGACTTCTTATTACCTATTGGTCGGTACCGACTTCTTATTGCTCATTGGTCCGTACTGACTTCTTATTACTCATTGGTCCGTATCGACGTTTTATTACTTTTATTTAACTTCCAACAGAACTATCGTTTCGTAACTTGTTATCGGTATACAAGTGAAATACTGGTTACTGGAGATTTTGTCTATAGATAAATTACACGGCCCTAAATTACATGTAGAATATATTTATTTATTTATTTTATTTTATGTTTTAGTTTTACGATAAATCTAGCGGGCGATATGAAGTACCAACAAACCTTAATCTTCCCAAAGCGAAAACACAGAATAGAAAGTATGACGTAGTGATAACAGACAGGACTAATTTCGCTTTTGAAATAACACGCAAGTCAACCGGAACTAAGATGTGAGTATGGTAACAAATTATTTTCTTGTGTACTACCATGGTCGGCAGAACTATATAAACAGGTAGAACTGTACTAACAGCTTTGTAAGTCTCTGTTGTTTAGCCTACCTCCGGTTGCTGAGTGACGAGGGTATTTATCCATTAACTATTTATCAAGTGACCTGTCTACGTCGGTTAGTCGAGCTTTTCTGGTGAGGAATTCCATTATTTGTTAAAATGTACACACTTCTCAGATGAGAGTAAAATAATTAAACTATGTAAATTTATAAGAATAGTAAATTAATTATTTGTTCACTAGACATTGTTTCTCTCTTCCCATAATTTACATAGTGTATATACATATTATACTTTATCTAAATTTAAGCCCTTATTTGGTCAAAATCTTACAAGCTGAGATTGATACAACCTGGGTGATAAAAAACATATATTATCTATATATGTGATACAGATGTACTTTTGTCGTAATAATGCGTGTGGCGTCAGTGACTATATTTTATATAAAAATGATTCGTTAAATATTAAATTTTTTAATTTTATACACTCAGTTTTTTCTGTCTTTTTTTTACTTCTTAATTTTAGATAAACTTATTACATACACGTAAGTGCATGTGTAACTACCAGTGTCACGTGTCGACTGTTGCATACATTCCGTAGCATAACTCGACGCCACGTGTCTCGTAGTGGAATGTACACGACTGTCTCGACGTGATACAGGTAGTTGTACCTACACATATTGCATGTATTGTCATTGTACTGTTAACTTTATACTTGTATTGTATTATATTGTATTGCATCTCTATACCATTCTATTGGTTTTTGAGAATGTCTAATGTATGATGCAGGACGGTGTGCTCGACTACAGCTTCAATTGACAAGGATCCGGCTTTTTCCTGTCGAATGTAAGGTGTTTTCACCCTGTACCCCGGCTAACTTACCAATAAAAACAGAACACTGTGATAAAGCTAAAAATTTCTGAAAGTGGCGTGGAACTTAATTCAAACAAACAAGGATAGCTAACGCCTCATTAAAAACAGAACACCGTGAAATAGCTACAAATTGCTGAAAGTGGAGTGAAACTCTATTCAGACAAGCAAACAAACAATCATAATTAACTATTTTAAACCCGATCAAGATTATGTAAATGGCATCGGAAATGCATAAAATTGTTCCAGTATGTATACAGATATGCCTTGAAATAATGTATATGTATTGAAATGTTACACATGATTCATAATTCTCGTTAATTGGGATATTCATCTGCAAGTCTCTTTCGCAGAAATACATTTTAAGACATAAATAAGTTGTATGTAAGGAAAGTCAGTAAGAGATAATACGTAATACTTCTAATCTTGTTTTAGAATTGTGTGTATTGTTTTTCTGTTTAAGCATCTATGTATATTGTATGTATAGGAATGGAATAAAATGTTTATCTTAGTTGCTCTGGTTAATTAAAATTCTTCGTGGTTGATAGCATAATGGCAATGAACATGGATGTTCATTGTTTTACATATCATGTCTGGTTTAACGTTTCTCTAATTTTGTCTAAACATACAAAAATCAGTAGAGTCTTAATCCTGTTGCCGTTTGTTTTACAAAATTAGATGATTTTTGTCTCGCCTGCGACGATAGTCGCTGAAGGCGAGACATATGTATGGGAATCCGGCGGCGGCGGCGTAAACACTTGAACATCTTGCTTCATATCTTTGTAAGCCTAATCCCAAGGTCCATCAAATTTGCCAAGTTGCCCAGTCACTCTCCTGTCACCTGACCTTTACCTCAATTTCAAGGTACAGATTACGTTAAAGTTTTGGGGTTACGACAGTTCCTCTGTAACCATGCATGGTAGGATGACAATATTTGGTATAGGTTGCTGATGAATAGTACATTACTGTCTGGTAGGTGTCACCAGACCTTGACCTCAATTTCACGGTCCAGCGACTACGTTAAAGCTTTTGGGTTATGGCAGTTCTCTGTAACCACGCATGGTAGAATGACAATATTTGGTATATAGGTTGATGATGAATAGCACATAACTGGTAGGTGTCACATGATCTTGACCTCAATTTCACGGTCCAGCGACTACGTTAAAGTTTTTGGGTTACGACAGTTCCTATGTAAGGGGTCATCCATAATTGTCAACATTTTTCACGAGTTTGCAAAGAGCACTATAAGGGGGAGTGGGTTTCAATTTCAACATTTTTTCGGTACGTTCTTTAAACTTCCGGTAATGTGGATGTTCAGACTTGCAAAAAATGTTGATGTTCTCTTTTGGAGGGAGGGAGGGGGTTTTCAAAAAGAGTGCTCTTTGCAAACTTATGAAAAATGTTGACAATTATGGATGACCCCTAACCGTGCATGGTAGGATGACAATATTTGGTATATAGGTTGCTGATGATTAGTACATGAGTGTCTCGTAGGTTTCAACAACCATGACCTCAATTTCACGGTCCAGTGACTAAGTTCAAGTTTAATACTATTAGCTTATGACGTAATTTTTTTTCGTTACTGACGCAGAATGCAGGCGAGACATTTTTCTGTGTCCACACTTGTTATTATACGTTGTTTTTTTTTTTTTAAATTTAGATTTGATTCGAGTGTTGGAGGATTAACCTTGACCGATCAGTTTCTTCAAATATCAACAAAACTTCCATCTGCTAATGTATATGGATTTGGCGAAAATATTCATAAAACGTTTAAGCATGATGTTAATTATAAAACCTGGCCAATGTTTGCTAGAGACCAAGCCCCTTCATGGACGGTGAGTTTTAATTTTATAATTTTATATTAAATGCGGTACACTAATTGAGGTTTATGTCAGATAGAGTGTACCTTAATGATAGAAGTCGCTAGAGAAACTGGTCCAAATAACGTTACGCCAAAAGAGACACAATATTTTTTTCGTTTTTACTCTTTGAGGGAAAAGTGGGATCCTTCGATTCGTATATTTGGCCAATATTTAATGGACTTGAAAAATATGATTCACGTTGGGGTGATGACATTTTTTAATTGATATTTGACAGATAATTTCTTCTGATTGTGATATTCAACTATTATGCCATTGTTAGTTTCAACAGATGTTTTAGTTATCACTTTGGTTAGAATGAAGGAAAAATAAAATTCAAGATAAGGAAGGAGTCGGGCAAACATTTAAGTTTGGTTGAGGTAAACGAACAATCAAGAATTTGTTTCTTAAACTGTTGTGTGTTATGAGTTAAAAATAAAAGAATAATAAAAAAATATTTTTTATCTTTATGTGGGTTAAATATTTAGGGTAGACGGTTCGTATTACTAAAAATAAAACAATGGCCTTGACTGAAATTTTTTTCAACCCATTCATCCTTGAAATCTATAAAAGACAGGGCAATCTGATTCGAAAATTTTATAGCCACATGGATTTTAATAGACATTAAAAAAATGTTCATGTATTATATTCAGTAGAACATAAAAGATTTTTTTATTTTTCCTTGTGGGTCATCGATAATATGAAAATAATAGTTTTGTTTTGTATATAGGCAATCTATATACTTATATGATGGCGTGTGAAACTTCAATTTCATTGAGTTTTTAAAAAATTAATTCTAAGACAGCTATTATGTCCAAATGCATGTCTTCAGCCAGCACAACTCTATTCCTGGCTTCTATAAATTCGAAATTATGAACCTTATGCCAATACAGCTACACTATAGTAATTTCCTTCATTAAAATCTGTTAAATTCCTTGAAATAAAAAAATATGACACATGTCTTATACCTATAGTACTGCTACTATTTATCAATGGTTGAAATACAAAGTTTTTGCATAAATGAGCTCCCTAAAAGCAAAAATAATGAAAATGAAAATTTTAACAAGGGAGATCATTTTGACCAAACAGTATCAATTTTTAGTAGTTTCGATCAGTTATTTTCCGATTGACAAATATTTAACTAAAAGATGGCTATTTTTTTTTCATGTATGCCTGCATTGCATTTTTATTATCTTCTCTGTGTAATATATTAGAACATTTGAAATGTCAGTGCTCAGCCCAAAGCTATTTTTGTATTTTGAATTATGATTACTTGTATAAAAAAACTAACTATATAGCAAGTTTAATCAAATTTAATGATAAATTATTTTAACTGTAAGTGTCCTTAACCCCATTAAATAGTGTTTTCAGTTTACAGCTAATTACTATGGTGTCCATCCCTTTTGTTCACTGATTTTTTAATGATGAAACACACAAATCAAAGATCAGTTCACCAAATGGATGGTCAACGTACAAATTGGCTATAGACTGAAAACAAAATATAAAAATTAGATTACAAAATTGATGGGCAACATACAAATTAATAGACCAAAAACACAATTTAAAGACCTGTTTAAAAAATTGAAAGGATGTCATAGATTAACTATAGTCTGAAAACACATTTAATGATCACCTTTGAAAATAAAAGAAGGCCATGTAAATTTTCAATAAAATAAAAAACACAATTTAGAAAAAATGGATGCAGGCCATAAAATGACAATAAGAAGGTTAAAACACAATTTAAAGATCAGTTTACAAAATGGATTGTCAACATAAAAAATAGACTGAAAACATAAAATTAGTGCACATGGATTGACATGATTGATTGGTCGTAGGCTGAAAATACAATATATAGATCAGTTTACAAAATGGATGGACACCATCAGTCTATAGCCAATTTATACGTTGACCATCCATTTGGTGAACTGATCTTTGATTTGTGTGTTTCATCTTATGGCCATTTTGCATGGTATCTATCTTTTGCCAATCTACAGTGTCCATCCAATTTAAAGGCTGGTTTTGAAATTGTGTTTTCAGTCTATGGCCAATTTTTATGGTGTCCTTCCATTTTGTAGACGAATCTTTAAAATGTGTTTTCGGCCTTAAGCTAATCTATGGCATCCATCTATTTTATACACTGCTCTTTAAATTGTGTTTTCAGTCTATAGCTAATCTATGGCTTCTATCCATTTTGTAGAGTGGTCTTTTTATTGTATTAAAAGTCTGCAGCCAATATCTATGGTGTTTATCCATTTTATACACTGATCTTTAAATTGTATTTTCAGTCTATGGCTAATCTATTTCATCCATCCATTTTGTAGACTGGTCTTAAATTGTGTTTTCAGTCTACAGTCAATTGCTATGGTGTCCATCTATTGCAGACTGATCTTTGAAATGTGTTTTAAGCCTAAGGCTAATCTATGGCATTTATTCATTTTGTAGAGTCGTCTTTAAATTGTGTTTTTAGCCTACAGTCAATTGCTTTGTGTCCATCCATTTTGTAGACTGGTCAGAAATTTGTGTTTTCAGTCTACATTGCTATGGTGTCCATCTATTTTATAGACTTATCTTTAAATTGTGTTTTCGGTCTACAGTGATTGCTATGGTGTCCATCCATTTTTGTACACTGATTTTTAAATTGCGTTTTCAGCCTTTAACTTATCTCTGGCATCCATCCATTTTGTAGAGTGATCTATGAATGGTGTTTTCAGCCTACAGCCTATTGCTAAGATGTTAATCCATTTTTTACACTGATCTTTAAATAGTGTTTTTAGTCTATGGCCAATCTATTTCACCCATCCATTTTATAGACTGGTCTTAAATTGTGTTTTCAGTCTTCAGCCAATTGCTGTGGTGTCCATCCATGTTCTAGAGTGGTCTTTAAATTGTGTTTTCAGTCTACAGCCAATTGCTATGGTGTCCATCTATTTAAAGACTTATCTTTAAATTGTGTTTTCAGTCTACAGTGATTGCTATGGCATCCATCCATTTTGTAGAGTGGTCTTTAAATTGTGTTTTCAGTCTCCAGTCAATTGCTATGGTGTCCATCCATTTTGTAGAGTGGTCTTTAAATTTTGTTTTCAGTCTACAGTAAATTGTTATGGTGTCCATCCATTATGTACACTCTTTGAAATTTGTTTTCAGCCTTTCTCTAATCTATGGCATCCATCCATTTTGTAGATTGGTCTTTGAATGGTGTTTTCAGTCTACAGCCAATTGCTATGGTGTCCATCCATTTTGTACACTGATCTTTAAATTGTGTTTTCATCCTATGGTTAATCTATGGCATCCATCCATTTTGGATAGTGGTGTTTATATTGTAATTTAAGTTTACAGCCAATTGCTATTATGTCCATCCATTTTATACACTGATCGTTAAATTGTGTTTTCAGTCTATAGCTAATCTATTTCATCCATCCATTTTGTACACTGATCTTTAAATTGTGTTTTCAGACTATGGCTAATCTATGGCATCCATCCATTTTGTAAGACTGGTCTTTAAATACTGTTTTCAGTCTACAGTCAATTGCTATGCTGTCCGTTCATTTTGTAGAGTGGTCTTTAAATTGTGTTTTCAGTCTCCAGTCAATGGCCATGGTGTCCATCTATTTTTGTACACTGGACTCAAAATTGTGTTTTCAGTTTACAGTCAATGGCCATGGTGTCCATCCATTTTGTACAGTGGTCATTAAATACTGTTTTCAGTTTACAGTCAATTGCTATGGTGTCCATCCATTTTGTAGAGTGGTCTTTAAATTGTGTTTTCAGTCTTCAGTCAATGGCCATTATGTCCATCTATTTTTGTACACTGATCTTTAAAATGTGTTTTCAGTCTATGGCTAATCTATGGCATCCATCCATTTTGTAGAGTGGTCTTTAAATTGTGTTTTCAGTCTCCAGTCAATTGCTATGGTGTCCATCCATTTTGTAGAGTGGTCTTTGAATTGTGTTTTCAGTCTACAGTTAATGGCCATGGTGTCCATCTATTTTTGTACACTGATCTTTAAAATGTGTTTTCAGCCTATGGCTAATCTATGGCATCCATCCATTTTGTAGAGTGGTCTTTAAATTGTGTTTTCAGTCTCCAGTCAATTGCTATGGTGTCCATCCATTTTGTAGAGTGGTCTTTAAATTGTGTTTTCAGTCTACAGCCAATTGCTATGGCATCCATCCATTTTGTGGAGTGGTCTTTAAATTGTGTTTTCAGTTTACAGTCAATTGCTATGGTGTCCATCCATTTTGTAGAGTGGTCTTTAAATTGTGTTTTCAGTCTCCAGTCAATTGCTATGGTGTCCATCCATTTTGTAGAGTGGTCTTTAAATTGTGTTTTCAGTTTACAGTCAATTGCTATGGTGTCCATCCATTTTGTAGAGTGGTCTTTAAATTGTGTTTTCAGTCTCCAGTCAATTGCTATGGTGTCCATCCATTTTGTAGAGTGGTCTTTAAATTGTGTTTTCAGTCTACAGCCAATTGCTATGGCATCCATCCATTTTGTGGAGTGGTCTTTAAATTGTGTTTTCAGTATCCAGTCAATTGCTATGGTGTCCATCCATTTTGTAGAGTGGTCTTTAAATTGTGTTTTCAGTCTCCAGTCAATTGCTATGGTGTCCATCCATTTTGTAGAGTGGTCTTTATATTGTGTTTTAAGTTTACAGTCAATTGCTATGGCATCCATCCATTTTGCAGAGTGGTCTTTAAATTGTGTTTTCAGTCTCCAGTCAATTGCTATGGTGTCAGTTCATTTTGTATAGTGGTCTTTAAATTGTGTTTTCAGTCTACAGTCAATGGCCATGGTGTCCATCTATTTTTGTACACTGATCTTTAAAATGTGTTTTCAGCCTATGGCTAATCTATGGCATCCATCCATTTTGTAGAGTGGTCTTTAAATTGTGTTTTTAGTCTCCAGTCAATTGCTATGGTGTCCATACATTTTGTAGAGTGGTCTTTCAATTGTGTTTTCAATCTACAGCCAATTGCTATGGCATCCATCCATTTTGTAGAGTGGTCTTTAAATTGTGTTTTCAGTTTACAGTCAATTGCTATGGTGTCCATCCATTTTGTAGAGTGGTCTTTGAATTGTGTTTTCAATCTCCAGTCAATTGCTATGGTGTCCATCCATTTTGTAGAGTGGTCTTTAAATTGTGTTTTCAGTTTACAGTCAATTGCTATGGCATCCATCCATTTTGTAGAGTGGTCTTTAAATTGTGTTTTCAGTCTCCAGTCAATTGCTATGGTGTCCGTTAATTTTGTATAGTGGTCTTTAAATTGTGTTTTCAGTCTCCAGTCAATTGCTATGGTGTCCATCCATTTTGTAGAGTGGTCTTTAAATTGTGTTTTCAGTCTACAGCCAATTGCTATGGCATCCATCCATTTTGTAGAGTGGTCTTTAAATTGTGTTTTCAGTTTACAGTCAATTGCTATGGTGTCCATCCATTTTGTAGAGTGGTCTTTAAATTGTGTTTTCAGTCTACAGTCAATGGCCATGGTGTCCATCTATTTTTGTACACTGGACTCAAAATTGCGCCGCAGGTCGGGGGTTCTCTCCGGGTACTCCGGCTTCCTCCCCCAATAAAAACTGGACGCCATGAAATAGCTGAAAAATTGCTGAAAGTATCGTTAAAACACCATTCAAACAAACAAACAAACAAAATTGCGTTTTCAGTTTACAGTCAATTGCTATGGCATCCATCCATTTTGTAGAGTGGTCTTTAAATTGTGTTTTCAGTCTACAGTCAATTTCTATGGCATCCATCCATTTTGTAGAGTGGTCTTTAAATTGTGTTTTCAGTCTATAGTCCATTGATTTGATGTCCATCCATTTTGTAGACTAATCTTTCAAGTGGTTTTTCAGTGTATAACCAATTTGTATGTTGTTTTCATTTTGTAGACTTAATCTTTAAATTGGTTTTTCAGTGTACAACCAATTTGTATGTTGTCCATCCATTTTGTAGACTGATGTTTAAAATTTGTTTTCAGCCTTAAGCTAATCTATGCATCCACCCATTTTGTAGACTGATTTTTAAATTGTGTTTTCAGTCTATAACCAATTTGCATGTCCATTCATTTTGTAGACTGATCTTTAAATTGTGTTTTCAGTCAAAACAATTTGTATGGTGTCCATCCATTTTGTACACTGATTTTTTTAATTGTGCTTTCAACACAAAGCCAGTTTGTTTGGGTTCCATCCTTTTTTAAAACTAATCTTTAAATTAGGTTTTAAGCCTATACAATCCCTCCATTTTCTTGACTGATTTTTGAATTGTGTTTTCTGTCTATCACCAATTTGTATGATATTTGTATCGTTGCATAAACTTCTAGACTTGTATATATATATCCATTTTGTATACTATTTTATTACATTGTGGTTTCATTTGTGACCAATTTGTTAGGGTTCCATGCTTTTTGCAAACTGATCTTTAAACTAGGTTTTCAGCCTATGGCTGATCTTTGGCATCCAGTCTACGTCCAATCTATTATATATATCTGTTTTGTATACAATTTTGTTACATTGTGATTTCATTAATGACAAATTTGTTTGGTGTCCATCTATTTTGCAAAGTGAGCCATAAATTGTGTTTTCAGCCAATAGCTAACTATGGCATCCTTTAATTTGGTAGACTGATTTTTTTTAAATATTTTTTTCAGCCTATAGCTTATTTGTTTTTTTCCATTCATTTTGTAGACCTTTTACTTGTTTTTTCAGTTGTTTTCCAAAATATTTGGTGTCCATCTCTTTTGAAAACAGATATTAAAATTGTGTTTTCAGGGTTTTCTATAGTGTCCATCCATTTTGTAAACTGGTCCTTAAATTGTACTTTCAGCCAAAGGCTGATATATATGGATTCCATCCATTTTATACACTGATTTTTTTGTGCTTTCAATACATAGACAGTTTGTTTGGTTTCTGTTCATTTTGTAAAATGATTTTTAAACTAGCTTTTCAGCCTATGGCTAATTTTTGGCATCCATCCATTTTCAGGACTAAATTTTAAATTGTGTCTTCAGTCAATTCAATCTATGTTGTCCATCCATTTTGTAGACTGATCTGTTAATTGTATTTTCATCCTATGGCCAATCTGTATGGTGTCCATCCATTTTGTAGACTGATCTGTTAATTGTATTTTCATCCTATGGCCAATCTGTATGTTGTCCATCCATTTTGTAGTCTAATCTTTTCATTGTATTTTCAGCCTATGGCCAATCTGTATGTTGTCCATCCATTTGGTAGACTAATCTTTTCATTGTATTTTCAGCCTATGGCCAATCTGTATGGTGTCCATCCATTTTACACATGTGTAGAGGATGAAAAAGGAAACAGTCATGGTGTCTTCATTCTCAACAGCAATGCTCAAGGTTTGTGAACAATATGGCTGAAATGTCTATAACATACCGCAATGTTTGCATTGTAATTATCTTAGAAAAACATATTTAGAATACCAGGAGAGGAGCAGATGGAGATAAAAAGTCAATAGTACAACTAATCTTTTATTTTGAAATGCTGAAATATTATATTCTTTACACTTTTATTACCAGACGTCAGACAATAAGCTGTGTGATATTGTTTCTGTCTATCTGTCTGAGATACTTTCAGCAATTATTCAGTTTAATAATGGCATGGTATCCATTTTTTATTGGGAAGAAACAATAGTAACTGGAGAGAACTCTTATCTTCAGGTAAAAGAAAAGGGTAATGACATAACATAAATAATTTATCGAAAAATTTTGCTTTAGAAATATTATCTGACAGTCATATAAGGAATATTTTGAATTTTTAAACAAGTTAAGTTATATTTATAGCACGGACATGTGAGTTAGACAGATACACTGTCGAGCGCTTTAGCGCGAGAAGGTGTATTTGTCTAACGAGGAAGGTGGTGCTATAAATGATTTGTAACATGAATAAGCCCCTAGATCCCGCCCATTAATAATTGGTTATAAATAAAGAGGGCGGTGTTAATTATGGTGCGACCGATATTCGACTAATCAAATGAAAAGCTAATACTGGAAGCTCGTGCTATCCTTTTGCAGTGAAAATCAATAAAATTTGACATAATTAAGGCGGAGTTTTACTGTGCATTATCAGATAATTGTAGTTGGTTATTGCATGGCTATTTTCCCTTGAGTTTAACAGGCACACGTAACCTTTCATGCAATATTATACAAGTGTTTTAATTTAGAGCATACCTACTCGTCGTCTCTTGTTTATTCGTAAAAAAGAACAAAGGATTCATGTTACAAAGAGTATATACCAGAAATTAAAAATATTCTTTATAATTTAATTTTTCAAAATAATACTTGAAAATTTTAATGAAACTGAATTAAACACTGTAAGGTCATGTGACCCATGCAAGTTATTTCATATAACCTGGGTAGCTTCGTTTGAATTGGCCAATCAGATTTCATGTTACAAAGCAAATTAAATTATATATTATTTGTATCAGTGATATTGGATGGCAGATATTTTTTTCTCAATCTGGTATTAGTGACAAAACATTGTAGGCAGTTATCTTTTTATCACCAGCTTGTTATGTCAACAATCAGGACTCGATCAGGTTGTTAGTTTGTGACCTCATGACAATTTGTACCTGATTCTAACCTTAATTGACAAGGCTTGCCTGTTTTTCTGCAGAAGGCCATTGATTCTAACAGATGTATCCCCATCTCCTCCCACCCAACATGATTCTTTGATGTAGCTATAAAAATGATTAAATGTGAATGTCTTTAATATAGCTGAAATATTGCTTGAAGTGAATCAATCAATCAATCAATCAATCAATCAATCAATCAATCAATCAATCAATCAATCAATCAGCTAAAAGTAAAGTAATTATAACACAAACTAAACAAATCTCAAAAATATACAATCTACATGTATTCATGTTATTTTTATAATTGGAATAAAATGATTTTTCTTAAGGATAAGGGAATTATACAAATATCTTGTCTGACAGTGTGCAGATAAGAGTTTTACCACATAATATTACCCTGCATAAAAATCTAGTGTAAATATTTGACCAGATTTTATCGTATGTGATATTGTCATTTGTCCTCAAATACATTTGAACTTTTATTATATTACACAGTTAAGAAAGATATATTAGCTCAATTTTTGCAGAATAAATCTTTCAGATATCAAATGATTTATTTACAAAAATTTTATTGCACCATGTAACACCATAATTAAGCTGCAGAACAATAAAGTGTCAAAATATTATAAAACCTTGTATAAAACTGTCCAGTTTCTTGTTTCCTAGTCTTAACAAAATTGGATATGTTTATTTCAAATACATCTACAATAATATAGGTAATGAACACAAATAATTTTTAACGGTTTCTAAGGGATGTACAAATAAACTTGATATTTTCTGACAATCAGTACATACATGTACATGTATATTGTATGATTCATACTTTTGATGCTTATTATAATATGTAAATCATTGTTAGTTGTAAATATTATGTTATGAGGCTTAGCAAGCACATTTTCTCCCATGGTGCATCAAATACATATATTATCTATAACATTCACAACACACTAGTACTGTTTTAAAAGTATTGAAATGAACAATAGCTTGTTGTGTTAACATCATTGCCACAACTGAAAACAATATTGGTGCAGTATACATTTTTATATGCCCGGGAACACCCACGGCGGGCGTGCAGCTGCATAGCGATGTCTACTCTATAACTCAAACAGTTGTTATCCATTTCTTTATGAAATTTGGGGAAAATGTTTATTGGCATAAAGTCTCAGCCAAGTTTGATAAGCAGCCTAATCATTTCAGCCACTACAGAGTTATGGCCCTTTTATAAAAAAAATGGCAAATTCACCTTGTCTGCTCTCTATCTCATACAGTTGTTACCCGATCTTCATGAAACTTGGGGAAAATGTTTATGGGCATAATATATTGACCAAGTTCTATATCCAGCAAAATTTTCTTTAGGCACTTCAGAGTTATGGCACTTAATACGACTAAACTTAGATATTTATTGTCTGGTAATTCCAAAAAGTTAGTTATAAAATTGTGTAATTTTATAAAATTTGCATTTGAAAGTAGAAACTTCTTGATATTATAATTGTACTTTAATCAATATGTCTCTCCTGTTGTTCGTCATATGTCACTATTATATACTGTAATTGTGCTATAGCATATAATGCTTTTGCAAATAAAGACATTCAATACAAAACATGACAAATTCACCTCTTTCACTCTTTATAAAATCAAATAGTTGTTGTCTGATCTTCATGAGTGAACCATGTCGTTGAGTCAATTTCAACTGTGTAAAATCATGTTTCAACCTTAAAATTTATATTACAAATGAACCTATCTGTTCTATATGTATTCATTATATGTTTTAAGCACTTATTGAAAGAACTTGCTAATTTCCCCTAAAAGGTATAATATTGGCTGGTTATCAAGATCGTAATAAGTAATAAGGTTTCCCATGATTTAAATGGCCTGTAATTATTGTGGCAGGTTATCAAATTCATTATAGTAGTACATGGTTCCTGTGACATATAATTGTCACCTCTGCAAATACACCATAATTTTTTGGTATTAAATTGGCTGGTTATCTTATTTATTTGAATTATAAGAATTCGTTAGACTTAATACATGTACACACATATCCTTATTTTTTGGCACTTAGACACTTGATTATTTATAACATTCCTACCAAAATTGTAAAGATATGTACCAGCCTAACTTCTGAAGATCTTTTTAAACTAGGTTTAATATATTTATTTCTTTGTATAGAATACTCATTCACTCCTCTGCCAATGTTGACATACAGGACAATAGGTGGAATACTAGATGTTTATGTATTCTTGGGACCTAAGCCAGAAAATGTCATACAGCAGTACACAGAGGTATGTATGCCTGGTACCTACACTAGAAAATGTCATACAGCAGTATACAGAGGTATGTATTCCTGGGACCAACAACAGAAAATGTCATACAGCAGTACACAGAGGTATGTATTCCTGAGACCTACACCTGAAAATGTCATACAGCAGTACACAGAGGTATGTATTCCTGGGACCTACACCAGAAAATGTTATACAGCAGTACACAGAGGTATACATTCTTGGAACCTACACCAGAAAATATCATACAGCAGTACACAGAGGTTTGTATTCCTGTGACCTACACCAGAAAATGTCATACAGCAGTACACAGAGGTATGTATTCCTGAGACCTACACCAGAAAATGTTATACAGCAGTACACAGAGGTATGTATTCCTGGGACCTACACCAGAAAATACCATATAGCAGTACAGAGGTATGTATTCCTGGGACTTACACCAGAAAATGTCATACAGCAGTACACAGAGGTATACATTCTTGGGACCTACATAAGAAAATGTCATACAGCAGTACACAGAGGTATGTATTCCTGAGACCTACACCAGAAAATGTCATACAGCAGTACACAGAGGTATGTATTCCTGAGACCTACACCAGAAAATGTCATACAGCAGTAAAGATGTATGTATTCCTGAGACCTACACCAGAACATGTCATACAGCAGTACACAGAGGTATGTATTCCTGGGACCTACACCAGAAAATATCATACAGCAGTACACAGAGGTATGTATTCCTGGTACCTTCACCAGAAAATGTCATACAGCAGTATACAGAGGTATGTATTCCTGGGACCTACACCAGAAATGTCATACAGCAGTATACAGAGGTATGTATTCCTGGGACCTACACCAGAAAATGTCATACAGCAGTACACAGAGGTATGTATTCCTGGTACCTTCACCAGAAAATGTCATACAGCAGTATACAGAGGTATGTATTCCTGGGACCTACACCAGAAATGTCATACAGCAGTACAAAGAGGTATACATTCTTGGGACCTACATCAGAAAATGTCATACAGCAGTACACAGATGTATGTATTCCTGGTACCTACACCAGAAAATGTCATAAAGCAGTACACAGATGTATGTATTCCTGGTACCTACACCAGAAAATGTCATAAAGCAGTACACAGATGTATGTATTCCTGAGACCTACACCAGAACATGTCATACAGCAGTACACAGAGGTATGTATTCCTGGGACCTACACCAGAAAATATCATACAGCAGTACACAGAGGTATGTATTCCTGGTACCTACACCAGAAAATGTCATACAGCAGTACACAGAGGTATGTATTCCTGGGACCAACACCAGAAAATGTCATACAGTCGTACACAGAGGTATGTATACCTGGGACCTACACCAGAAAATATCATACAGCAGTACACAGAGGTTTGTATTCCTGTGACCTACACCAGAAAATGTCATACAGCAGTACACAGAGGTATGTATTCCTGAGACCTACACCTGAAAATGTCATACAGCAGTACACAGAGGTATGTATTCCTGGGACCTACACCAGAAAATGTCATACAGCAGTACACAGAGGTATGTATTCCTGGGACCTACACCAGAAAATGTCATACAGCAGTACACAGAGGTATACATTCTTGGGACCTACACCAGAAAATGTCATACAGCAGTACACAGAGGTATGTATTCCTGGTACCTACACCTGAAAATGTCGTACAGCAGTACAAAGAGGTATACATTCTTGGGACCTACACCAGAACATGTCATATAGCAGTATACAGAGGTATGTATTCCTGGTACCTACACCAGAAAATGTCATACAGCAGTACACAGAGGTATGTATTCCTGGGACCTACACCAGAAAATATCATACAGCAGTACACAGAGGTATGTATTCCTGGGACCTAAACCAGAAAATGACATAAAGAAGTACACAGAGGTATGTATTCCTGGGGCCTACAGCAGAAAATGTCATACAGCAGTACACAGAGGTATGTATTCCTGGGACCTACACCAGAAAATGTCATACAGCAGTACACAGAGGTTTGTATTCCTGGGACCTACACCAGAAAATGTCATACAGCAGTACACAGAGGTATGTATTCCTCAGACCTACGCCAGAAAATGTCATACAGCAGTACACAGAGGTATACATTCTTGAGACCTACACCAGAACATGTCATACAGCAGTACACAGAGGTATGTATTCCTTGGACCTACACCAGAAAATGTCATACAGCAGTACAAAGAGGTATACATTCTTGGGACCTACACCAGAACATGTCATACAGCAGTATACAGAGGTATGTATTCCTGGGACCTACACCAGAAAATGTCATACAGCAGTACACAGAGGTATGTATTCCTGGTACCTACATCAGAAAATGTCATACAGCGCTAAACAGATGTATGTATTCCTGAGACCTACACCAGAAAATGTCATACAGCAGTACACAGTGGTATGTATTCCTGGGACCTACACCAGAAAATGTCATACAGCAGTACAGAGGTATGTTTTCCTGGGACCTACACCAGAAAATGTCATACAGCAGTACACAGAGGTATGTATTCCTGGGACCTACACCAGAAAATGTCATACAGCAGTACACAGATGTATGTATTCCTGGGACCTACACCAGAAAATGTCATACAGCAGTACACAGATGTATATATTCCTGGGACCTACACCAGAAAATGTCATACAGCAGTACAGAGGTATGTTTTCCTGGGACCTACACCAGAAAATGTTATACAGCAGTACACAGATGTATGTATTCCTGGGACCTTCACCAGAAAATGTCATACAGCAGTACACAGAGGTATGTATTCCTGGGACCTACAACAGAAAATGTCATACAGCAGTACACAGAGGTATGTTTTCCTGGGACCTACACCAGAAAATGTCATACAGCAGTACACAGAGGTATGTATTCCTTGGACCTACAACAGAAAATGTCATACAGCAGTACACAGAGGTATGTATTCCTGGGACCTACAACAGAAAATGTCATACAGCAGTACACAGAGGTATGTATTCCTGAGACCTACACCAGAAAATGTCATACAGCAGTACACAGAGGTATGTATTCCTGGGACCTACAACAGAAAATGTCATACAGCAGTACACAGAGGTATGTATTCCTGAGACCTACTACAGAAAATGTCATACAGCAGTACACAGATGTATGTATTCCTGGGACCTACACCAGAAAATGTCGTACAGCAGTACAGAGAGGTATGTATTCCTGGGACCTTCACCAGAAAATGTCATACAGCAGTACACAGAGGTATGTATTCCTGGGACCTACACCAGAAAATGTCATACAGCAGTAAACAGATGCATGTATTCCTGAGACCTACTACAGAAAATGTCATACAGCAGTACACAGAGGTATGTATTCCTGGGACCTACACCAGAAAATATCATACAGCAGTACACAGAGGTTTGTATTCCTGGGACCTACACCAGAAAATGTCATACAGCAGTACAGAGAGGTATGTATTCCTGGGACCTTCACCAGAAAATGTCATACAGCAGTACACAGAGGTATGTATTCCTGGGACCTACACCAGAAAATGTCATACAGCAGTACACAGAGGTTTGTATTCCTGGGACCTACACCAGAAAATGTCATACAGCAGTACACAGATGTATGTATTCCTGGGACCTTCACCAGAAAATGTCATACAGCAGTACACAGAGGTATGTATTCCTGGGACCTACACCAGAAAATGTCATACAGCAGTACACAGAGGTATGTATTCCTGGGACCTTCACCAGAAAATGTCATACAGCAGTACACAGATGTATGTATTCCTGGGACCTTCACCAGAAAATGTCATACAGCAGTACACAGATGTATGTATTCCTGGGACCTACACCAGAAATGTCATACAGCAGTACACAGAGGTATGTATTCCTGAGACCTACACCTGAAAATGTCATACAGCAGTACAAAGAGGTATACATTCTTGGGACCTACACCAGAACATGTCATACAGCAGTATACAGAGGTATGTATTCCTGGGACCTACACCAGAAAATGTCATACAGCAGTACACAGAGGTATGTATTCCTGGGACCTACGCCAGAAAATGTCATACAGCAGTACACAGAGGTATGTATTCCTGGGACCTTCACCAGAAAATGTCATACAGCAGTACACAGAGGTATGTATTCCTGGGACCTACACCAGAAAATGACATACAGCAGTACACAGAGGTATGTATTCCTGGGACCTACAACAGAAAATGTCATACAGCAGTACACAGAGGTATGTATTCCTGGGACCTACAACAGAAAATGTCATACAGCAGTACACAGAGGTATGTATTCCTGGTACCTACACCAGCAAATGTCATACAGCAGTACAGAGGTATGCATTCCTGGGACCTATATATACACCAGCAAATGTCATACAGCAGTACACAGAGGTATGTATTCCTGAGACCTACACCAGAAAATGACATACAGCAGTACACAGAGGTATGTATTCCTGGGACCTTCACCAGAAAATGTCATACAGCAGTACACAGAGGTATGTATTCCTGGGACCTACACCAGAAAATGACATACAGCAGTACACAGAGGTATGTATTCCTGGGACCTACAACAGAAAATGTCATACAGCAGTACACAGAGGTATGTATTCCTGGGACCTACAACAGAAAATGTCATACAGCAGTACACAGAGGTATGTATTCCTGGTACCTACACCAGCAAATGTCATACAGCAGTACAGAGGTATGCATTCCTGGGACCTATATATACACCAGCAAATGTCATACAGCAGTACACAGAGGTATGTATTCCTGGGACCTACAACAGAAAATGTCATACAGCAGTACACAGAGGTATGTATTCCTGAGACCTACACCAGAAAATGTCATACAACAGTACACAGAGGTATGTATTCCTGGGACCTACACCAGAAAATGTCATACAGCAGTACACAGAGGTATGTATTCCTGGGACCTACACCAGAAAATGTCATACAGCAGTACACAGAGGTATGTATTCCTGAGACCTACACCAGAAAATGTCATACAGCAGTACACAGAGGTATGTATTCCTGGGACCTACACCAGAAAATGTCATACAGCAGTACACAGAGGTATGTATTCCTGAGACCTACACCAGAAAATGTCATACAGCAGTACACAGAGGTATGTATTCCTGGGACCTACACCAGAAAATGTCATACAGCAGTACACAGAGGTATGTATTCCTGGGACCTACACTAGAAAATGTCATACAGCAGTACACAGAGGTATGTATTCCTGGGACCTACAACAGAAAATGTCATACAGCAGTACACAGAGGTATGTATTCCTGAGACCTACACCAGAAAATGTCATACAGCAGTACACAGAGGTATGTATTCCTGGGACCTACAACGGAAAATGTCATACAGCAGTACACAGAGGTATGTATTCCTGGGACCTACAACAGAAAATGTCATACAGCAGTACACAGAGGTATGTATTCCTGGGACCTACAACAGAAAATGTCATACAGCAGTACACAGAGGTATGTATTCCTGAGACCTACACCAGAAAATGTCATACAGCAGTACACAGAGGTATGTATTCCTGGGACCTACAACAGAAAATGTCATACAGCAGTACACAGAGGTATGTATTCCTGAGACCTACACCAGAAAATGTCATACAGCAGTACACAGAGGTATGTATTCCTGGGACCTACACCAGAACATGTCATACAGCAGTACACAGAGGTATGTATTCCTGGGACCTACACCAGAACATGTCATACAGCAGTACACAGAGGTATGTATTCCTGGGACCTACACCAGAAAATGTCATACAGCAGTACACAGAGGTATGTATTCCTGGGACCTTCACCAGAACATGTCATACAGCAGTACACAGAGGTATGTATTCCTGGGACCTACACCAGAACATGTCATACAGCAGTACACAGAGGTATGTATTCCTGGGACCTACACCAGAAAATGTCATACAGCAGTACACAGAGGTATGTATTCCTGGGACCTACACCAGAAAATGTCATACAGCAGTACACAGAGGTATGTATTCCTGAGACCTACACCAGAAAATGTCATACAGCAGTACACAGAGGTATGTATTCCTGGGACCTACACCAATGTCATACAGCAGTACACAGAGGTATGTATTCCTGGGACCTACACCAGAAAATGTCATACAGCAGTACACAGAGGTATGTATTCCTGGGACCTACAACAGAAAATGTCATACAGCAGTACACAGAGGTATACATTCTTGGGACCTACACCAGAACATGTCATACAGGAGTATACAGAGGTATGTATTCCTGGGACCTACAACAGAAAATGTCATACAGCAGTACACAGAGGTATGTATTCCTGGGACCTACAACAGAAAATGTCATACAGCAGTACACAGAGGTATACATTCTTGGGACCTGCACCAGAAAATGTCATACAGCAGTACACAGAGGTATGTATTCCTGGGACCTACACCAGAAAATGTCATACAGCAGTACACAGAGGTATGTATTCCTGGGACCTACACCTGAAAATGTCATACAGCAGTACAAAGAGGTATACATTCTTGGGACCTACACCAGAACATGTCATACAGGAGTATACAGAGGTATGTATTCCTGGGACCTACACCAGAAAATGTCATACAGCAGTACACAGAGGTATGTATTCCTGGGACCTACGCCAGAAAATGTCATACAGCAGTACACAGAGGTATGTATTCCTGGGACCTTCACCAGAAAATGTCATACAGCAGTACACAGAGGTATACATTCTTGGGACCTACACCAGAAAATGTCATACAGCAGTACACAGAGGTATGTATTCCTGGGACCTACACCAGAAAATGTCATACAGCAGTACACAGAGGTATGTATTCCTGGGACCTACACCAGAAAATGTCATACAACAGTACACAGAGGTATGTATTCCTGGGACCTACACCAGAAAATGTCATACAGCAGTACACAGAGGTATGTATTCCTGGGACCTACAACAGAAAATGTCATACAGCAGTACACAGAGGTATGTATTCCTGGGACCTACAACAGAAAATGTCATACAGCAGTACACAGAGGTATGTATTCCTGAGACCTACACCTGAAAATGTCATACAGCAGTACAAAGAGGTATACATTCTTGGGACCTACACCAGAACATGTCATACAGCAGTATACAGAGGTATGTATTCCTGGGACCTACACTAGAAAATGTCATACAGCAGTACAAAGAGGTATACATTCTTGGGACCTACACCAGAACATGCCATACAGCAGTACACAGAGGTATGTATTCCTGGGACCTACACCAGAAAATATCATACAGCAGAACACAGAGGTATGTATTCCTGGGACCTACACCAGAAAATATCGTACAGCAGTACACAGAGGTATGTATTCCTGGGACCTACAACAGAAATTGTCATACAGCAGTACACAGGTATGTATTCCTGGGACCTACACCAGAAAATGTCATACAGCAGTACACAGAGGTATGTATTCCTGGGACCTACACCAGAAAATGTCATACAGCAGTACACAGAGGTATGTATTCCTGGGACCTACACCAGAAAATGTCATACAGCAGTACACAGAGGTATGTATTCCTGGGACCTACACCAGAAAATGTCATACAGCAGTACACAGAGGTATGTATTCCTGGGACCTACACCAGAAAATGTCATACAGCAGTACACAGAGGTATACATTCTTGGGACCTACACCAGAAAATGTCATACAGCAGTACACAGAGGTATGTATTCCTGGTACCTACACCTGAAAATGTCATACAGCAGTACAAAGAGGTATACATTCTTGGGACCTACACCAGAACATGTCATACAGCAGTACACAGAGGTATGTATTCCTGGGACCTACACCAGAAAATGTCATACAGCAGTACACAGAGGTATGTATTCCTGGGACCTAAACCAGAAAATGACATAAAGAAGTACACAGAGGTATGTATTCCTGGGGCCTACAGCAGAAAATGTCATACAGCAGTACACAGAGGTATGTATTCCTGGGACCTACACCAGAAAATGTCATACAGCAGTACACAGAGGTTTGTATTCCTGGGACCTACACCAGAAAATGTCATACAGCAGTACACAGAGGTATGTATTCCTCCGACCTACGCCAGAAAATGTCATACAGCAGTACACAGAGGTATACATTCTTGCGACCTACACCAGAACATGTCATACAGCAGTACACAGAGGTATGTATTCCTTGGACCTACACCAGAAAATGTCATACAGCAGTACAAAGAGGTATACATTCTTGGGACCTACACCAGAACATGTCATACAGCAGTATACAGAGGTATGTATTCCTGGGACCTACACCAGAAAATGTCATACAGCAGTACACAGAGGTATGTATTCCTGGGACCTACACCAGAAAATGACATAAAGAAGTACACAGAGGTATACATTCTTGCGACCTACACCAGAACATGTCATACAGCAGTACACAGAGGTATGTATTCCTTGGACCTACACCAGAAAATGTCATACAGCAGTACACAGAGGTATGTATTCCTGGGACCTACACCTGAAAATGTCATACAGCAGTACAAAGAGGTATACATTCTTGGGACCTACACCAGAACATGTCATACAGCAGTATACAGAGGTATGTATTCCTGGGACCTACACCAGAAAATGTCATACAGCAGTACACAGAGGTATGTATTCCTGGTACCTACATCAGAAAATGTCATACAGCGCTAAACAGATGTATGTATTCCTGAGACCTACACCAGAAAATGTCATACAGCAGTACACAGTGGTATGTATTCCTGGGACCTACACCAGAAAATGTCATACAGCAGTACACAGATGTATATATTCCTGGGACCTACACCAGAAAATGTCATACAGCAGTACAGAGGTATGTTTTCCTGGGACCTACACCAGAAAATGTCATACAGCAGTACACAGATGTATGTATTCCTGGGACCTTCACCAGAAAATGTCATACAGCAGTACACAGAGGTATGTATTCCTGGGACCTACACCAGAAAATGTCATACAGCAGTACACAGAGGTTTGTATTCCTGGGACCTACACCAGAAAATGTCATACAGCAGTACACAGATGTATGTATTCCTGGGACCTACAACAGAAAATGTCATACAGCAGTACACAGAGGTATGTATTCCTGGGACCTACACCAGAAAATGTCATACAGCAGTAAACAGATGTATATATTCCTGAGACCTACTACAGAAAATGTCATACAGCAGTACAGAGGTATGTTTTCCTGGGACCTACACCAGAAAATGTCATACAGCAGTACACAGATGTATGTATTCCTGGGACCTTCACCAGAAAATGTCATACAGCAGTACACAGAGGTATGTATTCCTGGGACCTACACCAGAAAATGTCATACAGCAGTACACAGAGGTTTGTATTCCTGGGACCTACACCAGAAAATGTCATACAGCAGTACACAGATGTATGTATTCCTGGGACCTTCACCAGAAAATGTCATACAGCAGTACACAGATGTATGTATTCCTTGGACCTACACCAGAAATGTCATACAGCAGTACACAGAGGTATGTATTCCTGAGACCTACACCTGAAAATGTCATACAGCAGTACAAAGAGGTATACATTCTTGGGACCTACACCAGAACATGTCATACAGCAGTATACAGAGGTATGTATTCCTGGGACCTACACCAGAAAATGTCATACAGCAGTACACAGAGGTATGTATTCCTGGGACCTACGCCAGAAAATGTCATACAGCAGTACACAGAGGTATGTATTCCTGGGACCTACACCAGAAAATGTCATACAGCAGTACACAGAGGTTTGTATTCCTGGGACCTACACCAGAAAATATCATACAGCAGTACACAGAGGTATGTATTCCTGAGACCTACACCTGAAAATGTCATACAGCAGTACAAAGAGGTATACATTCTTGGGACCTACACCAGAACATGTCATACAGCAGTATACAGAGGTATGTATTCCTGGGACCTACACCAGAAAATGTCATACAGCAGTACACAGAGGTGTGTATTCCTGGGACCTACGCCAGAAAATGTCATACAGCAGTACACAGAGGTATGTATTCCTGGGACCTTCACCAGAAAATGTCATACAGCAGTACACAGAGGTATGTATTACTGGGACCTACACCAGAAAATGACATACAGCAGTACACAGAGGTATGTATTCCTGGGACCTACAACAGAAAATGTCATACAGCAGTACACAGAGGTATGTATTCCTGGGACCTACAACAGAAAATGTCATACAGCAGTACACAGAGGTATGTATTCCTGGTACCTACACCAGCAAATGTCATACAGCAGTACAGAGGTATGCATTCCTGGGACCTATATATACACCAGCAAATGTCATACAGCAGTACACAGAGGTATGTATTCCTGGGACCTACACCAGAAAATGTCATACAGCAGTACACAGAGGTATGTATTCCTGGGACCTACAACAGAAAATGTCATACAGCAGTACACAGAGGTATGTATTCCTGGGACCTACAACAGAAAATGTCATACAGCAGTACACAGAGGTATGTATTCCTGGGACCTACACCAGAAAATGTCATACAGCAGTACACAGAGGTATGTATTCCTGAGACCTACACCAGAAAATGTCATACAGCAGTGCACAGAGGTATGTATTCCTGGGACCTACAACAGAAAATGTCATACAGCAGTACACAGAGGTATGTATTCCTGGGACCTACAACAGAAAATGTCATACAGCAGTACACAGAGGTATGTATTCCTGGGACCTACAACAGAAAATGTCATACAACAGTACACAGAGGTATGTATTCCTGAGACCTACACCAGAAAATGTCATACAGAAGTACACAGAGGTATGTATTCCTGGGACCTACAACAGAAAATGTCATACAGCAGTACACAGAGGTATGTATTCCTGGGACCTACAACAGAAAATGTCATACAGCAGTACACAGAGGTATGTATTCCTGGGACCTACACCAGAAAATGTCATACAGCAGTACACAGAGGTATGTATTCCTGGGACCTACACCAGAAAATGTCATACAGCAGTACACAGATGTATGTATTCCTGGGACCTTCACCAGAAAATGTCATACAGCAGTACACAGAGGTATGTATTCCTGGGACCTACACCAGAAAATGTCATACAGCAGTACACAGATGTATGTATTCCTGGGACCTACAACAGAAAATGTCATACAGCAGTACACAGAGGTATGTATTCCTGGGACCTACACCAGAAAATGTCATACAGCAGTAAACAGATGTATGTATTCCTGAGACCTACTACAGAAAATGTCATACAGCAGTACACAGAGGTATGTATTCCTGGGACCTACACCAGAAAATGTCATACAGCAGTACACAGAGGTATGTATTCCTGGGACCTACACCAGAACATGTCATACAGCAGTACACAGAGGTATGTATTCCTGGGACCTACACCAGAACATGTCATACAGCAGTACACAGAGGTATGTATTCCTGAGACCTACACCAGAATATGTCATACAGCAGTACACAGAGGTATGTATTCCTGGGACCTACACCAGAAATGTCATACAGCAGTACACAGAGGTATGTATTCCTGGGACCTACACCAGAAAATGTCATACAGCAGTACACAGAGGTATGTATTCCTGGGACCTACAACAGAAAATGTCATACAGCAGTACACAGAGGTATGTATTCCTGGGACCTACACCAGAAAATGTCATACAGCAGTACACAGAGGTATGTATTCCTGGGACCTTCACCAGAAAATGTCATACAGCAGTACACAGAGGTATGTATTCCTGGGACCTACAACAGAAAATGTCATACAACAGTACACAGAGGTATGTATTCCTGGTACCTACAACAGAAAATGTCATACAGCAGTACACAGAGGTATGTATTCCTGGTACCTACAACAGAAAATGTCATACAGCAGTACACAGAGGTATGTATTCCTGGGACCTTCACCAGAAAATGTCATGCAGCAGTACACAGAGGTATGTATTCCTGGGACCTTCACCAGAAAATGTCATACAGCAGTACACAGAGGTATGTATTCCTGGTACCTACAACAGAAAATGTCATACAACAGTACACAGAGGTATGTATTCCTGGGACCTTCACCAGAATATGTCATACAGCAGTACACAGAGGTATGTATTCCTGGGACCTACACCAGAAAATGTCATACAGCAGTACACAGATGTATGTATTCCTGGGACCTACACCAGAAATGTCATACAGCAGTACACAGAGGTATGTATTCCTGAGACCTACACCTGAAAATGTCATACAGCAGTACAAAGAGGTATACATTCTTGGGACCTACACCAGAACATGTCATACAGCAGTACACAGAGGTATGTATTCCTGGGACCTACGCCAGAAAATGTCATACAGCAGTACACAGAGGTATGTATTCCTGGGACCTACACCAGAAAATGTCATACAGCAGTACACAGAGGTTTGTATTCCTGGGACCTACACCAGAAAATATCATACAGCAGTACACAGAGGTATGTATTCCTGAGACCTACACCTGAAAATGTCATACAGCAGTACAAAGAGGTATACATTCTTGGGACCTACACCAGAACATGTCATACAGCAGTATACAGAGGTATGTATTCCTGGGACCTACACCAGAAAATGTCATACAGCAGTACACAGAGGTATGTATTCCTGGGACCTACGCCAGAAAATGTCATACAGCAGTACACAGAGGTATGTATTCCTGGGACCTTCACCAGAAAATGTCATACAGCAGTACACAGAGGTATGTATTCCTGGGACCTACACCAGAAAATGACATACAGCAGTACACAGAGGTAGGTATTCCTGGGACCTACAACAGAAAATGTCATACAGCAGTACACAGAGGTATGTATTCCTGGGACCTACAACAGAAAATGTCATACAGCAGTACACAGAGGTATGTATTCCTGGTACCTACAACAGAAAATGTCATACAGCAGTACACAGAGGTATGTATTCCTGGGACCTACACCAGAAAATGTCATACAGCAGTACACAGAGGTATGTATTCCTGGTACCTACAACAGAAAATGTCATACAGCAGTACACAGAGGTATGTATTCCTGGTACCTACAACAGAAAATGTCATACAGCAGTACAGAGGTATGCATTCCTGGGACCTATATATACACCAGCAAATGTCATACAGCAGTACACAGAGGTATGTATTCCTGGGACCTACACCAGAAAATGTCATACAGCAGTACACAGAGGTATGTATTCCTGGGACCTACAACAGAAAATGTCATAGAGCAGTACACAGAGGTATGTATTCCTGGGACCTACAACAGAAAATGTCATACAGCAGTACACAGATGTATGTATTCCTGAGACCTACACCAGAACATGTCATACAGCAGTACACAGAGGTATGTATTCCTGGGACCTACACCAGAAAATGTCATACAGCAGTACACAGAGGTATGTATTCCTGAGACCTACACCAGAAAATGTCATACAGCAGTACACAGAGGTATGTATTCCTGGGACCTACAACAGAAAATGTCATACAGCAGTACACAGAGGTATGTATTCCTGGGACCTACAACAGAAAATGTCATACAGCAGTACACAGAGGTATGTATTCCTGGGACCTACAACAGAAAATGTCATACAGCAGTACACAGAGGTATGTATTCCTGAGACCTACACCAGAAAATGTCATACAGCAGTACACAGAGGTATGTATTCCTGGGACCTACGCCAGAAAATGTCATACAGCAGTACACAGAGGTATGTATTCCTGGGACCTACACCAGAACATGTCATACAGCAGTACACAGAGGTATGTATTCCTGGGACCTACACCAGAAAATGTCATACAGCAGTACACAGAGGTATGTATTCCTGGGACCTACACCAGAAAATGTCATACAGCAGTACACAGAGGTATGTATTCCTGAGACCTACACCAGAAAATGTCATACAGCATTACACAGAGGTATGTATTCCTGGGACCTACACCAGAACATGTCATACAGCAGTACACAGAGGTATGTATTTCTGGGACCTACACCAGAAAATGTCATACAGCAGTACACAGAGGTATGTATTCCTGGGACCTACAACAGAAAATGTCATACAGCAGTACACAGAGGTATACATTCTTGGGACCTACACCAGAACATGTCATACAGGAGTATACAGAGGTATGTATTCCTGGGACCTACAACAGAAAATGTCATACAGCAGTACACAGAGGTATGTATTCCTGGGACCTACACCAGAAAATGTCATACAGCAGTATACAGAGGTATGTATTCCTGGGACCTTCACCAGAAAATGTCATACAGCAGTACACAGAGGTATGTATTCCTGGGACCTACAACAGAAAATGTCATACAGCAGTACACAGAGGTATACATTCTTGGGACCTGCACCAGAAAATGTCATACAGCAGTACACAGAGGTATGTATTCCTGGGACCTACACCAGAAAATGTCATACAGCAGTACACAGAGGTATGTATTCCTGGGACCTACACCTGAAAATGTCATACAGCAGTACAAAGAGGTATACATTCTTGGGACCTACACCAGAACATGTCATACAGGAGTATACAGAGGTATGTATTCCTGGGACCTACACCAGAAAATGTCATACAGCAGTACACAGAGGTATGTATTCCTGGGACCTACGCCAGAAAATGTCATACAGCAGTACACAGAGGTATGTATTCCTGGGACCTTCACCAGAAAATGTCATACAGCAGTACACAGAGGTATACATTCTTGGGACCTACACCAGAAAATGTCATACAGCAGTACACAGAGGTATGTATTCCTGGGACCTACACCAGAAAATGTCATACAGCAGTACACAGAGGTATGTATTCCTGGGACCTACACCAGAAAATGTCATACAACAGTACACAGAGGTATGTATTCCTGGGACCTACACCAGAAAATGTCATACAGCAGTACACAGAGGTATGTATTCCTGGGACCTACAACAGAAAATGTCATACAGCAGTACACAGAGGTATGTATTCCTGGGACCTACACCAGAAAATGTCATACAGCAGTACACAGAGGTATGTATTCCTGGGACCTACACCAGAAAATGTCATACAACAGTACACAGAGGTATGTATTCCTGGGACCTACACCAGAAAATGTCATACAGCAGTACACAGAGGTATGTATTCCTGGGACCTACACCAGAAAATGTCATACAACAGTACACAGAGGTATGTATTCCTGAGACCTACACCTGAAAATGTCATACAGCAGTACAAAGAGGTATACATTCTTGGGACCTACACCAGAACATGTCATACAGCAGTATACAGAGGTATGTATTCCTGGGACCTACACTAGAAAATGTCATACAGCAGTACAAAGAGGTATACATTCTTGGGACCTACACCAGAACATGCCATACAGCAGTACACAGAGGTATGTATACCTGGGACCTACACCAGAAAATGTCATACAGCAGTACACAGAGGTATGTATTCCTGGGACCTACACCAGAAAATATCATACAGCAGAACACAGAGGTACGTATTCCTGGGACCTACACCAGAAAATGTCATACAGCATTACACAGATGTATGTATTCCTGGGACCTACACCAGAAAATATCGTACAGCAGTACACAGAGGTATGTATTCCTGGGACCTACAACAGAAATGGTCATACGGCAGTACACAGGTATGTATTCCTGAGACCTACACCAGAAAATGTCATACAGCAGTACACAGAGGTATGTATTCCTGGGACCTACAGCTGAAAATGTCATAAAGCAGTACACAGAGGTATGTACTCCTGGGACCTACACCAGAAAATGTCATACAGCAGTACACAGAGGTATACATTCTTGGGACCTACACCAGCAAAGGTCATACACAGAGACAGAGGTATGTATTCCTGGGACCTACACTAGAAAATGTCATACAACAGTACACAGAGGTATGTATTCCTGGGACCTACACCAGAAAATGTCATACAGCAGTACACAGAGGTATGTTTTCCTGGGACCTACACCAGAAATGTCATACAGCAGTACACAGAGGTATGTATTCCTGGGACCTACACCAGAAAATGTCATACAGCAGTACACAGAGGTATGTTTTCCTGGGACCTACACCAGAAATGTCATACAGCAGTACACAGAGGTATGTATTCCTGGGACCTTCACCAGAACATGTCATACAGCAGTACACAGAGGTTTGTATTCCTGGGACCTACACCAGAAAATGTCATACAGCAGTACACAGAGGTATGTTTTCCTGGGACCTACACCAGAAATGTCATACAGCAGTACACAGAGGTATGTATTCCTGGGACCTACACCAGAAAATGTCATACAGCAGTACACAGAGGTATGTTTTCCTGGGACCTACACCAGAAATGTCATACAGCAGTACACAGAGGTATGTATTCCTGGGACCTACACCAGAAAATGTCATACAGCAGTACAGAGGTATGTATTCCTGGGACCTACACCAGAAAATGTCATACAGCAGTACACAGAGGTATGTTTTCCTGGGACCTACACCAGAAATGTCATACAGCAGTACACAGAGGTATGTATTCCTGGGACCTTCACCAGAAAATGTCATACAGCAGTACACAGATGTTTGTATTCCTGGGACCTACACCAGAAAATGTCATACAGCAGTACACAGAGGTATGTATTCCTGGGACCTTCACCAGAACATGTCATACAGCAGTACACAGAAGTATGTATTCCTGGGACCTTCACCAGAACATGTCATACAGCAGTACACAGATGTATGTATTCCTGGGACCTACAACAGAAAATGTCATACAACAGTACACAGAGGTTTGTATTCCTGGGACCTACACCAGAAAATGTCATACAGCATTTAGTACACAGAGGTATGTTTTCCTGGGACCTACACCAGAAATGTCATACAGCAGTACACAGAGGTATGTATTCCTTGGACCTACAACAGAAAATGTCATACAACAGTACACAGAGGTTTGTATTCCTTGGACCTACAACAGAAAATGTCATACAGCAGTACACAGAGGTATGTTTTCCTGGGACCTACACCAGAACATGTCATACAGCAGTACACAGAGGTATGTATTCCTGGGACCTACACCAGAAATGTCATACAGCAGTACACAGAGGTATGTATTCCTGGGACCTACAACAGAAAATGTCATACAGCAGTACACAGAGGTATGTATTCCTGGGACCTTCACCAGAAAATGTCATACAACAGTACACAGAGGTATGTATTCCTGGGACCTTCACCAGAAAATGTCATACAACAGTACACAGAGGTATGTATTCCTGGGACCTACACCAGAAATGTCATACAGCAGTACACAGAGGTATGTATTCCTTGGACCTACACCAGAAATGTCATACAGCAGTACACAGAGGTATGTATTCCTTGGACCTACAACAGAAAATGTCATACAGCAGTACACAGAGGTATGTATTCCTGGGACCTACACCAGAAAATGTCATACAGCATTTAGTACACAGAGGTATGTTTTCCTGGGACCTACACCAGAAATGTCATACAGCAGTACACAGAGGTATGTATTCCTGGGACCTACAACAGAAAATGTCATACAGCAGTACACAGAGGTATGTATTCCTGGGACCTACACCAGAAAATGGCATACAGCACATTTCATGTTGACAAATTATCTTCTGAAAATTTTCAGTGTAAAATTTTGTAAAATTTATCAGGAACACAAAAAGTGGTGTTTATAAATAAATATGAAATTGGTCCTTTTGTGAGAACTACATGTGGCCAGATGTTCATAATACAATTAACTATTGCTTTCAAATACTAAACAATAAGGATATCATGTCGAAACTTTGGATTACTGCAGAAGATCAACATTCAAATTTATAGTTATCACCTTATTCATAGGTTGTCTAATAAAAAGCTATAAGAGGATGTTGTTTTTATTTCAAGGTAATTGGACGACCTTTTATGCCTCCATATTGGTCACTTGGTTTCCAGCTTTGTCGTTATGGTTACCATGACCTAAAGGATATTGAGCAGGCAGTAAACAACACCAAGCTTTACAATATACCCCATGTAAGTATTCATATAAATTATGTATACATAAATCATAAAAAACTTGTCATTTATGATGATTTGGCAATTTTTATCTGAGTTTTGATGAACACACTGTGAACAATCACAAGGAATCACCATTGCATTGTTTTTCAATAATTAGCACACCATTTACTGCTCATAAGGGACCCACCATATAACTTGCAAGGGTGGGGGCCTTGGTTTTTTCCTAAAAAAATATTTTTAAAATGATTTTTGAGGAAAAAAATATTTTTTAAGCAAAGGGTAAGAAAAAAAATATTCTGAAGAAGGATTTCTGCTGTATAAAATAATGATAATAATGAAAAAAAATATTCTGTCGGGACGCCTTCAAAAAATAAATATTTTTCATGCTCTGCGTGGAAATAGTTTTCTGACCAAAACAAAAAACCAAGGCCCCCCTTCAAGTTAAATGGTCTGTCCCTAAGAATCCATCAATTTATTGATAAGAATCATAAAGTTTATAAAAAAAAAAACATTTTTACTGTACATTTGTATGGTAAAAAAATTGCAAAATAATTTTGCCATGTATACAAACTACAGATAGAATATTTTTTCTTTTTCTGTAATGTTCATCAATGTACTTATTTTGTCTTTGACAAGAAATTATTCTTATGCAACATATCATTAATGTTTTTATGATGTCTAATGAATATTATTACACAAAAAAATATAGTGCTGGGATTTTATAAACTAAACAAAAAAAAATAGAATTAAATAAATTGATGTATATATGCTTAAATATAGAAATGGACATTATTTGTAAATAAATATTAGACCATGGCAGTTGTATGTTTTGTAACAGGATGTTCAGTATGCTGACATTGATCACATGGATACCCAGATGGACTTTACGATTAACAAAGACAAGTTTGGAGGACTTAATGACTATTTCAAACAACTGCAAAATGATGGCATGCACACCATCATTATTTTGGTAAGTACATTGTATATATAAAACAAGTGATTTGTACAACTTTCTTGAAAATATAAAAATTTTTGATGCAGCTTAAACAGAATATACAGCTGAGATGAGGTTTGAACAACTATTTTATAATTTCAATTATTAATATTTACTTTACATATGTCTTTTATCAATATTCTAGATTTCTATTGGTTCAATCTGTTACAGATGACGTAGAATCATTGTTTTGAAGTTTCGTCAACGTATGAAAGCGTTGACTGTCAATCAAATTTAAAAATAATGCATTCAATTCTTATATTTACATTTTGTTTCATTTCAAAAATGCCGGGTTTGATTTAAATCATGCACAATTATTTTTGTTGATTAAAATTACTCTTGTTGTTTGTTTACTGTGGATGTCATCAAGGAAGTGCATACTATTCGTGCACGGCTACCTGTTTCATTGAGAAATGCAAAGAATGATTCTACGTCATAGGTAACAGTTTCAACCAATAGTCATCTAGGATATCGATGAAAGACATAGGTGATGTATTAATGTTAAGTTATCAATTATCCTTTGACTTCAATCTGTAGGATCCTTGTTTCATCACCAATGTGTCAGGTTATGAACCATACAATAGACTTAGGAATATTTCTGGAGCTGTGATGTGGCCTGATGATCTACAAGGAGTGGAGGCTTATAAAGACAGTGATGGTGCTATGGTAGGATATGTGAGTAGAAATTTATGAGAGATCTTCAGTTATCTTAAAGTTGTATAGATTATAGAGTGGGTTATGCTTGTCTCTGATTGCTCAATAATCTAAACAACTGGGAACATATAATAATTTAAGTTTGATTTACAAAATTATTATAAAAATTTCTACTTCATGAATTTTTTATGTATATCATGGTATCAGAGAAAAGCTAGACTGCTTGTTGAAAACCTTTATGTATATCATGGTATCAGAGAGAGGCTAGACTGCTTGTTGAAAACCTTTATGTATATCATGGTATCAGAGAGAGGATAGACTGCTTGTTGAAAACCTTTATGTATATCATGGTATCAGAGAGAGGCTAGACTGCTTGTTGAAAACCTTTATGTATATCATGGTATCAGAGAGAGGATAGACTGCTTGTTGAAAACCTTTATGTATATCATGGTATCAGAGAAAAGCTAGAGTGCTTGTTGAAAACCTTTATGTATATCATGGTATCAGAGAGAGGATAGACTGCTTGTTGAAAACCTTTATGTATATCATGGTATCAGAGAAAAGCTAGAGTGCTTGTTGAAAACCTTTATGTAATGTTTGCTTTTGATTCCCTCATGAATATTTTATAACAATCTGATTTCAGCCTAAATCTTTTACTTGCTCCCCACCCCACCTTCTATTATATCCATATCAATATCACCTCATTGACAAAAGGGGCAGAACAAATAAAATATTTCATTTTATAAAATCTTTATGAGAAAAGTTACTAAAATTTCATTTAGGAATATTTTGCTGACACACTTTTTTTACAAATGTTAAAATGTTTGGCTGCTTAAATTTGCATGAATATTTTCAAATATCTTAAATAAACACATGTGACCATAAGTTCCACATCATGTATATTAGTATAATTTATAATTATATTTTTACAAAAATTGTGAGTGTATCCATACACATAATACCTGCTTTAAAGAGAGATAACTCCTACAAAAGCACTATCATAGTTCATAAGATGGGCTTGAACTTTGTTTATATGATTACAAGAATAGACAATAGACATGTTCTACACTTATAACTAATGATTTTTCTTAAGTCTGTGTTTCATTCCAGCTGTGTCAACTATATAGCTATGTACTAGGCAGAAAATCATTCTTAGTGGCCTGTAATAAAATTCACCATCTTGTAGAGTTGATGACTTGGTGTTTTGCATTTATGTTTTTTCTAGGCAGTTTATGGCTGTTAGCCCCTATATAGAACTGTGTACCTCTTCCCAAAATTTTTCTTTTCAAAGCTATCAACACCAAAATGTTCTGTCATGTTTGCATAACAAAAATGTTGATTTGTAAATCTATGTGCAATTTTAAGAGACTCATTATTAGATTATTTTCTTTTTTTTTCATTTTATCGTCCCTATCTCATCGAAAGGTGACAGCCCTGAGAAGAGATGATGAGAAATACAATAAGTTTCATAAAACATAAATAAATCTGTTTATTGCTGTTTTGTAAAATTGTAGTGTCAGGTCGTTTAACAATTCTTGACAGCGAGGGGAGATGGGCTTTTCTCATGCTAGAAGAGTGAGATGGGATAATACCACACATAAAGATCAAAAGAAAATACTGCAAAATAGCAATAAAAACAGTGACAGGTATACTGAAAAATCATTGGTATAACCCATTGCTGGTTCTGTTATGTTCCTGATATTAGAATAAGCCGTAGTCTGAAAAAAAACTGTTAACGTAACATCTCTATATATCAAGTTACAAGTATAAAAGTTATTGGAAAGCCAACTTCCAAATACTATATTTGTAGGTGTGGCCTGAAGGAAAAGTGGTGTTTCCAGACTATTTTAAGAATAGGACCAGAGAATTATGGATAGATCTAATAGTCAAACACAGGCAAAATCTGTCCTTTGATGCAATATGGATTGTAAGTAGATATTTTACACAGAAAAAATGAAAACTAGAGGAATGAATTTAGGTATTAGTATTTTTGTTATAAATAAATTTAGCTGTTTGAAATGAGAAACAATATTTTATTCAAAATCATCTGTTCCATTAAATTTTATCTGTATTTAATTTTACTGTATTATATTATAATTTAAATTTTACAGGATATGAATGAACCAGCCAATTTTGGAACAAATTTGGATCGTCCATGGAACTGGCCAAAAAATGCTACATATGACTGGAGTTTAAAATGTCCTCAAAGTAACTTTGATAACCCTCCATACAAAACAAGTAAGCACCTCATAGTTTGGTACCCAGAAAAAGAATATTTTACATAAACCATTAATAAATAAATTCTTTTCACTAATACAAGATTATAGTTGTGTAGAAAAAAATACCGGTAGGCAGAATATTGATGTTGAATATTGTTTACATGGTTATTATCATGAATTGCAGTATGCGCGTAATATTGGTAATATATAGATGCATATTTTGTTTTGTTATTAATCTACAACTTGAACATAGGGGCCTCGGTAGCAGAGTGGATAAGGTAGTTCGTCTACTATTGATCACATGGTCTGTCAACACTTAGGTTGCAGGTTCGAGTCTCACTGCAGGCAGGGTGCGCTATGTACTCGACTACAATCTTAATTGACAAGAATAACCAATTTTTCTACTGCAGGTCCGGGTTTTCTCCAGGTACCCCGGGTTCCTCCCCCAATAAAAACTGGACGCCATGAAATAGCTGAAAAATTGCTGAAAGTGGCAGTAAACACCATGCAAACAAACAAATATAACTTGAACACTTTTGAGACGAATATTTACGGTGATTGCATAATTAGGAAAATTAACTCAATGCACCAATTTAAATGTTTACAGTATGATTTCATAAAAACCATAGCAGAGTGTGAGTTTACACCCCAGTTTTAGCCAATCAAAACTTGAGAAAATCTTGAACCTGCTATATAGAAAAAACTCAAACTAAAGTCTAAGATTAGACTTCAGTTTGTTTTGAGAAATCAAGACCATGTTTTTATCTTAGAAATTGTGTTCTCTGCAGAAGCAGCTTATGTGTATGGTGAAAATGCAAATATATCAGACAAGACACTATGTATGGTGGCCCGACAGGGAGATAAAAACGACTTACTACACTACAATGTACACAGTTTATACGGATGGAGTCAAGCACCTTCTACCTTGCAGTAAGTTATAACTTACCTTTTAGTACATTCTTCATTGATGTAATCAGCAAAATAATAAGGTACTGTAGGTTTGAAATTTTTGCCTTTCACAAGAAAATCTTAATAAAATTTAGATAAACTATAGCTGAAAGTCTTTTTAAATTTGTATGTATATTAAGTAAGTGAATTACCTAGATCTACCGATATGTTTTCTGGCAATAAACAAAACATGGCTAAATACCAGAATGCTTGTTTGATACAAACTAAATAGATCTGTATTGTCCTTTTGATAATGAAAGTCTTGCATTAATACATTGTTTTGTAAAAGGAAAATAGCCTTGTCACTGAAATTTTAAGTGTTTATTTTCAGTGTAATTTGTTGGTAAAGTTCGAATAGAATGAAATCAGTAGCAAAATGTTAAATTATAAATTAACTATATAATGTTTTACTATATGTAATCCAGGACTAGTCATGCTGCTGTTGTGCCAGGCTATGGCTTTGTATAATTTTTAATAAATAAATATACAGTTTTCTTTACTTCTCTAGTATTTACTTATAAGTAATGGCTATCAGTTTTTTTTATTGGGTTGTATAATAAATTTTGGGTGTTCATACCTACCAGTAGTATAATTTTCTTTGCTGGTCATGAAGTTGTAAACACCCAAAATTTATTTTACAACCCCATGAAAAAAAATAAAAAACAAGAGTCATTCCTTAAATATATTTCAGAGCTACAAGACAAGCTACGGGAAAGAGAAGTATGGTGTTGTCAAGGTCAACATTTCCTGGCAGTGGCAAATATATAGGTCATTGGTTGGGAGATAATGATAGCAAATGGTCACATTTGAAAGAGTCCATTATTGGTAAGAATATAAAGGTCAATTGAAGCTTATATTTTGTATTCCTATGCATGTATCGGTATATAACACTATGCTGCCTTGATATGCCAGACTGGCCACACGTTCCTTTGTCTTTTTTTGTTATGAGAGTTTTGCATTTTTAAAAATATTTATAGGGATGTGGTTATTACTGATAGCAAATATATTAATCCATCAACTTTAAACAAATTAATGTTATTATTGTTTCCTTAGTTTGTCAATATTTTTCCACATTTAACTGGAGCATAGCTGGCATGTAGCTTAAGGCATGGATACATGATTTTATAAACTAAACACAACATTTTGTATATATACTGACATTTTTTTCCCAATTCTTTGACATCTTTGCCTAAACATAATATCCCTTGATTCTGTCATTATGTAATTTTCTTTTTCCAAATAGAAACTATAAAGAAAGCGGACAGAGCAGTAGTTAGAGTAGGGATTAACTCATTTGTTTCAGTCTACAGTGCTACACTTAAAAGTAACTCTATAAAATGGGAACTTACCATGATAACACATAGCATTTGAAAACAAACAATCCATTGTATAACTGTTCTCTGCATTAAATATACCTTTACCAATGGTCATTAAACTGACTTTATTTACTTTTGCAGGAATGTTAGAGTTTAATCTGTTTGGAATACCCTATGTAAGTAATGTGACATGACTGTAACATATGTAACGGTAGAGCATGAAATAACGACACCTTCACTACCGGGGATCAAACCTGTGATCTCAGTATTGCCAGCCAGCCCTGTAACCAATTGAGCTACAGAAGTACTCCTTTAGCTCAGTTGATTTTGACTGGCTATATATTTTCTATTTGCTATAATGCATATAGGCCTCCTGTTACACATATCAATATTGTATCCAATGGCCATTCATTTGACAATTATTATTCATAGCTATAGAAATAATAACTATATTATCATTATCTTTAAACTACAGGTTTATTGGAACATATTTTCTCAGAATCATACCTGGTTACACTGTCTGCAAAATTGCAACTAGATGTTAGTAAAATGAAACACAGTATTTCAAAAATATACTTAGACACTGACCACAGCTACCTAAGATTAAGTTTGCTGAGTATATATGAATGGAGGTTGAGCCTTGATGGTTGATTGATTAAGATAGTAACCATCTACTTATGGCAGGCTTGTCAGCACTTGACCTGTTAGTTCTGGCAAGGTGTGCTCCAAACATAATTTACAAGAGTTACTAGGTTTCCTGTCAAACGGTCAGGTTTTCTTATTGGTTACTCCAGGTTTCTTCCCTAAAAAACTGATTACCAAGATATATATAAAAAATTTAATTGGTGAAAGTGGCATAACATATACCATAATAAACATTATGAATCCGGTCAAATTGATAGCTGAATTCAATTTTCTCAATGTTCAAGACATATGTATTGTAGATGTAATATATACATCTTGTCATCTCCTGTTCCAATAGAAACTTGCAATTCACTTAGGTTGATTGATTGAATGCTTGCTTTAAGGTCAGTATCCAGTATTCTGGCTATATTTAAGACAAAAAATAAATAAATTCTACAAATGGGATTGATCTATAGTAAAAATTTCTGAATGCCGCTAAACAAAATTGGAGTGTTATGCAGGGAAGAAAAATGTAGCCTTGTGAAGCAGATAACACTTAACTGCTTTTTTTAAACTTCAATAAGGATCTTTAAAGTGCCAGATGTGTGGCATCGTTCAAACATGGTAACACTATGTTCTGTGGTCAGGCTTTCCTTATTATAACCTGACAACCCCCAACAAGAGGGGCATCCCCTATCTGCCAGCAGGAAATGCTCTGAGCAGCTCTGTGGGATAAGCTCTGATTCATTAATTAAGAAATAATTCACGGAGGCTGTGGTTTATCATTGTTTTACCACAGGGTGACCATTTATGTCTTATTTTTTTATCCCGAGTGACAGCGAGGGATAAAATATCAACATAAATGGTCATCCTGTGGTAAAACAATGATAAATCACAGCCTCCGTGAATTATTTCTATTCTCATAAGACAATAAGAGTACATTTATAATATTTTTGTACCTGTAGAAAACATCATTTCCGTCATAAACTGGCTGTTCCGTCAATGTAACACACAATATATTGCAATGGATAATTATAGAGCGTGTTGCTATTTATAAGATTTATATGTCATATGCAATAGCTTTCCAGTGGGAGTTACAGTTTTGTAATTGGAACAGCCATTTTAAACACGCCCTTCTCAGCGCGTGTTGCTCATAGATAAATCATTTTTTTACCACAGTTGTGGTCTCAAAGCCTTTAAAGCATGTCATATTTGAATAAAGAATAACAGAAAATATAACCATGTAGACAAATAAATAAATATTTTAGAATTATTTAAAACAAGTTTTATATCCATCTTTACTCAAGTAAGTTGTTACAAGTGGGAGATATAAAGAATATTTGATGTAAAAAATGTTAAAGTGCAAAACTTAAAAGTTGTTTCCCTTTCATCATTACGCATCTTGAGGCTGGTTTAAATGTTTCATCATAGTCTTAAATGAGAATCTGCTACTAAAAACAGTATAATTAACAGAAAACACATTTAAAAATCTATTTCTGACAATGGTCTTAATAAATCTATTAACTCCTATTTTGTTTTTATGATATAATAACCTATAGAATAAATTTACATAGCCTGGAGTATTTATTTTCTCCAATTTAAAAAAAATGTATTGCCAAAAACCTAAGTACAAAAATTGTGTCTGCAAGTATCATTCTATTTTTAGATTGGAGCGGATATCTGTGGATTTTTCGATAACACGACAGTTCAGTTGTGTAAAAGATGGATGCAGCTCGGAGCATTTTATCCCTTCTCTAGAAATCACAATGGGATAGGTAATATTGTAAGTATTAATTATTCTATATATATTTACAGTCATATTGTTATAAAGAAATTGTTGATATGGGTTCAACATGACTGCTTGTTAGTCAAATGTGCCAAATATGAAGACAGATACAATCAGGGGTTAATTTTCTCATCCAGTGATTAGCCTAATGATGTTATTACAAAAATTTTTATTTCACCACAAAATAATAGTTTATTTTTACAAAGGATATCATGTTGACAAACTTGAATTCATTTCTGTTAAATTGCTGCTGAAAGTGGGTTTTTATTAGTTCGACAATCCTGTCGTCCAAAGCATTGGATGGCAAAGGATTCTCGAACTAAGTCTTTAACTGGACCCTATGGTATATAGATAGCTGAAAAATTGTTGAAAGTGAGGAATCACATTTGAACTAACAAACATAATTTGAGGAACACTTTTCCTATAGCAGATTTTGTTGTTTGTTCTATAAATTGATAATGTTATCAAGTGTCAAACCACAGACACTGGTGTTATATGAAATTAGAAGTTTGATCTGCTATAATTTAGTAAAATTGTTTCAAATTAACAATATATATAATGAAATTCATTCCCATTTGAAAGATTATTATTATTAATCAAAAGCTCTATGACCTCATGGGATATGTTGTGTATTATGTTTTATTAAATTTTATGACAAGATATATTTATTGCATTTATTTTGACTTTCCTTGAAATCTAATTTGATGAGAGAAAGTTTGAAAGACATCTTTCACAGGTACAAGTACACGTCACCTTATGATACCTAAAAGAAATAAAATCACTCAATAACATACTTTTAATTTGTAATTTGCATGCTGAAATTAACAACTACAGATCTAAAAATAGTTCCTTGAACAAAATCATTTCAACATCCTTTCAACAGGTTATTCTCTGAAATAGTTCATAAAAGTTCATGTGAACTTACTGATCTGACTCCTTGATCTTAATTTGAGACCTTATCATATACAAATAGGAGTACACCATTTTGAACATACATGATACATAACCTGTTTCATGATGGTCTCAATTTTTGTTTTTGTATTTAACTTTTTGATTTGTCTGTAATTATTTTCAATTCTTAAATTTATTTTCTGGCCTTTATCATTTTCTAATAATTTCTTCTTGGATCACTGTTTTCTATTGATTAATTTTTAAGGCCATTATCCTCTATTAATTAAACCCCAATCAAAACCCACCTTTACAGAATAGAGTATTTAATTCAAATAATTAACAGTTGTATTTTGTGTACATATATTGTTCTCACTGTAGCCACAAGATCCAGGATCCTTTGGACCAGAGGTGGCCAATGCCTCCCGAGAGGCTCTTGAGACAAGATACTGGTTACTACCATACCTCTATACCCTATTCTATAGGGCCCATGTTGATGGCCATACAGTAGCTAGACCTGTCCACCATGAGTAAGCCTTAAATATTATTTATGTGTTGTGCATGAAGTTTCTATTTAAATTTGTTGAAACTTTTGCAATTCAAATTAACTGGTGCACAGGTCAAAGCAATGGGTACTTACTTTAACTGTTCTGCTATATAAAGTTACTGGTGTTTGGTGAAATTGACTATAATTGAAAGTTATGTGCAGAGAGTTCCATGCTTCTTCCATGTTGATGTTCCAGTTGTGAGTTGCAGCAACAATTATAGTTGAAACATTGCTGTCTTGACAGCTTGACTTTCGACTTTTGTTGTTTGGTCAATTTCTTTGAAATTTTCAACAATTCCTTTGGTTTTTTTCCATGGCAGTAAATAGCATGAAATTGTTTCCAAAAGGTTGTTAAACCAAGTTCCTATCTTTCTGTCTCGACTTGTCTATCAAGGTTCTTCTGTATTTTTTTCCCTTTTGGTTCCTAGGTCAAAGTGGTTCTAGTAATGTTGCTGTTGTCTAAATGCGCTAACTCTACCTAGTGTTATGATAACTAAGGCAAGGGATTTGCAATTTGTTTCTTGTTCAGACTGTGATTGAAGATCTTTCTTGGCTAGAGTATGTAAAGAATACTAGCCTTTGCCTAAAATTAAAATAGTAAATGTTTAAAACCACCATATGTGAGAAGATATTTAATCCTTCATAATTTCATGTTACGTTTGACTGGTTATCATATGCACAGTTTTATGCCAAAATTAAACTAAATCAATGGTCATTTTTATGAATTTCTTATCAATATTATTTATACACATACAGAAAAATTTGTTGTTAATTGTAGATTTTCAAATGATGTCACAGCCTTGGCAATTGATGAGCAGTTTTTGTGGGGAGCTTCCCTGTTAATTTCACCAATATTGTATGAAGTAAGTGCATTCTTACAGAAGTCAATAATAAATGAGAAATATTATACTTCATACAAAATTATAAGTTTTTATTAGATAATTATTATGAGTAATTCCAATCTATTTATTTTACAAAACAAAGCAATGATTGGATATAACACCACTATAAATCAACCTGATATATCACGCTTCTCTTGATTTAACACCTTTTGACGAGAAATTGCATTCCCAAAATATATTAAAAAGTGTATTTAGTATAAAACAACACATACTGCTTAACTTATAAAGTATATCACCGTGATATCAGGTTATATATTTACTTTGTGTGATATTCTGGTATAACACCCGCTACTACAGGCAGGCAGTATGTTGATAATATATTTAAACAATTAGAAAGTTATGCAAGAAGGAATACTTGCTTAGATCCCTTTGATGGGACACAAGCAACTGATTCATTTTTTGTTCATTTATTTAAGCCTCATGCAGTGGCTGAATTGATTAAGGTAGTTTGTCTTTTATTTATCATGTGACTGTCAAATGTTAAACACCTTTCAAAGAAACAAACAAACAATCATTTTGTTTTACAGAATCAGACATCACTGAAGTATTATGTGCCAGCAGGAAGATGGTATGATTTCTACTCTGTAAGTTTTTATTGACATAAATCAGTACTACACACTTAAATCTGAGCAGTGTTCGGTTATTTTTATTTCATAAACTGTTTTTGATACTAGTTTAAGGGAGGAAAAACTATAATAGATCTCTTTAACTGTGCTAGAAAAACTTAACTTTTGGAAAAATAAAGCTAGCAGTGGTACATGTAGTACTAGGGAAAGTATTTGGTTTGGGACATTTCTTGTAAAGACAGTATTTATCTATTTATTGTTTAAGCTGGGAAGTTTTTAGGGTTGGTATACAAGATAATTTTATTTACCTATGGAGTCTCCATCGTCCCAAAATATTTAATTTTATTTAAGATTTAAATATAATCTTTTAAATACTAAAGACTGAAGATCTCAGAAAAGATAATTGTTCTATATTGTATCAAAATTCTTTTGTTGCCTATCTACCTTCAGAAATTAACATTTTGAGTATTTACACAATTAAGGGAACTAGCCTCAGTTTTTGCACTCTTTTCATTTGTTTTGCAAAATTTTAATAGATTTCTGCATAAATAGATAAGAAAATGTCTTTAATGCATTCTGCTTTCTAATAGGGTGCAATGATTACTGGTCCTCTAACACAGAATATACCTGTCAATCCAGATACCAAGATCCAGCTACATGTACGAGGTGGTAGTATTTTACCCATGCAGGAGCCAGCTAGGAACACAACATACAGGTATGTAGTGGAAACAGACAGGATTAACCAGTAAACATTTTATTAAGTTGATGTCAGGCCTCATTTTTAAGGTCAGTTATAATATTTAACTTCTCACAAACAAATTCATAATGCATATGTGTTTTAAGAGTAAGAGTGCCAGGAAATCCATGACTATATATAGCACACGAATGGTCCAGTACTGACTACTACATTACATGTGTTAAAGTCTTTGAATATCTTTTTATTATTGATAATTTGTAAAAATATTAAATGTTGTTATACAGCCAAAAATATTACATTCAATTTCAAATTTTTCAATTTTAAATCCATACTAAACATATATTTTCCAGCTTAGCTTATCTTCGCTAAACTTATTATTTTTTATTTATTTCAAAATCATATCAAATTTCAAAATTTTTGACATTTAAATTGATTTGCAGTCGAAGGAATCCATTAAGCTTGTTGGTAGCTTTAGATGCTGACGATGAAGAAGGGGGCAGAGCTAATGGAGAATTATTTTGGGACGATGGAGACTCCATAGGTAAGGAAAAAATTAACATGGATATTTAAAAATTTCTACATATGTATCCTTGGAATAGTCAATACATAGAAATTTGTTTTCTTGGGATATATGAAAGTTATTGCAAAATATGCATTGTCTTAAGATCTGATAAACAGAAATATTTGTCATATGTTATTTTTGGGGCCTCTGTAGCGAAGTGGTTCAGGTAGTATATTGATCACATGGTCTGTCAATACTGAGAGAGCGAGTTTGAGTTTCACTGTGTGTAGGATGTACTTGACTCTTAATTTACAAGGATTGCAAGTTTTTCTACCAAAAGTCAGGGTTTTCTTCTGATTCTCCAACTTCCTCTTGCAATAAAAACTGGTCTCCATTTAGTTGATAAATTGCTGAAAGTGGCATTAAAACAATCATTTAAACAAACAAACAAAAACATGTTACTTGTAGGGGAATTTCTTTGTTGACAGTACAGTGTATTAACATTCAACCCACCCATAAATATTTGGAATCATTTCTTCATAACCATAGTAACAAGTATTGTCAGTCATGATTATTATTTAATTCAACAAACTCTGATCTGCAGTAAAAGATGATATAATTTTATTTCAGATACTTTTGAAAAGGGCAACTTCTACTTGGCCATATTTAAAGCCGAGAGGGTTAGTACAAAATTCACATGATTGCAACAATTCCAGTTTTATGACTTGCTTACTATCAATACAGTCACTTTTCAGCAAATATTCTTAAAGTAGCAACATTTGGGAACATGTCAGACCTTTAAATAATAGACATCTGTTTTTGCTCTGTGTACAGTATTGAGCATAATATATTAAAATCAATGTATCTCATTGATAGAAACAGGATTTTGTGCTGAAATAAATCAATCAACTGTCCAATACTCCTTTATCACTGAAATTATCTAACTATAACTGCAAGTAATTATTGTCTGTTTAAGCTTCCAATTTAAAACATTGATGTTTGAAAGAACGTTTGATAAAAGTAACTTTAAATACAATTATCATTTAACTTAGTTTCGCTTATAAATTACTTCTTTTTTTAAAAATCAACCCTCTCTGTATCTATCTACAATCAAATTTAAGATTTTGGATATTTTTTTACTGTAATTTTTTTATCCTGGTTATGTTTAAAATCTTTAACACATCCTTTGTTGTACATCTGTAGCTGAAATAAGGGGAGATAATTCAAACAAATATATTGTAGTGATGTTACATGTGGGAATAAAAATAGCTAAAAAAGCTTTTTCATCATCCTTGTGGAAATATAAGTATAAAATAATCTACAATATTTTTGTCAAATGCTATTTTTAAAGTGTTTCTCTTGAATATTAACAAAAATTGTTTGTTCAGTAAAACCTTCTAATAGTAGTTATGTTAGCCAGGCAGAACTTTTGGTAAATGTTCTCTTGTTAACTGTAATAAAAATGAAAAATATGAAAATAATGACTTGCTGATTCTAAAGCCTTACCTAGAAAAGGATAGATAACCATATACATACTAGTGATTTATTTGATGTTCCTCATATACAAGGTGTATACAATCTTCCAGCTTTAGGTTATTCTTATGAAGAGTGTTGTACTGAATATTGTGTTGGGTTATCATTAAGGTGAACAGTCTATAACTAGTGTTGCAACTTTAACAACAAAACCTAATTTATTATGTTTAAAAAATATTTACAATTTATTACATCACCTGAAAGTAGCTCTTGTTCCTGGGACTGCTGGTATTACTAGTATTGATTTATATGTTCCTGCTTGTTCATGACCTCATTTAAAAAATTGTCTATTTTAACTTGACAAATTAAAAAATCATGCAAAATATAGGCATTAAATGGACAAGAAACAAATAACTTATTTGACTATAGATTCTGTATATTTTCTACCTAGAAGTGGCTGTACTTAAACCTCAAAATGTGAACAAAAAGACCTGTATTTTAAATTGTGAAGATAAAGGTCACATGATTGAATCCATTACTTTAGGATTATGTGTTTACTTGTAGAATAAGCTTTGGTCAGAGAAAGTGAGTGGTCTTGAAAAAGTGGTTGAAGATTTAATTTTGGATTCTGTAAAGATATATGGAGTGAAGACTAATGTTACCATGGTTACAGACTTGGATAATTTGAAACCAATCCATAGCTTTAAATATGATAGTCAGTTGAAGGTAGTTTTTTAAAATAGAACAGCAGAAGTAATAAGCATAGAGCCTGGTGTGACATCACAGATAGAGAGTTTCAACTTCATGTGCTCAACTGAAAATTTCAAACTGGAACAAAGCAATTTTGTTAAGCTTTCTTAATATTTTTTGCTTAAAAGCTACATATATAGCAAATAAAATGATTAGCATATATTTGTATGTCAATTTTATTTGTTTTTGACATGCTGTTTTGTGATATATCTTATTAGTTTTAAAGACAAATATTACCACTGAAAGCATCCACTAATAGCCGTTTCAAAATTTAACAAAATTGGTTAGCCATACTATAATTGAAATAGATTATAGCAATTGGGCTCTATGCATAGTAGAACATGGTCAGACCTTATATCTGTCTTCCTTGTACACCTCCCTATAACTCAGTATAAAAAAATTGCTAAATATAATGTTTGACCATGTTATAATTCTCATAGAGCCCGCTTTCTATACACTATTTTTTAATCTCTACTAACGAAGCTCACACAGTTTGAGAGTGAGAGAAAATTAAAAAACACAAAATTTATTCAGCATTATATTTTGCTTTTTAGTTACTATCAATAACTGGTCTGAAAAGAAAACTTAAAGATTGGATCAGCATTTCATGGACAAGGTAAATAGAACTGTTGCAGTGTAAATACTTAGGAATTGCTAGTATACTTTAGTAATTTGAATAAATATATTTCTTTTCTTTTATATGAAACATACTGCACGATTTTTAATCCACAATAAATGTATTGATATTTCATTGGTGTTGCAAAAGTGCATATATTACTATGATTTTTGCCACTCATTTATTTAGAAAGGAAAGGGGGTAAAAAATGTCAAAACTTGGTAAACAAAATGTTTGGAAACTTGATTGTTTCATATTTTAAAAAAACTGTAAACAAAAATAGGAAAAAACAATTTAGATATATACCTATTTAGAAAAATGAACGCAGAAATGTAAGTTTTAATTATACAAATTGTATTTTTTTAGTCCAGTGTTCCTGTATGAATTTACTTTTTGTGGAATTGTAGATATTCATTAAAAATGAATTTAAGGTTGACTTTAGTAATTATGTGCTCATTAAGTTTACATTTAAAATTAAATTTTATTTTTAGAGAAAGTACCCAAGATGAAAATCAAAGAATTGACTGTTATCCTGAACGCCTTGGAAATGTTGACATTGTAACCAAGGAGAAATGTGAAAAGCGCAAATGTATTTATAATCCCACTACATCACTCAGTCCAGATTGCTACTTCTCAAATGAATTTGGTTACAAATTGGTAGGATTCTATGACACAGAGTTAGGGATAGATTATAATCTGACATGGAATGGAATGGCTCCATTTGATAATCCTATAAAAAATGCCATATTCCGAGTGGAAATAAGAGAATTTACCATTCTAAGATTGAAGGTAGGTTGTATTTTTTTACCATGTTAAAATTGAAAGTAGGTTGTATTTTTTTACCATTCTAAGATTGAAGGGAGGTTGTATTTTTTTTACCATTCTAAGACTGAAGGGAGGTTGTATTTTTTTACCATGCTTATATTAATGGTAGGTTGTAATTGTTTTACCATTCTAAGATTGAAGGGAGGTTTAATTTTGTTTACCATTCTAAGATTGAAGGGAGGTTGTATTTTTTTACCATTCTAAGAATGAAGGGAGGTTGTAATTTTTTTACCATTCTAAGATTGAAGGGAGGTTGTATTTTTTTACCATTCTAAGATTGAAGGGAGGTTGTATTTTTTTACCATTCTAAGATTGAAGGGAAGTTGTATTTTTTTACCATTCTAAGATTGACGGGAGGTTGTATTTTTTTTACCATTCTAAGATTGAAGGGAGGTTGTATTTTTTTTACCATTCTAAGATTGAAGGGAGGTTGTATTTTTTTTTTACCATTCTAAGATTGAAGGGAGGTTGTATTTTTTTACCATTCTAAGATTGAAGGGAGGTTGTATTTTTTTTACCATTCTAAGATTGAAGGGAGGTTGTATTTTTTTTACCATTCTAAGATTGAAGGTAGGTTGTATTTTTTTACCATTCTAAGATTGAAGGTAGGTTGAATTTTTTTTTACCATTCTAAGATTGAAGGTAGGTTGTATTTGAGAGATTTGTTATCAATATTTGTTGATCACTTGTTCATTATTTTTTCATAAATATAGGTAGTAAGCTGTTTTGTCTGCAGTGTTTTGTTTAATACTATTCTAACTAAAACTTGTCACACGGAGTTTTGTTGTTTTAAGTTATACAAGCACTGATATCCATGTCAGCACTAATGGCCACTATGTTAATTTTGTTATCTACAGTATACATCAGACATTATAATATATATATGTTGGCCAAACTATATATCAGCAAGATTTGCCTACAAACTGCCATGTATATTTTGATTTACTGTATAAATATGTGTAGCAGGTTTGGCAGATCAAAATGTGTGAGATTTGGCAAAAAATGACAAGAGCAAAGTGAAAAAAAATAAAAGGAATTCAACACCAAGTTGACTGAAAAATCTGTGTCGTACAAGAATTCCATGAGATTTGATTGTTTGTTCCCAATATAATGATCATGTGTATAAAATCATCAATAATGAAAATCTAGTAGTATTTATTCTACAGTAGTTATGGTTTTTGTTCACAGTAACGATCAGTGTTGAAATGGCCAATAAGTTCAAATCAGTTCATTATTATTCTACTGTAGATATCCTTTGTCACATTACCCATTGGTCAGATGTGGACATGCCACATAATTTTTCAGCAGTTAAGGTTTTATATGTAACAGTAGAGCATGAAGTAATGGGGATCAAACCTGGAATCTCAGTATTGCCAGCCAACCCTCTAACCAAGTGAGCTAAAGAAGTACCCCTTTAGCTCAGTCAATTTTGACTGGCTATATGCCTACTAGCTGTTATAATGCAGATAGTCCTTCTGTTAAACTCTTCCAACCGTACAAAGAATGATCCTTATGATGTAGAGATGTACTCATTGTAAAGAGGTACTCCTTTAGCTCAGTCTGTTTTGACTTGCTATATACCTACTACCTGATAGAACGCAGATAGTCTTCCTGTTACATGTTCCCCGGTACATATAATTATATTAAATTTATCTTGAAATTTTTGCCAAATTATTATTTGCTTAATTATTGTGACTACAATTCTTATTAATGTTTATCAAAACATTTTTGTTTTCCTGTTTTATGATGTTTTTGGTACTATATAATGTTCACACATAAATAATATATATATGATTTCTATTGTAAACTAGTATTTGATTCCTTTATAATTAATTTTAATTATTAATTAACCCTAAAATATTGGAGCATAAAAAGGAGACTATTTATGCAACCATATTTAGGAACATATGGGTTTTAACCCCAATTTTACTAATTTTAAAGGTACTGGGGTATGTCACCTAGGCAAGTTTTACTAAAGCAGCTTTCTGAATTTGTAATATGTTCTAATTTTGTTTTTGCATTATTTAAAATGACACTAGGGTTTTGTAGGATTCTTTTATGACAACAACTTGTCTTTACTAAAAGTGTAACACAATTCATTGTGACTAGTGGAAGGTATATAATATTTACGAAAGATATTTATAATGTTTGTTTGATCTTGTAGCTTTTTGATGCTGATAAAGAGAGATATGAGGTGCCAATAAAACTAGACATATCTAATGATCGAGCTCATAATCCGTGGTACCAGTTAAAGGTCATCAAAGAAGACCCTTTTCACTTCCAAGTCATCAGAACTGAAACAAAAACAGTTCTGTAAGTAAACTTCAGCATTAACAACTTTTTAACATTATTATACCACCATGCAACAATATTTTTGTAGGCGTCATGAACTTATAAATTTCTCAAAACATATGTATGAAATAACTTGTAAGCGCTTATACTCGGAAACTACAAATCAGAATTTTATGGAACTTAATAAGTATGTGGGAGTGTTGGGTATGTTAGGATGCTCACTAAGGTTTTTTAATTAAAACATATCAGTTTGATAGTATTGCTTCTAATGCACTGCTTCAATGTACTAAGGTACTTGACAAAATGTAAATCAAACTGGAGATTGACTAAAGGCTTGACTTACAAGGATGTCATGTCTTCTACTCTTCTGTGTGCTTGTTTGGGGTCTTTTCCAGCAGGTATCCTTTCCAAACAAAGACAGGAATCTATGATAAAGCTGAAAAATAGCTGCTTAAACAGCTCAAAAATATATGAAATTTTGTGACAATCAGTCTGCTGTAAAGATCAAGATTTAAAATACTTTTTCTCTTTGAAAATACTTAGATGTTAAAAATATAAATATAAAAGTATAAATTTAATCATATAATATCAACATAATAAAGTCCGAGTCATTTGAATTCTTTTATTCTGCATGGTTTTAAATGTGGACACAAATGTATATTATATTTTTTTTTTATATTAAACATATTTTATTTGCATACTATCAAAGCAAGATGAGATTGGGCACAAGTTATTACAACATTATAAAAGCCTTTTCTCTACAATTTACAACAAACATTAAGATGACAGCAACATAATTGTAAATAGAAACAAAGTGACAAAATGACAAATGACCTAATACAAACAATTTCGATGTAAAATGTTCAGTCAGTTTAAGTGAAACATTTAGGTTTGTATTATTTCTTGTATAGCAATAATAAAACAAACTAAGCTTACAACAATAAGAACTAATAGAGAAAAAAAAAAACATGCAAGGAATAAGAGCCGTAATAAGGCCTGCTGAAGTTAGTCGAAACGGTGGGTACTTTTAATATAGTTATGGACGGCACTGAAAATATCAACGTTTTGATCTACATTTAAACTATCTTTACCATATAATATAATATGTAATGAAATTTCTCCGTATATTTGAAGTATTATGAATAAATTATGTCTGATTGAATTATAAAGAGGGCATTCCATGAAAAAATGATATGCATTCTCACATGGATAACCGCATAAACACGTCGCATCATTTCTTAAGTTACATCGAAATAGATCAAAATTTAATGCCCTAAAATTGTGTCACAGTCTTGTATGAAGTATATTCATTTTCCTAGTTCCAGTATGAAACCATTTAGGTATAGAATATGTCTGAGCTGTAAGTGCTCTTTTAAATTGTGAAAACGTAGGAATATTTCGTAAATCAATGTTCAGTTTATTCCACATTCTAAGTGTCGACGGAAAAAAAGAATTATTAGTTTTTGTAAGTCTATATCGTGGAATACTGAAGTTATCATTATTTCTAAGGGAATAGTGTGAAATTTCCGAAATTTTCGGTGGTAAGATATCGGTTAGGTATGGAGGACAATTTTCATTTACACACAAATGTATATTTTAGATGGGACACAACTGTGGGTGGACTGATATTTGAAGACCAGTTCTTGCAAATTGCAACAAAATTACCATCTACTAATGTATATGGCTTTGGTGAAAATGTTCATGGATCTTTGAGGCATGACTTAAATTGGAAAACATGGCCAATGTTTGCTAGAGATCAGCCAACAGGAGATCAGGTAATTATTTTGAAGGTGTGTGATTTGGATTTGTTATTATGGAAACACAAGTCTTCCCAAGATTGAGTAAACATTACATGGTGTCTGAAACATGGATTACTATTTTCCTATGAGCTGTCTACTGGAGATCAGGTAAACGTTTATATAATCTGACCAGGGAGTGATATTTTTCATGGAGTTGCACACTGGAGATCAGGTAAATGTTTATATTTTCTGACCAGGAAGTGATATTTCTCATGGAGTTGCCCACTAGAGATCAGGTAAATGTTGATATTATCTGACTATGGATTAATATTTTCCTGGGAGCAGCTCTAGAGAACAGGTAAATGTTGATATTATCTGACAATGGATTAATATTTTCCTGGGAGCTGACCACTAGAGATCAGGTAACTGTTGATATTATTTGATTAAGGATTGATATTTTCCTGGGAGCTGTCCACTGGAGATCAGGTAAATGTTGATATTATCTGACAATGGATTGATATTTTCCTGGGAGCTGTCCACTGGAGATCAGGTAAATGTTGATATTATCTGACCATGGATTGATATTTTCCTGGGAGCTGTCCACTAGAGATCAGGTAACTGTTGATATTATCTGACTATGGATTGATATTTTCCTGGGAGCTGTCCACTGGAGATCAGGTAAATGTTGATATTATCTGACATGGATTGATATTTTCCTGGGAGCTGTCCACTGGAGATCAGGTAAATGTTGATATTATCTGACTATGGATTGATATTTTCCTGGGAGCTGTCCACTGGAGATCAGGTAAATGTTGATATCATTTGACCATGGAGTGATATTTTCCTGAAGCTGTCCACTGGAGATCAGGTAAATGTTGATATTATCTGATCACGGAGTGATATTTTTCATGGAGTTGTCCACTGAAGATCAGGTTTTTCTAAATATATTGTTGTTTTCTCAAAATCTCCCAATTTCAGCTCAGGTAAATGTAAATATCTTACCCTAGACTGGTGTTTGTATGATCAGCTAATTGCAGTGTGTTAATGTTTTCCTGATATTATATGCAAGCAGTTTTAGGTTAATGTAAAGAGCAGATAACTTACCATAACTGGACATAGGGGTTAATTTCAGGTATATACTAGTATAACCATGGACTGGCATTTATCTGGGGTCTGCCCTCTGGAAATAAGGTTTTTGTAGAGAAACATTACGATGGACTAATTATTTCTTTGGATATGGTAAACACAAGATATCTAACTATGGACAGATATTTAGTGGAAATCACCCTAATAAAGATTACATTTGCATCTGTTTCTGAATATGAAAACAAAGATTTTTTAATTTTTTTTTGTCAACACATTTTAAGATGTGTGATGTAAAGTATGCAGAACATATCTGCATAATATACCCGGTAGTTTACTTTATATTTTTATTGCAAATCAATTATGATTAGGAATTTTCTTGTTTACTTTTGACCTTTACACAAAATGCATATTCTATATATGCCATATTAACATTTGTCAATAATTCTCTTTGCAGAACTTTCAGAATCACTATGGTGTCCATCCTTTCTACATATGTTTGGAAGAAACTGAAGGTCTTGCTCATGGTGCACTGATATTAAACAGTAATTCACAAGGTATTACAAGGTTTAAAATATTAATAAACAGTTCTATAGAATTCTTTGTGGTTATATCAAATTTTACAAAATGCATAGATATACTGGTCAGAGAGTAGTTCCCCCATTAAAATGACAGTTCCTGTAATTTTGGTGACTGTGCTGTTATTTTTCTATAAAAAATTATGCCAAAGACTTCATTTATTAGATTTTACTATCTTCCATCCAAAACAAATTACGTTTATCACTTTTAAAATGCCAATTTTTCACAAAAACTGTCAAAATATCGGTTGCAAGAACTACTCCGTGCCCAGTAGATATTTATATTTAATCATGCCATCCTGTCACAAAATCTTTATTATACTTTTTCTGACAGTTTTAATTGATGAAAGAAGACATAGCTGGCTTGCATTCGTATTAATTGAGAATTGATTTAGTGCAAGTATGATATATAATTTTCAGAGGCCTCAGTGGTAGAGTGGTTAAGGTAGTTAGTCTACTATTGATCATGTAGATGTCTACACTGTAATTGTGGGTTTGAGTCTCACTGCGGGCATGGTGCTGTTGACTCCAATCCTTATTGACAAAGATTGCTAGTTTTCCTGCCGCAGGTCCGGGTTTTCTCCTGGTACTCTGGCTTGCTACCCTAATAAAAACAAGATGCTATGATACAGCTGAAAAATTGCATATATTGGCATCAAAACAATATTAATTTTTTCCATGCTAAAATATCAACAGTGCAACAGAGAAAATTTTCCAACACTGACTATTAGTGTAAAGTATCCTTAATTTTATGAATTGTTTTGCAGAATATTCTTTTACTCCATTACCAATGTTAATATACAGAACTATTGGAGGCATCTTGGATGTTTACTTATTTGTGGGACCATCAGCAGAAGGAGTCATCTATGATTATTACCAAGTAAGTATAATGTTTGTTTCTTTTCTTTTTTGTGTTCATACAAATGATTGTGTCTGCAATCAAACAAATACTCATAAGATCTTAATTCAGGCTTTAGTGAAACACTGTTTTATTTTTGTATCATGCTATAATAGATTAAAAACTAGTATCCTCCAAATTAACTATAATGCGAGATATATTTCTTATGTCTGTGTAATTACCAGACAAGTCAGAAACAGAAAAAGTTAAGGCTTAAAATTTTGTACAGCTAAAAGAGGTGTAAATATCACTGGCACTGGTAATTATTTCCAGATGTTAATGCTAGAAATTAATATAAATTTGTGTTGTTTAAGGGTCAACAATATTATAATAATATAACTCAATTTAACCTGCCTTTAAGTTTTTGTTTAATTAAGTATTCCAAATTTTCAATTGAAGCATGTTTCAACTGCCAAATGCCCCGCATCAAACAAGGCAGTAACATGTATACATCTTATTTGTTGGGGTGATGTGTTTATGAGAAAGACATATTATCTTAAAACAATTACTAACCTGTTGAAGACAAAGTTGAAAAATAAAAGATTTTCAGGTTTGAAATAATGTGTGATACATCATAACTGATTATGACAGTATTGTTTACATTGTTTACTGTATTGTAAACATTTACCTTTTTCAGACCATTGGAAGACCCTTTATGCCACCATATTGGAGCTTAGGTTTTCAGTTGTGTCGCTATGGGTACAATAACATTACAAATTTACAAAGCGCAGTAAACAGAACATTGGAAGCCCAAATTCCTCTGGTATGGTTTTTCACCTTATTAACATTATTTTCAGGATATTACATGCATTGGTCATTAATATAGAACCATTTTTAACTTTAAAAAATGTTCTTTTCATACTATTTTCATTTTGTCCCCTTGAGGCAGAGATATATTATTCTTGGGGGTGTGTAGCTGTCTGTCCATCACAAAAGTTTGAGCTCAACACCTCTTATTCATTTCCATATGCAAATTTGCATGTTGCTATAGCTAGATTGAGCTACCATTTTTAATACAGATTTTTGATACAGAAAATGTACGTAAAACGTTCGGAATGATAAGGCCTCTAAAATTTTGTAAAAGAATTTATCAAATCTTTGCATGCTTGTTCTTTATCATATAGATTATTGCATGAAATAATGTTTAGGGTGGGGTTTCTACATTATGACATATTGGTAGGGTCATAGCTGCTTTGAAACTGTTTAGTTGCAATTTCCATCATTAAGTAAAAATATATTTGTATGTACATGTACAGGAAATTCAGTATGCTGACATAGATCACATGGACGAAAGGAAAGATTTTACAGTGGATAGTGTTAATTTCCCTGGGCTCAATCAATACTTTAAGGAGCTACAAGCTGGTGGAATGAAAATTATTATTATTTTGGTGAGATTATTGATAAATAAATATATTTTTAAAGTGTTGTGCAATGTTTATTATTTTTTTAATTTAATTTTGAAAGTATGCAAGAATTTAAACTGCACACTTAACTCAAAGTATAGTTTCACAGTATGGGTCATTATTTAAAGTTACATTATGAATTTACCGGCTTGTTTAAATGTACAGACGGTTTTGTCCATCAGCTACTAAAACATAGTTATGTAATATTATTTTCAGGATCCAGCGCTCATTACAAATGTTTCTGGATATGAACCTTATGACCTGATGAAAAAGAATGATGCAAACATAAAATGGCCCTCAAACTATCCTATACCAGCCAACAGTTCAGATGACAAAGGGGCATTGCTTGGCTATGTATGTTTTAGAGATAAAAGTTAAAATATTATTTTACATCTCTCTTTATATCATTGCACAAAATAAAATCTTTTTGTAACATCACATTTTATATAAATATGCACATTATACTTGTACATGATCGTTCATAAAAATTCATACAGATGAATAAGGTAGAAAACTTGGACTATGTTTTTCATAATTGTAACACACATGTAACGCATGATAGCACTAAATAGCTATTTGTTGAGCTTTAGGTCCTGATGACCGATTTTGTACTTTCACAGGTATGGCCGAAAGGAAAGGTTGTATTTCCCGATTTTCTCAAAAATAGCACTAAAGATGTGTGGAGACAATTAATTGTTAATCATCATAACAACACTCTCACTTTTGATGGTCTCTGGATTGACATGAATGAACCTGCTAATTTTGACACAAATAAAGATCGTGTTTGGAACTGGCCAGTAAAGGATACCCCTTATTGGAGTCTTAAGTGCAAAGAGGGAGACCCTTATGAGGATCCGCCGTATAGAACAATGGCTGCATATTTGTATGATGATAGAAAAACAAATTTCACTAACCGCATCTCGGATAAGACAATATGTATGGTAGCCAGACAAGGTGATTCCGGTAAATTCCTTCATTACGATGTTCACAACTTATATGGATGGAGTCAAACACCAGCTACATCGGATGCCCTTCAAAGTGCTACTGGAAAAGAGGGAATTGTCATAACACGATCAACGTTCCCAGGAAGTGGAAAATATGGTGGCCATTGGTTGGGAGATAATTCTGCTAGCTGGGAAGACATGAAATTGTCTATTATTGGAATATTAGAGTTTAATATGTTTGGTATTCCGTATATTGGGGCAGATATTTGTGGATTTTTTGACGATACCACCGAAGAATTATGTAAAAGGTGGATGCAACTGGGGGCATTTTACACATTTAGCAGAAATCACAATGGTCTTGGGAACAGAGATCAGGACCCAGCAGCGCTAGGTAAAGACGTAGCCAAAGCCGCACGTGAAGCTCTTAATACCAGGTACTGGTTGCTACCATATTTACATACGTTGTTTTACTCTGCACACACTGGTTTTGCCAATTTTGATACAACTGTTATACGTCCATTGCATCATGAATTTACTTATGATACTGAGGCCTATGGAATAGATGAACAATTTATGTGGGGCCCAGCCTTGCTGATTTCACCAATATTGATCCCAGGTCAGACAACTCTGAAATATTACCTGCCTGCAGGACCTTGGTATGATTGGTACACGGGGATAGCAGTTAACAATACAGACAAATCAAGCTATCATGAAATTGACATCAACCCTTATTCTCCTATTCCCTTGCATATAAGAGGAGGTTTTGTTCTACCACTTCAGGAGCCTGCAAATAATACTCACTTTAGTCGTAAAAATCCAATAACTTTAAAAGTAGCCTTAGCACATGGAGAAATGTATTCGTATGCAGCGGGAATTTTGTATTGGGATGATGGTGAGGGGATAAATAATTTCGAAAATGGCAACTTTTTTCAAAGTGTTTTTGCATGCAGAGCGGGGTTTTTGAATATGGATGTTTTTCAAAACAAAACAGTTGGAACAAATGGCGTAATAATAGACAATGTTGAAATACTTGGTTTAGAGGACAATTTTGAAAATGTGTTCATATATGTTAACGATAAAGAACATCCACAAAGTTATATAAATTACACCAAGAAAGATCATTTCGTAAGAGTAACAAACCTAAAACTCCCAATTCATGACCACTTTACACTACGTTGGCAGAAAGAAAAGAAACCAAGTGATGATGTTGCATTAAGAGTTGATTGCTTTCCTGACATTGATAAAAGTATAAATGCAAGTATCAATCAGCAAATTTGTCAGAGCCGTGGTTGCATTTGGGGTCCTGTTAAAGACACGGAATTGGCTCCATATTGTTATATCAATAATACGATATATGGTTATAGTATGAACTCTTCGATATCTCAGAATTATCGTCAGAAGCGAAACGTCAGCATTGACTTAAAATGGCAGAACAAATCACATATGTTCAAAGATAACATAGAACATATACAGATGATTATTACAAAGCATAATGAAAAAGTCCTGCAGGTCAAGGTAATAGATCCTTCGAAGCCTAGATATGAAGTACCAGTCAAACTTAACGATCAAAGTATATCGTCAAATGAAAATCAAGAAATATATGATGTACAATATGGAAACGATGTAAATGGGATATTCTCTTTAAATGTTACTAGAAAAAGTACCGGAACTGTTATTTGGGATACCTCTGTAGGTGGCCTAACGTTCGCAGATCAGTTTTTACAATTAGTTACTAAAATGCCATCTAAAAATGTATATGGTTTTGGCGAAAATCGTCACAAAGGATTCCGTCACAGTTTTGAATATCAGAGGTGGCCAATGTTTTCTAGAGATAATGGTGTAAATTGGGGCGATGATGCAAACTTATATGGAGTTCATCCTTTTTATTTGTGTGTGGAAGAAGACGGGAATACCCATGGTGTTTTACTGCTCAACAGTAATGCCATGGAAATAGTATTACAACCATATCCAACACTGACCTACCGCACTGTTGGTGGAATTTTGGACTTCTACTTGTTTTTCGGACCAACACCAGAGAATGTAATACAGGACTACACATCATTGATTGGAAAACCATACGTGCCACCATATTGGGCTCTAGGCTTTCAGCTCTGTAAATATGGATATAACAATTTAACAACATTAAAGGAAGCCGCAGAAAGGACAATAGCAGCAGGAATACCATTTGATGTCCAGTATGCAGACATTGATCATATGGAAGAAAGAATGGATTTTACTATCGATAGCGTTAATTTCGGCGGACTTCCAGATTATGTCAAAGAGCTGCAAAGCCGGGGAATGCATTTTATTATTATTCTTGACCCAGCTTTAATTACAAATGTCACTGGATATGAGCCTTATGAAAAGGGTCTTAAGGAAGACATATTCATTAAATGGCCAAATAATACAAGTCCAGATTACAATGAGTACAACAATACCAACATGTTAGGCTTTGTTTGGCCTAAAGGGAAAGCAGTCTTCCCAGATTTCTTAAATCCCAAGACACACATTTATTGGAGCAGCTTAATTGTAAATCATCATAAAAATATATCGTTTGATGGCCTCTGGATAGATATGAATGAACCTGCTAATTTTGGGACAAATGAAGATCGCATTTGGAATTGGCCAGTTAATGCTACTCCTTATTGGAGTCTGAAATGTCCTAATTCATCTTTAGATGACCCGCCATACAAACCTAGAGGTATTTATGGTTCTCGATTGTCCGATAAAACATTATGTATGGTTGGACTTCAAAATGGTGGACAGTATCAGCATTACAACGTTCATAGCTTGTATGGATGGAGTCAAACAAAGCCAACATTAGATGGCCTACGGGAAGCCGTAGGAGGTAATAAGAGAGGTATAGTAATAAGCAGATCTACATATCCATCAAGTGGAAAGTATGCTGGTCACTGGTTGGGTGATAACGACAGCAAATGGCCAGATCTTCACTACTCTATTATTGGAATTATGGAATTCAACTTATTTGGAATACCTTACATAGGGGCAGATATTTGTGGATTCTTCGGAGATTCCAATGCTGAACTGTGTCAGCGATGGATGCAGTTAGGAGCTTTTTATACCTTTTCCCGAAATCATAATACAATCGGAACTAAGCCCCAGGATCCTGCTTACTTTGGTCCTGTAGTTGCTGAATCTTCTAGAAAAGCAATGTCAATTAGATATTACCTGCTTCCATACCTGTATACGCTGTTTTACCAAGCTCACATTATGGGCGGGACCGTTATCAGATCAATCGTACACAATTTTCCTGCAGACAGGAGAACATGGGATATTGACACTCAGTTTATGTGGGGATCTGGTCTAATGTTCACTCCTGTACTGCAAGTGGGAAAAGTGAATGTTGACGTTTATTTCCCAGAAGGACGATGGTATGACTATTACACTGGGAAGGAAATAAAACCAGTTAAAACTAAACATATGATATCAGCACCACGTAATTTCATTCCGATCTTTATAAGAGGAGGTGTTGTCATTCCTACACAGCATCCAAGAAACACTACAGTGTTTAGCAGAAAACAGGGAATGGGACTACTGGTGGCGCTAAATGAACATAATACCGCAGAAGGAAAATTGTATATAGATGACGGAGAATCGATCGATACCTATGAGAATGGAAATTTCTTTTCTTCGGATTTTAAAGTAGAAAATAACATGTTAAACATGACAATTGCAAAAAGTAATACATCTGCAGTAAATGAACTGTCTTTTGATCATGTTGTTATTTATGGCATGAATAGAAAACCAACAACGCTGCAAATTAATGGAAATAACTACAGTCATATGTATTACAGAGAAAAATACAATCTGTTAAATATAACTATGATAAATCTACCCATAAAATCTAATTTCACAATCCAATGGAATTGAAGCATGTATACATATAGCTTTACGAAATTTGGTTTGTATGTCGAATGATGGTATGATATAGTATTCTGGTCCTAGCAATTCGCAATTGACTAATGTACTTCCAAGATCAGTCTCTTGACAATGTGTTGATATGTATTTTATAATCTTATATTATAGACCATTCATGTTTTGTGTTCTAAGCTTTTTATTATCTTGTAGGTTGCAATATCGGATAATTGTGTTATCTGGTCTTATAATAAAAAACTGTTAATATAACATTTTAGCAAATTAGAATACATTATATCTGCCATAGAACGATTTATTTTTAAATCCAGGACTGTATTAAGTAGTGGTTTTTTTATGTGGTAGTTTTTTAAATATATATGGTTGATTTACTTATATTTGTGGTACGTACAATAATATATTTGCTAATTATAGTATTATTTGTGGTGGTTTCAGTAATATATGTGGTGCTTATACCAATAATCATAGTGGTTTCAGTAATATATGTGGTGGTTAACATACACATGATGATTATACTAATATTCATGGTGGTTTCGGTAATATATGTGGTGCGGTTATTAATAGTCCTGGTGGTTTCAGTATTATATTTGGGGCTTATACTAATATGTGTAAGTTTCAGTAATATATATGGTGCTTATACTAATATTCGTTATGCTTACAGTAATATTTGTGGGTTTTTTAGTTGTGATACTTTTTATTTAAAATTTGTGGTACTATCCATTTTTGTTGTTGGTTACGTTAATATATGAATACCTATTAGAGACTTAGTTTTAAATGCCAATATTTCTTTCGATTATGCAAACCCTTGAAAGCAAAATTGGTCTGGGCCATTTTACAGATGATTTCTGCTGTTACTTTCTCTCTTTTGAACACGTCATCGTGTAAAATAAAGGTTTCTAAAATTGTGTCCTGTAAAACTGTAAAGCGCAAGACGTAAACACCTAGAAAAAAATCTGGTCTGTTTATCATCAGTCATTTTAACTAATTTTTCGAAATTTATGTAAAGTATCATCATCATATAGGTGTTATGACTACCACCATATAATGTTAAAATCACCGCGCATATCAAGGTAAGCACCCCATACAATAAGGATTGTTCCAGAAATATTAAAAAGTATTAAATCTTGCTATGCTGAAAACAACAAAAATATTACACTAAGCACCACGTATATTAATGTAACCAACACAAACATTAATAAAACTACCACACAACTACACGAGACATCCTGGCGTTCCATAAAGTTTCATACAATTTCAATTTTTATAGTGGTTTTTTGGGGGATATCATATAGATTTTGTACTATGAAGAACTTTTTTTAAAATAAAAAAAATTCAGTTATGTGAAAACTATGACATTGTTGGAAAAATGTCTTTGAAAAATGTACAGCTGCTATTATTGGTACAAACATAGTTGTTTTATGATAGTTGAGTCATGGAAATGTAAGTCCTAGCCAAGGCTCTGATTTAAAATTCCACAATTTAACTATCTCGATTGGAGAAATCATCGTCTTACAAACCGCATGTCAGATTGATTTGAAATACCTTAGACAGTCCTCTATAAACTTTAATTTTTTTTGTGACGATCCAAAATCCTAGATGGCCGCCAACGTGGAACAATTTAACATATGCCCCTATGTGAAAAATACACAAATAGCTTCTTCTACGAAATTGTTCTACATAGTTATGGCAAATTATACAGAAATGAAGCTTGGATAGTTATCTTCATATTTTGAGTTTTTTTTTTAGAAAAGTGGAAACTCAAAAGGCTACCAGCAAAACTACTAGTGCGTTCTGATTGGCTAAATAAAAAAATCTTCTTTTCACAACCAGCTTGGCAGATTGATTCGAAATATTAAAAAATGTACCTCAGACAGTCCTTTATTATTTTGAGATCTTCGAGCCCATAGGAAATTCAACATGGCTGCCAGAGCTGCAAATGCGTTTTGATTGGCTGAAATTTCAAAATTCCTTTCCTCACAAACCGCTTGGCAGAAGGAATTGTAATACCGGTACTGTAGAAATGTACCTCAGATAGTCCTCTACTTATTTTGAGTTTTTTGTTTCGAGCCAACATACAAGATTGCTGCCACCAGGGAACATCACTTAACATAGTTGCCTATGAGAAAAACATAAAACTGCTTTCTCAGCAACTGTCGTACAAATTGCTGCTAATTGGAAATTTAACATGGCAACATTTATAAAATACAGGCTCTTAAGAGTCTCTAGTTTATTACAATGTTGACAATGTTCTGAATCTTTTTTTCTAGTCACGTGTGAGATAAAGTGATCTCTTTTCATTCGTTGTCCTTAATTTAAATTTTTTTTGTAGGGGGAGGCTAATTTGAACGACACTTTAAAGGAATGATGTTCGTAAGGTGTCTCAATTTGCGGAAGAGTTATGGCCAACATATATATTAATTGTCACAGTCCTATTGATTGCATTTTTGGTCGGATTTCACAGAGTGAAAATCCGGGTTATATTATGCTGAATGTCGGCCCGGGGGGGGGGGGGCCAGGTCTGTCGCTCACCTACTTCCTGTTTAACGAAATCCGGACATTTCTGTCTTTGAAGGAATTTTTGTTTACATTATTATTATATTGTACATTTTTCATTACGAAAATCCAATAGAAAAAAATTATTCCACGATTACACGTCCATATTTTATACAATGCTTCTGTTATTTACATCTGTCCAATCATCGTTGACTTTTGCTACGGGAATTTTTCCATTTTCATTCAGACATTCTTGTTTGTACTGGTAGAACGGTAGTCAATGTTTTGGCCATAGTCGAAAATACTGTAGCGAACCTACCCCGCTAATTATTTTTAAGTAAGTTTTACCTTAGGACACGAAATGGCAACCGACACTCCACGACTCCGAGACCACTAGTTTTGGATATGTGTTCTTTGAGGAACTACTTAAGTCCCTAATTTTGCGACACAAGACAAATATTTGACATGTGACTTGAGACTTCGTAGTCTTGTCTTAATATAAATTTGAGACTCGAGAATCAATTGTGTTACTGTATTATAGTTAAGTATGTGCGTTGTCAAGAAGATTTTTAACAAGGATTACAATATCTTGTAAGGATGTTATTGTTTATTGAGACTTAACAACTTTGAGTTTAATACATAGTAATACTCATTTTATATTATTATTATTCAGACTCATTCAACACATCATTGCGCGGATAGCTCTGGTCAAGTACGCATTCGAATACTTAAGTTAAAATACCCAATAATAATTATATGTGATTTTCTTTTGTGTCTTGTTCGTAATGTAAGTTGTTTAGTGTCTTGTTCGTATAGTGCACGAGCTCGTTGAGTCTTGTTTGTAAACTCTTAACACAAATTAATAAGTAATGAAGTGACTTAATGTTGAAAGAAGACTCATAAAATCGGAACAAATGAGACGCAAATATTTGTTATAGTTTGTTATTTCCTTATATGGTTGTTGCGCCTTAGAACTGCTTGAGTCTCGACATAATTGAAATATTGTAACTTGAGTCACTTTGCGTTTTAACACTGAATTTATCAACTCGAATAAATATTGACCTTGAATTTATGATGTCGCTATGAAAAGGTCTTAGCTGAGTCTCGAAGGACTTTTGACGTTCAAGTGAACGATTCGGGAGTCAAATCACGACTGAACTAAGACTCAAATCTCGCTCTATTTATACTATCGGGTGACTTAATTTTGATTAAGACGTCACCGGATACTTAAAAGACTTAAATTTGACGTATTAAACGCTATACGACATCTAGACTGATTTACGGCAGTAAGCAAATAGACACAAGATGGCGCTTGACCAGGGCTATCCGCATAGCAAAAAGGTAAGCAAAAAGACAAAATATTCATACATTATAATAAACATTCGATAGACAAGTCAATGTATAACAAATAAACTCATATTTCTGTATCAAACAATATTCGTTGAACTTAAATAGTGTACATTTGTTACTGACGTCATTTGAAGTTGTCAACATAATACCTGGTAGGTTTTAAATAAGTGACGTTTTATCTTTACGTGGTCTATTTAACAATAATAAAAATTATAAAAAGGCATAATATTTAAGAAAACTACGATGTTTCAATCATAAGAACGTATTCATGTCTGATAACGGAGACACTCCATGAGAAATTCGTTACAATACTAACATACCTGTGATTTGCATACCATTCGCACGTTGGTCAGAATTTACCAGAGTTAGGAACTTTCGAAACTTTCTGATTCCAGATTTAAAAATATATACCGTATATATCCGTGACTAATTCCTTTTTGCTCTATTTTGAACATTTTGAAACGTTTACCACTTTTAAAATACTTTATTACATGAATAGAATTTTGCGTGTTTTTGATTGGTATAAGAACAATTTTCGGGTCACGTTAAATCGCAACAGTACTACAATGCATAAAAACGGGTCGATATTGGATTAAGCTTGACCACTGTGCTGCGGAATCCAATATCGAGCTGGTTTTTCTATAAAAAATAGACCGAAAAGTACAATTATGTGGTAGCATCCTCTGTTTTTCTGATCAAGGATGATGATTGTGATTTAATTCATGTAATAAAACAAATACTGACTTTGATATACGGTTGCTATCAGGATTTATCAGCCCTCAAAAGTGTATAATCACCTCGCCTAGCGGCTCGGTCAGAATTATAATAAAGCCTGATTGCGACCTACATTATTTGTATAAAATTGTTTTTAAAATTACAAAACTGTCATCTTGCAAGATCTGGGAAATTTCATCACTATTTAAAAATTAGTTCATGTGAAAGCTAACATGCCAAAAATGTGTGTGCTTAATGTATAGTACACATTTACTACCGTTATACCTGGAGAACAAATTACTTTTAGTCTGATTTCGTCAGTTTCTCCTCTGGTATTCGGACACATCAACCGCAAAGGGTTTTGAAATGACAAAATCGACACTGCACTTATGTTACGTTCTAAATTAGGTTAAAGTTTTAATATGAACAATTGCCCTATGAAAAAATTTAAAAACATACCCGCCGCATTTCACGTTAATTATCTCGAGGTAATAATTGTCGATTTCAAATATATCTTTTTGGATCTACAAAAGGAGCATAAACGCGACCATGCACGGTTAGGAGTTTATATTCTGTTGTTGGTTATTGAATAATGACGACTTTGGATCGATTTCTGATGTACATAAACTGTTTTGCGGGTTATTAGCTTAAACTAACCCATAGTCGTCTATATTTAAATCCAACAGTTGAAAGCAATTCTTAATAAACCGTCCTTTACTATTTACGCAAACGTACCAAGTCTTTGTCATTCGAGATACTAGTAACTGTATTGTATCTGTATATTTCCCAGCATTAATCGGTAATTTTATGGTCGGAAATTGAGTTTACTGGCGACGCGTATATTAGCGGAGCCAGTAAATGGATATTTCTGACCATTAAATTACCAATCACCAATGTTTGTTTTTGTTTGAATGGTGTTTTCACGCCACTTTCAGCAATTTTTCATCTATTTAATGGCGTCCAGTTTTTATTGGGGGAGGAAGCCGGAGTACCGGAGAGAACCCCGAACTGCGGTAGGAAAACTGGCAATCCTTGTCAATTAAGATTGGAGTCGAGTAAACCCTGCCTGCAGTGAGAATCGAACCCGCAATCTCAGTGTTGACAGACCACGTGATCAACAGTAGACGAACTACCTTGACCACTCGGCCACCGAGGCCCCCAATCACCAATGAGCTTCATCAAGAATTGCATTAGAATATTCTATAAAGTGGCAGGAAGTAATCAAGCATTCTATTTCTCTTTGAAATTATTCGTTGTATTAGTCTAACGATGCTGAAATATGAATATTGTCAGATTATTGCTGGTCGTTTGAGAGCCGTCAAGTCATACCCAAATTTGTAGTCGTTATAATACACATGCATATATTATTATAAGTATGGTATCTTTAACGAAGTTCATTAAAGGTTTCGTGACTATTTTCAGAGCGGCCAGTAGTTCATATTAAATTTAAATCTCAAAAAAGAAACGCAACATCGGATAATTTTTTTTCAAATCATTTTGTTGCGGACAAATTACCTATAAATATTCAAATACATATACATACAACATCAAAATTACACCTTAATTAAAGGTTTCCAGGTGAAAGCATTTAAGTTCATCCGTAAACGACTGTGGTCGAAATATGGAACAAACTATGAATTACGCATTGCTAAAAACAGGGTCGACTTTCACGTCAAAATCATGGGTATTTTTTTTAACTCAGACAATCGTTATAAAACCCCGCTATTTCTTTTCTTGACAGCATTAGAAAAATAAAATTCTGATGAGGTGACGCTATGCAAATATTAGATGCTGCTACCCGGAATATCGCTATCGGTCAAATCGAGGCCGGGGAATCACAGAATGTTGTTGCCAGAACGTATGTTCATAGTTGCACAGCAGCTTGGTACTACGACGGACCGACTACGACAACGTTCAGGGAGTCCGCGTGTTACAACTCGGGCGCAGGATCGATACATTAGATTATTCCATCTACGGAACAGGACTATTGCTGCAACAGAAACAGCTATAAACTTCCCTGGGTTGTGCCGTATTTCACCACAGACAGTACGCAATCGGTTACGCTCTCATGAACGCCAACACCGCTGAGCAAGGGTTACATGGTGTACTACCGTTCGTGTATAGAATTTACAGAACTGGTAAAGAGTGTGGTTCAGCCATGAGTCACGTTTTCAGCTTGAAAAGTGAGATGGTCGCATACGAGTGTACAGGCACCGAAATGAACGTTTTGCACAAAACTGTGTTGTAGAAAGAGACAGTTTTGGTGGAGGCAGTGTTTTGATGTGTGCCGCTATCTCTTACGCCAGGAACACACAGCTGATACATATCCAAGCAATCTTAACGCTGTTAGGTAAAGGGACGACATTATACGGCCGCATTATTGCCCGTAATTGACATTCAAAGAGAAATTTTTCCACAAGGCACGACAATGCCCGAACACATACAGCACGTGTAACAGTAGATTTTTTAAAGAAACTGAATGTCAATGTGATCCGTTGGCCATCACGATCCCCGGATTTTAACACAATTGAGCATCCGTGGGATGAACTGGATCGGTGCGTGCTCCAACGACAACCACCGCCGCAAAATCTGCAAAACAATTAGAGCACGCACTTTAGTATGAGTGGCAAAGGATACCGCGTGTTGGTACCCAACGTTTAATTGAATCCATGACAGAAAGAGTAAGGGCTGTGTTACAAGCAAATGGCGGGCACAACAGATACTGACATTTTTGCGTGATTGATTGACAATTTGCGACAAAATATTATATTTAATGGTAAAAGAACCCATGAACAAGAAGTGTGTCAATTTTTACATTTCTGTACCAATTATTTGAATGATAAATTGTTAAAATAATATATGAAGTAAAATTCCCATTTTGTGTATGTTGCGTTTCTTTTTGAATGAGTATGTTTACTATACATTATAACTATACTGGAAATACGCGTAGATTTTTATGTGTTCATACATACATTAGGTAACACAACAATATCTACTTGAATGCAAACCAAACTTTCGATAGAGAATTTGATCTTTGGATGTTCTTGTCCGTCGTCCCTCAGTAAACTTTTCAATTTTATTTTCTCCAGAGAGAACGTGCCAATTCAAACAAAGCATCATGTGGATGAACCTTAGAAACTGAAATTGTATTCGATTTGTATCCGAAATCCCTGCCTTTCAACCGAGCTAGCTGTCATTATTAAACATGGAAAGTTATTGAAACAGCTGCTTTCGCGAATCAACTTCCATTCGAACTGTAATATCATAATGAGGTGTATTCACGATCTGGTTTCTTGTTCATAGAAAAGAATACTTTAACATTAGCTGAACATGTACGGTTTCACTACGAGTTTATCTAAAATTAAGAAGTATAAAACAGGCAGAAAAAAGCGATGCATTTTTACATAAAATATAGTCCATAACGTTTCACGTATTATAGGTGAAATCAGTATACTTAATGCATGCTCCTGTATACCTCATCAATTAAGAAATATAGACACCGTTTGCAGGAAAAGCTGTAATACAGCTGCATAAGTGAGGAAAAATTATTATTTTGAATTAGCATCGTTTCGTTTGTCATAAATGCTTGTGCCAAGATGACCGTTGGCGTCATATTCGAGGTGTAAGTCTAAAATGATGAAGATTAAACTGTTTGTGTGGTTTTGTTAATTTTCAGTTTTGAAGGACAAATAAACGTAAGCCAATCCGCAAATTGAGGGTTGTTTATTGAAAGGACATCGTCAATATGTCTATATGTGAATTAAAGGACCTGGCTTCTGCAATCTTCTTGTCTTAAATACAACGTTGAAAATTAAATTCTTTTTTATAAGAATACAGGAACAAATCGGGAAGAAGTGGCGCTCAGTTTGTACCCTTTAGAATTCAAACATATCCATATGCTGAAAAACGTATCCTCCAAAAATTACAAATATTCAGTTATTTAGGAAATCTAGAATAGTTGTAGCATTTTGCCTTTTGGGGCTTTTGTAGAAGAAAACGTATTGTTATAACCTAAAACAACATATTTGTTGGCATATGTGGAAGCAACGAATTTATGTTTGATTTCTTTATGACGTGATTTTAGTTTCTCGTAAAGCAAGGTAGTATAAAGAGTTGAAAAGTCAAAGGTTCTAACAGATGAAATTTTAGATATCAATCTTGATGCTCAATTGTCCAAAAGTTCTCTACATTTTTTTAAGAATCCACATATTTTTAATATCACGCAAATAAACAGTTTCACAGTACTTTTGATGTTCTTCTTTCACTTCAGACAATATCAGTCAACCGTTATGACATGACAACTATTTGGTAGAGCACGTAGATGAGCCGGCTATGTGCCTTTTTGTAAGGATTTTTATGTTATTTTGGAATCCAATACATACATGGAAAAAACACTGTTGTCATAAAGGGTTTACGGTTAACCATGATTTAAAATGTGGTACGTTACTATATGGAATTACCATATTTATCCTTGATGCCTAGCTCCTTAATAGGGCATTCATAGTAATGTGACTATATACAACACAGTGTTATTCGAAGCCTTTTCTGCCGGGACAACAACATATTTGCCATGGAGGGAAGTAAGGAACCTCATAGCATCCTCGTCTTTGAACACGTATTTAGGCCGATTATTTACTTAATGCCTATGATTCCTAAAGCGACGTTGTACCAAACACCCATTTGTTCTTACCCGGTTATATAGTGAATTTAGTTTTGGGTCTTGTTCCCTTTCTCTCCTCATCCACTCTATAGCATTGTCTTCGACTGCATCCATAATAGTTTTGAAATTTAAATTCTTGTCTGCGTATTGATGTGATGTACACTAGATTGTCAGGCTTATGTTCATGAATATTGTATTCGTATTATATTTGATTTGCTATATAAATGTAGAAAACAAGACGAATTATTCGTTTAGCAGTCCAACATCAATGAATTATTTTCTCTGCGACAATAATTTGTACTTAGTCACACTGGGCTTTTCATCCAAATTTAAATTGTATAACAATCTGGATGAGCTGAGAACTAGTTGAGATTATCTTCCCATTAGAGTTTTTGTATGAAAATAGGGACTTTTCAATTAATTTTCTAATACAATTTCAACAAGCTTTTCTGCTATTGTTTGTTCAGCTTAAAGAAATTAATGCGTATTTAACAAGTTCGAATTTTTCAAATAATGCATCTAATTAAAATATAATTCCGTGAGAAGATTAAATAACAAAAGCTAAAGTTTACAAACACCGGGTGAATTAAACAAATTAAAATTTAAACATTTTATTAGAAGCAGTTTAAATATTAATGTTTCCAATGAGAGCCAAATTTTGGAAATATTTAAATATATATCACATATCTGCGTAATCCGGGGAGATTAAATAATTGGTAATGATAATAGGAAACAAAGCGGGATTTAAATTGTGGATTAAATAAATTATCCTTTAATCGTCTTATCGTCCGATCGCGCGTTACCTTGATGGTGTGTGCTGCATCGGTTAATAACGAGAAAGGCAGAACGACCACATGCGACATTACAGATTGATGAAAGATTCGACATAAGAATAAAATCAAAAGACATTGTTTTAACAAAACATCGTTGCGACATTGCATTCAAAACAGGAATCCGAAACCTGGTTGTGAAGTGGAAGCTTGATCCGATCACAGATATTTAAACAAGACAACAAAGATAAAATCAGGATACCACAAGCGGTCAGCTGAAACAAATATCAAATCAAAACGTTAAATATGTATATTGTTTATGGTTTATAAATATTGATACTGATAAATAAGGATATTTACGCTTTGTGTATTTATTGGGTTCACAAAATTTAAATTAGATGCTTTATGAAAATCATTTATTTTATTCAAGGAGTACAAAAGGACATATTGATTAGACATAACGGTGGTTAAATACCTATTCGTCAAGTTGCAAAGCTTATATTAAGTAAGTGACTTTTACATATAACTAAACGAAAACCTCATTTCTTGAAAATAAGGTGCTGAAAAGAAATTTAGTGTAGGATTAATATTTTTGTGTAAATAACTAGAAAAATGCCGACCGGAGGGACGAAGATTATTATTACTGTGGAGGATCAATATCCATCGGAAATACAGTTTATTCCACCACCCCCTAAACCAAAATGGCAAAGCAAACAGTTGCAAGATCTTATTAAACGGACTTCTATCGTCGGGAGATATTTAACAAGTACCCCTACACAAAGGAGAAATTCTGACGACAGATTTCAGAGCGAAAAGTCGGCGATATCATCAATTATCAGTAAACCACCAACAACAACGTCATCTTCAAGTCGACCGCACACCGCGGGATCGTCTAGACAGATTCAACCAGAAACCACACAAAGATTACGTCCACAATCTGCATACAATGCAACAGATATTAAAAGAATAGTCAAACCCGCCGTTGGACTTGCAATGATTCATAGATTATTCGAACTGTGGGAACCACAGTTAACAAAATCTTATCGAAAACCAGCCATTCAAGGGGAGGACGATAAATATTTCCGTCGACGTCGCAGGCGTCAAGCTAAGTGGCAACATAGTGCACATTTCGTAGGCCGTACTAAACATAGATCTCTATCCAAGGCAAGTATATATTCTAACAATTAACTGGCAGATGATTATCAATACCCTTTATTCTTCTGAAACAGGAAATCTTCAAATTGGAGCGATACTCTTTGTGTGGTTTATTTTCATGAGAACTTATTGAATTCTGACAAACTGGCAATACACTTTTAATTAAATTGGCACGATATGCAGTTAGTTGAATCATGCAATTCAGTTATTAAAAGCAGTTAGTGTCTGGATAAAGGGATGTTTCCGAAAACAGTTCATGTTATACATGGACTTACTCTGCTTGGAGTTTTTAAAACAATAAATAGTAGTTTTTTATACAAGTACATGTAATTATAATTCAACGTACAAACATTATACGTAGAAGAGAATACAAAAACATGAAAATAATACATTTAAAACAATTTTATCTATTGAAATTTTCTGAATTTTTTATATAATGACAGGCAATTGGTGGTATACATTTTAGTGATGAAAAGAAAAATAGGCGTTTCTGGGTTAATTTTTTTTTGTCTATTGAAAATAACTGGTCAGAAAGTACTAAAAAATAATTATTTGTAGTCAAATTAACCTTCCTTGTTACAAATTTCATTTTCATTATTTTTAATTATACCGAACACGTTTATGGCGAAAACTTTGTATTTCAATCATTAATTAATTGATGTAACACAATAGGTATAACATTTTCTTTATTGCAAGGAATTATTATTAATTTTACAATAAAAAGTGATATCTATTTTGAGATTTTCACCCAAAATTTCGGATGGTGTCCTGTATATCCTTAACTAAACATATAAAGTTTTTGAAGTATATCGTAGACACCATGGACGGATAGATTTACATATTCCATATATTTCTAGCCGCATTGACCTGCTCCCTTCTGGTTTTCTGCAAATACGATAGATGCAGCATTAAAAAGAACACTACTTATATCATGTGTGTAGCAGGCTATTTACAAAAATAACATGTTGGCAATTATCTTTTAATGTTAACATAACAATGACAATAATTGACGGAACTGTCTGTGTAGTTTATGTATGTGTTCGCATATATAAACTTGAATGTTTGAAGGTTCTGTTTAGCTAACCTGACTGAAACTCAGCTTGAACTAATATCATCATTTTTTTTGTCCGTCGTCTATTGTCGTAAACTTTTTAATCTAATTGTAATCTTCTCTTAACCTACTTGCCTAATTGTTTTTTTTAACTTTGTTGGAATAACGCTTGTTACATTCCACACAATGATTTTTGATTTCAGATTTATTTAGCAAATTGTGAAAAATTGTTCTTCTATGGTTGTGGTAAAAAAACTTATAGGTTGGTGGAAAAATATTTATAATTGTGTTCTCATCGGGCGAAAAACGGGAATTCTTATTTCTGATTAACTGAAATAAACCAATAATCTTCTCCCTTGAAACAACTTCAAATTATTTTGTTAACTAGTAACAATGTCTCTGATTTCTTAACTGCCTTGATCGGCTAGACATGGCCTCATCTTAATTGGTTGAATTTAAAGGCACACCTTATATTCCTGGTACAAACTGTAAGGGTTTCGAACAAAATCAGTATTATGTATATATTTCATACTATAGCACGCACGTCATGAATATAGCTGAAAAATTGCTTGCTGGACGCAAAACAACAATCAGTCAATCAATCATGCTACAGCATGCAATAGGCACATAAACATGAGAAATACAGTTCGACGAATCAATGTTTCTTGTACTCTAATTGCAATTACAATATTGTAATTGAAATTCTAACACGCGAATTGTGAATTAAGAACTATGACCCATAAATTATAGTAAGCGCTAGTGTATTATAGTTTCTCATATGCATCTACAAGTTCCAAAAGCTTATTCAAATTTCTATATTTTCTATGCTTTCTATATTTTCATTCATTTTTTTTCTTTACGTTTATGTTTACCGTATCTTAATACAATTAGCTTACTTGACTGGCAGATTTATACAACTTAGTCCTGTTTAAACAAAACGACACTACGAATCTTTAAAAAAAGCACTAAAAAGTACTAAGTTAATATACAGCAAAACTGGTATGCATAACCTATAGGTCACTCATCTAAATTGTTCCATCTACAAAAAAAAGAAATTTCATAACTTGACCGCGTCTGCTTCATCTACATGTATCATCAAAAATAGCTTAAATTATAACTGTAGTTAACAGAAGATGACTTGTTCGAACATCTTTAATGCCGATGTTGAATTTTACTTCGCCAATTGTAGTTCATATGCGTGAGAAGCGAAGAAATACCAAGCAATCATTCTCGTAGTTCAAAAACACAAAATGCAAAAAATTTGAACATACAACAACATAAACATTGCAAAACAACATCTAAACAATAGCCAGCGACACAAACGCTACATAAATTACTGATTCTACAGAACAGTAAGCAGTTCCTGTCTATTGTAACACACCCGTATTGCCCCCAGAAGTTAATCCAGGGTAAGTAAAGTCCGGTAAAGGAAAATACTATACTCTACGACAAACCTACATCTGTACTTATAAGAGACATTGTCTAAAACCATATCATCCATAAAATGTCTTCAATGAAAACAGGGGGCCTCGGTGACCGACTCCAATCTACATTGACAAGGATTGCCAGTTTACCTAAGGTCGGGGGTTCACTCCGGCTTCCTCCTCCAATAAAAACTGATGCCATGATATAGCTGAAAATTGCTGAAAGTGGCGTTAAAACACAATAAAAACCAACAAAAGCAATAAAAAAACAACAACACGTGAACAACAAATCAATATCGATTTTGCAGTGTACTAGTTAATCGAATAATACGATTAAGAAAATCGTAGTATTATCTAGAAGCTCTGGAGTATCAGTTGAGAAAGGTAAACTCCATATGCCCTGCTTAAGAAGAGAAAGTTGACAATTGAAAGTTGAAGTTATTTTGTCTGTTCTGGAGTTTAGTAGAATGTGTTTCTAGAATGTTGATTTTGAAATATAATCGAGATATTAGTATTAGTGTCTGCTGTCTTTAATATCGAGCTCTTAATACAGGAAACAGTCTGCAAGGCTCACGTGGTTTGGTACTACCTATTTGATTGGTCATAACTTAATCGTGTTTAAATATGGTTGAAATCTTTTTGTTTGAATTTTTGACGTATCTTTGCAAATATCTTTAAATTTATGTGCGCACACAAGGCATCATTTCTAATAATAATGTTTCAGTATTAATATTAATTGTTGGCACTCAACACTTTTAACTTCGCACTACAAGAGACATTCTAACACTTTGTGAAGGACAATTAATCTAATATGATTTAATATTAAAACAAAAAAATATCTCTTTAAACATTTCTCCTGATTTGGTAGACCTCATCTAATTTCGAACAGAACAAAAACTATGTTGATAAAAAAGACTTAATACATTTTGTCTTCCATTATCATTTAAATTTCTGATAAGAAGGGATTGAATGATCTTACATTTACGTTGGAAACTTTTAATTGCCAATAGCTAAATAAAACAAAATAGTTCTAGAGTTTGGTTTCAAATGTTTCAACGGTTTTAGAGAAGAACCCCTTGAAAATAACTTGTTATTATCGGTTTCTATGTTTAAGTGAGTCCTTCGTTAGCAGCCGTCTTCGAATACATCTTCAACCATTTTTCACCAACTTGACAGTTTCTGAGGTTACGGCGTTTCCCGAATTACAAAGCGCTAACTCAGTCATGACGTGGTGACGTTTTTTAATTTCTGACTGGCATATAAAAAAACTACATAAAGACTTTGTAGAGAAGCATCCCTTTTAATCACTAATAGTTTTAGTTTGCTTAACGCGAGAAGTAATTTTTCCTTTTTCGTGTGCGTTTAAAGTCATATGTTGGTAGCAATCTTGTATTTCCAATTGAAATAAAATACAATAAACTTTGTAGAGAAACATTAAAAAACATTCACCTATGTTTGGCCTCAATCGGCGTTGCTCTTTTTTTTTTGGGGGGGGGGGGGGGGGGTAAATGGTACATAGTCAAATGTAAATTACGTCCTCCGGTGACAGTTTAGAAGAAAGAAAACCGTTAGTATGGGCCATTTTTGATAATTCGGGCTAAGTAAATTAAAGGGAAACAGCTGTGCCATGAGCGCATGATACGCCCAGTCTAAAAAGAGCTATTTTCTACGAACCATAACACTACAAAGAAAAATTATATTATTATTTTATTAATCACGAAGAAAAAATTATAACTCCCCACAGTCTCTAGAAAATTGATATAAGCGTTTTTTTAACCAAAAAGTAAATAGACCATTAGGCCTACATAATAAACCAATTTACACAGTTTAAAGAAAATCTTAGAGGACATTCTTAGGATATAGTGCGACAGGTGGATGACGAACAGATGGACATACGAACGTCGCGACAGACGAACGAATGGACATTTGTATACCATAAAACGTCCGTTATAGACGGGCGTATAAACACTGCATAGTACAGTATATGAATGCAGAATAGAAGACCACAAAATGTAGACCATGATTTTACAGACAGGTAATCAGAGTCCGAAAATGTATTATTGAATTCACATTTATTATCGCACACCCTAATTTTATACACTATCGATCAAAATAATAAGGTTTTTAATAGATTGGAATTGTAAACTGTCAACATTTCCCAGCAACTTTTCTTTCTTCAGTTTATTTATAAATCGTTTGAACAGGTAAAAAGAAATTTTTTACCTGGGAGTGAAACGCGTTACAAATATTAAAGAAAATTATCAATTTGACCCAACGTTTAAATGTCCCAAAAGTTATAAAAGTTTGAAATTACCAAAAATTATGAGACATTATCATTAACCGATAGAAAAATAAACACAAAAATAAATAATCTCGCGTACTTCGCGACACTCCAAACAAAAGAGAAAAAGCCCCTTAAAGTCTTATATTAATTCAAACAAATTAAACTGGCACAAATCACAAAGAATTAATCGATTTTCCGAAGGCCACTGTTTGATCTTTTCTCTTGCCCGAGCAGCTGCACGTCGAGTCAGTCTCATCTCATTGTGGTGATCGGTTCAATATAACTTTTCGCAGTTTCGTTGGAATCTACATCATTATTGAGTTCTTCACACTCTAGCGGTTACAGACAATTCAATGTTCTATTAAGACATCTTAACAAAACTTTTGCTGATCTTGTTTGTCTATCGAAACTGGAGTACAGTTCAACAATTTTTCCTAATTTCCAATTTCCACTCGGAAGATCATCTTTTATTGGTACTATCCCACCAATCCTTGAACCACAAGTTGAGCGCTTCCGATTCTGTTTTAATACGTCGTTTTCAAGATAGGTAGTTAGATGTATCCTATCATGTGATTAATGATATCACGTGATTTTATTTAAGGCATTTTCCTCAACGCACCGTCCTTTAACATCGTGTGAACGTCATAAAAAGGAATAAAATTTGACCCCTTTCCATAAATTTTATGTTTAGCGTTGGCTTTGCACCCCGACACAACACAACCCAGGTTACGTTTTGCATCGTCTTTCTTATGCCGTCCCATTTGGTATCAAGTGTTGCCGTTTTATATTAAAATTGCCCTAAATTTTTTATGACGTCACGTGATCAGTATTAAAATTTTCACCTCCTTTAACGAGAGCGATTATATCTTGAAAACGACGTATTGGGAAGAAGTCCTTTCACGAAGGCTTAACAAATTGTCACATTTACATATTTGCCAGAATCTATTAAGATGTTTCTGTCCCTTTTTCCAAATTTGTAAGAGATTATCCTTCAAGCTCATCAGTGGTCTAAAATCTGGGTCTGAGTAATCGGTTACTTCAGGTACTCCTGTTGTTTTGTTCGGAGTCAGGAAACACGAAGGTGTTAATACAGTTTTTGAGGAAATGTCATCTCCGATATATACCAACGGTCGACTATTCACAACAGCTTCAATCTCTATCAGAATTTTTAGCCACTGTTCTACGGTAAAGAGTGATCTTCCCATTGTCTTACGAAGTGATCTTTTCACCAATACCACTAAGCTCTCGTAATACCCACCCATCCAGGGAGCGAGCTCCACAATGAACTTCCACTCAATTCCTTTGTTCGAAACATAGTTAAGCATATCTTTATCTGAAATCACATTAGTTCATTCATGTTCGACAACAACACTAGCATCCTTGAATTGCATCGCGTTATCTGAAATTATCTGCTTCGGTGTACCACAACGTGCAATAAACGGTCTAAATCCTAGTAGGAATTGTTCGGTTGCCATATCTAGCATCAACTCCAGATGAATTGCTCGAACGACGAAACAGTTAAACAGACATACCCACACATTTCGAGGTTCATTTTCAGTCTTGACACACAATGGTCCAAAGTAATCTATTCCAGTATACGTGTACGGTACGGACTCGGATACTAGCTTGCCGGCAGAGGTGGGAACAACGACAACTTGTACGGACCCGTTCCCATCTAATACAACTTTTGCAGTTTCGTAACACATTGCGGAATACAGATCTGCCACTTGGGATCCAGTAACACTGACGTATCTGTGATAATGTTTGTGCAACTCCCACATGAAACAACTTGCAATGAAATGAGTTTATAATCAGATTTATAAATTTGTCTTTCTTTGGAATCAGAATCGAACGTTTCGCATCCTCGGTAATTTCCGTACATTCCAATCTGCCGGTACACCTGATTAATCCGGAATTATTGTCCACGGTGAGTCCCAATTGACGGATCACGTTGTTCGTTTTGTACTTTTTCAACAGTTCGATCTCATTCGAGAAATGCTTTCTTTGCATGTAGGAAATCCAACGGTATCTAGCTTGATCTATCTCCTTCGCGGTTAACGGACCTGACACACTTTCCTTTTCAAGTTTTCGAATGAAACGCATTATCCACGCGGTTACTCTCAACAGTTTCATCAAACTCGAATATTTCTCATAATCTATTCCGAACGGTGTGATTAGATTTTCTATTTGAACACTAAAACTTCCTTTTAGGAGGCTCCCCAGCAAAACACTTAATGGATTGTTGCTCTTTAAGATGCGTATCATAGGACCACTTTGGCCATTCTTCCTCTGACTACATTAACCAAGATGGTCCATTCCACCATAACACATAAGATTTTAATTCGGTTACATGAATGCCACGACTAGCTATGTCTGCAGGGTTGTCCTGTGAGGAAACATAACGGATATCGATGTCTCTATTTCGTCTAATTTCTCGCAATCGGTTATCTACGAACGTGTCTACTTTGTTATCGGAGGCAATCCAGTGTATCACACATTGCGAGTCAGTCCATAGAATCGTCTTTTTAACGGTAAATATCAACTGTTGCTTAACAAGCGCTAGGCATCGCAAGCCTATCACTACGGCTAAGAGTTCAAGTCTCGGAATACTGAGTTTCTTTACCGGAGCAATTCTAGTTCTTGAGAATATCAAATCTGCCCTGCATGTGTCATTGTTCACTTGTCGCAAGTAAATCGCACACGCATAAGCCTTTGTAGAGACATCACTGAAGCAAAGTAACTGAAATTCTTGTGTTTCGCTAATTCCAACACAACGGTCAATCGAAAAGGTGTGAAGTTGTTTCAAGTCATTTGCTAACTCGGTCCAAATAGCATTATCATCTTCACTGATTTTTTTCATCCCATTCAAGTTGTTTATTCCACAAGGTTTGCAAGACAAATTTGCCTAAAAGCGTCACTGGGGCGCACAAACCTAATGGATCGAACAAAGAAGCAATCGACTGTAAGACTTCTCGCTTTGTCGGTCGCATGTCATTGGCGGTGAACTTCGGTGATGAAATCGTCATTTTATTGGTTGGCACGTTCCATTGCATCCCGAACACTTTTACGGTTTCACGCTTATCTCTATCGGTTTCCGGAATTTCCTTCAAGAATTCAGCTGAATTTGAGCACCAATCTCTCAAGTTCATAGATGCGTCCGTAAGCATTCTCTTCGATTCGCTGTATAACTGTCTTATCTCGTCTAGCGAATCAGCACCGGTGATAACATTGTCCACATATATATTGTCTTTCACCTTTCTTGCGGTCGCGGTATCATATTTCTGTAACTGTAGGTCAACGGTCGCAGCTAATAGAAACGGACGTGCCACTACGCCAAACGGTACACGACAGAATCGGGAAGTTTGCACATTGTTGATATCAAATAACGGTAAAGTCCTGTCTTTTTAATCCAATAGAACCGTGTAGCATCATGATCACCTGTTCTCAAACCAAGCTGCATTAAAGCCTTTTCTATATCGTCTTTGACGGCCAATTGGTAATCGCATCAACAAACCACAATGATCTTTCAATAAGACGGGTCCCCTATACATGCACTCGTTTAAACTAGGACTTTCGCATTTCGACTTCTCTGACGCGTCATACACGATTTGAACCTTCGTTGGTTTCGTCGGATCCACGACGGGATGATGCGGAATGTACTGCATGATAGTCATGTCGTTATCGTCACGTAGTTTCAACCTTCTCGATAACTCTGAGTTTTAACTGATCATCAATTGTATCGCAGTACTTCTGAAAGAGTTCCGGTTTGTTCTTTAATCGGTATAAAAGAGAGCGGAAACGTCCATATGACACATATTTGTTTCCCGGTAACTGACATTGTTCGTTTTTCCAAGGCCATGAAACATGATACCGACCGTTTTCGAATTTCACGGTGTTGTTAAAGTCATTCAGAGCTATTGCATCATCGGAAAGTACTTCATCACATTCACAGATTCCGATGGTCTCGAGATTCCAGAAATCTTCTATCGGTGGGTTAACAGGTAACGATTGATTAATACAGTACGATTCAGGCAACGGTTGAATTCCACAGGTCATAATCCACATAGTATTCGTCGCGACGTTCAGTTTGTTCAGCGGTGCGTCCTCTAATGAGCCAACCAAGTTTCGAGCCGAGTAAATATAATCCAGACCGTATCTCGAACTTTTCCGGTAAGATCACATAAAGATAATAATCATTCCCTATGAGCAGTTCAATTGTTGACTTTCGCAGTTTTGACAATTTTAGATTTTTCTGACCCGAAGGTTATCACAGAAATTTCTTGGACGGTTTTGGTTTTTAACATAAGTCGCTTCGCTAAGGTTTCGGTGATATAAGTTCTTTGACTTCCGCAGTCTAACAGTATACGAGTCTTTTCATCACGCGTATTAGAAACATTACTGAGAACAGTTTGCGCGGTCTGCATCAAGACAATATCTCCGGAGGAAAGAAGGTTCGACTCGGAACTTCTGCGGATTCTTCGACTACATTCGCTACTTCATTGTTCGAAAGTCTTTTCAGACATGAACTACGGTGATGTTTTTTCGTTTTACCACAGTAAACACATTTTCGGTCACTTTTACAATCATGTAAACGGTGTCCCGATTTTAAACACGCGTAACACAATCCTGCTAACTGTCTCTTACGCTCATCGACGGTTCTATAAGCAGTACATTCATCGGACCAATGATCACCTTTACAATAGCTGCGTAGGAGCTTGTACATGCGGTTTCGGTTCGTTCGGTTTGTCTTGTCTCGAGTGACTTTTCGCGGATTCTCGTGCCTGGATGTGAGCGTTCAACAACTCGCGAAGTCGCGCAACCGTCCACTTAGTACTAGCTACAATAATGTAGCTCCTTTTTTTGATGGACGGAGCTACAAAGAGGTCCCATTACTCGTAATGGAGCAAAAACACTTTTAGGATTTACACATATTTTCCGCTATTTAACCTTTGTCTTTATTAAATAAATATGTTTTCTTTCCTCCGCGTTCATCTGATATGTCTACAATGTCTAATTAAATAATTTTAACACTTTTTCGTAATCGTGGCATTGTTGACATAATTAAAATTGTGGAGTGTAGAATTTCGGAATCGTATCGGTAAAATTTGTAATAAGGGGACATAATCATAATGCAAATGAATACAGCTGAAATCATCCGGAATTACATTTTTTACCAGATCGATTCTGATATTATCGAAATTATGCACTTCCGGAATTCATATTTTGTCAAACAATGCCATGATTACGAATAAAGTGATAAAACTAACGAATACGGTGTTGTGGAAATATCAGTAAAACTGCAAATACATAAAAAAAAGTATGTAGCAAACCAGGGAAACAGTGTAATTGCTTATAATATGCATAAAACCCCCGGGTGTGAATCACTCCCGGGCTGCTCCATTACGAGTAATGGGACCTCTTTGTAGCTCCGTCCATCAAAAACAAAGGAGCTACATTATTGTAGCTAACTTAGTACCTGTGCCTTTCTGTATTTCGAGTTGCATCATTACGCCAGTTTTGATGTAATCATCGATATTAATACTTCCTGGTCGATATTTTGTTCCAGTGCCTCTACACTTCTCAGGTTTCTCTCTATTTTATCGTAAAAAACACGAAGTTCAAATGTCCGATTCGTTGCTGGTTGGAGGTTTACCAGTTCTATATAATTTGAATCTACGGCTGCTTGTTTATCGCCGAAACATTCCTCAAGAATGCCCACAGCTACGTTGTAATTTTCAGTTGTTAATGCCAGTCCAGAAATCGCACTCTGAGCTATGCCAAATAATCTGCCTTTTAAATAGGTGAACTTTTCATTATTCGAGCGTCGTGGGTTTTTAAGTATAGTACACTCGAACTGATCCCAGAATTCATGGAATTTTTGTTTGTCACCATTGTACGATATAATTTCAAGTTTCGGAAGATTCACCGAGTTTATCCGGGCATTGTCTGTTTTCATTTGTAACTCACGTTCTTGGTGTTGTATTCGCATTTGTTGTAGCATTTGTGATTGTAAGTCAATGAGTCTATCTAATCTATGATCGCTTTCCATGTGTGTTACTTCTCTGTGAAGTTTTGTGAGTTTAATTTCTAGTGCTTTTATCATCTTTTCTACTTAAAACTTCAGTTAATAAATTAAAAAACATCACTTTCATCCTGGAATTTTTTCAACTCGTCTGACGACTTAGCATCTTCGATTGAAAGTGACAGTTTTTCTAATGTGTCTTCTAATTTTGGACCAAATTCACATAGTCTATTGTAGCTTGTATTTACCTTACGAATCTGTGGTCTATAATCAAAATCAGTAATTGTAGCAGTCAACAGTTGTTCAGACTTTTTAATTTCAGCGTCTAACAAGATCATATACCTTGTTTTAAGTCTTTTCAAATACACAAGCGACATTGTCAGTATTTTTGGATTTCTCAAGTGTCAAAATGTTAATACATGTAATTTTACAGCTTTATCCGATTATCAACGTCCTTCCCGGGTTCCGGCACCATTCAATGTGGCGGAGAGCAGCAAAACATTATCATATTAACACATTTATTTCGGTTATTTTTCACTTCCACCTTTAGGGGCCGCGGTGGCCGAGTGGTTAAGGTAGTTCGTCTAGTATTGATCACGTGGTCTGTCAACACTGAGATTTGCAGGTTCGATTCTCACTGCAGGCAGGGTGTACTCGACCCCAATCTTAATTGACAAATTAACAAACAAACAAACACTTCCACATTGAGTAATCATACACAGTCAATGTTTTTATCACGGAGTGAAATTTTTACCTGGGAATGAAACGCGTAACAAATATTAAAGAACAATTATCAATTTGACCCAACGTTTAAATGTCCCAAAAGTTACCAAAGTTTGAAATTACCAAAAATTATGAGAAATTATCATTAACCGATAGAAAAATTAGCACAAAAATAAATAATCTCGCGTACTTGGCGACAACTATTGTTAGAAATATTAAGACGATCGAATGAGGTAGCAAGCATCTCAAATTCCGATCATAATAAAAAAACACTATTCGTAAATTTATCTATACCAGAAAGAGATATATATGATAAATTATTAAATTGGAAAGAGTCCAATCCTAAACAGTATTGGAATTACTTGAACTCTCGACCTTAGAAAAGAACAACATATACAAAATGATTTATTAACTTCTCTGAATGCGACAAATGAACAGCTGACAGATCATTTTAAAAATCAAGGTAGTACAGAAATTATTAATGAGGACATGGCAAATAAAATTAATAGTTATCTTGTTCATCAAAATAACATCTCAGAAGAAGAAAATGAAATAACTGACCGACCTATTACTATAAGGGAAGTTAAAGAGAATATAAATAAAATAAAACTATTTAAAAGCCCTGGACCAGATCAAATATGTAATGAAATTATAAAATACAGTGCATTAGTCACCAGCAAAGCTATTGCCAAACTTTTTAACCTCATTTTAGAAACAGGAAAATATCCAAACGAATGGAGAAAATCATTTACTATTCTTATATTTAAATCCGGGGACAATTCAGATCTTAACAATTATAGAGGAATATCCATTCAAAACAGTTTAGCTAAACTATTTAGTTCTATATTAAATTGTAGGCTCAATAAATTTTATGAAGATAAATATGCACCACAACAATTCGGATTTAGAGCAAATCATAGAACAACAGACAATATATTTATTATGAAAACTTTAACAACAAAATATTTAACAAAAAATAAAATAAACAAAAAATATTTGCATGTTTTGTTGACCTAAGAAAAGCATTTGACTCATTATGGTATAGTGGACTTTTATATAAATTAAAGACACAACATATTGGCAATAAATTTTATAATATAATAAAAGATATGTATACAAGCAATAAATCAGCTATTAAGATTAAAAACCAATTTTCTAATTTTTTTATATAGTCAGAGGAGTTAAACAAGGAGATAGTCTTAGCCCCTCACTTTTTAAATGTTTTATAAATGATATTCACGATATATTCGATCAATCATGTGATCCCTTGATACTAGAAAATTCAAATATATCAAGTCTAAGCTTTGCTGATGATTTAGTTATATTCTCAAACTCTCATACTGGGTTACAAAATTGTTTGAAAAAAATTGAAAAATATTGCTTTGACTGGCAATTAACAGTCAATATTAAGAAGACAAAAACTATGACATTTCAAAATAAGTTTTGTCCAACTCATCCTTTATATTAAAGAAATAGCCTCTTGCTGAAACTAAAGAATATAACTTCTTGGGAACAACCATTGACTCTAAAGGAAGCTTTAAAAGATCTATAGAATAGTTATCAAAAAAAGGACTAAAAGCAATCTTTGCTTTGAAAAAAAGACTTCAAAATTTTCAAAGTCTACCTATAAGACTATCCTGTAAACTGTTTGATACCTTAATAAGACCTATATTGTTATATAATAGTGATATTTGGTTAATGGACGATTACTTATCTATTGTTAAATCAAAAGAAAGGGCAGAAAAAAATGGAAAATTCTGTGATACCCTCTCCTTAATAGACCGATTTACATATGAAAAAGTTCATACAAGATATTGTAAGAATATTTTAGGTTTAAGAAAAACAGCTTGAAACATATCAGCAAAAACAGAACTTGGTAGACTGCCATTAGAATCTTTCATAAAAGCTCAAACAATCTTATATTATATAGTAGACTGAATTCAGTAAAAATAAACCCCTTATTAAAAGAAGCATATAATGTGAATAAAGGTATACGCACCGAGGGAATATATACTTGGTATACTATGGCAAAAAAGTTATTTATAGAACTAGACCTTGACAGATCAGAATACGAAGATTTAGATGTCCCATTTTTTAAACTTGCAGATAAGTTAAAGAAACAAATTAAAAATTTAATTTCTGAATATTATATAAATAAAATTAAAACTAAATTAAATAATTTAAATAACGAATCTAAACTTTACTTATTGAGTCAACTGAAAACAGACATAAAAATTGAAGACTATCTAGTAAATGAGAATAGTTTTATATATAGACAAATGATAACAAAACTAAGGGTGAGTGACCATACCTTACATATAGAGCAAGGGAGATATCATAATATTCCCAGATGTCAACGAATATGCTCTAAATGCCAAATTCTTGAAGATGAAAAACATTTTCTTTTACATTGTCAAATTAACACTCTACCAAGAGATATTTTCTTTTCAAAAACTTCAAATATAGACGATATCTTTGCAAATTTAAATGCAGATGAAAAAGTAAAATATATCCTTTGTCCAAAATCAGAACATTTAACTTATGTTAAGGACTTTTTAAAGCAATCATTTGAAATGCGAAAATAGGGTCCACATCGGTTAAAATGTACTACATTTGTAGTTATATTAGAAATAATAACTGATGTACTTCGAGTATGTTTGTATTTGTATGCTAATGTTTTTGTTTATAATGTTATTATATTGCTTTGACCCATATGGGTGTAATTTGCAATAAATTTAGAATTTAGAATTTGTATAGAACGCCGTTACTGCCTGTTGGAAATTATATATTATGATGAGCTATTTCTCTATTAAAACGATTTATTTCTTTATTATAATGGCATATGTCTTTATCATGACGAGCTTTTTCTTTATTATGATGAGATATTTCTTTATATGGATGAACTATTTCTTTATGGGAATGGTCATTCCGAAAAAGGAAATGGCAAAGGCCAATACAAAAATCCTAAACGGACCCACTGTTTATTTGAATTGAGGTTTCCACTAAATGTCCAGGGGAAAAAGAGATGTTCCCATTAAAAACAAATTGATAATATTCTTATGGATATATCGGTAAATATCAGTCACATACCTGGTTTGCACCCCTACTTTTTTATTCCTGTAAATGTATAGACCTATACATTAGATACAGGTCTATGGTAAATTGAACACCTTTTCAGAAGTATCTGACTAAGGAACAGCAATATTTGTGGGGTTCCGAGTTCCCTATCCTAGTATCTGAAAAGAACTTTATAAGTCTTTCCTGGTGTGATATTCAACCACCTGTGTTACTTCTCCGGCCATCAAATTGTTTTTATATTGTTATATTTTCTCGTGAATGGGCGAAACTCACAAAAGATTGATAAAAAGGGGATGTTTAAAACTTTGCACGTTAACCGCAACCTCAGTGTTGAAATATACATAATCGATAAAAGATAATTAACTACCATAACCACTCGGCCACGAAGGACCTACCACCTATTTAGTTTTCTCCAGGAAAATAATTATAATTATACTAAAATGTTATTATAAGTTAGAAATCCATTAAAAAAATACTAAACTACGGTTAAGAAAAAATGCAAGTAACCAAGCAAAAAACGTGCATTAAACAAACAATAAATACTAACAATTGACGTCATACAACAATCACGCATTCGTTCCATTAATAAAGTATTTTAAAAACCTTTTATAACCCTTTTGCTCGCAATGGACTAAAACATGTTTTAATTATGTATTATCATCTTTAAGCATTTAAGACGATATATTTCCATAAACAGAACATTAAGCCCTAATCTAAATGTTTATTAACTGCTATTTTAAGGGCGTATTTTAGTTTAATTGCATATTTATTGTGTTTTAAAAATGCTTATTTACCGACCGTCACCAACTAGATTTATATTCTCAACATAATGAACAATGAAATGAATTTTTAATCGGTTTAATAAATAATACTATTATGTACAAAAGAATTCCTAATTACAGCTTGTATCTAGGCCTATATTGTTGAATTCTTTTAGGATATATACACTAATGACGGTTAATATGCTGTGCAATTTAATAAAACATTTGTTACTTAATTCGTGAGAAGAACGATAGACACAGTCATCAAAATACAGTAGTTTTGTCAATACATGCATTTGTGGAAAGGCAATATACAAAACATTTACGGTACGGATATTTTTACAATACAGAAAAATTAAAGTTGTACTTAAAAAATGGGACTTTACACGCAACAGAAAAGGGAGTTTGCATCCCCAGTAATGAAAATTGGAAATACGCTTTGCCTTTCTGAAAGTCGACGATCCTCTTTTAAACCGGAAGTGATACTACGACCATCAACTAGCAAAAGGCTTATTAACAGTGATTTTTCTGTTTCGAAACAAAGAATACAGACAAGCATTGGCTGCAGACAATTAAGATTCAACAAAAATAACACTGGAAACAATTCAAAAATCAATCAAACAAACAGTGTTCCTGTTCCAGATTTGGAAAACAACGTTTCGTTTGATAATGACGAAGAAAGTGAACAATGGTGTAAGATTCGCAGACGAATTAGCAGTAAAGACATCGTTCATCATCTTCTGGAGGAATGGGTTCCTCAGCTGTGTGAAAATTATAGACCGTTTGTAAGTTATCAGGATAAAGAAGATACCGTAAGCCTAGTGACTGTTGTTTCTGTAAAATCTGACAAAAGTAATGCAAGTTTAGGACAGACTACTGATTAAAATGTGTTTATTTATGCGTGTCGCCATTTGCAATGATTTTTACCCTATGTGATTGTAATTAATTTCGCCTAAATGTGCAATAATTCCAAACCATTAAAATAAACATAAAGTATTTTAATGTTTTATCATATACAGTTTCCTTTTATGCGAGTATCAATTATATGGTCTATCAGAAGTTACCGTTGCTGTATGCACTTTTTAAAAAAATAATTTTGTTTGTTCTTAGTTGTTTTGTTTGTATGGCGAAGGTAGGAGTGGGGTGGTATTATTTCTTTTTTCATAAATTTTTCTAGTTAGTTTGGGTTATGTGTGTATCTTTTAAGGCTTTTAAAAAATATTTCATATCTATGTTTAGCTTTTAGTTAGTGTGCAGTAGGGGACGCTGAAAGAGATAATGATTTAGCGTAAAGAGTTTATTTAAAGTCGGATAAAAATAACAAAATTTAACCGAAGCTTTTAAACAACTCTGTAACTACCACTTTTCGTCTCTGAACCTCGTTCTGTCGCATCCCCACCTTCCAAATACACACACATCTTTCTGTTTAAATAATTAATGTAGATGCCTCGCACCGAAGTTAATGGAGGGATTGTCACTTTCCGTCTTTCATTTTTTCATGTTGTATTTGTAGTGAGGATAACGTTTTCACAACAAAACCTCTGCATACATCTTTCTGTTTAAATAATTAATGTAGAAGCCTCGCACCGAATTTAATGGAGGGATAGTTACTCTCCGTCTTTCTTTTGTTCATGTTGTATTTGTAGTGAGGTTAAATTTTTAAAACGAAACCTCTGCACACATCTTTCTGTTTAAATGATAGCCTCGCACCGAAGTTAATGGAGGGATAGTTACTCTCCGTCTTTCTTTTTGTCATGTTGTATTTGTAGTGAGGATAACGTTTTTACAACGAAACCTCCGCCGTTTCATCTCTCTTTCCCTATGTGCCACTGTTGTGTTTGATGTCTAAGGTAGAACAGGATTTGAAAGACCAAAGAATCGGTTATCTTAAAAGTAAATGTATAAAAACTATTATGATAAAACTGGTGGTATGGTAGTTAGTTATTTACTATTGATCACGTGCGTGTCAACATTAAGGTTGCGGTTTCGATTCGTACTGCTTGTAGGGGTTGCTAGGTTTCAACCTCAATTGTGCAAATTTTCTTGCCAAAGGTCAGGGTTTTTACACGGCACTGCGGCTTCCTCTCTAATAAAACCTTGACTCCATGATATAGCTGCAATTGGCGTTAAATCCTATTCATCCAACTAACCACTATCATTTTAACATCTGTCAACACCTGCTGGTATATTATCAACATTCACGGTCGTCTCGAGGGCTTTGTCATTTTAATATATTGAAACTGTTGTTTATTCTTGTACATGTCTAATAATGGTTTGTTGGAAACAAGTTGTCCCGTTATTGGTATTGGTAGTAATCAGGAAGAAACTTGGGTTAAACAATGTTAAAGTAAACACGTATACCCAAATGGCTGACACGATTGTGTGTCAATTTGCTACGTTTTTCTTATAAAGTTTAACGTATTGTCTCATTTATATCAATATCAGTCTTGTTTAATGTATGTGAAATTGTGATCTTGCATTAATTTACTGATGAGTTTCAATGGATAAAATCAATCATCTCAATTAGAAACTATGTATTCAATGAATCCCATGTTGAGCCAACTCATACCTAGTAATAATGAAATGGCTATGCAATAAGTTAATGTAGACAGATATAATTATGCCTTCGAGGGATATTTGCCAAAATTACCAATCGAGAGATGGAAAACTTAATCTCGAGAATGGTATTTTTAGACAACATCCGTCCAAGGCATAATATGCATGTTAAATTACACAGAATATCACAACCCTTTGTGAATTGATCAATTTCATTAAACCGCCATAACGTCCGTTTATAGCCGGAACGTCCCCCACCCATGGCACAAAATACCTGGATAAATACCCCGGTGGGTAATGCAAAAATCAATGCAAATTCCCATGCACGCGGTAGAAATGAGGGAATTTGTGAAAAAATACACACTATTTGTTAAAAATTAAAATCCAGCATTTTAAAATGCGATGTAATAATTAGAGGTTATTATATGGCGATTTTCATATCACACCCCATATCAACCCGAGACCCCTATACGAAATTTCCATTATGTATTGGACCTATATTCAATTTGCGACACACTATAGATATTGGAGGACGCTGTTAATTAATATTAGTTGCCCGTACCTTTCTCGCTTTTACGGTTTTTGCCTCTAGCGTATTTCGTTAGAAGTTTTTTTTAATAATTAAGTAACTCGTATTCGTATTTCAAATGCCATTGTTGTTTAAATGGACTATTAAATCATTTATGATTTTTAAACATGACTATATTGGGTATTTAAGAACATCATTATTGATTAAAACATTTTGAACAATTAGTACAAGTAAACAAACAAACTGTCAAATTTAAGACCATAGTTTGTTTTATGCGAACCATGCCTGACTCAGTACTTTGTACTTGGTAGATGGGATCAATTATATTGATTACAAACAAGTTAAAATGTAAAGCCTTTGCACACTTCAAACTGTTGTTTACACAACATCGATTATGTATAAAGTTGCCTTCGTTCTGTCAATTTGACATCTATAAATATTTATAAATTCATCAAACGAAACTTGGAAAGATTAAAGGGTCAAACCACCATGTAAAGCTATCTGTTAATTATTATCGACAATTCATATTTCCTACCTGAATTTATTGATATTTATTTGTGCGATTTATTTGTTGAAGTTTTGACATGTAAAACTAACAGATGGGTAATAAATTTCCGGAACCGGAGTCGTCTGTACTATATAGAAAGTTGTTTTTGCTCGCAAGTATATTAAGCGTCCGCACTGTACAACATTTGTTTTTGCTTGATATGCTGTTTTTATTTTGATCAGAAATCCATTAATACTTTGGTCTAAAAAAACTTTACATAAGCATTTTGTAAGTCAAGGGATAATTACAAATAGGGATATAGACAAGCATAATCAATACACAACTAAATCCAAAAACACAAAAAAAAACAAAAAGTGAGCATCTAGAATCCAATCAAATACATGGTTGCACTCAGGTGCTACAAACGAAATTTTTCTTTGTTCACCAGGTATAGTACATTTTTTGCCAACTTTTTTCCCATGTTTTGTTTTACCATTTTCCCATGGAATATATCCATTTTCTGCTTAGAAATATTACTTTTTCTCCCACGGCATTTTACCTTTTTTTTTCACGGAAGAAAAATAGCAAGAAAAGTGACCAAACAACAAGACTCGAATATCAAGAGAATATTGAAATCTGGATATAGACAAACATAGTCAACACAAAACACAGAAAACAGAAATTGAGTTACTGGAACACCAAAACCATGTGTGCCCTCGTTTGCTTGGGTCGGCTTAACACTTTTTCCACAAGGTGTATTACTTTTTCTGCCATGTTCTGTTGCCCCTTTCACACGTTTTTTTTTCCTTTTCCCATGGAATATTACTTTTTCTCCTCAGTATTTTATCGTAAATAGCTAAAAAAAAGATACCAAACAACTAGAACCAAAACTCAAGTGACAAACATGACGACACAAAACAACAAAAAAAAAACAAAAAAAAAACAAAACAGAAAGTGATCAACCCGAACCCAATAAAACAACGGGTGCTCTCAGGTGCTCTGGACGGGTAACCAGTGTCTGCCTCTAACTATAGACACTCATCGAGTTACTTATTGTCATGTCTACGAAAAAGTCAAATATCCTGAAATAGGAAACTTTACCTTTGAAGCAGAGAAAATTTCCGAACTTATTTGAGAGACGGATTTCACATAACGATCAGTTAATCGTGGTGACGACCATAGAACATCTTAATATTTCTCATTTTGCCGCGGTATGATACCGTGTTCTGTCATGTTATTATGATGTTTTGCCCTTTTCTGTCATGGTATGTTACATTTTCGGCCACTGAATATTTCTCTTTTCCACTAGATTTATTACCTTTTCTGTCATGGTCTGTTACCTTTTTCTTCCAAGGTATTTTACTCTTTTTCCGTAGAATTCTTACCTTTTTGCCACGTTATGTTACTATTTTCTCTCTCGGTATTTTAATCTTTTCCAGCGGAATACTAATCTTTTTTCCACGATTGGTTACCAGTTTCTTCCACAGTAATTTACCGTAATTCTCCTACGATATTTTTGCCTCTTTCTGCCACGTGGCATGAACATTTATTAGCATATATTTAATGGTTGTCCAAGTGATGCAAGTTAATCGGATAACTATAGGACAATAATTAAAGCATAAACACGAGCACAACTCAAAAGTATTTTCTTTAGTGTATAGTTTAACTTGTTACATATAACATGTAACGTACTATAAAAACTGAGTTTTTTATAATCCAATGTTTATGCATACAACCCGTTTAGCTACCTTATTGTAGCTAACAACCCGTTTTATAGCACCTCTGCAATAACAAAACATCCTGAATTGGCGTCTAGAACAGTATTTTCTCTAAACCCTTTCTACATTACGACAAGACCTGCAATTTGCAAGTGTAGCTTGTTTTCGTATCTACTTATGCAAAAATACGTTACCTATACTTATCTTTTATGAAAATGTATTTATGTTCGCCAATTAACTTCCTGCCCATAACCAGTTAGTAATATTGACATTCGACAATTAACATCTTGCCCTTATAATCTGTATAAAAATATCTTTAATATTGACATGCGCGAGTTAACCTCCTGCCCTTATAATGTGTAAGAAATCTTTAAAATTTTATAAAGGCCACGGATGTTTTTCTATGTAGTTATTCTGACTAAAAATCGTTTTATATTTTCCGTATAAGTTTGATGTAAAACCAATATATTCCGGCATCATTGTTTATTGTATATTATTATGTCGGTTACCTTAAAACTGTTTTTGTTAGAGTCAACATAATAATCAACAAACATAAGGTTTAAAAATCCTTTTACGAACCATCACTGTATCGCTAGTTTAAAAGATATGTTTAAAACTAGTATTAAAAATATTTGTAGTTATATAACTGTGTAGTAATAGTTCCCGGAAAACATAGATGATTTGTTAAAATTTCAAACGTTTATCTGAACAAGATTAAATATTTAAGTGTAGTAATAGTTTCCTGGAAAACATAGATCTTTTGTTAAAATTTCAAAGGTTTATCTGAACAAGATTAAATATTTAAGTTTATTATATAGATTGAGATGAAATATAGAATTTTCCGAGTGACAGAAATCATGGTAAATCACATGTGAAAATTATCGTTTATTTTCACTCTCTGTTTTTTTCCCGCCAAAATGTCACTTGGTTTTGTACTATGCAGATATTCATCCACCGTTCATAAAATTTAGGATTATAAGCATTAAAATTTTACAAAAACAATTTTGATCTATATGATTAATAGAATAATTAATTGGGCATCGTGAATATCCAAAATATGATCACTCGTGTCGCATAAAGCATCAGATTAATCAGATGCGTTATGCGGCACTCGTGATCATATTTTGGATATTCACTCCGCCCGATTAATTATCCTATAAGTAGTAATAGTTTCCGCCAATTGTGCATTATTTATAATTTGTTAGTATATGGCCTTTGGAGCTTTTGAAAACCTTAAAGATAAGAGTTTTACGCTTATCTTTAAGGTACACAAATATAGTGATCGTTGCAGCTGGATAAGAGGAAAAACTATATAACTTTATTTTTCTTAAGTGTAATCTAATTTCATTCTTTACAATACATGATGACAGCAATTTAGAAACTGTAAATATTTCAACGGAAAACAAACATAACTGCACTTTCCTTGCTGTGCTTATATATATAAAAAATGTACTAAATCGGCAGATCTTGTCAGTTCAAACGGTAATTTTAGGACTGGTTTAAATTGAAGCATAATCGTAATATTCAACGAGTGATTTGTCAATCCATAACAACATGTTCCGTGTTTTTGAAAATTTAATCAATCTGCGATAATTTGAATGAAACATGCCTCCTAGCATACAATGCAATTTCAGGGTAGTACATGTATAATCAAACAAGGATACTGAAAGATCAAAATACCTGGTCGACGTCTTAATGTCTGGTTGTTGTGTCGGGCGTTCTGACTGGATGTCGGAGACGTTGGAGACTCAAACAATGGAGAGTCTATAGTATATCACGATATGATAGTTACTGGTTTGCGATAGTTTTTTTCACGCTCTATACAGCAATCCCTCATATTCGGCTTAAAACAGGCTTAAAGATCTTTTAAATCTGCTTTATGAAAATATGTAAAGATTAGTTGGTAATTTTACTTTTTCATCTTTGATTCAAAATCTAAAATACAGATAAGTTATCTGTACAAGAAATCTGTGTTGGCTTTATTTGACAAAATGTTCGTCTTGCTTAAAGAGCGATTTTCAACAGACTATCGGCATTCTAATTGTTACAAATTTGACCGCGCCACACGCCGTCCTGTTTTTTTGTAAGTATTACCGGCTATAAATTACTTAAAAGACCTATTGAATTAAAAAAGACACTAGCTCGGACCAATGAAATATTGCCTTGTAGGAAGTAAAATTTTCCCATACAATTAAGTTTTAAATGAGAGCATCTACTTAAAGCCTATATGTCTTGCGTTTTTAGCTTTGTTCTGGTAGAGCAAAGAACATCGTTTATTTATATGCCACAACACAACTTAAAGGAAGCCTAGGTGGCAGAGTGGTTAACGTAGTTAGTTTATTATTAATCACGTGTCTGTCAACAGTGAGGTTGCGAGTTCGAGTCTCTTTGCGGACAGACAGTGTTCAACTCCAATCTTAATTGACAAGGTGTCAGTTTTCCTACCGAAGTTCGAGGGTTTTTTAACGGGTACTCCGGGTTCCTCTCCCAATAAAAACTGGACGCCATGATATAAATAAAAAATATAACTGAATTTTGCGTTAAACGCCATTCAAACAAAACAATCTGAACTTGTAAGTGTCAACAATTAAGCCAAACGCATGTTATCGTAAAATGTATTGTCAAATTAGTAAAGCTGACTTAAACAGAATATTTTTAATTGATTCATTTAGTGATGCATCAATTTTTAAATAGTGAAATATTTTTGTCTATTTGGCAATACAGCATGCACTAATTATTCCTTCAACATGGTTGTTTTAGCTGGTAATTGCATATGACGTTGTTGACATCAGATATTTCCCCTTTAAACATGGGTCGGCTTATTGTCACATAATATTCAGTTCATTTTCTGTCGAACGCAGTTAAAATATGTTGTAACGTGATACATCATACACGCAATTCTAAATCGGTCAGTATTAAAAAAAACGTCCCGAACACTTTTATCACGCATGTAGTAGATGGGTCATATCTTACATGCCCGCATAAGCAAGGGTTGTAGCATTTATACTCAAATATTTGTTTGCGTCATGTGAGATCAATTGCAATCGAAACAGCGACCAGAAAAATTCTTTCAATGGATTTCAAATCAATTTCGACATGTCTTTTTTGGGACCTAAATAAACAGAACAAAACCATCTTAAATACAACATTATTTTAAAGTAAGCGTTTTAATATTTCAACATAGTATATAATTTGTTTTAATTTTTCTAATTTAGTATTATTATTTCATCGAGTTATTATAAACATTTTCTTATAACATTATTTATACCTTTATTGTGTATCTTTGGAGAATGCTTGCTAATTAATAAATTTACAAATGTGAACATGTAAGACGGATTCCTATAAGCTATGTTGTTGGTAGTCCGAGAATCCTCTGCGGTCCAACGCTATTTTTTTTTTGTCCCAGAGGACGGCAGATGATTCTCGGACTAGCTTGTTGGGAACTATTTGGTATAACAACAATCCGCGAAGAATTGATGATTACAATAGCTATCTGTTATGTAAATGGGTGATATCATATGACGTCATTTTTTTGGCGTAAAACTAAGATAGAAGATTTTTTGCAATAGGCACACAACATTTATAGATAAAATTATATACAAAAATTAAAACTGACATTTTATGTTCATCCTTTTAAATGAAGGTAATAACAAAATACCGAACACAAAGGAAACTGTCAAAAACGACAACCCACAAATAAAAGTCCAAGAAACCGGCAAACTCCAGAACAAACAACAAAAAAAAATATTGTAACAACTACAATGGTCCTGACTTGGTACATTCATTTCAAACGAACTGGTGTTTTAAACCAGGTTATATGGCTTGCCAAACCTCCGCTTCCATTACTGTAGTAAGTGAGTTGGTGAGTTGATTAAAATGGAAGGGTATCATATACCACTAGTAATAAGTGTATCCAACAATCATCGTATCACAATCACTGTACACTGAAAGCAAATTTGGGAAAACTATCTGCAACCATATTCTTAAACGAGGTTTAATACTTTTCGACAAGGAAGTGGTATCTATAGTGAAACTTCTTGTAACCTTGGTTTATAAGTTTATCCCAAAGAAATAGGTGACGTTTGCAAAAATCAGTATACCCACTGCATATGCAACTATTACTGTCATAATTAGGTTATATAACTCTGTTTATCAATGAACGACTTTTGTGTATCACTAACCCCAAAATTGTATAATAAATCAAATTGCTGTTATTATTAATAAAATCATTGTATGTTTATTTAAACATATTATTAATATTTGACCATTTTTTTTCTATTTTTTATATATTATATACTTTTATTTTAATCATTTATGGACTTCCTCATTTATTGTTGTTTCCCCGTGGCATCATTATTTTTGTATACTCAAAAACTACTACTATAGTTCATAATTTAATAAAATAATTAATGAATTATGGTTACCTAATAAACATTTGTGACAGATGTGTTATTTAGAACACTTTTAATGTATTGAAATGTGTCTTCCTGATAAAGCTTGTACTGCCATAAACTTGTATTCTCTGTACAGGATGTTTATTGAACAGCTTATTCCTTAAAACTTGAAGTTTGACTACCTTTATGACTCATAAAAATGCGTCCAAAATGGAGGTATTTTTGTAATTATATTTTACATAAATGCTTTTATTAATGTTCATCACAGAGTTAATTACCACATTTTCAATTCAAGACAATGCAATTGCAGTTAGTTTTTTTCTAAAGACGGTATTTTTTAAGTCAAATACTCTATTTTCTTTTTTTTTTTTTTGGTTTAATTTTTAAAATATTTACATCTAAGTTAAACATGTTACAAATTTCTGAGATATTATTAAACCATAAAAATGCCACACAACCCTGTCCCTTGTCTGAACCACGTGGTCTGAACTCCGCCATGTTCAAAATTGTAAAATGAGCGAATTTCAAATGAAATGGGAAGTATGAAGATCAGAAATTAAAGTGTTAAAAATGTGAAAATTAAATACATCAATGTGTCTTCTTTTTGTATATATGTGAAAAACTATGTTTATACGAACTGTATTTATTCAATTTACGTCATAAGTGGAGCATATTTGACAATTTCCCATTGAAACAATGTAACCAGAAGGCAGAAAATAAGGATTTTTTTAAAAACAAAATGGGAAGTATTTTGCAAGTAATTTAAACTGATAAAATTCATATCATTCGAAAGATAAGAGACTGTAGAACTGGGAACAATGTGCAAAACATATATATTTTATTTATTTAACAAGATATCGGCGTTTTTTAATCGTCCCATTGATTTTCTTTTGAGTGGAAAATTGAATATGGCTGACAAAAATACGTCACAGAAGTCACGTGATGTCGCTAATAAATGTATATGCAATTTCTTGCCTACCTGATCAATTGAGAATTATAGACACCGTATGCAGGAGAAGCTGATATAATGCTGTATAAGTGAGAAAATTTTATAATTTTGAAATTAAAATCGTCTCGTTTGTTGTGAATTCTTGTTCTAAGATGACCGTTGGTGTCACATTCGAGGTGTAAGTCTCAAAATGAATAATTTAAAAGATCTATTTAAATCGTTCCGGTGTTTAAGTGGTTAATGTAGTAAGTCTATTTTTGATCACGTGGTCTGTCAACACTGAGGTTGCAGATTCAAGTGTCACTGTTGGCAGGGTGCGCTCGACACTCAACTCTTAATTTAAAAATAATTGCCAGTTTTCTTACAGAAGGTTGGAGGTTTTCTCCGGGATTCCTCGCCCAATAAAAACTGGCCGCCATGATATACCTGAAAATTTAGAAAGTGGCGGTAAACACTATTTAAATAAATAAACAAACATCAAGTTGTTCCACATCATTAACTTCAACGTATCGATTATGTCAAAAGTTAGATTTAACCGGATTGTGATCAATTTCAATCGATTTTTAAAATGTTGATAGTGTACAAAAAGGCTTTAGTAAACTTACATCCGTAAAAGGGAAATTGTTTGCAGACCCAGTGAAGATGTTTAACTTAAAGAATTGATTAAATAGACATGAAATTAATGGCACGTCGTCTGAAATGGAAATTTAAATCAGGCATCAACCTTATATTTCTGGCTTGCCTCTTACAAAATCGAGATTTTTTTTATCATGAATGTTAAAAAGTTGTTATCGTTTCATCCTATATGTATTTCATTCTAGACGACAGATAACAACATCTGTGATTAACAAAAAATAAAAGTGTAATATAAAATACTACTTTGAAATAATTTATTAATGAAAAATTTAACGTGCAGTACCGATTTAATTGAAAATCAGAGATCAATATGCAGTTTTCATTTCCTTTATAAATGTCAATTACGAAATGAACGCTGGAAATTGAATTCTTTGATGTTACATACAGAAGACTTTGATAGAATTTTAATAAAATGTAAATACACAATGAAAGTGATATATAATAAATTAAATGATGACTAGCACTGAACACGAAATGTAAGAAAAATTTAGCAACCAAGAGCCTAATCTATTTGAATACACAATGAACAAAGAATTCCTTATATTGCAAGATACTATGGTCTGAAACCAGACTTACCTAAGTTTAGTTTCACATTCACCAACGAGATGACTATAAATGATTGGGTAATAAAGAAGTTGCCAGTACCAAGTTACAACTTTGATAATAATTGTATTAAATATTTTAAGTCTTTATTAAAATTAAACAAATGGCATTGTCAATTGAACATATAAGTTAATAATACAATATAAATAGTTTATACAAAAGCCAAATATTTAAAGTAACAATTCGTCAAGAAAGGTTAGAACTCTGACTCAAAGACCGTTTCACGCTGGATTTTCTTACCACTGATGAGGGTGCTGAAACGCTGTCCAAACTGCCAACCGAACTCATCCGTGTTAAATTTCCTTTGCTTAGAGACTTAGATTTTTGCATGATGTGTATGGTTTCCACCACCGTTTCGACAGCTTTAAGTTTACCAGATTTCTTTTTGTTGTTTTGTGATTCATGTCCCATTGGAACCACACAAGCACCGGGTCTATATGACGCAGAAAACTGTGGCTGCCACAGATTGTACAGATGATGTAGTAAGTCTCGACAAGATAGTTTTAAGGTCCGATTTTTACGCTTTTCACAATTTTTAGTCATCTCTATCCTTGAACAGAATCTATACAAAAGCTTTCATTTCCTTTAAGAATAATATAAATTAAAAATGTGTCTCACCAAAACAACAGTTTCTACTCAGCACAATAAGCTTATCTTTAAATAATATCCAAGTTCATAGGTAAGGAAACGTCACAGATTTCAGCAAATTTAAATAAAACTGTAGAAATTCTTGTGTTTCGTCTTTAATTTCTCTAAATGTCTGTGTTCTATAGTAAAGCCATATTGATTTCTATCGGCGGTTCAGTGTTTACAGTTTACACAGTTTATAGTATCTTTTTCCGGTACCACATGACGATTACCAATATTGACAAACTGGTCTTAGTATCGATAAATACGTATAGCGATTTAGTAATTACAACTGTAAATTGACCAACAAATTATTATTAAAACGTCTGTTGTTGTGCTAACAAAAATGTTGTTTGTTCTTAAAATTTACGATCCATCTTATGTCCACAAACTGATATCGAATTTAAATTTTAAAAATTATGTCACGTATTATTTTTCTTAACTAGTTTTATATAACTATATTATCCAATTTTAACGCTTAGATACATTAAACAAGTACTATCTTTAAAAAAGATAACCGACGCAGTAAAGATATAAATTGAGTTATGCATTGAACTACGAATCGCCTTTATTGTCATACAAATTCCCCGTTTCAATAGACCAGTAATGTTTGGTGGAAATTTTTTTTATTTTTTTTTTTTTGGGGGGGGGGGAGTTTGAAATTATTCATTTATACATGTGTGACCCCTTTATTTACGTGTTTTCGATATTAACAGATTTACCAAGCATAGCATACAGTTAACCTAAAATTGATAATGTACATACAACTACATGTACTTTGCTGTACATGTACATGTATTCCAGAAAGTTTATTGCTATTATGTATTGAAACCCAATGCCTAAGATATAGAAATGAAGTTTTTCTGCGAGCACCAAAGCAGTCATACAATAATGTAAACAAATTGAATATTAGAAATTTTTTAATAAAATGTTTATAGCTTAAAATTTACTGAATAAGCAAAGTATACTTTACAATTAGAGCCACAACTCTCTATCTATGTGTGTACTACGACGGACGCCCAAGAACAATAATACATTTGATTTAATATCAACATGAATATAAAATGATTGTTAATTTGTATTTAGAAATTTAATTTGCGCTGTACTTCAAATAAAAAAATATTTAACATTTTTGTACAAAATGTTTGATATAAAATTTTACAAACTGCAGCTCATCTCTATCGTTCTTTATACTTAAATTGCACTATGAAATAATTTTATAAACAGACGGCAAAATCTAATAATAATAGTACACAATTTGAAAGTGAATTACCACCCTGTTCCGAGCCCCTATCCAATTTACCACCCTGTTCCGAACCCCCGTCCAATTGGTTTTTAACCAATCAAGAAACAGAATTACGAGAGGTGAAGTGTCATGAGGTCAAAGGGTAGAAAGTGAATATAATACCGACTGCGTCGGAAAAAAAAAACATTTTGTAACACGCTATCTCTGTATGCATTATGGATCTTTGTAAATACATATCAATTTAAACGCAGTTTTCACAGTTATGCTTCTGCTATACCACAGCGTTTAACAAAGAAGTTAAAATTAAAAGCTTAGGAAAATCGAAATTTAATAAGCGATTGTAGCTGAAATACAATCTGTCCTCAAATGACATGATCTATATTTTAAATTAAATTCTTGTATGAGTATTATTTTTCTTTTGTGGTCTCTTCAAATTTAGAGCGTTAATATATCATGTTGTATAGCCATAAGGGTATGGACAAATTTAACACTATTGTAGCACTGATCGATCTTAGATATTTTTGTACTTGTATTTTATTAAATATTGGTAAAACTATTATCATTTATTCTCCACAGTGTCATAATTCAAGAATCAATTTAATGTCCTTTTTAACAAAAATACTGAAAGTAAATATAACAGCCGCGTGTTTTCGTTTGGGATAATCTGTGTTTTGACATTTAAAATTGTAGGTACAATCGACCTCTTCATGTTTTAACGAAAAGTACATTTTGTTGACAAAATAATGTAAAATATTCGTATTTTTTAACAAAATAAATTTAATTTTTTTAGAAGAATATTTTAAAACTACCATCTGTGTCTTCTAATGCTTAATGAATTTATTGGTTGAATGAATTTAACGTAGCTTTCAGCCTTTGTTCAGCTATGTCATGGCGTCTAGTTGTTATTGGAGTCCCTGGTAAAAAAAACCTCAATCTTCGAGGTCTGACATTACTTTTAATTTAAGGTTAAATTCGAGCACACACTGCCGGCAGTGAGGCTTGAACTTGTAGCCTTAATCTTGCCACGTCAGTTATCAAAAGAAGATGAATAACTGCATAACCAATCGGACACAGAGACCCCTTTTAAAAAAAGTATTATTTAAATATTATAGTGTCTATAACGAAGTTTATTTCTGTGAATACTATTAGGGTTTTGGATTACTGATATCCACGTTTATAAACAATATCATTTACATTATCATTTACAACATGTTATTACTTATTTTTTAAACTTTTATACTTTCAGACGAACTTTTTTGCGACTCTTTCAGAGTTTAATTTGAAAACATTCTCACTTAATACAAAAGGGATCGTTTTAGAATCAAAGTGCAGACGTGAAAAATGAACTTTTAAAATTATTATCCAAAACAAAACAACTGTACATGTACTAGAAAACCTTTGTACCTATCTGCAGTGCTGTCCTTAAAACAACATTAACAGATTATTTTAAATCAACTGTAGTGTTGTATGACAAAGTTACAGCAGAAGTCAAGTCAGTATAAGAAGTGGCAAACATTTCAACAGTTATCTGTACAGGAATAGGAAGACATTAAACGCTAAATGAGCTTTTTAAGCTGTGATAATGGCTTTTTAAGCGTCAACAACTGCATTTGGAAGCATATACATGTCAGTTGAGGTTGAGAACACTACTTTGCGGTATTAACGGCCAAGATATATAGGATCAAACACCGGTGGGAGGACAAGACGGGAAAATCTCAGACACCCAAGTGAAAAGATTTTTTGTCTCCAACGAGGCTCTGCTGAGTTGGAGACCAAAAGAAATCTTTCACGCGGGTGTCTGAGATTTTCCCGTCTTGCCCAACCACCGGTGTTTGATTCTATTTCTCACTAATTCGTTAAAAAAATCCGGTTCTGTTCTATTGAAAGATGACAACACATAGAGTTATCTACCCTGAACGTAATCTCTAGTGTACACATGTTGCGTCACCGTGTTTGTTTAGTCTGGGATCCTGACTAAATATTCTCAATACCGTAAGCGGACTTCCGGTTCGAATATACAGTCAGGTCACCAGCAATGAATCCGGTCAAAATTTTGACCGATTTGCAACATTCGGAACTCCTCAAAATTTACGTCATTATTAACAGTAGCTGACGTAACTCCTATACAAAGCATTATGACGTAACGTCCGGCGTCCGGGTAAACAAATCAAATAAAAATAAAGTTTATCAAAAGAATGCTTTTATAGCGAGCATCGCAGATGCGAGCTATACGGTTACATGCGTGTGTGAAAAAAAAGTCACGTGATCCATATGAACAAATCCATTTCAGATGGTAGCCGAGCTATCCGAAGAAAATATTGTAGACGAACGAAAAAATATATAATATAAAAGTAGACAAAAATAATTTTGACATCGATCAAATCAAAGTGTTTATTTTTTTAATTACTACAAAAATGCCAGACAAATTTTTTTTCAATTTGAAACGCTGTATTTGAAATTGAGTTTTGTGACGTCACCAACACATTAGATAAGACGTCACGTCATCAATGGAATGTAGAGGCACTGTTAGGGGGCTCTGAAGTAACGACATGAACAATGTGCGATGCTCGCATTTAGGCTGCGCCTCCATTCATATTAGAAATTATATCTCGAATGTGGAAATAGCTTAAAGAGATTTGTCAGTTTAACTCGAAAGCCGGAAAACAAGAAGCAGGTAGCTACTTTATTTAAATTGTACTCTGACATAAATTTCCAACGGAACGAAACACGCGAAAAATTAGCTCAAACATGGCGTTTTAAATAACCAATCAAACTGGGTAGTAAACTGGTGGTGACCTGGGGTTATATTTGAAAGTAAAGCTTGCGTTGATGAAAAATATTGCACCAGGGGACCAGGTTACGTGTTTGTTTTGATGTTTACCGCTATCATATTGTGGCGAATTGGGTCATGGAAGTTCAGATATGTTGTTTTTATGTTAATATTTAAAAGGCATAATAAACCAACACAACTAAAGCAAATATTTTCTAATTTTTATTTCTGAACCGACAGTTGACGTCACAATACATTTTTACGGGAAAAAGAGCGTGAAATTCTTATCTCACCCACGGGCTGAGATAAGGATATCTCAACCGGCTAAAAATAGGTACCACGCTGTCTCATTAGTGAGAAATCATATATATCACACAACTGTCGCATTGAACTCTCCATAAAAAATGTGGGTCTGTAGTAATGTTATAATTTTTGTAATTTAATTATATTAACTTTTGGTGCAGCGTATGTATGCACTTCCTCTAATCGATAAGTCTCAAACATAGTTTATATTCTTTATGTTGAAGAGACGCCACTTTGGTTTGAGTCGGAAATTATCCACCTCTTTCATTCAACATATTACGCAATAAATTAAATTTTTCCATATACATAAGTGTGTATTTACGATATGTAATTATTTTGTTAATTATAAAATTGTGACAGAAATAAGCAGGACTGCACTTTTTTAAAAGATCTGCCCTTTAAATTCATACGTAATTATTTGTCGTCGATAATGAAATAGACTACTAACAATTTTTATATAAAAAGATGTTTTTTATATGTTTTATATATGCTTGAAATATACACAAATGTATTGATTTTAATTATATTGAACACAAAGTTTTTTTATATATATTTTAAATAAACATGTCAAGCATTATACTTTGTAATGTCTCCTTTATTTCAACGACTGTCTATATATTTACTTGTTACGGCCATTTCAATAGTCGATATAAAGAAAAGCTGTCTCGACGTTTTAGAGGCCTAAAAATCGACTTTCTTACTTATCAAAACTTCTTTTAAAGGACAATTTAATTCATTAGTGGTTGATTTCTTTAAAGACCAATTGAACTTATTACTAATTGATTTTCAAAGAACAATACAATTAATTACCAATTGATTTCTTCTAGATTTCTGCATCAGCATTCATAGATATAAATTCATGCATGTAAGTCAGCCTATTCACGTTATCGGAAAATTCGAAATACAATTAAACAAAAAGATTTCTTATTTTTTCGCTTTCTTCTCAATAATACCACGAGCAAAACAACCCAAGATATGCATGTTTAGAAATTTGCAGCACGAATATTCTTACTTTAGATCTATAATATATTGTTTTCAAACACTTTATAATTTCTTGCGTGAATAAGTTGTTTATGTTAGAATAATATTGAACAAAAATAACAACAAAAATTTTTTGCAAATCCTTAATGAGCTTTCAAGGTTACATCGATGTTTATTGAAAAAGTGATAGATACGGTTTGCACAAATTAATTCAGATTTATAAGATCTTATAAGATTGTTTTTAAAGTAACATCAGGTTTTTTTCCTACATCAGCTTTCACAAGATTTGAGCGAATCATTTGACGTTGGTTAATAGTTTACACGGTACAAATACACGATTTTATACATTTTTTACTACTTCTGTTATGAATCGAGTAGCAGCACGTCATGATTCTAACCAGTAGCTACAGCGAAACATTGAAAACAATAATGTGGGGCAAGTAACAACTCACTGCAAGCAAAATAATTCAAAATAGTCCCTAAGAGGCTTTATTTTCCAACAATATTAATTTACCCTGGTATTTTTTTTCTTGTGTTAAACCAATTTTTTTTTACCACTGACAGGGCGAATCCTATTAAGGTGATGCAGGACACCTTACGCCATTTTTTGTAAAAATCTTAAAATATATATCACATTTATGTTTAAACTTACAATAGTATCTTACAACAAATTTTAAGTAATAATAAATGGCTTATGCCTATACTATACTGTTACTTTAATTTATTATTGACTTAATGTGTATTGTTCGCACAAACAAGTACGGTAAAAATAAATGAAAATGAAAATTGTAATAAAGGAGGTAATTTGACCAAAAATACTAAATTTTAGTTTTTTACAGTTATTTCCAAAGAGACAAAAAATTTACTCAGACATCCCTATTTTCCCCATCACTAATATGTATACCAATTGCTTGACATTACATCAAACATTCAGAAAATTCAAATGGACAGAATGTTTTAATCTATTATTTTAGTGCTTTTTCATTCTCTTCTCTATAGAATCTGTCAGAAAATATGAATGCCACTGCAACCACTATTTGTTATTTTGATTTCTGATTACTTGTATAAAACATAAAAATATGACAAGTTTTAAAAATTCAATAACAAATTATTGTCAGTGTAAGTGTCCTTAACTCCATTATTTTTATATTAAGTCCTTTTTATAGCTGTTACAGTGTTCGTTAGTCATATGACATCTATTATCAATTTACATGTATTTTTCAATTAATGTTTACCTTTGTAGATTACACGTGTGGAAAATTTAAATTATTCTTTCTTCAAACGCCCATTTGTGTTTACTTATTTAAGCAATATTCCGTCAATTTAATTAATGTTATATACATGACCAATTGTGTATATATATGTGTTCTATTGCATGGTGTTTATTAAGTTTTTTTGTAATAATGGCTGTATCTTATAGAAGTCATGCTTTTTCTATTCTTTGAGATACGCAACTCAGTGCAAAATTACTACTAACATTATTAAATATAGATTAAATTATTAATATATCTTTATTTACATAAAATAGAGAACAATTTCTTTTTGATCTGTAAGACAAGACATACTAGAAATACTGTCTAAAATTAAACTTTAAAAAGAGTTAATTTTACACATTTTTTTATAATTTAAATAACTTGTTTATTATTTACACATATATACGAGGTAAACAACCGCTGATTTTTTTTGGTTGAGAACTTTTTTTCTTTTACTACAGTCTGTAATAAGTCACAGTCTTTGATTGTATATATATATATATATATATATATATATATATATATATATACAAATTACCCCCATTAAGGTTAGAATTAGATTTGAATACTTCAAATCTTTTGCCTATACTCAGCGGGATTCGAATTCACACCGTTGTGGCACTGTGGCACAGATTCGCTTGCATTATGTCCTGCGGTTTAGACTCCTCGACCAAATTTTCTATATCTGCTACAAATATAGATTATATATATAGATAAGTTTAGCTGAGAATATGCCGTTACAATAAAATATACTCCGCCGAATTTTCTATTGTCACAGTAACACTGCCATAGAACTCTAACAAAACCTTACGGGACTTAATGATTGCTGCTAAATACTGATTACTAATCCGTTCCAAATCATACTATAGACTCACATCTGGTCGAGTATTGCTGAAGACTCATTGTACGGTGATAGATAAAGGTTCAATACCATATCTTATATGGACACTGCGTTATAATAACCAATTAGTTTTGAGTATGAAAATCATGTAAACGCTTGTCAACAATGCATCTTTATGTCAACTTTATCAATTATGAACAACGTTCATATTTTACCACATCGTACACACTCAATATTCCTATAATTGGCATACCGTGTCTATTCTTGTTGAAGTAAGTAAAAACGCTCACACAAGTGTACATTTAAGGCTTTTGTGATATGCTAAAAGAAGTGGTTATTTGATACACATACAATAATTTATACAAACGGATTTCTTCGACCATGTATGCCTACTTGTCATGTAAGAAAGCTAGAAAAATAACTAGGGTTACAAGAATAAAGCAACAATTCCATTTAAGAAATACATTATTGTAAGTTGGTTCCATGGGAATTAGAATCTAGTCAAACCTTATATTTTGTAAATTCTATATCCAGCAATACAGTATTTCAATATTGACAAAAATAATGTTTGACCATGTTCTTAACCGTGTAGAGCACGATTGCAAGAATCTCTTTCTTAATTATTATCTTGATTTTCGTATCTATGTTAAGACTGTGTACTTGGAATACCGAGGTGCAATTTATGGTACCTCCTAGTTTATATATTAGAAACATATGGTGTTAGTATGATTACTGCGCACGTGTTAAATATAATCATTTTTTAATCATTTTGACTCAAAATTTGAGGTTTAGTATTGGGAGCAATTGTAAAGGTTCTTCGAAAGGGTTTGGTGGAGCAACCATTTTTGACAGAAAATCATTAGGTTTTTATGGTTCAAGACCTCTTTCTTCAAAATGATAGAATTTTTGGATTTAAAATGGGGTTAGGTATTATCTAGTTTATGTGCTTAATTGTCTCTACAAAGACGTGTATTTAAAATATACAGGTGATTTGTCAAAATATTATGGTATTCTAAGTGATGATAATGTAACTTTCTTAGGTGGAGTTTTTAATATTAATATCTTAAATATTCGTGACACTACTGCAAATGCCAAAGAAATAAAAATACCAATATACTTTAAATATTTGGAAAGTAATCTCTTTTTGGTAATTATATGCGACCGACAGGTCCATTTCCAGCTGCGTTTTCAAAATCGAAAAAGGTGTTGGATGTGAGTGATGTCGGCTTGGGTATTTTCTCTCATTATAAACGATTTGATATGGAATTTTTCTAATTGTAAACTTAAGATAGAACATATACCCTGCATTTACTTAGCAGATGATACTAAATTGCTAAGCATTACTAAACCAGTTAAAGAAATCGGCTGCAGTGTTTATTTTAGATATTGATGTTGAATGTGCACATAGATGAACACTTAAGTATGTAAAAAGCAGTTTTCTTTTGTTTTCTCCAAATAGAATGATCCAGCAGATCCATATACCAATTACTATTAATGATACCGTAATATCAAAGAACTGTAAAGTAACGTTCGCCGTACAGCTGTTGATTGTCTATTATCGAGATGATAGCACCTTAATAACAAACTTGAAAGAAATCTACATTCGCCCAATAAAATTGGTGTAATGTCACTTTTAACAAATACTATTGTGTGTAAAAGAGTAATTCTCCTAATCTGAAATCTCTTCTGTAACAGGAACCGCGACAGGTCATAAAACCAGATTCTGCGCCAGTTCTGGAGTGTACAGACCATCAACCTGTTGCGCCATCTGACTCTTTTCGTCGATGTAACGCTTTTAAAACTGCTGCAAATTACGGTATCCTGTTTTTGATTCCATGTTGTCGAAACCGGTTTCTGACAGTTTGGGAGCTGATTCTTCGCAATCCAGGTATCCCTACAGCAATTGTTGTTGCTGTGGCTGTTCTATTACCCGGATGTACCGATCTTGACGTGCTCTGGTTATGCGTGGTCTACCACCTGGACGGTCATTAGTCGTATCGGTCCTTTGAAATCGGGCCCCTAGTCTAGAAATTGTTACGGTTCACATTCTTGGGCCCCGCAAACTCACTTTGGTTGACTTCAGCCTGTAGTCGTCAGATGATGATATTTCTGGTAGCAGTATCCAACATCGCATGGCACTTGACGAGTTAGACAATCAAACCTGTTCTTTTTATACGCTACCGATAGACGGTTGATAAGACTATGAACTTTCCGTTGGAACTGCTTTCAAATTTTTTTCGGCAATTTAATTCAAGTGTCATTTTATAATGCTGCAATATGCCAAATCTGAAGAAAAGACGCTAAACTATTTTACAATACCTGTACATTTAAAAGGTTCAATTGTCATTGTAAATTATAATTGATAATTATTGAAAGTTCATTTTTATAAATTAAAACGTAGTTATGCGTTTTTTTTTTTGAAGAGTATATGTATATGAGTTGGATTAATGTTAAGTGTTTGTATGTTAAAATAATTTTCATTAAATTTGGGGAAATAAAGCATCAATCAATAAATCAAGTATACAGATTTTTCAGGCTATTTTTACATGTAGTTTTGCATTATAAAAGTTAAACATGCGCTACACACCAAGGCTGTCTGTCACATGTCTGTTTACATTGTTTTATTATGTAAGAGGGTGTTTAAAATTATATCAAAACACATATGAAAGGGATTATTAAATTTCAGCATAATTGGAAGTTTATATTTGATTAAAATGTATACATGGTGTAAATGTTATAACAACAGACAGTTCTTATAAAGCATTAAACGGAGATTTAAATGATACAGAGCCAACAACTGTTTATATATCTACCAAAGTTTATTGTATTCCTATACATTTTTCATATTTGAAACAGCGTGCATAATGTAATAATTTGAATACGTGACCGATTCAATTGGTTGAACGGTTGCTTATTGTCCAGAAAGCAGTTTTTAATTCTTTCCAGCATGAACACACGTTAGACCATATATATTATGAAAATATGATGAACGCATAGACGTGATATTGCGTTCGCTACTAGAAAAGTTTCGAGAGTTGGTAGCGACAGAAAATTTTGATTCTTGTAGCGACCCAATACGTCTTCTTGTTTTTGAAATATACATACTAGAGTTAAGTTTATCAAGTTTATTCTGGTTTTTTGTATTGTAACCAGACTACATCACCACCATTTATGAAAATGAAAATAGTAACTTACTAAAACGTTAAGCTGTATTTTTGTTTGAGGGGGATTTACAACCTTTCAAACAAATAAATAGATTTATCATGGCTTTCATATTTTATTAACAAGAAGAAGCTGGAGTTCCAGGGGAAACCTCTCAGCAGGCCAACCAGCAATCCTTGTCTTTTGAACTAAAATACATCTGACAATGACAAATTACTCATGCAAAACAGACATAATTTAACCATCTTAACCTACTTAAAAATTTGAACAGAAGTCATTTTCAACCTTAAGGTGTCTCTAAAATTCCTTTGCGAAAAAAACATATTATGTCGATTGTCCTCAAGTGCCGCTAGGTCACGTAGATTGCTATCTTCGCTTGGGTGGCAATCCATTGACGCTGTCGTACTGCATCATTTCTTCCGTCTTTAGGTGTTGGGTACAATCTCCAAACACGACTTTCCGGCCGCCATCACCACTGACTGTTTCTTTTCTAGAATGCCTACCTTTGAATACTTTCAATGGGAAGGTGTATAACACATGGACTCTGGTAAGCTGATTCGAGGTAACGGTGGATGAGCTGAATCGATCTTCTAATTGGAAAGCTGATTCAAACTTGGTGTATGGACAGCTGGTGGAGATCTTATTGCACTGACATGAGGAGCAACTATAGCTTCATCAATTTTTATTCTTGATGATTCAAATTAATTGCAGGCTTTTCTAAAATCTAAATAAAAGCGTGGAATGATCGGATACTGAAAATCCCCATCAAGTATAGTAACAATTGAACATCATAATTCAAATTCAAACGGTAGACAGAAGTGTTTGCAAAAAATAGCGATGATGAGGTTAAACCTCTCTTAAAGAAGTTTACCCTCGTCACTATTTTTGTAAACATTTGTCTAAATCAGAAATTGAAATTCGAAAATCAATAATTTTAGATAGAATATAAGCTAATCCATGTTCTCCAGTACATACAAGAAGATAAGAGCCTTCCATTCCACTGAAAATATACATTTTTTTAAAAAGGCATGAATAAATTCATCGGGCACGACCACCGAATTTAATTGATGCAAAAATTTTGATGCAAAAAGTTAATTATTGAAATGCGTTCTTAAGTGGCAAACCGGTCAGATGGTTTCATACTATCAAGTTGACGGTATAATCCTACTCTAAAGTTTAAGGCCTATTTTGTTCTACTTGAAACCAAGTGAAGATCATTTGTTTTCCAGCTATCCTACCATAAATCTTTGTGCTTTTGTAAATTAATTTTTGAGTTAGAAGCTCCCTGATAAATATGGAAATATGAAAAGTGCAAGATAAGGATTTATTAAAGCAAGGGGATGTTTTCTTGATGAGTATTAACGTAGCATTAGAAATGAAACGTAATTGTCACTTATATGACCACGGGGAAAACAATAACTTTGATTAATATGTAAAATATGTGGTAGAACGGTACATAGGCTAAGCGAGAAAGCCCTTGGTAATATGGTATAGTCGCAACAGAGACGAGACACTGGTATGAAGTTTTTCAACAAACTACAATCACCTTTCTTCGGAATCATCGATCGGAATGATATATTATTCATTTTAAAACAACTCATTATAACTAATAACATTATCCATTGTTTGCTTTTGGGTTTTATGAAAGTCTTTCAAAATTAATTCCAACAGCCTTCATCAATTTGATCGGGGCTATACAAATCGGAGCGAACATTGTGTACATTAGAATCTGATGAACAGAGTTTTCCACCGTCCCAGTTGAGGCAATTAAGTGTTCGGTTTTAGTATTTTCTATACATTCATACTATAAATATTAAAATAACAACATTTGCCGATAGCCCAGCAAATCTAGAAAGTATTGGAAACTTGTCTTTTAAGGACTTTACATATTTTAATGCCGGCAGTTTGATGACTAGTATAATAGGCTTACTACCAGAAATTATACGTCCATCGCGCATTAATTCATCTTCCAATACGTTATTTGGTATAAAAGTTCTCAGTTGGACGATGTAACTTTTAGGGAATTTTAAAACATTAAGACATGGATATATCCGTCCCAGATACTTATACCATTCGTGAACGGAAATGTTCAACAAAATCAAGTTTCGACAAGAATACCACAACCGCAGAGCTCATACAAGAAGCAGTGAATATATTTTCTAGTTTTACAAGAATGAAGACAGCAATAACATACTGTTAAATTGAAATTACAGTATGTTTGTTACTTTGACTCTAATTTTCTTTGAAACAAAGACAAAGGGTTTATCTCGGATGAAGAAATATTATCGTCTTTCTTTATATCAAAGGACGTTCAGGGACGTTAATGCATATATTAATCATCAAATACTAAGCATTGAGAAAATAAAATCCACTTAAAATACATGAGAACTTTTTTTAAAAATAGAACTTGATAATGCTTAAGGCTAACAATGAAACACAGCAAAAATGCTATGTCAAAATCTGTTATAATAGTTTTTGAAATCCGGCTATATCCAATAACTTTTATCGATTCATGAGATATAACTCTTGACGAAGGGTCAATCAAAAATATACTGTAAATGAAGACCTTAAACAGACCTACATTTTCACAAGGTTTCCGTTTTGTAAGTCTAACCTTAAAGAGAAGATCTAAACACAGCACGATGTCAAAAATTAGAATGTGGTCTTGACATTTAACTTTATGAAATTTGTCGAGATCAAGGTGCAATCATGACTGTAAGTGAAGATCCTATCTGTTACACTTACTGGGATATCTAAATTTACAATGAAATAAGATTACCCTTGCAAAGAGTCAATCATTATATATGATTAATTAAATCTTTAACATGATCTATATTAAGGACAAGGTTTCACCTTTGTATCTCTTATATTAACCGAGGAGATCTGCACACAACACAATGTCAAAAATTATAATCTTAATTTTGTTAAGGTTAAGGTCAATAATGACCAATAGTAGAAAGTATCTATCACATCTATTGTACACTATTAACTTCAATGAAGAAGGGGATATAACCCCGATTTGAAGTTGAAAAGTCCTGTGTGTGATAAGTCACAAAGTTTCGCAATTCATCTACAAAAGGTCTGTCTTTTAGGGTGGCAATCACCTAACACATTAGCGACCATCATCGCCAATAATCCCCCGGCTAAAGGGCTTCATTATCCTCCTCCTGGAGACGCACTGGACAGCACATTGAATCCTGTATGTTCGGTCCTAGAGCGACAAATTAAGTCGTAAAATCTTTGGCTAGGTTTTTACTAATTTTAAAATAACAGAATATTTAAGAATAATCTTGTCATCTTTCAAGATTTTTCCATAAAACATGAATACTCAGCTACTAATCAAACTCTGTAAAACTAAGTACATCAGGACTCGTTAATGTTTTTACCAGTAACATTAACACCAATAAATTTCATAAAATTCTCTAATTTTCTTAACCTGATTATGACAGAAAAACCTGTATAAAACAAAACGATATCAATAAATATTTTTTTTATTCACACAATACAAAAAAATTTGAAAAAGGACGGGCATTTACTTTTGACCCAAAGCGGTAATAAACTTGATCGCAAATTCAAATTATTATAAGGTACATTTTAAAACATTTTCATTTGTAAACAAAATTATTTACAGTCTTATTAAATCTAGTATAAAGAACTAGAACACGTTTACGAATGCATTTTTAATATTATTTGTCACGCTTGAAGTTTGCAGTAAAGCGATATTCTATGTTCTTCTAATCATCATTAGAGAGGACTTCAAAGAATAATCATAACCTTTCCATCCATACCAATTGATACCTCGCCAAGATGTGTTCGGTGTCCTAATGAAATACTTCCCATTCAGATTTGACTGCATACAACTGTTAAACCACCAGGCTCCGTCCGTATTACTTGCGCAATTGTCTTTACTCAAGTCATTATCCATGTCTTTAGTACTAAATGCCATCAAATCATGGTAATTCAAACTGTTGCCTAATTACAGGTACAAAGGTATACAATAATATGTGTATAATCAAATACTTGTATGACATACAATGAACATGCGAAAGAAATAAGGAAATATGTATACATCTTTGTATGAGACTAAAGGATTTTTGTAAAAACTGGATTTTTCACAAATATTATGTTAATCATGAGTTTATTAAAAAATAATAAATCATTTACTCCAGATGAAGTCTTGAAAATTAGAACCCTTCAGTTCTTTTACCTGCTGGTGAATTTCACAGTATACAAAACAAGTGAAAAAAATTGTTTTGCAATACAAAAACCTATTGTGTGATTTCTCGACTTGTATATTGTCCTATTACTCTTTACACTCTAATAATACTATTATTTCACGTTACTTTTCATATTTCCATTAAATTTTTACTGAAAACTTGCCTGCATTTCCGCTGTAACCGCCTATAAAAAGTTTATATTTAGATTTCTCATTTCCAACGAAGAAATGGTTGTATTTAGCATATGCTGTGTTACCTTCGAAATCTTCCAGGTCTATACGAAGTTCATACCTAGCTTGGGAGGTCAATAAATTGATATGTTTGTTTCCTGAAACGACAGAATAGTTATGGCAGCAAACTTCATTTAAATCTTCGGAGTGATAGAATAATATTTTTCTAACCTTGAGGGTTTTTATGACATTAAGAAAATTTAAGAAATTCAATATGTGCATAATTAGCCAGACGGATGTAGTTTTTCTGTTGTTACCTGTTGAAAGTTTGCAGTTTCTATGGGAAAAGGTGTTTTAATTCCTAGAATAACAATGAATAGTTCAAAGTTTAATAGTATATATAAATTTGTTTCAACACCTAAATGTCGTTCTAGTTCGTAGGAGAAATCAAAATCATCCATTGCACAGTATTCAAAAATAAGCAACAGTCCAAAACGATACTTTAAACAATATACTTTCACACCGAATTGCAAGAAACGCTGCCGCTAAATAACTATCAATGGATCCATTTGTAAAATTAAACCATATACGAAACTCAAAACAACACAAAGCATGCTGCAAATTAACATTTCAAGTTGTTAATTAAAGCTAGAAGACTTATCCATACAGATAGACAATGATGGTTTTTCCAAGATTACTGGTAAACCTAACCGACTTGGACAACTTAACATTAAATGATAACCAAAGATACAAACCCAATTTTCCAGGACTAACAATAATTTTTTACCATGATTGCTTCGTAATAGAACTCTTGGCCATTGCTCCTATTTCATACAGGTGGTAAAAGTTAGTAAACAATTTAAATAATTTAAAGTCAAACTACAGTTCCATTAATACTCCTTTTACGCTGTAAATTACCTAGCCAAAACTCCTTATTTAAATCTCCAAAGCCATTCTTGTAATCATCCCATCCCAGAAAAAAATCAACTTCACCATTTTCTCTTCGTTGGAAAACCTTTAAAACGTATAAAACAGTAAATGTATTATGTAAAATCAAAGAATATATCTTCAAAAACAAAACTTGATAGCTTGATGTTATTTAGCAGGTCGTAAGGTCATAAATGTGCTCCTGGAAATGAAACGACTGCTTTAAAAAAAAGTAGATATCCAATTGTTGGTCCAAGAAATTTGTTCTACCAATCCAAATCGGGTAAAACATGTATACAAATAAAATCGAAGATACACAGGAGCATTCGAAACGAGTCGTATCACTCAGATTAAAATTCAACTGGTTTTTGCCAAACAATTCTTTTTTGTATCTTGGGGAATAAATTAAAAAAATGAACTACATTATTGTAGACAAGACTGTGATATAGACAATATTAAGCATCCAATATGTAGACGATATAATAACTTTAGTACATACTGTCCATCCACCGCCATCCACTTTCATTTCACAGTATGCCTTAAATCCAATAGAAGATTTGGGATAAACTGTGTAAATCCCACTTGAACAGCCTTTTGGAATATCCCCACAGTCTACTGGTTTACCTTCTAATAATAAAACAAATGCATGACGAAATTACAAATAAGTAACTTATTGCTTACAATACACAGAAAGCTGTAGCTAAAACTTAAACAACTTATTTTGTCCTTCTATTCCTTTGCAGCGGAATTTATTTCATGGATACTGCAAACGAAAATAATAAAATCATTGCTCTAGGTGTTTTTTCGACTTTTGGCTATATTAAATTTGATGATTTTTTTTCTAGGCAATTAAAAATATTACAGAAAACCATTTTAGACTGAAATTTGACACACCACAGGTTTTGGCTCTGCAATTTAAATGATTGTCATGGTGATTTGCCTTCTTTTTGGAACATTTTAGTCAAATGTAATAAAAGTTGATACACTTGTCTATTTCCACTTTCGTGTGTTGCACCATCATTGTTTTGTTTACTCTTTGGCTATTTTAAATTTGATGGTTTTCCTAGACAATTTACCTTTATTGCAAATTAAGTGACACATAATGAACCGGGTCAACATTGAGTCAAAATTCCCCCCTATGTTTCATTACCTGTAAGAACGAAAGCCAGAAGTTGATATGGTCAAAATATATACTCTCACTTCTAATATCAGCCCAGAAATAGTGCGTGTCCTTAACTGACTCTCCACATTTTTATGTTCAATTAAAACTTCTAAACTGTAACCTCAAGTTTCTTAAAATATTCAGCTTTCCCAAAAATGCAAACTTTATTCCAGTAGCATGTACGGTTTAAATTCTATATAAAATGCAACGGTGAACTGATCTGTTGACTTTTAATTATAACCTCTGGATCCCGGTCTTTGCTGGTCCTACACCGCTACACTTCTAGTTGTTAGTGAACACACTGAGATAAAGATGATAACATGTTTTAAGGTCGACGCTTTCCAAGTACGCCACGATTTCTGAATTGTAAATAGATAACCTCTCACCGACAGAGTATCCCTTATTAGATACAAAGAGATGCTGGGTTGCGCGTGCAGATTTTAAGTTGAGCCTAGTACCCAGTGCAGTGCATTTTTTTATAAGGGTGGATATAATAACAGAATTAGGTTAATCGTTTAATACTGACCGTGACATTTGACTTCCGATTGGAACATGCAGTGATTGTTGTTAATGGAAGTCATAATGCGATCTACAACATCACCTTTAAAACAGATCTCTGTAATTTAAAAAAAAAAACAAAAATTCTTTCATATCAAAAAGAATTGTTTTCTTACAGTAATAGAAACTTTATTTTAAATTAAAAAATTATGTATACATATCACATACATTTATCATAAACCTTGTCTTCTAATATGTTTATCAACCTTGCCTCATATACTTGTTACTTTCAGTGCCAGTAAACAGTTTCCTGCGCTTAGACCGTCATATTTCCCGAATATATTTATTTGTTTTTGTCAAAAATATAGCTAAATTGCTGCTCGCTAGACTTAAAACGTAATAAATCAGTCAAAGTAGTATGTTTATAATGAGTTTTGTAAAGTAACACATTCCGAATTGTTTATATTACTTACTTGAAGGCGAATTCGTGACTTGTCTAATGGTTAGTTGTTTGTTTGGTGTGTTAACCGTACTTGAATTCACCCCAAAGTACATAAAAACATACAGAAATGCCATCAACACTAGTGACATTTCAGAAAATCAGAACCACAGCTATTGGTTTGGTGTTAGCTATCCCAATGGTTGTTCTACTAGCTTGTGTTTATTGTACACGAATGCTTGCACGAACGTAGCAGAACAGTAATTACAATATCGCGTGTAAGAGATGAAATGTAACACCTGTGGCGTTCAAAATAAAAACAGTTTTTAACCAAAACGTGTCTACTTTCTTGAAACTGTAGGACATTTGTGTATCATTTACAATAAAACGTAACATATTGTTATAACATTGTTCCAGAATTCTTTTTAATGCATCCCGATTGATTGATTGATTGATTGATTGATTGATTGATTGATTGATTGATTGATTGATTGATTGATTGATTGATTGATTGATTGATTGATTGATTGATTGATTGATTGATTGATTGATTCCATTATTTTTTATTTCTAATGACAACTAAGGAGCGAGCACTGATACATCAGGCTACATAAAATATTGATTATATTGATTATACATTTTGATTTTATATTTAATATAAAATATTAGTCACAGCGTTATAACCTTTAATATAGGCAATTATAAATAGAAAGTTAATGAAGAGTTGAATTTTTTTATAGAATTTTCGAACGATAGTTTATAGATTTTCGCCCGATTACTGACATTTACAAATAAATACGTAAAGAATAATAGTTATCACTCTCAGTTGTTTTACTGTTTTACTTGTAAATACTATAATTAGTATTAATTTATTGGAAAATTAAATTATAATGCTTCTCAAATGTTAATAATATAGTAGAAGACATTTACGTGTAGTAGTATAAGTCAACTATTTATTTACTTCAATAAAAATTTAACTACAAACTGTACTTTACTTTCAAACGAGAACATTATTAAACAAAGTTCTTAGTTAAAACTTGAGATAGATAGATAATTACGAAAGCCCAGAAGGCTCATTTGAGATTCGAGCATCGAAATTCGAAATTCGAGATTCGAAATTCGAAATTCAATATAGTTAAAACCAATCAGATTGCGTGTGACATAATCGTCTACCAATCAGAATAGTTCTTATATATTTGAGATTCGAAAGTCGAGATTCGAAATTCGAAATTCGAGATTCGAAATTCGAAATTCAATATAGTTTTAGCCAATCAGATTGCTTGTGACCTAATCTCTTCAAATCATAATTCCTTGGTTATATCGCAACTACATAAAATTTGGGTGAGTTGTTTTAGGGGAGTTAAAGCGAAAACCATGTTTAATGAAGATTACTGAAAATTTATAAGTTCAAAGAGCCATAACTACCATATAAATTTAGGAATCAACAATTCCTGATAATATGCACAACTACATATATGGTGTATTAGCTGCATACCAAGTTTCATAAAATTTTTGTATAGTACTGAGTAGTTTCAGAGGATTTGTGCTGACAAGATAATTAATGGGTATTTTCAACACATTTCTAAGTTCAAAGGGCCAAAAAAAGCCAGTGGCGGATCCAGAAATTTCGAAAATGGGGGGGCACTGACTGGCCAAAGGGGACCTTTGGTTTTGCTTCAATGATTTCCTATATATCCAACCAAAGGGAGGGCCCCCTCTGGATACACCCCTGATACCCCCAAAACAAATTTGAGGACCAAAATGCCCTGGTAATATACACAACTAAATATGTTGTACCTACTATATACCAAGTTTTGTAAAACTCCTAACAGTAGTTTCAAAGGAGTAGCTCCGACAAGATGATAAATGAGTATTTTCAGCAAATTTAAATTCAAAGGGCCATAACTCCAACGAAAATTTGAAGATCAAAATTGCCTGCTGGTAACATGCACAACTACATATGGTATACTTCCTACACACCAAGTTTTGTTGAATTCCGTTCTACAGGTACATTCTTGTTTCTTGATTTGTAAAATCAAAGATGTAATTGTGAACTGAATTAATTTGATAAAATAACAAATAAAGCTTATAATTTTATTTTTTAACAAAACCTTGTTGAACATAGTCATTCTTTGACAAATATGTGGACGGTTAAAACCACAAATAAAAATAATAGCACGTGACTACGTTTATATGAGACTATTCTGATTGGTAGACGATTATGTCACACGCAATCTGATTGGTTATAACTTTATTGAATTTCGGATTTCGAATTTCGAATCTCGAATCTCGGGTTTCGAATTTCGAATATCGAATGAGCCTTCTGGGCTTTCGTAGATAATAGTAGCTTTAGAATGTTTTCGTTTTTGATGTCACATATCTTTATATCGTTTTGGTATACAGTGTAATTATTGTTACAATGACTAAAAATGTTCCATAACTTCTCTCTACTAAAATTACAAATTTTAGATTAAACTTTAAATTTCTAAATTTCAATGACTTTTCTAAACAGGAAAGTCAACAGTAATGTGCGGATTCACCCAGTGAAGGAGGTAGCACCTCCGAGAGTTTGCTCAAGGCACAGAATATTTTATTGTAAATATACAACTAAATCATAAACAGTTGTCTTACCTTAAAAAGATGTACTTAGGCAGCAACCATTTTGTGTTTCTGTCTTATATAGGAGTGGTTAGTGTGAAACTTTTTCTATGAGATGCAGCTTGTGTGTATCTGACATTTAGTTTAACCAAGAACACATAATTACAAAACTAACACACAGGAAAGCTATGTTGCAGAACTCTATTACTTTATGGGCCTAATTTACGCGACAGCTTTAATGTTTCTTCATTTTTATTATTTTATTATTTAATCACAGGTACTTCCTCTTTGTACATATATCGTCAGACGATAATGTTTGCATATAAATGTATCACAGTTATAATATAAATCAAAATCTGTTGTAAATAAATGTAAAACCAACAACAACTACGATCAGCAACAAACATTTGAAACAAACAAATAATAATTCGATTAAAATACATACATAGTCCTGAAAAGTTACATAGTTAACGTTTCATGTTAATTAGTTTTAATTTCAACGAACGACAGACATTATTGCGTTCTTTAAAACGATATCCTGAGTATCAAACAGTTGAGGGAGTGAGCAACCTGTTTGCACCTGTTTAAAGTTATTGACCTGGGTTATTAAAAATGCCATGTATTCTGTTGAAACAATTACCAGCCTGCTTTGAAACAAGTTCTGTTTACCAATGTGCTTTCACGTTACAAGTTCTGTTGAATCAGTGACCAATGTGCTTTCACGTAACAAGTTCTGTTGAATCAGTGACCAATGTGCTTTCACGTAACAAGTTCTGTTAATTTAGTCCATGTAGTTCTATTTGTTGAATGACGACTAAACTTCCTCTGCGTCATTATTGTTTGAATTTCAACATATTTCTGTTGGTCATATGTGGTTACCGTACAAAAGTTCTTCTGAATCCTTCGATGTTAGAATGGTTCTATTGATTTATTGATGAAGGACCTTCAATATCAGAAAAGCTCTGCTCATTAACAATTGACAGATCTTCAACATTAGAAACAGTCTGTTGATTTAGTGACGAAGGCCCGTCGAAATCATAAGCGTTCTGTTGAATCGTTGACGACTGATCTACAGCCTGTTGATTCAGTGACGAAGGTCCGTCGAAATCAGAAGCGTTCTGTTGTATCGTTGACGATTGATCTTCAGTACTTTGATTCAGTGACGAAGGTCCATTGAAATCAGCAGCGTTCTGTTGTATCGATGACGATTGATCTTCAGTATGTTGATTCAGTGACGAAGGTCCATCGAAATCAGAAGCGTTCGGTTCTATCGATTGATTTTCAATACTGCTAGCGCTATTTAGTGAAATTAACATGGGTATGTCACTGTCATCTAAGTTTTGCTCTACATTATTTCCATTCCTAGATTCCGAATTGTCCATATTACTGTTATTTTGAGGAGATGTACTTGTTCCAAACAATGAATTAGAAAAATTTGAAATAATCACCCTAGCAACGGCCATCATTTTACGTCTGACGTAAATACCGTACATGTTCCTCACGCTTTCTGTCACTTTCTTGCGCTGTTTTAACATATAACGATGAGATTTCATTCCATTTTCTTTACATTTTTGTAGTCTTTTGTCTAGATCGTTTAATTTCATGTTAAGCACGTTAAGCTGTCGTCGACCAAACATTTCCGATTTGATCAATTTCTGTATATTGTTGATTGTACCAGGAGCAACATCCACTGTCTGAAAAAAGAGCATGTTTAATATTATTTGCAGAATAAAATTCATATTATGTTTCGGGTTGTTTAAAAACCTGTTCTGTAATTTCCTTGTAACATGACGAGTTTTGCACAAAATTTGTATTGGGTTCTATTCCATTAATGAATATGATACCTAAGAGTATGAAATCATTAAAACAATCAGGTATAGAGAGCATCGTGACTTTTACTTTTTTGTATTTTCGTATACAACTTAATGCACTGTAGATGTGCTGAGAACAATACTTCAAAAACGTTACATTAATGAGTAAACTCAGAAAAAGATTTGACAGACTAAACCATGGTTTAAGAACTTGATTAGGGGACAACAACACAAAAAAAACCAGACACACGACACGAAAACAGTTCTGCTGCTCCCTAATGGTAAGCAACGTCTGCTCTACGAGTGGCAAAGGTCGTATCTCGGGTCAAAATCCGGTAATTAGTCATATCTGTGGATAATAATTATCCTGTCAGAAAGAGAGGGTGGTTACGATAAATAATATCAGAGGTCATTTGTGACATATATTACGTAACGGTCATGATGGCGACTGTAAAATGTTCTAAGTGATAATTTCAGTCTTGAAGTATACGTGTTATTGTGCTTCTAATTTTCTAATTTTATTTGTGTTTTAATTTAGTGTTTACTGGTATTTTTATATTTGTCATTTAATAAAATTATTACATATCCAACGTAAAGTCATTCAAATATAAAAACAAACAGTTGAATTTTAAGCATGACAAGGTAAATAGTTTATCTAAGTTTTTGTAATTAAGACACCTGCTTTTCAAGACTACTGTCTTTCTTTGGACCACTTACATGTTATTAAAATATTTCTTCTATCCCATTTCATATGCCGGTTCATAGTCGGTTAAAGAGCTCGCTCTCCAGGGCTCATGTTCCTTTATTGTTATCATGTATATATGTGCCGACTCTAAAGAAAAATTACTTACTTATACTTACTTAATGCCACGAAGTTTACATGAGACTATATAGACCCACCTTATTCTACAAAATCTAGTAATTCTGCAAAATTCGTTAAAAATAAAAGCAAATAAATGTAACGAACCTGCATGTTTATCTCTTTACAATTCCACTGTTATTTTTTTTTCAGAAAAAAATCCAATCATGTTTGACCATGTGACACGAATTTTTTACCCTTAGGCTTATACCTGCTATGACTTGTACAGTTCAAATTAAATTATCGATAAATGACGTAATCTTATTGATTGATTTGGCCATTTGACACCTGTTGACAGATTTTCTTTTGTTGCTAGCATTTAACGATTATGTAAGTATTTATCGCAGTTAATTCGTGATTTCTGAACGGTCAAGATTAATTCCCGTTTTCTTTGAAGTTTGATAAAAAAAAGATGGCGGTCAAAGCTAGTAGATATACTTATCACTTTACTGCGACCTTTGAAACTACATGGATTTATGGATGTCATTTTTTATTTACGTGTGTTTCTTTGTTGTAACGTTGCATCTTTAAGAGATATTTTTATGAATATCTTTTTTTATTTCCTTGTTACTTTTGTTTTTCTCTTCACAAATAAAGTTTCATACATTAATACATGTAGTTTTCTTTTCACATATCTATAGTACTTTTGTCAATTAAGAAAAACTTAATGTTTAGCTGAACAGGACAAATAATTGCACACTTTTGGTTTTTTTTTCATCTTAGTTCTATTTCAGTTATTTTATGGAAACCAATGCAATTAATACTCATCATGATACTGATTTTCAAAAGGTATTTGGTGCCCTTTCCTACCTATCAATAAGGCCTAAGAAATAAAAAAACTTTTTTTTAAATGTCTCGCTTTCTGTCCAACTTTTGCCGCTAGTAGTAGACAGAAATTTTGAAGGGTTAAAATTTTAAGTTTAATATGAATACTTTTTATATCTAATAAATAAGATCCACTGAAACTCCAGGGAAAACTGGAACCAAGTCTAGAATTGTGCACTTGTTTTTTCAGAATTCGTCAGTTGCTGTAAACGGTTTACCTGTGTCATTTATGCAATGGCCTGTATCAGAGCCGAGTGTAATCATATCTGGTAACCACTAAGTTGAAATAGTGCGCAAGAAAAGAAATACCGGTATTCATTTTATTGATCAGATTTGAACAGCAGATTTAATACTATATAAACATCATAAATATTTCCTTGATAAATTTGCAGTTTAATGAGTATTTGTTCTTTTAATAATATTACATCAGATTACATTTTCTTAATTTAAAAAAGTAGAACGTTATATTGACGATTTCGAAAACTCTCGTGCACGATATTCGCTCTATACATAATTTGGTTTTAAACAGAGAATAAAACTGACTATTGAAAATAGACCAATTTCTGAACGCTAGTTTTGGATGAACTGATCTATCAAAGCTTGTTTGATTTGAGTTTGAATCTATTTTACATCAACATGAATTTGATTTCTAAAAATAAAGCTAAAACCGCCTGAATCAAATATATTTTGTATGTATTTAATAAATGCACTTTTACATATAAACTTTTTAATAACCTATATATAGATGACAATTTAACTGTAGTCATAAGTTGACACCAGAATCCGAGAGCTCTTCATTGTATATTTATATCAAGTGGATATCTCCCCAGTTCTCCATATACCAAACAATTAGGGATTGTTATTCTTACATCCAAAATTCTTTTAAGGAATTGTAAATGTACTTTTCCTATATTATTGTTCCTTTCATGTCACCATATTTCGCTTCCATTTAACAAAATTGGAGCGTAAATTGAATCAATTGCAAATCTTTTGGCAAGTTAAGATTTCTTATCTTATAATGTACTTAATATAAGGCTTTTTGTGATTTCTCTATTAACATATTTTTGGCTTCTACGAAACTACCATTAAAACGAAAAAGAATCCCCAAAATAGGACTGAGAATCAGGAAAATCCATTTCTTTCCCATCAAAGGTTAGCGTGGATTGAGGTCTAAATTTCTTTCTTACTAGATATGTCTTGTTTATTTCTTAAAAGCATATTTATTGAAAAGGTAAAAAGTAAAGACCAATAAAAGGCTGACATAATAAGCCGCAAAGTTGTAATTTTATATTATGATTTTATTCGAAAATAAGATTAAAAAAACAGGTATGTTGTAAATTAAAATGGCTAAATCAGTTAAATCAGTTAAAATGCAATACCGGTAGAAAGTAGGAAGAAAAATACATCTCTTTATAATAAAAGAAATTCACGAAAGATATGGATTGTGATTTAATTAAATATTTAAAAAAAATTGTGTAAAAACTTTAAGAAATGCAAGTTACATTTTGATACTTATAGAATGATATTAAGCATACCAGGAACCTATAAATTAATTTGTTTTACTAGTCCCAGAGCATACCAAGGATCGTATATGACGTCCTTAAATTAACGTACATTAAAAAGTAAATGAAATTTAATATATATATATATATATATATATATATATATATATATATATATATATATATATATATATATATATATATATATATATATATATATATATAATAATAATAAACAAATGACGCCGAAATAACACAATCCTGGGCATTTCAACTAAACTACCGTCCGTTAAAGAGACACATCGCCGAAATTCGAGTGTACTACTATATATAATGTCCCTTATCTGTATGTTACAAATTTTTCAAATCATCATTATGACATTCTTCACAATTCAGCATGTACATAGGTTTTTTCCCGATTGTCCAACTTTTACAAATTACAAGTGAAAATGGTACAACTGGGATGATTTTTTGTTCGCGAGAGTTTGGAATTTCGAAATCGTCAATAAATATGCCAGGCGAGGTTAACATTATCTAATATAATTGTTTATAGCTCGAGCAACCAAACAGTTATCACTAATGTTAAACATACAATAATTAATATTTACTTCTTACCGAGACATTTGATATTAATAACCAGTATCAGACCTAAATACTTTATACGCAACGTTATACGGGCGGATTCAGAATTATAATAATCCGGACATGGATATTCCGTCACATTCTGTATCTGATTGGATACACTGAAAAACAAGTAATATAATTAAAGAAGATAGTCGATGCATTTAACTTTTGGAGATGCCTGTAAAGTAGAACGGAAACAGAACAAACACATGTTCTAAATAGCATTCTTTGCATAAAAATAACCATTTTAAGTTTAATTGCGACCAACAATTGTTCTAATACACCAATAAGGTGTTATAATAATTGAGAAATGAACATAGTGTCAAATATTGTCCGAGTACAATATAGTAAATTCTTCGAAAGCAGAATATTTTACTATTTTTGTCCAATCAGAATGCAAGTTTATCTTCAATTATAGTTCATTACTATGGGTTGGCGTCTTTTATTTCAAAGGTAATAATTCGAAAATATATCGACTGCGTCGGAAAAAGTATACTTATTACTTTTTGCGGGGTGTTGTAAATCTCTACTGTGCTTTTCTTGGTTTAGTGAGGCAAATAAAAGCTGATGTTACTGGAGAAGGTCCTCTGAAAAATGAAAGACAAATATATTATAATTATTAAAACAGAAATCCCTGTATATTATATATCTTCATTAACAAATGCAAGTACAGAGAAAGTACAAAAATAGACAATGGGAACATAACACATAACTTACAATCAAACAAGGGTTAGGGATCGTATTATCTGTCTAATAATGCTCATTCGGTACGACAGTGTTGACATACTGAATTGTTGTTTGTTTGTTCATTTTGTACACGTGATTTTGTATTTTCTTTTTTCTTTTTTATTTTTGTTTTGTTATTTTAGTTGTTGTTGTTTTTGCTTTGTTTTTGTTTGTTACCTTGGATGAAAGAAAATGATTGATTGACTGGTTGCCTAATGATCCATGTGACAAAATATCTTTTAATTTCTGTAGGTTAACCTCTACTAATTGATTTACATAGGTAATCATTATAACATTCTATAGATTACTGAATTTACCTTAAGTTCACTATTAGTGACACCCTTTTTTTCCCAAAATACCATGTCGTCGCTAAAAAATATCTGACCGGCACAACAATATTAAAGTCTGATAAGAATGTTCTGTAAAAGTTTACAAAATGACGTCACAAATAGAGCTAGTTTCAGTTGTCAGATGGATAGAAACAGGTGCCAGTCTGTTAAGTTTCGTACAAAATCTAATACTTCCTTGAAATTATTAAATTTGGATTTTTAAAATATTTGTGCATCATATAAACTTAATTTTAAACAGGTTCATTCAGAAAATTTACTATTTTTATGCAAAGTGAAAGTAGAACTACTTTTGTTTTTCTAAGCACTACTTTTGACCACGGCATCAACTGATTGGCTATTTAGTAGAGGTTAACCTTAATCCTTTCGCGGATCCGGTATGGACTGTATACTGTGAACCCAGTTGTCGTAGTCGGATTTTATATTACCCTGTCTTAGATCTCGTCTGAACAGTTCTGTTAAGGTATGGATCTTTCTACTAATTGCCCTTCAATATACAGACACTCAATGTCAATATAAAAAAAATAGCAAAGAAAACCTACCGAACAACAAGAGCCAAAAGTCAAGGGAAGTTACAAATCCGGATATAGACAAAACGCAACACAAAAACCAAAAACACAAAAAACAGAAAGAGAGTAACCCGAACGCAATACAAACCATGGGTGCACTCAGGTGCTCCGGACGAGTAAGCAGTGCCTGCCTCTAATTAGACACCCGTCGAGTTACTCATTGTCATGTCTCGGGAAAAGTCAAATCCAGGAATAGGAATCACTACCTATGTCAGATCGTTTTGAGACACTGATTTCCCATAACGATCAATTAAGTCATGGTGACGACCATAGAATTTCTGGAGAGATAACATCAACCTAGGTGCAACAAACCCTTGTTTGAGTAGTTTAGCAGTCAACAACAGGGATCGGTCTAGAAAATCGGAATACCGATCGCAGGATCTAGAATAACGTATAAGTTGTGAAATGTACACACCATACGCTGGAATTGCTGGAATGTTGCTGTCGATGAACGGGAAGTTGACAATTGGAAAGTTGAAGTCATCACGTTTGTCGTAGAGTCTAGTTTGTAGTTTCCCTGAGTCTATTTCTAGAAGTAGGTCTAAGTAAGAGGCTGAGCTTAGTGTATTGGTGGTGTCTTTAATTTCAAGCTCGCTAGGGTAAATTGAATGTAAATAGTCATCAAATTTAGCATTGTTGAGGGACAGAACATCATTAATATAGCGGAATGTTAAATTAAAGGTCTGGGCCAGTGTCTTTTCTTTCTTCTTCAGCAGGCCTTCTAGGAACTCAGCCTCATAAGAGTACAAAAACAGGTCGGCGAGGAGAGGAGCACAATAAGTACCCATTGGAATACCAACAGTCTGTTGAAAAACATGTCCTCCAAACATGACGAATATATTGTCATCAATAAGAAAATCTAACATATGACAGATTTGGTCTTCGGTATATTTAGTAGTAGATTTAGAGTCATTAATGACGAAGTAAGTTCTGTCATGACATCAAGGCTTTAACCCACTCTGACAAGGTATCAACCCCCTGGTCGTCTTGCTTTGCCCATTTTCTGGCATAGTCCTCTATTGAATCCATCAATGATTTAAAGTTATACTTCCAGTTGATGGATTTAGGTTCACGGTACTTTGGTCCTTTTGACAAAATATTGCGGAGTCTTTCATTGTCAACAATATTAAGATCTCCAGTTAGCACGTGACCTGAAGGGCTATATATGAATGGGGAATTGTGGCAAGAGCAGTCGGGGGGTTTGGTTTTAAAGTCCTTGATCAAAAGATCCTGCAATACACGTTTGTAATTGAAAATTCTGGGTGCAATGGGGGAAGTATAGGTATAAGATATAATAGGAACGGATTTATTATTGAAGTATGGTGGAATTTTGGAAGTAACAGACTTGTGGTGCAAGATATTACCAAGATTGATAGCATCTATGTATGCCTTTGTTAGCAAAAAGAAAAGAAAGAAATGAACGAGGCCTCTCTTCATCTTTGTGTGTGTTAACCGGTTTTGAATAATCTGTGTTTTCCAATGTCTAAAATAATAGCTACTAATCTATATAGAGTGGACGAAGGGTCTGTTACAGATGACTGGAGACATTCTTTGTAAAGAGAATGTAGTGTTTTCAGTGGAACAGAGCACAATTTAGTGCGAATATGATGAAGTCCTAGTGGTTTTTGAACAAACGGTAGTAGGCCATATATAGATACATCATGTACCAATGGTGATGTATAGTGCAATGACCATGACTACGTTGTCGCCTGTGATTGTGATTGAAAAGGCCCATCACATTCACATTGCTGCAACCAGGACTGGAAAGGTTACCTAAACTATCGATTTTGTCATTGCACACATATGGTATTACAGTGCCTAATTTTCTGATCCAGTATTCTTCTTTAATGTCTACGTAGTGGTGTAATTAATTCAGGATTGTTGATGGTAGATTTTTTCAAAAATTATGGATTTATAGTTTGGTCCACTGCTACTATACAGCTAATAAGACATTAAGCAACTAGTCAATAAATCATTAACTATAAACATAGGTTATTTTAACATTCTGATAAAGATGCTTCCTGGTCTATTTACAATTTGAATTACCAAATCTATATATAGATTTGTAAACTCTCAGTAGCTGTTTATCTTTTTTTAAATGCTCTAAATTTCTGAAAGTATATCGGGGGCAAAGTTTTTCCTTTTTACTTCCTTGTGTGTCATACACTATAATTGGGAATATCTTAATAAGGATATATATTTAGTATGTGTATATAAAGGCCTATATTCATTTTTTTAATTAGAAGTTTAAATTCATGAGTTATTGTGTAATTGCTGAAGGTGGCGTGTTGTTACCATATTTTATATCTACGTATATTAAATGAGACATATTAATGTTGTATTACTTTCAGATTTGTTTATGTGCGTGACGCAATTTAGCTGAAACTGAAGTAATTAATATTGAAAAATTTCCTTTTAGGTGTAATAGAAAGGCGAATTAGGAAAATTTGCAAATGGATGACTTTGAAGAAGACTGCCCGATCTCTAAGGAATATTTTTCTGATATAGAACTAGATCGTACAGCTCGTAATATTTTTATAAAAAATGACAGAATTGGTATTAGAAGTACAAAACCGATAACACTTCAAATTGAAACTACAGGGTATAAGGAAAAATGTTCCGAGGCGGACGAAACAATACTGCTTAGCAAGAATCAAGTTTGTACAGGATTAAAAGTAAAAGGAGTCAATATTGAAAGAAGCACGCATAGTTCAAATTTTACAGTTATAAATCAACCACTGCCAGTAAGATTTAAACAAGAACAGACAAAATTGTTTGCCAGTCTTCGATGCATATGGAGAAAGAATTCTGTAGCAAATTTGAGGTTATTTTGTGACGTCAGGGATGCACTGGCTAATAGCCAAAAAGATAAAAAGGCTATAACTATCGGTAGCATATCGGAAGGTTTCTATCATCTAAATATCGTCATTGATACTATATTTTCTTTGACGTGGATTGACGTAGCATATGATAATACTAATACTGGGATGAAAATTCATGAAGCTGCGGTACAGGCTGAATATGATCATTCTTACAGCGGATTTGTTTTTCTTAAAATTGTTTCTGGACTTGATTTTGCATTATTTGAGCAGTGTTGTGTGAAACACGGAGAATTAAACTATCTGTCAGGTCATATGTTCAAACTATACATGGCTGAGCAAAGTGGTACTAAAACCAAATTAAAGGTAAATAGATTTTTTGATCTGGGAGAAACGTTTTCATTCATGTTTGGTATTCATTCTTTGTGGCCGTCTTCAACATCTGACTTCTCTCAACGTAAACGAAAATTTCACTGGCCTTCGAAAACAACAGTATCAACGATAGTTAATAATGGAGTCATCTTAATACCGACAGGTCAACCGATGGCATCCGAAAAGATAAAGATGATTCATTGGCAGATTTCTTTTGTGATCGCAGAGAAAATACTTGTACGTTCCTTTACGTATGTGCAGTTCCTGACTTATGCGTTGATGAAATTGGTGGTCGTAGAGCATTTTAAACAATTGCATTCAACAGACGAGTTCTCTCCAAGTTACTTTATAAAAACAGTTATGTTTTGGATGGTAGAAGAAACAAGAGGTTCGTCATGGACCATCAAGAATTTTGTCAAAAATTTCTACATGTTCTTTGAACGAACTAAACATTTCATTGCTTCTGAATTCTGTCCCAACTACTTCATTCCAAGTCAAAATGTGTTCGAGAATCATATACCACCAAAGGCAATGGTAATGCTTCGTAAACTACAAGCTCCGTTGGAAGGTGAACTTTTTAATTTGGTTCAAACACAACTGTCCACTTCAGTATCTTGTAAGATACCAATTCACAGCAGTCTTTTACAAGACCCAGTTCAGTGTGTGAACCCCATTTTTACTTTGCTTCCTTTTCTGCAAATAGCATCATCATCATCAGTAGACTTGCAACGATTTCTTCCTCTTACGATATCAAAAATTATTTCAAACATATACAACCCATTTGTCAAAAACTTGTTATGTTATCATTTGGCGGGGCAGTGTCAGATGAGTTCCCATCTTATCCGGAGTCTTAGTGGTAGCAACCAAGCCACTTACAACTTTACACGTTTTAAGCTCTGTTTATTATTGGTAGGTAAAAATACTGATTTTGTTTCAGGGTGGTTGTTGCTTGCCATTCATTTTTACAACTCGAATCAGTACAACTTATGTTCATTCGTACTGCAGTATATTGAAGAAATCTTGCATTGTGACTCAAGAGTGCTAAATTCTGAGTGGTCTGATGATTGGTGTATCAAGACTTTGAAAACAGGAAAACAACATTTTAGTAAACGAAAAATAAAGCAGTCCTTTATTCAACCGTTACTTATTCCACCCGAAACTAACTTAATGCCGGGAGGAGACTTTGATACATCAAACGCTGACTACAGCCATCTGCCATCACACATGATTGCCTATTATTTAAAATTCCGTTGCTCAGTTAAGAATGGAAATGCAATGTTATGTCCAGAGATTTTAATTCGGGCACAAGAATATAACTACACTTCCGGTCTTAGTGATAGTTTGCAACTGATATCAAAGAAAATCATTGATGTCATGGAAAAACAACTGTTTGACCATATTTAGTTATTAGTGTTGATATCGAAATTACTCTGATTCCTTTATCTACAATGATTATTACTAACAAATGCTAGTTGAACGAGTTTTTTATTCTTAACTTATAGCTTTAAATGTTAGTCAGATTTTAATGTCTTACTTATATATCTTACATATCACACATATAGTAAAAATGATATTGGTTTTTTTTTTCATCTCTATCACAAGTGCATCATACACCCATACGCATTAAAGCAAGCCAAATTGTTCGTTGAACTGGCCGTCAAGTAAGCCTTTTGTCAGCTGCATTTGTGAAAACTAGACATTATACATATCTTTTTAGTTATTCTTACTATGCATAACACAAACAAGCAGTAGATGACACTTGTACCAGTTTTATAGAAGTTGTTTGTATTGGAACATTCCAACCAATAAAGTTATTTACGATAAATGTACCCTTATCTCTTAAATTAATTTTAACCATCGAATTTTTTTTATCAAATTACATGTATAATTAGTCGACTTTCTGGAACTAATAGAAGCAGAGATATAATTGTGAACTAGTCTAATACCGAGGTACAGTACCATGCTAAATATTTTCTCTGTTTTATCAACGTAAGTTAGGCTGGTCTGATGTCAGAAACAAATATTCCAGAACGCTTAGTTACACGTAAAAACGTGCTACATTGGATATTGTGTTTTATTTAATAACTTACGCACCATAACAGGCCAAGCGGTTTTTTAACATGTCCCCTTTACTTGAATAAAATGATTCGACATTTGTCGGACAAAATTGTTTATTGTACCAATTTACAACAGGTTTTGTTTGTGTGTTCATATACACGAACTGCTATGTGTTTCACATTTTTAAAATTATCTTGAGTGTTAGTTTGCAAAACTCCTTTAAATTCATTAAAATTTAGATAGAATTATGGCCACTCCTCTAATAGGCAGAGATGATTGACATAACAACAAAATTTGTAACGTATATGACTGAAAAGGACCTAACAAAAGAGAACAGTGAATTGTCCTCATGTTCATATTCATTAATTTACGTAATATGTTACATTTTTGTATTTTCCATTTAAAGTAATTTGGAGATCAAATTACCCACTTCTGAATGTATATTTATTATATTTTGCTGTTTAATTTGGTAGCAAAGTCACTAAGAAAACAGTTCGGCTTCCAGTGTAAACTTTCTCGCTTTTTGAAGCCATTCTAAATAACTGTAAACAACGGATTGGGTACAGGGAAAGGTAATTAATAAACAAGAGATTACAAGTGAAATTAGCCATTTTAAATAAGAAGTCGACTATCAATACTGCAAAATGTAGTGACGAATTCAATGGGATCGGAGGGACGTACTTGATAGACAAGTTGTTTTAGAGCAAGGTCATACACATAAGGTATTCTTGACATTGGTAGGGAAGGATAAATCATTCGTTCATGTAGTTTGCACGCTTCCATCGATTACGAACCAGAATCAGCCAAACAGCACCCACCAATTTCCGAGAAGTTAATGTAACCTTGACAATATTCCTCGATACAAAGCTGCCAGTGTTTTCTTCCTTAGCAATCTTGCGTGTTACAAATAAGAACTCTTCTTACATTTGAACAAATTAAAGTTCATGTTAGTAGTTTCAAAGTCTAGTCGTTACCAATTTTTTGTTTGTAACTACTCCACGGTACATGAAAGTTGTTACTAACACTTTCTAGTAAAAAATATATTTTCTTTTTCAAACATTTTCTCTCTGAAAATTTTTCCGTCACTTTTTTGGTTAACAATTCGATTACTGGTTTCTTACCGATAGCGTTTACCCTTAATTTAACACAGACTTATGCCTTTTGTTGCGTTAATAAAATCCAATATTTGTAATCAATTTTTTGATCTCCGAAAAATACTATGATCAGTATGGCGTTTGGCAAATTACTAATAATATTGATTTTCAGTCGTACGTGTATCCATAAAATCAAAACTCATATTTATTACCATGTAATTTCATATTGTTGTATCATCACGCTGTGCAGCACCATAACAGAGAAATAAAAATTATTGCAGCATGTAATATTTACAGTGCGGGAGTTTGTCATTATTTTTTTAATACAAATTTAGTTATTAAGTTTGTACAAAGACAGACAATCAAATTCAAAGACATATTTGTTTGTTCCCACCGGATATTTTCGTTCTTAAACTGAACATGACTACAAGCATACTCGTGTGAGGAAAATAACACATGTCTTAACAATCAGTTATTTTCAAATATAACACTATTAATATAGCCATTTGTATATGTGGTTTCTTATTGCTTTTGAACTTTTACAATTTTTCCAGCAATTAAGTTTTCAGTTTTATGAGAGATCCTCTAATATTCTTCGTGATGGGAGCCAATGTTCTGTTTGACGTGTTTGTCTTATGAGTTCTCATGAAACAAAGACATGTTTGATGAATGTGTTTTCATTCATGATATGCGGTTGCATCCTGTTTCAATGGATTTCTCCGCCAATTAAATTTGTGACAACGACATATATAACAAATTCTGGCAACGCCTTCATCTTCATCATCCGCAACATCGGTAGCAAAGTTATGTAATGATCGTATATTTTTACTTCAGTCAAGAATTCGTATCACCTCCTTTTTATGTTGTATTGTTTGTGTTCCATTTCAAGATGGAAAAATTGTATGGTTTTTATTGATCTCTATTGGCTTGTAGTGTTAGAGATTACTTTCCATTCATTTTCAATATACAATTATGAAAGTTTGTGAGATTCCATGACTCATTTAAAACTAGTTGGACTTAAATCTCATTATTATTGTAGATTATTAAAAATTAGGGCGAGATTACATAAAACAATATCACTCGTGCTAGGTAGCAGAATGCATTGCGATTAAAGTAAACCGTAAGAAGAAAAATCTGACAATAGAAGGACAGCAAATAAACCGATCAACGTTTGATCAAAGACATATACTCCTCACGTCATGTCTATCAGTGTACGATATCTGGTATATTTTCTCCATCTTTTGTTGTTATTCTTTTTAAAAATTAGGGTACAAGGAAACAATTTAAAACATGGTTTGATTTGTCAAGAGATAAAATATAAAACTTTTTTTTAATATTTTTGTACCTTTTCTGGGTCTTGTGTAAAATTATTTAGACTGTTTGCAGTTTCTGTGGCTACCGTTTTTCTTAATCAATATTTCACTTGAATTTTGTTTCTCAAATTTAGTATTAGAACATGTCACTACTGTGATTTCTTCAATTGTAAATTTTACGACAAACAGCGATATATTTAAACAAAGCCAATTAAATTTTATCACAATTTATCTACATTGAAGTTTGATTATAATTACTTAAAAGACTTACGGTACAAAAATTTCGTCATTTACGTTTCATATCCTTGTTTATAATTCACCAAAAGATATTTTCAACAATATCTGCGGCTGAAAAGAAATGTCACCAAATTAAGAATTTTACATTTTACATGGACTTAAATACATTAAAAACTTACACTTACACAAGTATTTAAAAAAACTGTGAACAATAAACATGCAATTGTATTTAATTTTTTTGTCTGTTTCGTCTAGTAAAAACGTTTTTGACAATACATTTTTCATTTGTCTCTTTTATTATTTGCATTTTGAGACAATACAAAGTTCATTTTGATGCACTATCTGCAGGGTGTAATCGATTTCTCAATTTTAAAAAAAGTTCGGTGTCATAAATGAAGTGTTGAACTTTTAATATTAGGGTAATATCCGTTCTTTTAGAATTAACAATGATGCAGGTAATGTCTCTACAATAAATGTATTGATTTGGGCCAGACATGTTTGCTGTTATTTCTTTGCTTACTGAAAGGTTGATGCAGCAAACTGAGGTAGTATCTAGTGGTTGATCATTATGTGTTATCTGTAACAGAGAAGGTTAAACAAATGCTTAGGTAATTAAACTGCTATTTGTTCTGAGAACAAATGAGAAGATCTTTCCACTGTTCCTTTAAAGTCAGACAATTTAGCTGATGCTATGGGATTTTGTGTCTTGCTATAGCACCAAATGTCACTTTCAGTCATAAAATGAGTTATTTGAGTAAATAAAATGGTATCGAACCAAAAAATATATGGTTGTTAAGGACTTTCATTCCGTCGCTAGGGACAAAAGGCCACTTCCGGACATATTTTAGAACAGTACATAATTCTGATTCTAAAAATATATGGTTGCTAAGAACTTTTTATAACGTTCACCTTGCTATCCTATTGTGCTCTCAAATTGAAGCTCGTTTCCTACAGATTATGTTAAACCTATATGTTTACTATATTATCTCGAACCGTTTTCAAGTTTTAACCAAAAAGCTGATAAACCGAAACGCGTCAAGGGCTGTAACTCGAAAACGATTCATCGCACAGCTTTGGCCAATGTACTTAATGAAGGTCTAGGTAACGGGAGTATTTTTTTCCATTTATTTTCTTCTTCTATCTTTTATGGTTTATGAGATATAGTGCTAAAGACTTATGGTGACCTTTGACCTTGATTCTTTACATTTGACCTTGACATTTTTAAATGTAGTATATGTCACTTAGGATCAATAATGGGGGTCTTAAGTCTCTAGAACTTACGGTTGTGAGAAAAAAAATTTCACTGTCACTGTGACCTTGAACTTGAACGGATTTACCCCCAAAATCAATTAGGTTCCTCCTCTTATGGTATGTAACAATATACCAAAGTTTCAATAAAATTGGTTGAGAACTTTTTGAGTTATGGTCCGGAAACCACTAATTCAAGAAATTTTCAAACGTTTTTCTTTCGCTGTGACCTTGACCTTGAATGGATTTACCCCCAAAATCAATAGGGTTCCTTCTCTTTTGGTATGTAACAATATCCTAAAGTTTCATTAAAATCGGTTCACAACTTTCTGAGTTATGGTCCGGAAACAAATTGTTGACGCCCGCCCGTCCGCCCAGCCGCCCGCTATCATCATAACGATAGCCGAGTTCAACTTCGTTGCAACTCGGCTAATAACTAAACAGTCATTTGTTCAAAGAACAAGTGTGAGGTCTTTCCCTTGACCTACGACCTATGTTTTAAAATGTTGCTAAAGACACTTGACATTTTTGTTTACGATTATGTTACTGTTAGTTACGAAATAAGTTCCAGAAAAGAGAGCAAAGGGCATGGTTGCTAATGACTTTACGCTCAGTTACTATAGTTTTAGTGAACAAAGAAAGTGGTCCTAAGTCAGAAAATGTATGGTTGCTATGGACAAAATGTCACTTCCGGACAATACCGGTATGATATTTGAATTCAGTTAGTGATCCCGATTCACTTTCCTATGTATTGTCCGCTTCAATTTTGTACGAATAAAGTGTTATTTTATAAAAAAAACTGTTAACGGTGTCGGCCATTTTGAAAATGGCTTCCCATAATCATTCGACTTTGGTCATATCTGTAACGGTTTAAAAGTTGTTGACAAATAACGCAGTTTACGATATGTTTTTGGTCGCCATTTTGAAACCACCCAACCAAATCATGTACTTCTTGTAATCAAATTGTAGATCTTTTAATTCTCTCTCAAATGAACTACATTTTTCATTCATCATCTGTAACGTTTATAAGTTATCAACAAAAAACCATTTTCAAAATACGAATCAAGGGCAATAACTCAAAAACGACAATTTTACGCTTTCGTATCTGAAACTTTTTTTGTACATTTCGATATCACGCACATGTTTTCCTTGAATTGTCTGCTTCAATTTTGTACGGACACACGTGTTATTATATAAAAACTGTTTACGGTGTCAGCCATTTTGAGAATGGCTGCACATAACCATTAGACACTTTGTCTAAACTCGAAGGGTTTGTTATTACGGTCACAAAAAAAAACAAAAAACACAAAAAAAATGTTTACTATATTACCTGTGACGGTTTAAAAGTTATAAGCCAAAATCTGATTAGCCGAAACGCGTCAAGGGCCGTAACTCGGTTTGTCGCACAGTTTTTGACCCTTATATCAAATGTAGATCTCAATGAGAGGAACATTTTTTCCAATATATTGTCTGCTTCAATTTTTTATGGTTTTTGAGTTATATTGAAAACAAAATTTCAATGGCGGCCATTTTGATCACGCATATGTAATAAGGAGCCTCATATCTACTTGGAAACCAAGTTTTGTGGAAATCAAACAACTTTGAAGTTTCCGACAAACTTCGCGTCAAAATCGCGTAAACAGGAAGAGGATCGAAAATTTTGTTTTTGCATGACAAATCATGGCCTTGAGTCAGACAACATTTCCCCCCACTTTAGATTTTTGATATCTGTTATGTTTTCTGAGCATATCTGAACACACGCTTTTGGGGTTTGGGGCAAATAACTCCGTTACTAAAAATAGATCGGTTTCGCAGGGGGACTCAGGTCGAGCCAAGGTAGTGTCGGTTAAGTGTGCCAAGTTTCAAAGCGATACGTCAAGATTGACCGCGGAAATGAAGATAATAATAATAATAATAAAATAATAATCAGAAGAAATACAGTAAGGTCTTTCCCTAGGTAGGGTAAAGACCTTAATAATAAAAATAATCATAAGAAATATAAGAATTTCTTTCCACTGTAGTGGGAAAGACCTTAATAATCAGAAGAAATACAGTAAGGTCTTTCTCTAGGTAGGGGAAAGACCTTAATAATCAGAAGAAAGGTAAGGTCTTTCCACTGTAGTGGGAAAGAACTTAAATATACGGTCTTTCATCTCGTTCGGGCCATTGCATTACAATAGTTTTACATATCTTTTTGACCATACAGAACATCTGATGTAACAATTTTCAGTGTTTTGTTTCGTGGTGTTTATTGTTTGTTGAATATTTTGAGTGGTTGTTTTTGTGTTATTTAGAGTTGGTCTGTTCTTGTTAGCAATGACTTTATAATTTTGCACCTAGGTACATTGATTCATCCACATTGATGATATATTCTTGTCGTTTCTATCTACCTTTTCATATTTTGTATAGTTTATATTAACGCTGTTGTAAATAGCATCTTATGCAAATAATTAAAAACCCTGATTTTGGTGTTTTCCTTTTTGTCTGTACCTAGTTGTTCAATTAATTCTCCTTTTGTGTCCAAGCTGGTAATAATTTTTGAAATAGATATACAGAACGGTATAGGTCGTGCATATATTAGTAAATAATTCATGCAATTATTTATTTTATTACATAATCATAAATGGTAAAATAATTGCTGAATCTAGCACGGAAGGTCTAAGAAAGTAAAATACAGAGCCATAATTTATTTATTTTCTCTCTTTTTTCTTTGAATTATTCGACCTTGTGGCAATCTAGCGACGAAACAAGAACAATAGAAAATAAAACCACTATACCTACATAACTAAATTCGATAAACGCAAATCTAGCAACATTGTCTTTTGTTATTGAAAGTTATTTAACAATGTAGTTCAGAGAAGTTACAAAATATATAAAATAGTGTAACTTAGAAACAAACGCTATGAATACATGGTAATTATCCATGACAGAACTTATTTCGTCATCAATTACATATAAATCAGATAATAAGTACACTGAAGATGAAATCTGTCAAATGTTAGATTTTCTGATAAACAAGATATTTACATTATTGCCTTGTTCGGCGACCTGTTTTTCAAAAGACTGGTGGTATTCGAATGTGTAATAATTGTGCTCCTCTCTACGTCAACCTTATGAGCCTTAGTTCTTAGAAGACTGCTGAAGAAAAAAACACTGGCGAAGACCTTAAATTCACATTCCTGTTTGTTGATGAACAATGCTAAATGCGGTGACTATTTGCATTTAACTTACTAAAGCTAGCTTAAAATTAAAGACACCACCACTACACTTAGGTCGGCCTTTTACTTAAACCTACTTTCAGAAAAAACTTTGTAAAAGTACAAAATTCCAACCTTCTAATTGTCAAGTTTCAGTTTATCGACAGCAACATTTTAGCAGATCCGGCGTGTGGTGTGTACATTTCACAACTTATACTTTTTGCTAGATCGTGTAATTGGTTTTTCGATTTTTTGATCGGTCCCTGCTGCTACAAAGCTACTGAAAACAAGGGTTTGTCGTACCTGTATTGATGCTATCCCCTCAGAAGTTCTATGGTGGTCACCATTATTTAATTGTAATGGAACATCCATCTGCCAAATACAATTGGACGCTTCGCTAAGTCATAGGTAGTTTTCCTTTATCTGGATTTTACCTTTTCTCAACATAACAATGAGTTACTTGACGTGTGTCTTATTAGAACCTGCTTACTCATCCATACCACGGGAGTCATAGATAGTCTTATTTAGTTTTGCTTTTTGTTTCGTATTGTATATGCCTGTGTCAATCCGGTTTTTTAATCTTCCTTGACTGTCATCTCTTGTTGTTTCCTTGCTATACTTAATATACTTTTGAGAGCTAAACATACATGCTTTGTTCTACGGCTATCCACATACACGAACTGGTTTATTTTGTGTGTATGCATAATAAATTTCAGGGATGCGCGCTTCACTTAGTTTCTAACAGATGAAGTAAAGCATCTTGTCGATGTCCTAATTATGGCATCTATTTAAACTATTCATAAACCCTAAAGTAACCAAACTAATTTGATTTATATAAAGTTTGATTGTTTCGCCATTAGGGGTCATCCATAATTGTCAACATTTTTCACAAGTTTGCAAAGAGCACTCTTTTTGAAAACCCCCTCCCTCCCTCCAAAAGAGTATGTCAACATTTTTTGCAAGTCTGCACATCCACATTACCGAAGTTTAAGAACGTACGGAAAAAATGTTGAGATTGAAACCCCTCCCCCCTATAGTGCTCTTTCAAACTCGTGAAAAATGTTGACAATTATGGATGACCCCTTATTGTATCAAAAGTTAATGCATTTTAACTTGTGCAATAATAAATGACTGAATTAATCAATTAAATTGGATCGACATGACTTGAAAAATTAAAGTCAGTTCTATTTAATTATAAATCTATTTTTGTCCTTTAAATATAAAATCCAAAAATTAAAGTCATAGAAACCGGCAAACTTTGGAACCAAAAACCAAACATTTAGAAACTATGGCAAAGGTTCTGACTTGGTACAGGCAAAATGGTGGTTGATGAAATTGTTGGTTGTCATACACCACTAGCCAGTAATAGTTGTATTCAATAATTATCGTGTCACAATCACTATGTACTTAAATCTAAAATAGGAAAAACTATCTGCATAGTTTCCAAACGAGATATTTTCATCAAAGAAATGGTATCAAGTTATACTGTATAAAGGCGTGGAGGAGTCGTTTTTTCTTTAGGCCATGATAAATAAGTCTATCCCGAATTAAAATCGTCTCGTTTGCCTAATTTTTATTCTGAGATGAGCATGGGCGCCAATAATATCAAAAACAACAATTAAAATCGATTACTTATACGTTACTCAAAAAATGCTGAATCTTATTTTATTATTATTATCATTTTTCTGCAGATTTGAACAATATTAGAAATCACACTTGTTATACAAAAGCTGAAGGTGGTTATTGCACTTGAATATATTTTAGAAGAATATTATTTGAACAAAAAATCATATTTTTTGCAATAGTTTTATAAGGATTGTTTCCGTTTATTGAATGTTATTGGTAGTCTACGTATTATAAACTGTCAATAGTCAATATTTGTAACCAATGCAGAAGACAAAAAATGCGTGATTAATCAAATACAAACGAAAATGCAAACACCTTGCAAAAATTACAGACAGAAAAATTTTTAAATAAAAAACAGAAAACTGACTTAGTAACAGATTTTTCTTTGTAAATGTAGTTGCATCAATTAACGTGTTTAATATATGTTGTTATAATATACTAAAACCTTGAACAAACCATTGAATTTGGAGGATATCAGTTCAAGTTTACCCTACGAGAAGTCGTCCACCTGACAAGTCGCCCCCTGTTCGATACAAATCGCCCACTTTCCGGGGAAAGTCGCCCTCCTGCTCTAGAAAATTGATGATACAACAGTTTTGTGAATATTTTAGTTTTATATAATGAAATTAGTCTTAAATAAATGTTCGATAGTGATACATTTTTCAGTTGTTTGGAAATGGACTTTATCATTGTTATTCTATATGCAAATATATAGACAATAAAACAAAACTAAATATAATATACAAAGTGTTTAATAGCATTTAAGAGCAAAAGTCAACACAACAATTAGTTAGAGTCAACATACAAATGTACAAGAATAATGCTCAATCATATATACACTAAATCGTCTTTAGGAGTTCATTAAGTGTGATCTGGTTGTCCCTGTACTGGTCCCATAAAGCAAAGATTCTGTGTTGCAGTTGAGTGAGTAGCAGTCTGGTTTTCTTCCTTTGGAAATAAAATGATTAGTATGTACAGCTGTAGGTTTGGTTTCTGTTCCTTTCAGTTGATCCGATGATGTCATCCTGCAACGTCGTTGTTGGTCCTGACTGGCTGGCGATAAGATATTCATGTTGCTGGTGTCCAAGTGCTCCTGTTGATCGTTGATGTAATCCATAAGGTCTTTTCTGTGTAGACGGTATCCTTGAGTGTGTTGAATGTCCAGGTGATCTGCTTAGCTGATGTGAATTGTAAGGCGAGTAATTTTCTTATGAAGAAGGTGCTGCCTTTCTGTGACTACTCCTCTTGTTACCCTAGCTCTTTTACATGGCGCATCACAGCGGGATTACCAGTTTGGAAGCTCGCCATAACCCATCTGATTCCATATGATGATATTACATACTATATATACTAATTAATATTAAATACATGTACATTGCGTTCTATGGAACAATAGCAGCCCAAAGGAGACTCTTATATCTTATTTACCTTTTTGGAGCGTTCCACGCTCTCTACTATTTAAAAAACCTTATAACAAGATACAGATTATACAAAATCTTTTCCAGAGGCACTCATCAATAACCAAGTTTGACAATATCCACTTCCTTGTAAGGTACTTACAGATTAACTTTTTTTGTCCTGAAAAGAGCACTGTTCGTTTAACATAAAACAACAACTAAAGTACTGTGAAAGTTCTTAAATTCGTGGGTATCAATTTTCCTGGTGTTTGTGAAATTTTACATGTTCGTGGGTACTTAAATTCTTGGACTGACGGGTTCCGAAAATTCAAAAAGTGAGGTACCATTCCTAGCCGAAGGATATTTGTCATTTTATGTGTTGAGTAGCAATAAATAACTGTTACAAAAGTGTAATTTAATGTCATTTGTGCCACGATCGGTATTATCACAACATCCACTTGATTTAGCGTGTCATTGATATGCATTAATAAAGATAAAGTATAGCTTATCTTTTAAATATTTTATTTGTTATTTTAATTTATGTTCAAAGCAACCAAACTCATAATTCCGATAATAATTTGTTACTTTTTAACATCGAAAATGAACACCTCATATATCACCACCTGGACCGGAAGTCGATGTTTCTTCGTACGCTTTACAATTAAGTAACACCTACATTTAATAAAAACACAATTCGAACATGAAACCTGTAACATAATCATTAAGATGGATTTTGAGCTGAACATTAGTAATGGATCGAACCACAAAATCACATATTACATTTACAAATAAATGTCCGATCTCCGACATTTTCAGATCGTTTTTCCCAAGTTCCCATCTGTTAATGAAGTTTAATTCTTCGTTGGATTTTTAATTTCATGGTCCAAGGCCTCCATGAAAACCACGAAAATTGATACCCCACGAATAAAAGGTACTTCACAGTATTTTCCAAAATAAACCAACATTCAATTTCATCCTGTAAAAGGTCGTCAACATAATTATCTGTAATTAAATAGATAATGAATTATTCATACTACCTTTCAGCGCCTGTTTTATCTATTTAGTTTAAATTGTATTATTTGCTCCAATTTGTTCACGATGTCATAAAAAATCGAAATTTGCTTCAATTAATTTATATACAATCAAATCAAGAAATAATTGAGTCATTTAGAACATCAAAGACCACTTCTGTGTTACTTTTACGAACTAACTTTCGCGTCCGTCCTGTGATTATAGAGACTAATCGTTGTGTTTTCATTGACAGTCAATTTGAAGAAAACATATATATATATTTAAATTACCGCCGCTGTCATAGTTATAACAACAAAATTTGCTTTATGTAGCCACGGTTGCACTGTTTTTTGGGGGCAAATTATGTTAAAAGGTATAATTGCCTGAGGGAGTTTTAGAACGGAAGTCTGGAATCAGTTAATATGTTAGACATAGTGTAGTACAATTTATGTCAAATTTCAGTATCTTCTAAGATACATTTCCTAGAGCTTTTTTAAAATTTACATTACCTGTTTTTTTTTCAAATTGTTAAACAAGGCCTGGAATAAGTATTTTATAAAAAATATATTATATTTACATGTGAACTTTATATGATATATTGATTAAATGTTTGCTTAAATCAAGGAAGCAAAATTTCAGCTATATTCAGGGCCGAACAAGTTAACAAACAAACAGTCAATCAGAAAATGTGGCAGGACATCGGGAAAACTATTTTTACGGCACCGGGCAATGTATACAATAATTGGCAAGGGCTGTTAGTGTAGATATTGTAGCACCTTCAACGAGTCTACTCTTTTTGATATCTTTATTATGCACTCCCTTTACACGTTACTTATCACGTCCGCGGTCAGGTTTTCTTTATAAAGTGATAAAACCCAACGAGAGGGCCTTCCCTATCCTCCAGTTTGGGACGCGCTGGGCAAATATGTGGTCGAATACTGTGAGTCTTCCTTGTACGATCCCAGCTTAAGTATATGCAGTTTTATTAACGATATGACTTTTGCATACTAGACAGATAAATCAATCTCAATATGTATCATTTGCATATATAAAACATCTTTCAAAGAATAATTTCAGTGCTTTTGTCTAAACAGACCACCAATTGCAATTAAGAAAATTAACAAGTGAAACGTTTTTCTGTTCCTTTTCTCTGGTAAACATTCACGTTGTGTCGGTTTATTTGTGATTAGAGCTCCGACAAACTGTCATTAAGCACAACTGTTAAGCACCAATAGTCTATGCAACGATTCCGTTAACTAGGTAATGGGTAAAAACCATGTGAAATCTATCGCATGGAATTGTTCTTCATGGTCCATGTTTTTATTGCTTTCAAGATTAAACTTAAAGCATAAAATTTTAAACGAAAATATGATATTAATAAAAGCAAACTTTGCGAAATCAGTCCATCTTCATTATTTAGATTTGTTATTTAGGTCTAGTTGTCTTATGGAACTTCAGAAAGACCTTGATCATTTATACCACAAAATCTTTAGTATATGAAATGTAACAATATATATATATACATTAGAATGTCTCACAGTCAATCTTTCCAGAGGGAAACACATTTTTAGCGAATGTAACCATTTATTTGTGTCAGCTTTCTTCCAAAGGACATCAGTTTAAGTGGATTCATATTACTTAATAAGGTGTGAGTGTAGATTCGTGTATGATAATACTGTTGTTGCTGTAACACAAAAAATAATACACTTTAAGTTACGTACAATACCAAATTGATGTATATATTCGCATATAACATAAACCCACATCATCACGCATTATTTTAATATAACGGCAAAGGACTCGTGTTTCTATTACTGATGGATGATAATCACAATGTATTCACACTAGTTTACAACAACGTATAGAACCTTCTCATCACTGCTTTTTAAAGACTAGTGTATCATTTAAAGGGAAACGTTGTAAACCCTAAAAGTTATTATTCCATTTTGAGTAGTTGCGTTGATCATTGAACAAGCCCTGTCAACACAACGTGAGGAAATACATGTAAAATGCATTCAAACGTATTTTCTTTACCTTTGATTAGAACAATTAAGTGATTAAGACAATGTCTGTTTCCTTCAAATTGAGGACAGTTTTGGAAATAATTAATTTACAAAGTACGAAATGTGATCAACATTGTAATTATCTTGTGCGTGTTGTAATTCTTTCGGTTACTTCTAATAAAGTCATAAAGTTCCTTACCAGTGCATATACTTGCAAAAACAAATTTGATAGTTAGATAATGACCCTCCGCGTTGTAAGTAATGAAAACGAATTTCCGTTCAATCTTTTCTGACATGGGTCAGATTACTTGTTGATAGCTCAAATCGGTGAACTGGAAAAACGTCTTTTCATTCATTATTGTTAAATGTTCAAATAATTTGGTATAGTTAAGTGCTATAAATGCTTATGATTAGGAATCGATAGAATCAAATTTTAAAAAAAAGATCGTTTTCCGGTTGTTTTCAGCGTAACAATGTCGTGATCATAGTCAGTACTGTTCTGTTGACATTTAATTGTTTTAATTTCCGACTTCTTAATTTCCTTTTGAACCCACAAACGATTAATCGTTTACAAACAAAAAAGTATGAGGCGACAAAGCATGGCAATACATAAATGGGATAGTTTTGTTCAGTATAAAAACAAACAAATACTGCACAGCGGCATTTTGTTTGAACAGGAGAATACGTTTCGATATGGAGCACAAGTTTCATAATCACTCACTCCGAAAAAATAATCTGATGAATGAAGAACTAAAAGTCGCTTTGGATAAGATTGAAAAACAGAAACAAGACAAATTGATACAAATTCAATCCAAAAGTGATAAATTTAGAAGATTACATTCCAGACAATATATAAAGCGATCTCTGGATTCTTGTGGTGACTGCTCAACACCGAACTCCAAAACAACGATCGAAAGGCTTGAAATCATGAAGGATTCCAAACGATTTGTCAGCGAACCAAATTTATTTGCAAACAGAAGAGTTATATTTGACAGAAAGCATACTTTTCCATTTGTCGAACCAAACAGATGTTTGTCATACCGGAAGTTACAACTGATTCATAACAATAGGGGTTTGACTAGTTCCTCTGTAAGCGTTTCGTTAGATTCAGGGATGGAGTTATTTGGATCTAATAGTAGCCTTTCAGACGGATGCGGCAGCAGTAAATCGAATAATAATAATTCGGTAAGATGTCATTCTCCTCCAATACTTGCATTTCCGCTAATAGCACACCATGATTATAAACGAAAGCCATCTCGAGCAAAATTGTGTTTTTACAAAGCTATGGGAAATAGAATTACATCGGATAATGGTTGGAAATATTTAATGACTAACGTATTTAAAAGATTAAACGAAAGTTCGTATCGACAAGAAAGTAAAGAAGATTGTCACGATGCGAAAGACAGCATGGATAACATCGCTATGTGTAGATATTTGAGACTTCCGGTCAAATATCAGACGGAACCTAATTAATGCTTCAAAATGCTGTTTTGTTGATTGGAGATGAATTCAGATAATTTAATCAGAAATATATCAGTAATGTTTGTTTTTGTCTTTCCAAGTATAGTAATTTTAGAAAACATTATTATATGCTTTGTTGACAGGATGCGACAACTTTGACTGTTACATTTATGTCTTCAAGAAATCTTTCATGCATTAAACAGAATATGATTTGTGATTATTGACATTTATGATAGATTGACAATTGTTATGGAAAATACATTATACAGAATACCAGAGACTTAATGAATTAAAAATGGATTACAAACATTTATAGATCACATCCTAACTATAATAACTTGACAAAAACTAAATTTTTTTATTACAGCAATAACAATTTGGTGCTTATTTAGCATGTTAATATATATGCAGTGTATTCTCGATGCTTGAAAGTTCGTTACCCTTAGTGGTTGATGAAGCACTTATTTTGCAGAACATTTGCAATAATTTTTTTATTATCGTGTAAGCAGTCTTGGAGGCATGCAGACTTTTTTACATTTGGAAATTTGTCGTAATTAAACTTTATATCTGAGAAACATTTGTTTATTCTGACATCGGATTTAGTTCAGGCCGGAAATGAAGATGATTGCAAGTTCGTGACCTTAAAAACTCATTATTTATTCTGACATGCGTACTGAAACAATAAAAAGGTCAGTTATATTGTATTAATTGTGTTGTTCTCTATCAAAAAAGACTTACAATAATATTTTGTAAAAATCAATATTCTTTTCCCATACGATTACAGTAGTGGGTCAATTAGATAATCCAGTTCCATAACTTGTTTATAATCCTGGTGTCAAAAGTAATAAAAATATATTATTAAGTTCCAAAACTTGTGTAAATATCCAGTGTATTTTAACAGGAAATGTACTTAATTGTAAAAACATATTTTGATTTATGTTTTGGAACATTTTCTACACCTAGGTATAAAAATTTTACAATGAAAATTATCACTGATATCATAATTGGGCCTTAAAACTTACTGAAATTAAATTTATTTCGAAAAACTATTTGTTTGGCCTTTTTCTAAAAATAAAGTTCACTGATGCTTGACCCGATGATGATTCATTGTTTGGAATGTAAATTGATCGATACATAGGGATTTTCCAGGAATTTCAGGTGAACGCAATCTGAAAGTAAAAAGTAATGGCGGAAGTAGCCATTTTTCTATTAAGATATTGTATCATTCATATATTTTACCTGAATTTTTGTCAATTTTTTTTAACTGTCTATGGAAAGACGTAGAAAATCATTTCACGGTTAAGGAAGAGGCAGAAGATAATTATTTACCGATGACGTCATTTGATAAATCGTGACGCTCCAAAGGCCACGAACTTGCAATCATCACGAAGTTAGAAGCATGGACGATACAGGTCAATTCCATGTATTATTTCCTATAATATATTTAAGATGAACCCGGTAAACCGTGTAGAACTGATAATGTACGTGTATGCTTCTTATGTTAAAAACTAGTTAGCATGCTGGATATTAAGCATGAGTAAATAATCAAAAATACTTTTAAGTAAGAGACATTTACAATTATTCTTGTCTTTTTCCTGAATATTTACACAACAGTAATGCCACAACGTCTGTTATATCACAAACAGGTTTTTCAAACCATTTCCATTCAACATAGGTGAATATAGGGCATATTTTTATAGAAAACCTCAAAGCATCATTCGTTAAAACAATTATTTCATTGAGTCTGAGACTTTCTCAACGAAAAACATCTAATGGTCTTTAAATGTCGATCTCTTTGTAATTATAAAAACGACACTGTTAAGATTTATATTTGAAACGAGCAATGAAGCTGGCTTCGTTGTATATATTATTCAATTTATATCGTTATCTTTATTGCTATTATTATAACAATAAAGTTAATAAAATGGATTCGTCGTTATGTTTTTTATAATAATGATGATCTACAATGAGTATATATGTTAGTACAATTGAACAAATATTTGTTATTTAAAATATTATTCGGGGTTTGTAAACAGACGGCGGAAGTTTGTTAATACGCCGAGACCTTTTGGAACATAAATCACTTTGGCGTTATTCTTTAGCTGCATATTGTTTACAGAGTGGTTAAAAACTTTTTCTTAGAGAAATAAATATCAAGATGAATTTCGATAAATATCATATTCTTATTGTTTTCAACAATTTTTCAGCTTTATCAGCGGCAGTTTAATTGCTATTACTAATTTATTGGGTATTGTTAAACGTTACGTGTTATTACAACCAGCTTATTGATTTGGTCTAGCAGATAATTAATCATTTTTTGAAAATCAATAATTTCGTTAGAAATCAAACTATATAAGTTAATTAATTTAATAAGTTGATCATTTACTATTTTTCTCAAAAATATATAATTAACCTTCCAAGTGCTTGATAAAATATCATTGAGAGAAAGCTCATCAATATTCATGGCGATTGTTTTTTATAATAGGAAGCAAAGCACTGTATACTCAAAAATATATCTCAAGATACTATGATTGTATAATTTGTCTAATCAAGGCTCACCAGCGGCAATAAACTAAAATGATTAGAATTGCAAATCATTAATATTATTTGGATAGGTTATATGAATAGTGTAGTGTCCAGAGGCCTTAGTAATTGGAAAAAAAGTCATTAAAGCTAACACGGTTATAAAATTGACTACGTCACGTCAAACCTATTAGTGGTGTTCAAACTAAAAAATATCAGATGGTCAAAGTATTCACATATCGATAATATCTTGATCACAAATATTTGAAATATTTTTAAGAAAGAAAATATACAATAAAATTATAATTTTTTCATAGCAATAGACTTGAATTCAGTAAATGACTGTCTTCTTTCTAATAGCCTACCCATTTTTATGTCAATATTTCTAATGTCTATAATTTCTAGTTCCGTGCTGAAGCGTACTTTCCGTGCAATGTTTTCTGTACTTTTAACTGATTGCAGACAAAAACTGCGAGAACGAGGTCTTGCATCAATGTCCGGAAGCTTCAGTTGTTCTTTGTCAACAGGTTCGTCTCTTTTTCTATCTATTTCATGCATATTTGTCCTACCTTTTTCAAAATCAATGTTTATTTCCGAAATATCTGTTTCTTGAGAGAATTTAGGAGTATCCATAGACTTGAGCTTTGAATCTTTCCCCGTAAGAATGGAAGTATCATCTGACACATTATTGTTATTATCTCCATCTAGCTTTTCTAAAAACAACAAGAAATTTTCTTTGCGTAAATCTCTAGGATCAGACCCATCGTCTTCAAAAGCACAATTATCAACACGTTCATGCCACTGTGGAAATGAATATGGAAAATCAACTGGTGGTTCTGTATAACTGTTTTTACGAATCTTGTCGACAAGACTCGCACGTCGTTTTGATGGGCATTTGAAACCAATAGTATATTTCTCTTGCAACCGTTTTTCTTCTCGAGTTGCTAGTAACATCTTTTTATTTTCTTTCTCTATTTCTGATGTATCACTAAATGATCTTCTTCTTTCAATGTTGCCTTTAAAATTGCAATCCTGCTTTGCTGTGAGGAACTTATTATACCTTTTCATAAAAATTGCTTGGTCGCCAGAAATTTGTTTATCTCGTTGACGCATTTCATAGTCAATTTTGTTCATGTGTTTCTTCAAGAAAAAATGTTCGTGCACGTGTTTGTGGAATAACTTCTTGTAGTTTGTAACAGTTTTCTCGTGTGACATTTTTATAATTTCACTTGTTTCCACATAATGAACACAAAACTAGTATGTCCAACACTAATGTAGAATCTTTTTTAATCTTGCCGCCAATCTTTTCACACCTTTTCTATTAACATTTTCTTACCCATTTTTAAATCCTAAGTACAATCTTGTAATGAAAATTAATGCAGATTATTAATAAAATCTAATTTTATACTGCATTTAATCGATTTAATCGATTGGCGTCACAAGTTCAGTTTGCAATATTTTTTTCAATCTGATTTATTCAGGTTATAAAACAGTCCTCAGTTCAGTGTTAATAGTAAAGAATGTAGAATTAGTACTGTGTGATAGAGAAAACGATTAGTTTTTATATTTTAATGAGTGTTCTGCTGACGTATTTATGTCTTTATATGCTAATATGTCTTAATGTGCTTATATTTTAGCTATATTCGTGAGGAGAATGTGTTAATTAGCACTTACTTAGTTTAGAAAAACCGACAGACAAATATGCAGAAAAATATGAGAAGTTGGATATGAACTGGAATTTTGCTACTTGTGTTGGCTACAATATGTCTGCTGCCTTTCAGGGTTACGAAAAAGGTCTTAACGCACAGGAAGCTTGGTTTTATCCAGACACGTCAGCCACTTGTCTGATAACATATTTAAAGTGTTATAACCTGACAACCATCATCCGGAGACGGGTATTAGCTTTGTATAATAAAATAAAAAACCTATCCATCGCTATCTACAGCCTTTGACGCATTGATAGTTTGGAAGGTGGGGCTTTGTTTGTCAAGCCATTGCAAACGATCCAGAACCCACCAGATTTATCTGAAGTAATCGCCAAATAAGTCATTCATTTATATATAACATCACACAGATTGTTCGAAAAAATATAATATCTTTTGTAAAATTCGGAATACACAGAGCTTAAAAACGACGACATTCATATTAAAATATTAAGATTAAATAAGAAATACCGAAAATTAAGAATTTGCGAATGGAGACATATAATAATATGTCATAGATGTTGAGAACCCTACTGAGAATTCGGAAGCTGAAAATAAGAATATTTTACTTCATAATTTGAGATAACCAATTAGATTTTGTAGCGTTGGCCGCTTTAAAATCTGTCTAAATTGCTTATTTCTATCGTTATGTTGGAAATATTTATTATTATAATTTTGTTTTTTCAAGTAAGTTTACAAATTGGTAGTACATAATTATCTAAAAGTCAAGTTGTTCGAAATCGGTCACAAATAATGTATATATTTAAATCTTTTGCAACAGCGTTTAATTGTAATCTCTATAGACTTTTAATTTTTTTTATGGAAAATGAGCTTTCAAATCTGTTGTGCGTTATTCTAAATCCAATTATATTTGCCTTATATAAATGTCTATGTCAAGAGTGTCGTACAGATTTAACTTAAGTATGCACCTTAAAACGAGTACAATATGGTTAATGTTTAATATATTATAATAATTAAAGAATTTTCTTTTGTATGAAAACCGTTTGCTCGATTCTTTGAGTTTGCAAAAAAAACCATGTCAACCGCGGAAAGAAGATGTTATTCAGAATTTACATCTACCATACCCGTATCGATCAATTGGTTCTTATTGAAAACACTAGTAGTGGTTATAAAAGTAGATATCTTTTTAATATTTACTTTTAAGATATCAAAGGTGTATATCATCTGCAATTTCCGTAATAAACAATTATCTCAGCTTAATTTACTGTTAAATTCAAATTCTCTTAACTATGGTCCGAAATAAGTTTGCAATATGAGTATTGTTGGTATTTCCATAATTTGGACTATTAGTGAACCGAGATTAAAGAAAAATCTCAGGGTGATATCCTTAGCGTAGTGTAAGTAAAACAGTTGACAACGTGAAGTACTGTTCTATTTTTAACAGCTTATAAAACTTGGAATGCTATAAAAGTATAATTACTTTTTTTTATTTGTTGAAGGTTGTATTTTATTTTCAATTGTATTTTACCTGTTTTTGACGAACAGTTTTTATTGGTGCAGTAGCCGGAATTCCACAATGACAGCAAATGACCGAAACGTAGAATAATACAATGTATAAAAACAAATTGCATCCGCGTCTTTAAGAAACGTTAACAAGCAGGAAACCTGGTACGTGGAGGATGTTTTCAAAATTAGGTGAAACAAACTATAAATCATAAAGACAAAATACCCACGAATACAAAATAATATGTACAGTCTTATAACTTAAGTCTTAAATCTTCACGCTAAACTATGTAAACAATAATAATGTATGGATTATCATAAACTTTACACACATTATCGAATCGGAGATAATTATGAGTTCATGAACCTCAAGCATATCCATATTTATTATATTCATATTGATGATAAAAGTTGTTTTATAATTATATTGAGTACTTTACATATAGATATTGTTCAGTAGTTATGGAATGATATTACTTTCTGATGATTGTGCATTACAGATACGAATTGGCAAAAAACTAATCTAGTAATCTTCTTACACTTCATTCAATTTATCTGTCCATGAATTAGACCATATTCTACACAATAACCTTTCAAAACATAATATTTGTATGTTATTAAATTTCATTAAAAATAATCCAGTGTTTGAAAGTTATAACATAGCTTTTACTTACAAAGGATTAAAATTTTAATTTTTGAAATAAATATCATCATTAAGTAATATAAATAAGAAAAAGTAAGATAACCAACGTTGAAAGGTCGTAGTATGGAGTTAGTGTGTCATGAAAGTTAGAAAAAATTACAACAATCGGTTCTATCTGTATCAGTTAGTCGTGAACTTAGCAAACGAGAAGCAAGTACTGTATTAATATATATTTAGCTTCTTATACCCTCGGACTTACAATCCACAAGCATCGACTCATTAATCAAATATAAGTTTGCAACATGTACATGTATGTTTGTCTGGTAAAGTCTAATCAATTGCCCGCATATACATATAATAATTTTTAAAAAGCTAAATATTGAAGAACAACAAGTTTCCCGAATGAATAGACAAGATCCTACAAACAGTTAGCAGAGAAAACTTAAAATTAAAAACAAACGCATAAAACAACAGAAGTGATACAAAGTAATGAAACGCTTTTACTAAAACCACAAAAACTATATGACAAATCGAGTCTAGGCATTCTATACCTCTAAACATTTATAATAATTACAATAATAATAATAATAATAATAATAATAATAATAATAAAACTGTATTATTATTATTTGAAAGACATGTGTTTAGGGAGCAAATATGAAGGTCTTTCCCGTTTTGGTCTGAAGTCGGAAAATATATGTATGTTATAAACTTTTTATCTGTTGCTAAGCACAAAATGGTCACTTTTAGTCATGAAAATAAGTTATATAAGCTACTTATATATAGAGAAACATCACAATTGTGACACGATAGGTCAGGTAGATGGAAAGGGCAAGGATCTGCTTTTTAAAAGTAAGCCAATATGCATAATCGTGTTTTGTTGCTTTTAACAAGTAGCGCGATAAAAAAACATCAAAATTGTGACATGAACGGCCACTGATACCAGCTATAAGCTAAAAATCGATTAACCGAAACGCGTCAAGAGCCATCGCTCGATAATCGTGAAAATGGTTCATTCAATTTATTGTCTGCATCTATATTTTATATTGTGTGTTATTTTTGAGATACAATAATAACATTTCCCAAGGTGAACTCTGATCATGACTTTTCAAACGCAATATATGTTATTCGGAATTAGAAAAAATATGTTAAAACGTACGTGTGGGTTGACCTATTGCTTATAAAATGAAGTTTTATATTGTTTAGACCAGCTATACTAGCCACACCATTGCTTTCCAAACACACATTCCGCGATAATATTTCTAGACTATATTGATATGAAACTTTTATTGACTCCCGAAAAAACTTTTGTATTCATTTGAGGCTACTACCGTTAATATAACGGGGAAATTCGTTGGTTCCACAATAAAACGATTGTTCCTTTATAGAAATCCTTTTTCATGTGACATCGCATTCTCTGATGCCCGACTATACCAGCAGAGCAAAAATGGAGCATTTCAGTATATATGCTTTTAATGACCCAATAATAGTATTACTGTTATTGACTATTAAGCAAATCATATATATTTTACGCGATATACTTTTACGTACGGTTGTATTTTATTTATTAATAATACCTTATATGCCGTTCGTATAAGATCAAACATAGATCACAAATATTCTTTTGAATGAGACATAACTAACACGACTTAACGTCTAATAGAAAATAGATTCGTGAAGGGTTGAGCCTTCTAGGTATAATTCTATGTTCGCGTAAATACACCAAAAGAATATATTATGCAAGCGCCTATCTTTACAAAAAACCTTTAATAAAGTGTTAATGGTAGCAGGAAGAGTTAAGTAAGCTTTAAAATATGTCAAAAAGTGCTACAGGCTGTAAAACTACTGATTCCGTAATGACGTGTATCCGATTTAGAATTAGATTAAGACTTAAAAACCAAACGTCTTCTATATTACTTAAAATGATGTTCTTCAGTTTTGAAATACTTTGCCATCTCCACTCTAACACTGCTATTCCTAACATCCAACCAAACCTCGTTTACAGGAACAAATCCATAATTTTTGGTCGTTTGTACGAACCGTTTACTGGTAAGTAGATAAATCTTGCTCGGTTATATCTCACCTCTATCTGGACAACGTGCATCTTGAAGAAATTATACAAATGCAGATGTTTTAATAATCGACAATATAGATATATATAACGTATATGGTGGGCATATTTCCAACAAGTAATTGGCATATCAATGAGTACAACTGCCTCCCTACCGGCGGACTTGTTTTTGTTTTCACGCTAGGCAGATTGTATTAGAAGTCTTTTACGACAGAATTTAGAACAAATCAGGAACAATCGTTTGATTTCATTTTAAGCTGTGGAGATTATGTCCTATTATTTAACAAATTGACTTTGTGGATAACAATTACCCTTGAGCTTTTACAGATTGAGGACACGACAAACATTTTATTGAGTTGATAAAAGCTTATAAGATATTTACTGCCATTTCCTTGACAGAAGTTTGTTTCTAATAAATTACGAATTTCTAGGAGTCAAGCTATGATTTAATAGATTGATTGTAATGTAATGTAATTCTGTCACACGAATGGTGAAATATATTTTTTATAACTTTCAAGTCTCCCTTGTTGTTTGTGACCTGGCACTGTTTATTGACAATAAGTAAAACAACGGATATCACTTTTGCTTATTTGTTTGTTGTTTGTTTTAAATTTTTCTGTTAGCCGCGGATGTGTATTTGCAATTTGTGATATTGATATGATTTTATCTTTATTAATAACTTTAAAGGCTTCCGCAGTTTATAAAACTTATTAAAACAATTGCAATATTAAAACCGTCACATTTTTATTGAACAAAAAAAGTTGTAATATTGGAAAGTGGAACAATATCATATATTGGCTGGGACAGTTTATGAATTGTTGGTATTATACACGCTTCTGAATGACCACTCAAATACGGGGCATAAAAGTAGATGTTTAATCGAGTGTAAATTATTTGCAAATTACGAGTAGTATGCATATGTTTTCGAAGAAATTGAAAAAAATATGGATAAATTTATAAAACATTCAATTTATCTTCTTTCATTGAATATATTTGAGCTTGACATTTGCCTCGCAATAAATTATCCCTATAATGTAATGATGATTTACTTTTGCCCTATACATATAAATAAATGTCTGGTGTATTTCAGTTGTAAGAGATAAAGGCGGATTCATTAAAATCAACTAGAACTTGCTAGAATTACTAAGGAACGTCTAAATCTCTTTAGTTTTTGTTGATCTCAAATTCTCGTGTAAGACAAGGTAGTCAAGAAAAAGATTTCAGGACTTTTATTTAGTTCAAAAGCTGTGTTTCCTTCAACTCTGCTTTTAAACTGAAGCTAATGAATATGCAATGAAAATAAATTCAATGTTTTCTGTTCTTCGAAATAGTAGCTACCTTTTCGGTCCTGGCTTTAGAAATTTAGAAGGGTAATTTAAGCGAAGTTAAAATCTGTGGTCGTTATGATATTTGATTGCAAAACTACATTTTAAGGTTTCAATTCAAATAAAAAATTAAATATTTCATTGGCCATTTATAGACAGTTTTAAACATAATATTTAAGAAATATAAAATAGCGTAGATGGGACAATATATGTATTATTTCCAATAAGAAACTGTGCAACAAGTAGAACTGTTCTGCGTTGAAATACTAATTAAATTTTGTAAAGCCATCATTCGAGCACCGGAAATTTACTTTAACTCCTCAGGTAAATCTTTAAATAGCAAAAGCAGTTTGTTTTCCGTAACGATTTAGTGTTTATCTCCTGGTCTTTTGCGACTTCAACTTTACAGTACAAAACTTCTAAACTACTAAGACTGCCCTCATTGGCAATGTACGGCTATATTTTTATTGAAATGATAGCTAAAAAAAGTTACGGGCGTCGGAGATGCAGTGTGGAGACCATCTGATGTGTGGACCCTAGTACTCATGAAACCATGTTCGACGTTCTGTGTTCGACATAACAATATTTTAAAACATTATTTTAAAGTTATAGTGATACATTGAATTAAATACCAGCCATTAATAAATTTGATGACCAACTCGTCCCATGTTGGTATAATATAATGTAAGTATTACTTGTACTACATAAGTGTTGATTTCTTAAATAAATCTTTATCCAAGAGTAAATTTTAGAAAGGCAAGAGCCGTGTATTTTCTGGTTAAACAAAATCAAATAGATTTTAGTACAAGGTTTGACTACAGCATCGAAATATCGAACTTCATAATCGACGTAAGCATGTGATCATCCAAAATCAGAAAACACAACCAGCCGTCGGTTCTGTTTGTATCTCTTACTTATATACTTTACAACAAGAAGCAATTACTGTATTATTACATTTTAACATTCTTATACTCAAGGGGACTTATTGTCAACAAGCAAAGGCATCGACTCGCTAGTTGCATATAAATTTAATCAAATATATCAAGGTAATACATCTAACAAGTCTAATAAATGGCGCTCATAAAGAAAATTCGAAAGGCCAAGTAATGACATAATAAGAAAAGAACATAAAATTCGAAGGATAACTAACAACGGAAAAAATAAACAGAAAACTAATTAAAACAAACAAGGGTGCTGTCAATGTTTAAGGGCTTTTATTACAATATCAAAGCTTTATGATAAATCCCGCCGATGCCATCTTAACGTAATTCAAGATCTCCGACACTTCATGCCAGGAAATTTAAATGATTAAATCATTACAAAAATCAGTATTTCATGCCGGGACCGACGTGGCTGCAAAAATTATTCAACAGATACCCAAATTATAAAAACAAAATATTGTACAGCAATGATATCTTGTGATGCCACAAACCAATGGTTTGATGTTTGAGCACCACGAAACATGTTTTTGGTGCTCAAACATCAAACCATTGGTTTGTGGCATCACAAGATATCATTACTGTACAATATTAAGATATGAATGAAATATGGTTGTACTTTTAGCTATGTTTTTATTAAGCTAAAAAGGAACGGTAGTGATTTAATAAATGCTTAAATATTATCAAGGATAAAAACAAGCTAAATACAACCAAAAACAGCAACTACTAGCTTGTGGCTAGACGTGGACGTCATTCATTGTTAAATGTCCAACTACATTCAATTAGTTTTAAGCATTTTTTTCAAATTATTTTAATTAGAAGTGTGTATCATTTTTCAGCTTTGATGTATCACTAGTACTAGCAATCATATACAGCTTCTTAAAATTCGAAGGAAAACTTAAAATCAAGTTTGATATCTAAAATTTCATTTTTCAATGTCTTTTTGAAAACAAGAAAAAAGCAGAAGCTATTTCCTTTTATTTCACATTTAGATATGTTCATAATGTACTTCAATTAATAAGCCTTAGTTTGCCGAGTGGCTTCCGTGAATGTATCTTTCAGAACTGGAAATAAAAAAAAACATAAACTGCTTCATCAAAACATCTAAATCACTTTTAAGACTCACATCTCAAAAATAACACCAATAGTTATTTCATCTCAAGAATTTACGACAAATAAGACAATTTTAATTTAAAAATTAATAATTTTCCTCAGTAATGCAGCAATATTCCATCTTCTCCTAGTGTTTAGTAAGTTTTACTATAGATATCATTTCCTTGCTGATATCTCGTTTGAAAATGTGATTGCAGATATTTGTCGGAACTTCCCAGTAAATAGTGATGGTGATGAGATAATCACTGTATACATCTATTAATGACTAATGCTGTATGATAGCCAACCATTTTTATCAACACCAACTCGTACACTACAGTAATGGATGGGGAAGAAGTTTTGGCATGCAAAAAAAAACTTTAACCAACCATTTCTTTTGAAATGCTTGTACCAATTAGGACAATTGCTGTAGATGCTATATTTTTATTGTTGGTTCTCAATTTTGACGGTTTCTTTGACTTTGATTTGTGGATTGTCTATTTGCCAGTTTCCTAGTGTTCAGTAATGTGTTATTACCTTCATCCTTAATGCGTTCAACCGTTTCCCCTTATTTTTTTTATTTGACAGTCCTAAGACAGCAGTGTATGACCTCAAATTGTCCTGTCTGTTTTTTGCAGAGTAAATTATAGGTTATGTTTTTCTGTCAATAGACTAAACAGAGCATAATTATTTATGGTTCACAAGATATAAAATAGAGTAACCAGTGAAGTGTGTTCTGCGATTGTAGAACATTGATTGAGTTTGTTGTAAATCAAATAAATAATTTCAATAAATCCTTATATTTTAATTATTATAATTTTTCTGATTGAAAAAAAATCACTTAAAATGTGGAAGAAACCAGTAAAAGTAATACTTTTCTACTTTAACTACACCTTGTATAATAATCCTGTATTCTGATTGGTTAGTTTTTCGTAGTATTTTAAGGTATTTGAGCATTTTCACATCTGACAAGTGTATATGCCTAAAAAATCAGTTTTAAAAACAAAAAATATTAGGATGGCAAATAGTAAGTAAATACAGCATACAACGACATGGCTACAGGTGGTGTAATCCAAGAAAGGAAAGATATGGAAGTATTCCTTGTGATTAAACAGATATACCTGGTCATTAGCTAACCATTCTTTCCTTTCCTGCCAGAAGAACTCATATTTTAACCAATCATAAATCGTTTGGTTTAACTACTCTTTATATAAAGTAATACTGTTAAGTGCCACAATCATATACAAGTACATACAAACACAATATTGGTATAAAACAAAAAAGTTACAGTTTGAGTAATGTCGAAAATCTGTCGAAAATTCCACACAATATAAACAAACAATATAGCAGATTAAATTACTGCAGAAAATACTCAACAAATGAATTTCCGACAATTAAAAATCCTGAGTATTAACAAATCACTGGTATGCAACTTTAACAATCATCATTGATCATTATGCATTGGCTTCAAAAAACATCTTGAATAGCAAGAACTATATTGAGACCTTATTTATTCTTGAAATCCATTAACTTTGGTCATAATGTGCACATAAAAAATTGTACTTATTTCATTCAAGTGAGCAAATATATAGAAGGAATATATACACTGAATATGTACCAAATATATTCTTAAAAGTAGTAAGCAATATATGAACAATGCAATGTATAACAATTGATCACAAAAGATAAACAAAGTCCGGAAATTGTAAAACATGTAAAACACATGAGGTAAAATAGACAAATTGACAGATCTAACAAATTAAACAAAAAAAATGTAAAAAATGAGATTCTCCTTTTTTTGCTGGTGTCGTTGCAAAACTCATTTTAAGGTGTTATCTAGTATAGTCTACATTTCAAGGAAAAATGTACACAAGTATGTTGTAGCATACTGTACAATATTCTAAATGTACTAGTATCTTTATACAATAAATAAAGAATAAATAAAACTATAATAACAGTACACGTGGATCACTACAATCTGAGTGCAACATTTACAATTCTTTTCTATTACTCAAATATTTGCTAATAATTGTATTGCTAGTTTTTAAATTAATATGCGAGTTCACATTTTCATGCCTGTGGGCTTCTGTGTACATTTGCAACCCTCTTACAATTACAAAAGAGTTACACTCATTTATGTAGTACCCTCCTGTTACCCCATTTCTCTGTAACCCATTTATGTAGTACCCTCCTGTTACCCCATTTCTCTATCTCCTTACAGATACCCTGGACTTCTTTCGTCCTTCCTCCTGTTATCCTGGATTTCTCCCCTCATTTACAGATACCCTGGACATCTTTCATCCTTCCTCCTGTTATCCTGGATTTCTCCCCCTCCATACAGATACCCTAGAATTCTCCCATCCACCCTTCAGTTATCCTGGATTTCTCCCCTCCATACAGATACCCTAGAATTCTCCCATCCACCCTCTTGTTATCCTGGATTTATCCCCCTCCTTACTGGTACCATAGAATTCTCCCATCCACCCTCTTGTTATCCTGGATTTATCCCCCTCCTTACTGGTACCTTGGAATTCTCCCATCCTGACTCCAAGTACTCTTAAATTCTTCCCCTACCCATTGGTACCACAGCATTCTACCATCCTACCCCATAATACTCTTGATTTCTCCAACACAGTCATGGTGCAAGGGCAATAAAATTAACACAAAAGCAAATAATCAAAGCCAACAAAATTTTGTAACAACGTTTGATGAATGCAAAGTAAAAAATGTTTATACAACTGTGAAATCTTTTGTAAATTTTATTTCAGAATGCAATAAAGAAACTTTTGCTAGTAGTTTTCTCCACAACCTTATTGATAGGTCATTGGAAATAAATAGCCAAGCAGTCACTAACTGCATTGTTTACTTATCAAAAATAACTCTTTTTTCTTTTTATTAATTATTGTGTACTTTTCAGCTTTATTGTAACTGTACTTTTGTTTATTTTGTACTTTTCAGCTTTATTGTAACTGTACTTTTGTTTATTGTGTACTTTTCAGCTTTATTGTAACTGTACTTTTGTTTCAATTCAATCACAATCAGGGAAATTATAATTAATATTTTATTGAAATGAGAATAAAAGTTTATAAAGTACTGAAAAGAGACAAGAATTTTGTAGAATATAAGTATTCATTGTATTTAATATTTATATGTATAGATTATTGTTTGTTTTATTTCCAAGATCAAAATGATCCAAACAGCAGATTTCAGTGAGATGGATGATGAGAATGAGAAAGTAAAACAAACAGGTTGTCCTTCAATAGCAAACTGAGAAAAAAAAACCAATTTCACTTGTGTATACAGGTCAAACTGTATTGTTTAATATCCAAAACATTAACTTGATTCTGCATTAAAAATAAAAAATGATACATGAAATTTCGCCTATTTGCAGAAATGAATATCAATCCATATAAATATCTCTTATATATATAACATTTAATTGTTCAGTGATATCTTTCAAATATGAGTTAGTTTGACAACATGCCCTAAACTTGAGGAAATTTGTTAATTCTACAAAATATTTCCATCAAATAATGCACAAGTATACAACTACAATTCTGGTGGCTACATTTTGCTGGACATTTCACCAAGAATTTTAGATATAAAAAATATCTCTAGTTTCATGACATTCAATAATTAAAGAACCTTAGTGAGCATGCTCACAATACCTATCAAGTTCCATAAAATTGTAGTCAGTAGTTTTTGATTATCCAGTTATTTCATACATATATGAGAAATTTCTGTCTTCAGAGGGGAACAAATCTATTAAAAAATATATGGTCATAATTTTTGGTGATAAGCACAACTATGGTGTCCTTTATTCCTACCAAGTCTCATAAAACTCTGATCAGTAGGTTCAAAGGAGAAGTGCTAACAAGTTGTTTCATACATATATATTTTGAGAAAATTGTAAGTTCAAAGGGGCATAACTTCAAAAAAAAAATATGGTGAACTTCATTCCTGAAAGGTTTCAAAACATTTTGATAGTTGGTTCAGAGAAGTTGCGCTTACAAGAATATGACTGATGAACAAACTAATGGACTGCAACTTCATTGTGTGGGGCATAAACATTAATTTCTGTCATATTGTGTAGTATTGATGCATAGTTAAAAATTAAACCTTATTTAGGTTAACAATACTTCTTTAATGTTATTGACAAAATGTAGAAATTAATTGATAGTCAGCATGTTCATTACTTGTATATTTTATCAAAAAGAAACAAATGTTTCAAAACAGTAAAAATATAAAATAATCTCTAAAAAAACTCATAGAGATTAAACACTAAACAGCAAAATGAGAAGACCCCCAGGACACTTGTTTGTAATTTTCTGTTAAAGCTGTGTGAATTTCATTAGCATGCTCTAAGTCTCTGGTCTCTAAAACAACTTTAACCTGAAATAATAAAATAAATTAAACATTTTTTTCAATTATTAAAATGATGTTTTGTTTATTTTCTTATTACCAATTATGTTTAATGTATAATAATTTCAATTAATAAAAAGAGTTTCATCTATATTAAAGAGATGGTATTAAGTAAAATGTAGAGGTACATGTTATCAGTGTTATTACATTTAAACATGGCATATAATGATGAAAGACAGATACACCACTAATAACAGAGATATTAAACTTTTATTTAGAATTATGTTACAAAGTTTAACATAGATATGCTCAGGCATACCATTGGAAATTAAAAATCCAATTTTTTTAACGATAATCGTCACAACGCTGTTTTTTCAATGCACTTCATACAATTCTAGTAGTTATGAATTGGTATTTCAATTTTTATTCCCATTCTTCAAGGGATTCAAGATTAAAAGATAAGAAACGTTTTTTTAAACACATCACCAAGGTGTAAACCTGGGACCAACAACCTCAGTATTGACAGGTACATGATCAAAAGTAATTATACATTAACCACTCGGCCACTGAGCCCCATGATAAATAAGATTTTGTTAATGATGTAAATCACATCTATCCAATGTGACACTTTGTACAGAATTGGATTATCATGTTCATCAACATAACAGCAGCTTCTAAATAATAATGTTTTTTCAAATTTTGTCTAAAAATTTATCAAAATATATATTTCTTATCAATACAGATAAATCTGATATTTTAACTTTTAACTAAAACATCAATTACCTGTACTGAAAAAACATCAGTTTTCAACCAAGCTCTCTCATGAAATATGTCTTTGATGCTGAAAGAAAAGAACAATTTATGATCAACCCTAATGTACAAATACAATGAATTCCATGTCCTCTGAATTGAATGTGGCACATGCCAAGGAGCAATTCTGGAGTTATTATACCAACAAAAAATTAAATTCATAATGGATATTTATCAAACTGTTACACAGGAATATTCAAATTCTTTGTTATACATATACTTCTCAAATTTATTGTTCAATGTTTGAATTTGAATTAGAAACATAATTTGAACTAGAGTAAAAACACCTGTGAGCAAGGCTCACCATTGATACCCCCCGCTTCACAATTACTTTGAAAATTCAGGTGTTCTTAATTATGAAATTGAAACTTTATCTAGGTAAACGTGAATGCGAAATTGCAGATAATACATGTAATCCTCCCCAATCCCCCAAAGAATGGCATCCCCTATGTCAATGACAAAGTCCATGTTTTTCTATGGCAAACCTCCAATAATATTCTGATAAAAATGTTTAATATCCAATGCACAATGGCAATATGTGACCACGATTCTGTATAAGTTTCAACAAATTCCATTCAGTGGTGTAGGAGGAATTGTAAATAAAAGATGGGTATCCCATTATGTCCATTACAAACTCCATGTTTTTCTATGGGAAACCCCAAATATCATTCCGATCAAAATGTTAAATATCTCCTGCACAATGGCACTATGTGACATGGATTCTGTGTAAGTTTCAACAAATTCCATTCAGTGGTGTAGGAATGAGTTGCACATAAGAGATGGGTATCCCTTATGTCCATGACAAAGTCCATGTTTTTCTATGGGAAACCCCAAATATCATTCCAATCGAAATGTTATATATCTAGTGCACAGTGGCAAAATGTGACAACATTCTGTATAAGTTTCATCAAATTCCATTTAGTGGTGTAGGAGGAGTCGCACATAAGAAATGGGTATCCCCTTTTGTCAATGACAGTCCATGTTGTTCTATGGGAAACCCCAAATATCATTCCGATCAAAATAATAAATATCTCCTGCACAATGGCACTATGTGACAAGGATTCTGTATAAGTTTCAACAAATTCCATTCAGTGGTGTAGGAGGAGTTGCACATAAGACATGAGGACCCCTTTAGGTCAATGACAATGTCCATGTTTTTCTATGGGAAACCCCAAATATCGATCCGATCAAAATGTTTAATATCTCCTGCACAATGGCACTATGTGACAAGGATGCTGTGTAAGTTTCTTTAAATTCCATTCAGTGGTGTAGGAGGAGTTGCACATAAGAGATGAGGCCCCCCTTAGGTCAATGACAATGTCCATGTTTTTCTATGGGAAACCCCAAATATCGATCCGATCAAAATGTTTAATATCTCCTGCACAATGGCACTATGTGACAAGCATTCTGTGTAAGTTTCATTAAATTACATTCAGTGGTGTAGGAGGAGTTGCACATAAGAGATAGGGACCCCCTTAGGTCAATGACAAAGTCCATGTTTTTCTATGGGAAACCCCAAATATCATTCCGATCAAAATGTTAAATATCTCCTGCACAATGGCACTATGAGACAAAGATTCTGTGTAAGTTTCATCAAATTCCTTTCAGTGGTGTAGGAGGAGTTGCAAATAATAGAAAGTGTAACGGACGGACGGACACCATGAACACTATATACCCCCCGCTTTTCAAGCGGGGGGTATAATTAAAAACATTTTTTTCCCTATAGTGACAGATATGGATTTTCTATACTGAAAAAAATTGTGTAGAATAATTGTTGCTCCCAGAAACCATTCCCCATTGCAAATAATTCTCGCCAAGTATGTAAACATGAGGTCATTACCATGAGTTGCCAAAACAAATTATTGTTTGAAAATTGTCAAAGTAGCATTTACTTTACGTAACATTAAAAACAAACAATAAAATGACTCAATCAGAAGTATTAGAAGGAAGAAGAACAAATTGTGATCTTTATAAGACATTTTTCTCAACAACAACAAACCCAATTAATATCAATATTTCATGAAAATATACTTCAGAAACACAATTAAAAGTGCATACCTGCCACCCAATTTGGCTAACAATTTAGCTAGTTCAGCTATTCCTCCTGGTCTGTCACTAACTGTCACAACAAATCGAACCAGACGTCCATCAACAGCTAGACCTCTCTCTATTGCTCTTCCAAGTATTGTTGTATCAATGTTGCCACCACATAGTGGTAAAACGACTCTTAAATAGACACAGACAAAAAATTGACACTGGGAAGTGAATTATTACGTTACATGTCAACAAGTTTTGTTTGATGTTTTTTCCTTTAGAAATTAAAACTGCTTTTCACATTTTGTCTAGCTTATGCTACTTGTGTAGATCCAAAAATATGCAAATTGAAATCAACCATTATTTTCCATAGTTAATTGGGGTTTTGAAATGCAGCAGTTTTTCATTTTGATATGGTAATTTTTAATAAAGAATTTTGAGCTAAATTAGTACAGAAATGTAAGCCAGGAGAAGGAGATTGTAAATCAAAACACTTCAGGCAATCTCGTGGTTTATGCTAGAAAAGTTTTGCTGTTTGTCCAAATAGGATAGAACATTACAAAAGCAGACAAAACTTTGTAAATAACGTAAGATCCCGGTAGAAAAAAAAATGCAACATAAAATTCCTGTAGTAAAAGTCTAGGACCATTTGTGACATGTAAACAACAGAGGCATGGTATGGAATATAGAAATGGTTATCGTGGAATAATTTTTTTTATTCAATAATATATAAAACATTTTGTATAAAAATAATGTGACTGAAAAATTTCAATAAAAAAGGATATTCACTAAAAATAAAATGGTTATTCACCGCGGGAAAATGCATGTGATTGTTATTTATAGAATCCCGGTTATTCCCTTTTTTGTTCGACCAATCAAGGATATTCACTAAAAATAAAATGGTTATTCACTGCGGGAAAATGCATGCGATTGTTATTTATAGAATCCCGGTTATTCCCTTTTTTGTTCGACCAATCATATGTTATACAAATGTCTTATATTTTTAAAGTGGGAATCCCCCCCCCCCCCCCCCCAAATAAAAAAAAAAAAAAAAAACAAATTATTTTGTCACTATGTAATTTTAATCATAAATTTGATATTTGATTTTTGTTGCATTATTGAATAAAACAATAACTGTCTTTGATTCGGTAAATGTGTGGAGTTATTGACTTTTGAAAAAACTCTTTGTTATTCACCTCGCCCGCTGGGCTCGGTGAATAACAGTTTTTTCAAAACTCCACACATTTACCTCATCAAAAGACAGTAATTGTATAATATTGGATTTTTGTAATAAAAAAGTACATTATGCAAGAATATAAAAATGCATAACCAAGGTTGTGACTTTAAGTATAGCTTCTAACATGTTGTTAGCAAACACAACAAAACAAATGTATAAAAAAACATATAAAACTCCTATTGATGTGACTTGTAAAAGCTGCCTTTGAATATAAAAATTATTTCCATTAAAAATCATAATTGTGTTAGCTCCATTTGGTTTTCCTTATGTAGGTTTTTTTATTCAACAACACTTACTTTTTACCCTAAAGAGCTAGTATTAGGTTATTTACCACACTGTGTCAGCTAACACTTACTTTTTACCCTAAAGAGCTAGTATTAGGTTATTTACCACACTGTGTCAGCTAACACTTACTTTTTACCCTAAAGAGCTAGTATTAGGTTATTTACCACACTGTGTCAGCTAACACTTACTTTTTACCCTAAAGAGCTAGTATTAGGTTATTTACCACACTGTGTCAGCTAACACTTACTTTTTACCCTAAAGAGCTAGTATTAGGTTATTTACCACACTGTGTCAGCTAACACTTACTTTTTACCCTAAAGAGCTAGTATCAGGTTATTTACCACACTGTGTCAGCTAACACTTACTTTTTACCCTGAAGTTCTGGCAGTAGCCCTTCTATGAGAGCTGCAAGTCCTACAGCACCGGCCCCTTCTACCACTGCCTTCTCTAATTCTACCAGTCTTAATATAGCTAAGGCTATGGATTCTTCTCTGAAAATAAAATAAATGAGGCATGTTAATTACAGAAAGGTCAATATCCTGTCAAGTTATATCTTGTCTATTGAAATTAACAATTATTTTCCACATTTAATCAGCGTTCTGAAAAGCAACAGAATTTTTATTTAGATAGGTCGATTTTTCATAGTAAAATTTAGAATGGAAGTTAGGAACATTCCATTGAGGATTTTGAAATCCTTGGGGTAATAAAGACTGCAGTTGAGGCGGAAAAAGTCTCGCAGTTTGTCAGAATATCATTGTACATCACAAAAGCAGACAAAAGTTTGTAAACAACATTAGACCCCTTGAGAAACAAAAATGGCTGACTTACTATGGAAAATTGACCTACCAAAATGAAAATTCTGTTGCATTTCAAAACGCTGATTAAATGTGGAAAAAAATTGTTGATTTCGAAATATGATATTTGGGATTTACAAAATGAATTTAACTCTCAACCAATGGCAGTAAGTAGTTTTCATTTGTATACACATGTACGATACTATCAAACTTATTTTTCATAAACAATTATTGAAATCATTTTTATAAGGATACTAACTTGAAACAAAACAATATTTATACATGAGACATTCATGCATTATGTCCAGGGTAAACATACATGTAATTGATTACTTGAAGAAATCATTTTACAATCCCTCTGAAGTAACTAACGGCAATGATACTGTTTAATCTGTTTGGCACCATAGCTTGATTATAGTATTTTGTTATCAAAACTACATCACGAAATGACCCTTAAAAATTATATTTGACTGTGTTAACCCAGCTGCATAGTCTCATTATAAAATACTCCTACATTCGACAAAGTTCAAAACACTGGCCTGATATTTATGTCAAAGGATATCCAATTTTAATTCTTTTTTCTTTCATTTTAAGAAGATAATAATTGAACCACTATTTATAACAGCGGTTTACTGAGGTCTAAAAATAAGCAAGTAATTTATCAACTATTTAATACCAGCATATATTTCTACTTTTGACTTACTTCACTTTAACTATTTTATCTACATAATCTTTGGCTGTTTCTAATGCATTGACTCCAACAATAGGTACTGCTAGACCTAAAATTACACAGTGTTGTACTCATTAACACATTACAGACATGTTTATATAATGTATTAAAATTAAACCGATTGTAAAGTAGTGTATAGAGAAATACATAACTGCTTGAACTTAAATAAATTTCAGTGTTGTGTTAACAAATACTTATACCATATTTTCTGAATAACAAGTATGATGGCCTCTTTCTTCAGAGGGTCATAATCAGAATACATCTAATTTAGGTTTAGAAAAATATATTAAATCTTTTAAAGATAGTCATAGTCAGAATGGGAAATACTATTTACAGGAAAAAGTCTGGCATGCAATGTAGTCAGAAAAATATGATACATCTTTTATTATTATGGTCGTGGTAAAAACTGTGCTGCTGAAGAAAACTGCTCCAAAATTGTTTCTATATTTGTGTTAAATTATGTTGAATTTATAATAGGAATGAAACCTTGTTAAAGAAACTTTTAGAAAACACTTGTTAATGAAACTTTTAGAAAACACTCTATTTGTGGAAGAACCAAACTTAGGATTTTATTTCTAAAAATGTTGAGTTTTTTTTGGAGGTATGACAATGAAATTATTTTTTCTTAAATTCTACATATCAACTGCCAAAGTTGACAAAATTCTGGCTTAAATTAGCTGAAAGGTTAGATGAAATTAATTTAAAAAATGCAAAATTGATAATCGATACATAATGTAGGGGGCCTCGGTGGCCGAGTGGTCAAGGTAGTTCGTCTACTATTGATCACATGGTCTGTCAACACTGAGATTGCGGGTTCGATTCTCACTGCAGGCAGGGTGTACTCGACTCCAATCTTAATTGACAAGGATTGCCAGTTTTCCTACTGCAGGTCAAGGGTTCTCTCCGGGTACTCCGGCTTCCTCCCCCAATAAAAACTGGACGCCATGAAATAGCTGAAACATTGCTGAAAGTGATGTTAAAACACCATTCAAACATTAAAAAAACATAATGTAGATACTATAGCAGCAGCAAGAAAAATTAGTATTTTGTATAGAAATAATTCTTCCTACCATCAGCCAAACTTGACATTGACTCTGTGAATACTGGTTTGCCTGCAGCCATTGCATTTATAAAACTTGGACAGTTCTCAGATTCAACTCCCTAGAAAACAATGTGTATATATGTTTTTTTTAAAAAGAGGACTGAGGTGTACTAACATTACATATTTTAACAGCAGTGATTACATTTACTTCTAATGATTTCATTGTAGAAAAAATATTAAAATGTCAAAAATTTGCAAGCATCACTGAAACTAATAAGATGTCAACCAAGCAGCCTTGTTTGGTGCTTTTATTTTTTACGGAATCATATTGTGACATGTACTGAATGTCACCCTAATACAGGTAATATCATAACTTTGTACACATAAATGAGTTGAGGACTGTCGTATCCCAATAATTCAATACTTAAAAGACGCCTTGTTGGCTTACTCATTAAGGTAGTTCGTCATTCACTGATCACATATTTATCAACACTGAGGTTGCAGGTTAAAGTCTTACTGAAGGCACAGTGTGCTCGACTGAAATATTAAATTGACAAGGATTTACAGAGGTCAGGTTTCCCCTGTTACTCTGACCTCTTTCCCCAATAAGAACTAGATTCCACAATATAGCTGAAATAGTAGCATTAAACCCACCAACAATACTTACAATGACCATGACATCTGGCTTTAAGCTTTTGAGGGCTAAAGCTGTGCCAGCTATTAATCCTCCCCCTCCTACTGGTATAACACATGCATCTATGTCAGGCACCTGTTCTAAAATCTCCAGACCCATAGTTCCCTGTCCAGCTAAAATGTGAGGATGATCATACCTGACAACAAAGAAGAAAAACTGGTATAACTAGACAAAGTCAATCTAGCGATCGCTGATACCCCCGCTTTTGTGAAAATTTCTAACATTTTTCGTGGACTGCAACCTTGAAATTTGATGGATTTCCCCCAAAATCAAAAGGCTTTTTACCAACCTGATATATTACAATATCCCAAAGTTTCATTCAAATCGGATGCAAACTTTTTGAGTTATTGTCCAGAAACAACTTTTATGTTAAAATTTCTAACGTTTTTCGTGGACTGTGACCTTGAAATTTGACGGATTTCCCCCAAAATGGATAGGCTTCTTACCAACCTGATATATGACAATATCCCAAAGTTTCATTCAAATCGGATGTAAACTTTTTGAGTTATTGTCAGGAAACAACTTTTTTGTTAAAATTTCTAACGTTTTTCGTGGACTGTGACCTTGAAATTTGACGGATTTCCCCCAAAATCGATAGGCTTCTTACCAACCTGATATATAACAATATACCAAAGTTTCATTCAAATCGGATGCAAACTTTATGAGTTATTGTCCGGAAACAATTTTTATGTTAAAATTTCTAACGTTTTTCGTGGACTGTGACCTTGAAATTTGACGGATTTCCCCCAAAATCGATAGGCTTCTTACCAACCTGATATATAACAATATCCCAAAGTTTCATTCAAATCGGAAGTAAACTTTTTGAGTTATTGTCCGGAAACAACTTTTTTGTTAAAATTTCTAACGTTTTTCGTGGACTGTGACCTTGAAATTTGACGGATTTCTCCCAAAATAGATAGGCTTCTTACCAACCTGATATATAACAATACCCCAAAGTTTCATTCAAATCAGATGTAAACTTTTTGAGTTATTGTCCGGAAACAACTTTTTTGTTAAAATTTCTAACGTTTTTCGAGGCCTGTGACCTTGAAATTTGACGGATTTCCCCCAAAATCGATAGGCTTCTTACCAACCTGATATATAACAATATCACAAAGTTTCATTCAAATCGGATGTAAACTGTTTGAATTATCATCCGGAAACCAAATGTGGACGGACGGACGGACATGAGGACCACTATATACCCCCGACTCTGTCGAGCGGGGGTATAAAAATAATCAAAAGACTTAGAATAAAGTTTGCCCTTTGTTTACATTTTCAGGTAAATATCCTGGTTATCCTTAAGCTTCTCAATAACCTATGATTACTTATTTTTTTTAATTAGCCTAAGTAATTTTTTTATTCAAGTTATAATTATTCAATCATTAACATATCACGTTTTCCTTTAACAAATGTTATATTATACTCTGACAACAGAACTGGTATTTGGTATACTCTTAATCCGTTTCTGAGAACAAAACTGCAAACTAGTATCTTTTTTCTTATTTTTGAAAAAATAATACATTCATTTTTTGTTTTAAAATGAACACCAACAAAAATAGCATTGAAGGTCTACCAAAAGTATCGAAGTAGGGTGGGAAGTTATGAAGGATCTTTTCATTTTACCTGACCATGTATACAATTAAAGTGATTATTTCCTACACAAATCTTCCCAAAATAACCACTACCAATAATTATAGGATAATTAATTGGGCGGAGTGAATATCCAAAATATGATCACGAGTGCCACATAACGCATCTGATTAAACGAGTGTGCGGAACTTGTTCCGCACACAAGTTTAATCTGATGCTTTATGTGGCACGAGTGATCATATTTTGGATATTCATGATGCCCAATTGATTATCCTATTCATTATATAGATCAAAATTGTTTTCGTAAAATTTTAATGCTTAATCCTAAATTTTATGAATGGGCGGATCAATATCTGTATAGTACAAAACCAACTGCAATTTTGGCGGGAAAAAAAACGAGAGTGAAAATAAACGATAATTTTCACATGTGATTTACCATGATTTCTGTCACTCAGAAAATTGGATATTTCATCTCTATCTATATAATAAACTGATAATACATGTAGCAGTGCCTTACAACAGCCCGTTGGTTTACCTTATTTCTACAGCAGCCATAAATAAATCCATTACATATATTTTATTTCATCTTGATTTCATCAGACATTGTTTAATACCTTTAGATTCCACCCCTCTTATTTTGATTAGTAATGGTATGTCTGATCTAACTGTACATGCAGAAAATAATACAGTATTATACTGTACATGTAGTATATAATATTTATTTTTATATCTTACCCATTTATGTACACCTGACCACTTTGTTTTCCTAACTTCATGGCATGTTCTCTTGACTACAACAGAAATAACCGAAAAAATTGTATACATTTATGATCAAATGTATCTATATTTATTATTTCAATGACAGGTATCATTCTAATACACTCTGGGCCCTGGTGACCAATTGGTCAAATTATTTTGCCATCTACTGTACTTGTGATTACCAATGTTTCATTGGAGTTGCAAGTTTTGCCTGACTTCGTGCATGAGGTGCTTGCTCAAACCTTATTTTAAAGGTTTTGTTTTTCTGCACAAGGTCGAGCGTTCTCACTGTGAAATTCAGCTTTTCCAATAGAACCTGGACACAATAATATAGCTGAAAAAAGTGCAGAAAACTGCAAAGACAAAAAATGCTGTCTACACTAATGCTTCTGAAATACAATTATTGCCACTGCATATTAAAAACAATTCCAAGGTCTGCAATACATAATGGAGGGCTTATGATAATTTTGTTGCCATTATGATATATTAAATACCTACTAGTACATGATAATGAAATAGAACATTCTTGACGAGGGAATTTGAAGAATATATCTCATATATTGCTGCAAAACTAATACATGTAGTTCACAGACACTTATAAAGATGGTTGAAATTTAATAGTTTTTGAAATTCACAAACATATAGCTATGATAGGATTCTATCAGGTACCAAAATTACAATAAACAAATGTTAACAACTACAGGCTCCCAGGAGCCTGTATCGCTCGTCTGAACCTGAAACCAAACAACCCTTTTTTATCCAGCTTTTCTTTCCTATAAGGAAGTGCCCAACACTTCTGCAAAAGTAATTAATTTTGACCTTTTAAGGGAAATAACTCCTATAAGGAGTAGCTTTTGATGCTTAGAGAAGAAAGGTTCACTTCAAATTTGCTGTACCTGTTATACTTTTTTAACTATCAGCCCAAAAACTCTCTTGACCCTCCACCCCTTTTCTATTTAAGCCAACATAGCTATGTAGGTAGTCAGCTGTCATGATTTGCACAATTTTGTATGTTTCAAAGCAGTCCTTTCATTGGTTAAAGAGGAGAAGATTTTTTTTAAATCAATTAAAATTGGATTTAAAAATGTTCAAGGAGAATAATTCCTAAATGGTTCATCAGACAATCTTGACCCTACGTCATTTTGTTAGCCCTCATAGAGCAGAACAATTAAGCAATGCTAACTTTTTCTCTAGTTTTAATCATTTTCAAGATTTTGAGGCAAATATATGGAGTCATCATACAACTTCGACCTAATAGAGTGTTTCTTAGAGCTTTTGATGCAGATGAAGGCATGTCTCTTCGGTTTTCCTGTATCTGTTATACATTTTTAACTATAAGTAAAAAACTGTATTTTGACCCCCCTTCCGTTACATTTTTAGCCATAGTGGCCATGTTGGTTAATCTGCGGCTATGGTTGGTGCAAACTTGGTTGAGGACATTTGACGGATGATGTGTACAAAGTTTCAAAGCAGTACTTTCAGTTGTTTCAGAGGAGAAGATTTTAAAAAATCAATTAAAACCGATTAAAAAAAACAGTTTAAGAGGAATAACTCTTAAACGATTAATCAGATGATCTTGACCCTAAGCCATTTTTGTAGAGCAGAACAATTAAGCACTGCTAACTTTTTCTCTAGTTCTAATCATTTTCAAGATTTTGAGGCAAAAATGGCAAAAATCATCAATTTCGACAATTAAAGGTCAAAAACTCCTACAAGGAGTCATCATACAACTTAGACCCAATAGAGTGTTTGGTAGAGCTTTCGATGCCGATAAAGACAAGTCTCTTCGGTTTTCCTGTATCTGTTATACTTTTTGAACTATAAGCCAAAAACTATATTTTGACCCCCCCTGTTCTATTTGTAGCCATGGCGGCCATGTTGGTTGGTCTGAGGCCATGATTTGTGCAAACTTGGTAGAGGACATTTTACTGATGATTTGTGCAAAGTTTCAAAGCAATCCCTTCAGTGGTTTTGGAAGAGAAGATTTTTAAAGAAAAGTTAACGACGACAGACACCAAGTGATGGCAAGGGTCATGTGAGCTAAAAACTGTTACTCCTACAATCATTTATAAATTATCTGGTATTGTAACTTGATCAAGAAACTGTCCATAAAGAAGTTCAGAATAATAAGATGATTTGTTTCTACAGAAATCATGATTGTTTGTTGTTTTATTTTCATCAATTAATTTAGCTCTATTATAATAGATATTCATATTTTATCAGGTAAGGAAGCTGGATAACTACCTGGACAGTCCAGGACCTGACATGGGCACCATGAGAAATGAAAGTAATACTTCAAACAGAAGTAAACTCTAAATGCAAAACATGATTGGTTTATAAAAAACAGATACTCCATACCTCTTTGATGCTTTTTCCTTGTATTATAACTTCAGCACCATACATTTTACAATTCTGTACTTTCATCAAAGGTGCAATCAATGGCATGACTACAGTTATTGGAATTCCAAGCTCTTTGCCATGGTAACATAAAGCTAAAGCATGATTTCCTGCACTTGCAGCTATAACACCAATTTTTCTTTGTTCCTAAAAAACATGAATATACATGTACTACAAAAATCCCCAAAAAGAACCTATAAACACACGTATATATTGGAAACATATAATATTGTTTGTTTGAATGATGTTTAATGCTAATTTCAGAAATTTTTTAGCTATATCATTGCGTTCAGTTTTTGGGGGAAGAAGCCAGAGTACCCAGAGAAAAACCCCAACCTTCGGTAGGAAAATTAGCAATCCTTGTCAAGTAAGATTGAAGTCGAGTACACCCTACCACAGCGAGTCCTGAAACTGCAACATCAGTGTTGGCAGACCATGTGATCGTAGATAGTAGATGAACTACCTTAACCACTTGGCCACAGAGGCCCTATAAACATACAATGAATGTTACATGCAAAGTGGAATTACAATATATAAAACAATTTAGCTCATTTTGGTCTTGATAAATTTTGTTCTACAAAAGATGTCACTTAAACTTTCAGGACACAAACAGTATCTTAACTTACCCAAGAAAAGTGATCAGAAAAAATTCTCTGAAGCTCTATATTTTCACTATATATATAATCATGACTTGCTGAATTATCTATCTGGATTATCATTTTACTATTACAAGATTATTTAATACTTACTTTAGACAGCATCATTAATGCATATCTAGCTCCTCTTTCTTTAAAACTGTTAAAAATGCATAATAATTTGTATGTCATTAATGGAATATAGTTCATTAATAAAAACAATAATTTGATTGATTGATGTTTGCTTTACGTCCAGTGAGCATATATTTTAGCTATATTCAGGACAAGAACCTGCTGACAAAGATAGACCACAGGGCAAAAAATTTTGAATGCAACTTGAAAAGTATCGGGTATGAGTTTGGGCGGAAAAATTGTATTTTGTAGCACTACAACTAGCCTACTCTTATAATATCGTCATCTACAAAAGGGGGCTTTAACATGCAGGGAGCGTGGCACTCTCCAAATACCTTACCCACTGTGGCCCACAGTCAGGCTTTCCATATTGACTTGGCAACCTTTCAACGAGAGGGCATGCCCTATCTGCAACCTTGGGACACCCTGGGCAGCTATGTGGGTCGAGCACTGTGAACTCTCACAGTATGATCCCAGAACAATAACTTAAATACATGTATACTTACATAGGTCATTTTATTTGAACAAAGAGCAATAAAGTATGGTAATTTTAAACCTTGAACGTGTGAAACTGAAGATAAATAACTGTAATGTATCTAATGCAAAAATGTTTTGAAAATTTCAAAGACTTAAGAATAATACAGTAATACAGTCATGAAGTTCTGTAAATACATTAGCTCTCCAAGTGCTGTTTTGACTAATACCACTGGTAAGAGCATAATACAAATTTGTAAGTCTTGCTTAATTCTTAACTGATCAATTTTCTAGTGTGGTATATATAAACACATTTTGAGATTCATATTATTAAATCAAATATTACAAGGGAGACAATCTAGTACTTTCCACAACTCTGTTTTCCAATTCACTGTTCATTTAATACATGTACCAAAAGTTTGTATAACATGTACAATAGAATATAAATAATCCATTCAATTGAAAAGTAAAGCAATCTCTTCCTAGTAATCCATAAAAAACTATTGGTGAGGAAACCATGAAATTAGGCTCTTAAACTAGAGGCTCCCAGGAGCCTGTAATCGCTCACCTGGAATCCAAATGACTTAAACTATATTTAAATTTTTGAAATTAACAGTTTCAGTCTAGTTGTTATAGCTTTTAAGTTACTGTGCAAAAACTATACATTTCTTCAAAAAATTTGTTAAATACAATAACTCCTATAAGGTGCCATCCACAATTTCTGAAAATTAAATGGTTTTTAGGCATTGTCCTTTAGGGTACTTTAGAAATTTACAGTTTTACTCTACTAATAGGTGTGTTATAGACTAATTTATAATTAAAAAACTGTTCATACTAGTATGTCCAAATTCATAATGAAAGGGCAATAACTCCTATAAAGAGTCATCTTGCAATTTTTGGACTAAGCAATCATTTGTAGGGCTTCTATTGCTGATCATTTGTGCAATTTACAGTTTTAATCTAGCTACTATAGTTTTCAAGTTACAGGACAAAAATGGAAAATTTCATAAAATTGTCATTTAAGGGCAATAACCCCTATAAGGAGTCATCTGACAATTTCAGACCAATTAAATGAATTGTAGGGCTTTTTTTGCTGATCATTTTTGGAAATTATTATTTCACTCTAGCTGTTATGGTTTTTAAGTTACAGGACAAAAACGGAAAATTTCATAAAAAATTGCAATTTAAGGGCAATAACTCCTATAAGGAGTCATCTGACAATTTCAGACCAATCAAGTGAATTGTAGGGTCTTTATTGCTGATCATTTGTGCAATTTACAGTTTCAATCTAGCTGCTACAGTTTTCAAGTTACAGGACAAAAATGGAAAATTTCATAAAAAATTGCCATTTAAGGGCAATAACTCCTATAAGGAGTCATCTGACAATTTCAGACTAATACAGTGAATTGTAGGGCTTGTATTGTTGATCATTTTTGCTATTTACAGTTTTACTCTAGCTGTTATAGTTTTAAAGTTACAGGACAAAAACGGACAATTTCATAAAAAATTACCATTTAAGGGCAATAACTCATATAAGGAGTCATCTGACAATTTCAGACCAATCAAGTGAATTGTAGGGTCTTTATTGCTGATCATTTGTGCTATTTACAGTTTCAATCTAGCTGCTATAGTTTTCAAGTTACAGGACAAAAACGGAAAATTTCATAAAAAATTGCCATTTAAGGGCAATAACTCCTATAAGGAGTCATCTGACAATTTCAGACTAATACAGTGAATTGTAGGGCTTGTATTGTTGATCTTTTATGCTCTTTACAGTTTTACTCTAGCTGTTATAGTTTTAAAGTTACAGGACAAAAACGGAAAATTTCATAAAAAATTACCATTTAAGGGCAATAACTCATATAAGGAATCATTTGACAATTTCAGACCAATCAAGTGAATTGTAGGGTCTTTATTGCTGATCATTTGTGCAATTTACAGTTTCAATCTAGCTGCTATAGTTTTCAAGTTACAGGACAAAAACGGAAAATTTCATAAAAAATTACCATTTAAGGGCAATAACTCATATAAGGAGTCATCTGACAATTTCAGACCAATCAAGTGAATTGTAGGGCTTTCATTGCTGATCATTTTTGCCATTTACAGTTTCACTCTACCTCGTATATTTTTCAGGTTATATTGTAAATACCAAAAATTTTGTCAAAAATCTTCAAAAAAGGGCAATAACTCCTACAAGAAGCCAATACACAACTTCGCACTAATAGCAACTATTGTAGACCTTAATGTGCTGATCAATTTGAAGTAACGGTTTTCTCTATAGCTATTATAGTTTTTTAGATAATGATCAAAAACCTGTGTTGACCCCCATGTTCTATTTTTAGTAACAGCGGCCATATTTGTCTGTTGATCAACACCCTGGGTACAAACTTGAAACTAGGAACCCTAAGGATGATTGTGGCCAAGTTTGAAAAAAATTGGCCAAGTGGTTTCAGAGGAGAAGATTTTTGAAAAAGTTTACGACAGACGACAGACGACGGACGACGGACGCCAAGTGATAGCAATAGCTCACATGGACCTTCGGTCCAGGTGAGCTAAAAATATTATTATGGTTTTTTAAAAACTTTTAACATTTTATAAACACATATAAATATATACAATAGTATTTACTATTTTTCTTGCTTTCTGATTTGATAAGTACCTTCCAGTGGCTTGTAAGAATTCCTTCTTGAAATATAACTCCATTCCAAATGTTTCAGACAATCTTGACTTCTGAAAAATATATAAATAAGAAATTTAGGTAATTGTTATTCTTACTACACATACCACTGTTACTCTGTCAATGTTTGTAAAAAATTTCCAGTTTTAAAATTTCCAATACAGAAATATATAAACAAATAAACATCCTAAATAAAAAATTGTTTTGCATGAAAATTGTACAGATACTAAAAGAGTTTGTGACTGGGTATCAAGCAATATTTTAATAAGATTTAGCTAAATTAAAGGTACATACAATTTTATACATTCAAAGTCTAAGTTTGTACATGTATTATGCAGCTATAATGGCTGGTTGATTGAAGGATTGATTAACTTTGTGATGAACCAGAAGAATAATAAGGTAGCAGGCACATACAGTTCCTCACAGTCACATAAGATACATTTATGTATATCTGGTTGGTAACCACATGTCAGTTAAGGTAGTTTGTCTACTACTGACTACGTGGTCAGTCAACGCTGAGGTTGCCGGTTGGAGTCTCACTGCGGGCAGCATGTACTTTGACTCCAATCTTAACTGACAAGGATTGTCAGTTTTCGTATTGAAGGTTGGGGTTTTTTCCATGTACTCCAGCTTCCTCCCCCAATCAAAAATGGATGCCATGATTTACAAGTTAGATGGTCTGCCATTGTGATTTTGTAAGTTGCCTTCCATTACAGTTGCCTGCTATATAGCAGTTTCTCTCAGATCCTGGGTAACAAAGTATGTACATTTAAAAATGCAACTGACCAGCTTGTGACACCAACATCCAGCTACTAGTACCAATACTTCAGCTATCATTAGTTTTGATTAAAACAAAGTTACTTGTACCAAACAATAATCAAGAGGAAAACAGAGAAAAATGAATGGATCAATCATATCATGAGTGCCACTTGAAAGGTATGAAGACAGGGACAGATAACATTGGCTTTTGTAGCAGCTAACATGTGCACACTTAATATCCAAAGAATGTGGCACTCTCCAAAACACATAACCCACAACGAACCAGTATACGTACCAGTGTTATGGTATAATATTTCTAACAATTAAAATTCTGCATATTACTTACTTTACATGGGGTCATCTGAACTCCAGCTTTAATTTTGTAAGCTGCAGCACTGATGTCCTGAAACTGGATCTTTTTTGGATGATCTGGGTTACAAAATTCATCTATGATTACAGGTTCATCTGGTTGATCAGCAGGTTTGGTTAAACACACTTCAGAATTTATTGAAATCTGTCCATTTTCAGCTGGTTTGGTTAAACTCCCCTCAGAACCATTCTGTTGGATCTGTCCATTTTCGGCAGAAGAAGCTGCTGTTTTACGTGCCCTTTTAGGGGGTGTTTCCTTATCCGCTTTCAAGTGTCCATTAGATGTACGTTTTTGTGCACTCTGTTTAGTAAATTGAGTATAATATTATTATTGATAATGTAGCAGAATTCCTGAACCACAAAATAAAACTTCTCCTTAAAGACGCAATTATTTTTGTAGCTATTCCAGTTTAGAAATATAGGATCTTACATTGACAGAGCTACCCAAATCCGGTAATCTGGTAATGTAAGATCCTATATATCTCTATTTGATAAAGAAATCCTTATTTTTGTGTAAAGGATATATCTCTATTTGATAAAGAAATCCTTATTTTTGTGTAAAGAAAAAGGGTATTGGTGAGTTCTGTGTGACTTAATATGCCTTCGGAAATGTTAAGTAAAACTATGGGTACTTAGTTTTAAAATTAAATCCATTGAAAGTACATTTTCATTCATTTATCTATTCCACACTTCATGAATTTCACATTTGTGTCGGGTAAGGATAATTTTTTTTTATAGAATAAAAAGCCAATAAATGAGTTTACAGTGTGTGTTCACTCGTTTGGTAACTGCTGTAGTCTGACATGTCTCATTGTGAAATATTGACCTAAGAAAAATAATAAATTTTTCTTTATTATAGAAAAATTTATTATTTTTCTGAGGTCAATATTTCACATTGAGACATGTCAGACTAGTTACATCCTGACCCCAAGTGACTGTGATTTGTGTTTGTTCTAATCACAGGAACTCCTGTGTTTTGTTGAGATAAAACAACTATATAATACTAGCCTTCTCAGTTTTCACCAATTTAAGCAAACTAACCCCAGCAAACTAACAACAGAAATTCTGACTTACCATTTTAGCTGGATATCAACGTGTTATAAGGATTTCAATTCTGACTTTAATGTTCACTGAAACTGACCTTCACGTGTATGGTTTTTCTGAAACAAGGTGAAGGTCGATAAATATGGTCAACACGTCATCTTTAAACGAACTTGTTTTCTTTAAAGGCAGTTCATACATTTCTGTTCTTTAGATTTAATTTAATTTTTAGCTTTCTTAGTCTATTTGCCTGAAAACACATCAATTTAATTATTATAATCAGAAAAGGGAAATGTATTTGAAAAAAAAAACAGTCAATAATTGTTTTCTATGCTTACCGTACATTTGGAGGTGTGTATAATTCTAGCCAATCAAATTTTTGTCTTCTGATGCGGATGTTTTTAATTAGAGCACGTAAATTGAGGTAAACAACGTATTTTGCGTTTATGAAGCAAATTGTTGTTTATATCATTTGACCAGTAATTATTTATACTACGTAGGCTCAATATAGGTATTTGGACTGCACTCTTGGAATACGTACCCCGGTTATGACTTTAATGCAATTCATTGTCTACAGTTAATTTAACAAATGCTTTAATAAAACCCATAAAATGGGTAATGCAGCTAAGAGACGGTTAGCTTTCAGAAAAGCTAAACTTGTTTTAGTTAATATGTGGATGTGAAATACTATAATCGATTATATATTGGATCAGTTTACTTTGTACTTATTGACTGGTTATATCTGGAATTTATTAACGATGTATTACATCACCCTGAAAGGTATTTGGACCGATTGGGTCGAATACTTGGGAAAACACTGTTGATTTTTATTGGATCTGGTTATATCAGGAATATGTTAGATGCATTTCTTATTAATTAATATGGTAGGGTGGGTGTAAAAGGAAAAAAAAGGGGGGGGGCGTGCTGTATATAGATATGTGGAATGATGGTCTGACCAGATAAATTAGAGGCGCCAATGAGCCTTTTTAATTTTCCGTTAGTTAGTGTTCAGACCATAATGTCTGAAATATAGATAGTGAAAAGGATTTGAGTTGCAGAGTGGTCATATACTCATAACTTGACACGATGGCTAGTAATACTGTCGGCCTCAAAATTACACGATGATAAATTGCTGTCCACATGTTCTGTATACCATAATTGTAACTAGTAACTGATTAATGTAACTAATAGATCTATAGGTTCATGAATAAGAGGCAAATAATCAGCTTCTTATAGTTAGGTATGACTGCCTTCATTAATAACCTTCAAGCTGATATGGTTTTTTATCTGTAGAAGTTCATATATCGTGTTATCTTCTTACATGTGTTTATGCTATCAATGGCCAGAAGTTTGAATAAGATACTGATTCGTTTTAATAATAATAAATGCTGTTTATAACTAATTCAGCATAAATACCTGCTCACTTCCTTTCTACAAACAAAAAGAATAATAATTCTGAACATAACAAAGCGTAAAAAACACGAAACAAATATTCATAGTATTGTCTCTGCTCTTGTAGCTTACATTTCTTCTTTAGATGTTAACTGTTCGGTTCTGCAATTTAGAGGATAATTTGTCTGGTATAGAACTCTGGGTCCTAATCTGCCAAAATAATGCCATTATCACTTTCAAACAGTGGCCTCGGTGGCCGAGTGGTCAAGGTAGTTCGTCTACTATTGTTCACGTGGTCTGTCAAAACTGAGATTGCGTGTTCGATTCTCACTGCAGGCAGGGTGTACTCGACTCCAATCTTAATTGACAAGGATTGCCAGTTTTCCTACCGCAGGTCGGGGGTTTTCTCCGGGTACTCCGGCTTCCTCCCCCAATAAAAACTGGACGCCATGATATAGCTGAAAAATTGCTGAAAGTGGCGTTAAACACCATCAAACAAACAAACACTTTCAAACACTTTTTTTTAGGTTTGTCCGATTGGCCTATCCGGACGTTTCGTGTTATTTTATTTTTTCACGCTATACTATATTGATCTATATTGGTTTTAACTGTGGACATAAGGAGAGTTAGGTGTCTTTGGGAATAACATGTTTTCTATCCGGAAGACCTGTTTTTTTTAAATTTCGTTAGATCTCTACATATCGACACTGAATTGGTTCTAGTGTCTCTAAGGATGGCAGATCGGCTTATTTCAAACCCGCGCCGTTACCGTTTTATTATAGGAGTCTAGTTCTCTGCTGTAATGTTTCTAAGTAATAAACTGTAGAACTGACGAAAACTAACACTACCCAAGAAATTATAATTCACGCCATGTTATGCGCATTGTATGGGCCATATTTTTTCAAAGAGAGAAACACAAATGAGTTATTATTTTGTTAGAAATGAATATAACAAAGGGCAGAGTGTAATTTAAGACGTTTACATGGGAATACAAAAAAACGGGCGGGAGCCCTGTCCACGAGTACAGGTCTATTATGGATACTGGTAATGTCATTCACAAAACAAACATCATCGAATAATTGGAATAAAACTGTTCTTGTAGCTAGTCTTGATTTGACTTGGGGGAGTTTTTTACGTCCTACACCGACAACTTAATGCGGCCTTGGTCGGACGGTAATTCTTGTAGCTAAAAAATCACGTTAGCTTTATAACAATGGCGTGTACAATGTTTATATTTTCTTGAACGCTCATTACATTAACATAAGAACGCCATCAGACACCGGTCTCTATGGAGCACTTGTTTGCAATGTTACCTTATGTTGTCAAGATTTCAGACGTTTGGCATGCAGTAATCAGGATAAAGACTGTATCGACTACAAACACGTAGAAACACGCGTCACCACAGCAGCTCAGGATGGTACGTGTCATCAATTAAAAAAAAACAACTCGACTGATGGCGATAAGAATAAAAAACAGGTTATATACTATAGAAACTTTTAACGAACAGAGAAATACGACAATATTTAATGCCACTTCAGTCAAATACTGCGTGGTGACTTATCTATTTGAATGTGTAGTTTTGTTTACCTGTACTGATAAGCGATTTAAAATGAGACCGTGTTAGCTCTGACCGGGACAAAACACAGGGTATGTAAAAGTAAGAGAAATCTTGATATTTACAAAATATGAAATCTTTGCGACATAATAACAAGTAAATAAGCCACAGTATACTCTTTCATCATATCTAAACATTGTATGCATGTTAGTATTACTCATTATTTTAAGGTCCTTCCTTCCAGCGATATATCCCATTTTATGCTCATGCCAAGCTGGGTCAATATTTTGACTTGGACAGTCAAATTATAAATAAAGCAGGTTTAAAATGCCAGAAAGGGGATGCAACTCGATCTAATCATTAAATGAACTAATGTGTTAAATGTATTTATATTTACGGACTATGTTGCTTTTTTATTATACATTTAAGGTCTATTTTTTACCTGTGGGCGGTTTAAAAAAAAATGACCCCAACAGGTTATGGTCCTCTTATTATGTCAAATTAATAGACATATTATTTGTTAATAGTTGAAAATGTATGTCTAGTTGTGGGGAACATGTCTGCAAAAAATCTTGAAGATATCCCAGAAAACAAAAAAGTTATGCCAAAAAAACATGTCAAAATTGTCAGGAGTGCAACACTTTTTTGTGACACTTTAAAAAAATGTCATTTTTTAAAAGGTCACCAAATTGTCAAATCTAGCAATATGTGCATAATTCTTTTTTTGTTACACAGTTTCATGTGTTAACTTATTGAGTGATATAAAAAGAAAGTATGTTGCATTTTTAAAAAGTATGAAAATATTGTTTTGAAAAAAAAAACTACCCTGTCAGGAGTGCAACACAAATTTAAGCCATTTTGCATTAAGTTCTTGGTAGAAATTTTTTTCCTTTTGTTTTCAATTATTAAACCAAAACAAAATCATAAATATACCTTTGCTGCATCAAAGCAGTCACTGCAATATACCCTAAAACTGGTAATCTGATCAGGGACCCCAAATAAAACAGAGCACCCTCAACTGTCAGGAGTGCAACAAATGACATGTTTTTAGATATATTTTCTTTGTAATGTGACTTATTTTATGTTTTTCTTTACTTTTTAGCAGAAGCTACACAGAATCGTTGAATAAATATTTCAGATGGATGATAAATATCTTTTAGATTATTTTTTTTTAATGTCAGGAGTGCAACAGTTTTTTTATTGATCTTCAATTGTATCATAATATGAAATATTTTAAGAAGATTTATTTATTATAATCATTTTAATTTAAGTTAAGGAAACTTTTCTTAGAAATAAAGTGTTACAATAGCATTTTATGAGCTTAAAATTTGATAAAAATTCATATTAAGTGCACAATTTAGTTGTCTCTCATATTGATACCAACTGTTTTTTATAATCTTGAGACATATTCCAACAGCTTTTATATGTTCCCTTTTCAATTGGCATTAAAAAACATATTGTTGAAAATATTTCAGTTCATTTATCTAGGATGTCCTGTTTTAAATGTCATCCATGTAAATGTTGCACTCCTGACACAATATTTAAATGAACAGATTATTGCAATTATACTGCAATATTATGGTTTTTCATATGGATGGAACAAAGACTACAATTGGGAATGGTGTCTCTAGATTATAAAAACAGTTGGTATCAATATGATAGCCAACTAAATTGTACACAATATATTAATTTTTATAAAATCTGAAGCGCAATTTTAAACAAACTGCTACACTCCAGACATTAAAAATGAATGTTAAAGGTATTATCATCCATCTGAAATATTTATTCAATGCTTCTGTGTAGCTTCTGTTGAAAAATAAAGAGAAAACACAAAATAAGTCTACTTATAAAGAAAACATATCTAAGAACATGTCATTTGTTGCACTCCTGACAGTTGAGGGGGCTCTGTTTTATTTGGTGTACCTGATCAGATTACCAGTTTTAGGGTATCTTGCAGTGACTGCTTTGATGCAGCAAAGGTATATTTAAGATTTTATTTTGGTTTAATCATTGAAAACAAAAGGAAAAAATTTCTACAAAGAACTTAATGCAACATTGCATAAATTTGTGTTGCACTCATGACAGGGTAGTTTTTTTTCAAAACAATGTTTTCATACTTTTTAAAATGTAAAATACTTTCTTTTGATATCTCTCAATAAGTTAACACATTAAACTGTGTAATAAAAAAGAATTGTGACCTTTTAAAAAATGACATATTAAGGTGTCACAGAAAAGCGTTGCACTCCTGACAATTTTGGCATGTTTTTTTTGCATAACTTTTTTGTTTTCTGATATAGCTTCAAGATTTTTTGCAGACATGTTCCCAAAAACTAGACATACATTTACAACTATTTAGAAATAATATATCTATTAATTTGACAAAATCAGAGGACCATAACCTGTTGGGATCATTTTTTTAAACAGCTCATATATTAATTTTGTACTTTCTCAAATATCCTATTGAAAATGTTAAGATGTATGAAATTTGTTCTAAGCAATATCACAAAGTTACCTAAGTACTTTTTAAAGAATGTATTTCCTTCTTTTATTTGTTTTAACCTGGAGTGTCAGGAGTGCAACAAAATTGGGCTAAACATAGTACTTTTTCTACAACCTATCATTTTCAAATGGTTTAACTTTATCATGAATTTTTTTTTCTCCAGAGATGACTTATAATTACAATTTAATAATTTTGTTGCTATATGCAAAAATACATACTACCTTTGACTTAATAAAAATTTTAAGATGTAGATAACAAAAGAATGTTTCAAAAATTCTTGAAAAAAAATTATTTTTTTGAAAAAGTACAATTCTGTATTGTTCAAAATCTTGCACAGGAAGTCATCAGTATTTGTTACATTGTTTAAGAAAACAGCAACAAGTTATATGAAGCATAACATTGTTAAACTGAAGTAAAATGTATGAATGTTAAAGTTTTTTTATATTTCAAAATTTGTTCAATAAAATATTATAAAAACTTTATTTCTTACCTTTTCATTAATTTCTTTTTTGATTTATTAACTTCAACGTATGCACATTTGGAAATTATGAACAAAAACTTGATATGCTCATGTTTAAATTTGACATTTCTTACCTTTTCATTAATTTCTTTTTTGATTTATTAACTTCAACGTATGCACATTTGGAAATTATAAACAAAAACTTGATATGCTCATGTTTAAATTTGACATTTTTTTCACATCTTGGGGTCATAATTTTTGAAACAGCCCAGAGGTCTTTTAAATATAATTACTATTGCTTGTTGTGTCCACATATAGTTATATTACATATAAATGGATGCTTTAATGTTAAATTCGTCTTTCAGGTAAGAAATGATGGAGACACCCATCACAGAAGCTATTAACCAGCTCACCACCGCCATTGATATAGCATCTCCTCACGGTAATAATACATTTATTTTATTTTTATCAACATTGTACTGATAAACTAATAAGACAATACTTGCATTGGCTTATTTAAAATGCATCAATATTTGCAACATAAACAGCAGCGCTCTTATCCTCCTTGCTCGACTGCGATTGAAATTTAGAAAGTGTTTGTAAGTAACAACGTGTATCGACTCTTTGCATAAAACGCTTAAAATCCCTCACAGCAGAAGCCAGCTAGTGTTACGTCGTCTGCACGTGACTTTGTAAAGCTATTATATTGTTCGTTCTGAAGAAAAGAACTATCTTATAAAAACAAAATTCTCAGGTAGCAAGAACAGTATTGATCAGAGGTATTGTCAATGGAGAAAGAGACAAAGACGAGTAACTTCACGTATTAATCTTCTAATGTCAGCTTTGTTTAAGCATTTCTTACTATATATTATTAACGTCTAAAATCTTCCAAACATATTGAAAATCTCATAATCTAATAAAATGATTATTTAAAAAGCATATTTCTGTAATCAATAAAAATATTGTGGCAGATTTTGGCAGTAAAAATACATCTAAAATCTGTATATATATACTAAAATTTAAATAACATATTTCTGCGATCAATTAAAATATTATGGCAGATTTTAGCAGTAAAAACATTTAATTTGTTGTTTAATAAACATAAACAAATTCCATGTTGGACATAATAAAAATCAGGATTTTTGTTCACACTATGTTATACAAGTCAAAACGTAACTGTGAAATAATGGACATTCATTAAAACATGTTGCTCATCTTCAAACAAGAGTTTATTCATACAAGAATCATTAAAACATAATCTATCTTCAATATTAATATTTTCGTTCCTCTTAGTTTCTATTCTGATGGCGCCACGCCACATCGATATTTAGCGAAGCGCTCCAGAGCTATATTTACCATGCATATTGATAATATGGTTCTTTACCAGACGGATTTTTGAACATTCTATATGTGCACAGTTTACTTCTTTCATTCAAAATCAAATCAGAATGTTGCCTTTATAACAGTTAAGACTCATATTTCATCCTTTATTACACTCTTATTAAAAACTGGCTCTGTATTACTATAATAAGGCATATTTATGTCTTTAAATTTCTTTTGAAGTCTAAAGTTCCAGTTTATAATATTACTGCTAGAACATTTATTTGCCCAAAAAGACTTCGTTATTTAGTCTATTGTGACACATTTCAGTCAGTTCAGACCAAACTCTAAAAATACACTACCAGTGTTTAATTATACATGGTATCACCATACAATGAAAGATTAGGGATATATTTTCCAACCCCCTTAAAAACCTCATTGTTCTATTTATACAAGTAAATTCTCTGGAGTCCCAGATGGCTGCTCCATATTCTATTACAGACAGTACAAGTGAATTAAACAATGTAGTAACATGAAACATAGCATTTGAAGCCACCATTAGCTGTATATTTTGTTTTCTATTTTGTGACACCATTCATTTTTATACACTTTAATGGAATGGCACTCAATATCATGTATAACGTGCTTTGATTAAAAATCATTGAAATCACAATGTTGATCTACATTCAATTCTTTATATTAACACTTTTTTTCTAAAACACAAATTCCGTATTCTAGTACTATAACATTTAAAAACACGTTTATCAAGTCTATCATCACTCATTTTGGACAATCTAGACCAAAGCCTAAATACACATGACCATTGCGTAATATTATATGAGATCCAACCTAAATCTCCATACAAAGCTAAATTAGTAGTTTATTAACATACCCCCATAAAAAAATCTCATTGCCCTGTTTTTCATAGCATTGATACAAGAAAATTCTTTAGTTACCCATACTGTAGCTCTATATACTATATTGTATAACTGACCGTGCCTTTGTTTTAAAAAGCTTTGTAAATGGTAAATAGTTAAAATCTCTATTTGCTTTACATTTTGCAATCAGCAGACCATGGGGTGTATACCAATTAGTGATTTCCTGGGACCATACTGGGAGGGTTCCCAGTGATCGACCCACAGAGCAGCCCAGCGCGTCCCTAGGTGGCGGATAGGGGAGACCCTCTCGTTGGGGGTTGTCAGGTCATAATACGGAAAGCCTGACCGCGGACCGTAGTAGGTAACGTGTTTGGAGAGTACCACGCTCCTTGCACGTTAAAGTCCCCTTTTGTAGATTTCGAAAAAAGAGTAGGCTCATTGTAGCCGCTACAAAAGGCTAAATTTTCCGCCCCTACCCAAAACTCCATACCTTTCCAATGGCAGTCAAAATTGTATCCCTGTGTCCCATCCCACCCCATTTGATTTATTGTTTGTTTACTTGTTCCCGTCCTGAATATAGCTGAAATACTGCTCGCTAGACGTAAAGCAGACATCCAACCAATCAATCAATCAATCAATTAGTGATTTCAAATCTATTAAAGATTGTATTAAAACTTAAGATAACTGTGTATTGGATTTCTTGTTTTAATAAGTGTTAAACGCCAAGTGGAAAACTATGACTGCCACTTAAAAAATGAAAAGTACTGGTTACAGATATACGATTTTTCTTTTACCTTTTGTAGATGGTATAAAACGCACTCTCCAGTTTTTTTGTTGCTTTTTTTGGTTTTTTTGTGTTTTTCTTCTTCTGTTGTTTTTGTTTTGTTATTTTGTTTTTGTTTTTAATGAAAAAACTTCATGGTTTGATATTATTACCGCTTGCATCGCTTTTATCATTGTAATCATACAGATACTGGAATCTACCATTTGATTGTTTTTGTTTTTATTTTATTATCTCATTCATTTGTCAAAATGATCACAAGATTAATTAAACGTAACAGTTCGTTGTTCTAGATGACAATGAAAAAATAGGAAAGAAAACCTACCGAAGAACAAGAGCCAAAAGCCAAAGGACAGTTACAAATCCGGATATAGACAAACACAACACAAAACCCCAAAACATAAAACACAGAAAGAGAGTAACCCTAACCCAATACAAACCATGGGTGCACTCAAGTGCTCCGGACGAGTAAGCAGTGCCTGTCTCTAATTAGACACCCGTCGAGTTACTCATTGTCATGTCTAGGGAAAAGTCAAATCCAGGAATAGGAAACACTACCTATGACTCAGCGAAAATGTCAAATCGTATAGGAGACACTGATTTCCCATAACGATCAATTAAGTCATGGTGACGACTATAGAACTTCTGGAGAGATAACATCAACCTATGTATAACAAACCCTTGTTTAAGTAGTTTAGCAGTCAACAGAAGTGATCGGTTTAGAAAATCGGAATACCGATCGCAGGATCTAGAATAACGTATAAGTTTTGAAATGAAAGGCTGACCTTAGTGTATTGGTGATGTCTTTTATTTCAAGCTCGCTAGGGTAAATTGAATGCGTTTGATTCTATTTCAATATCAGCCCTGCTTAAAGACTTAGAAATAGCTTTTGCCATTTCATCATAGTTCAAATATTGAGTACATAGTAAACCAAGATATGTATACATAGGTACTATTTCAAAACTTTCTTTGTTATACGAGAAATAAATACTAGATCTGACAACAGATGGGGTTCTAAATTGCACCACTTTAGATTTGTTAGGGTTAACAGTGAGTTCATTTTTAGAACAATATACAGAAAGTACAATAAGTATTTTTGTAAATCTGACTCATTTTCTTCAAATAGTACAATATAATCTGCATATTAAAAAAATCCACCCTTTCCAGCATTTACAGAAATTCCAACATTTAAAATATTTATAACGTCAAACTCTTTGTGATCGGTGTGATTATTCCTTTACTCCAATGATTTTGCACCTTTCTATTGTTGAAGCACACATTGAAAACCCTAGTAAGCACTAATACAGCGGTGTTGGTTTTGAATATCTCTACCTGAATTTCGTCTTATCCAGGCGTTTCCCAAGAGTGGGGACAGGTTTTTCATCTCGATGGGCCGCCCCAAGTGCCTTTGTAGTTTTTTTTGTTGCATTTTAAAACATTTTTTATATTTTTTAATTTATAACACACAATTTTTTTTTTGGGGGGGGCGGGGGGGTGATAGGGACGGGGATTGCGTAGTTTTTCACATTATGTGATAATGTTTAAAGTGCAACATTTAACTTTCTGACGATACAAATGCACATTTATGTCAACAGGCAAAAAGGATTTAGGTTCAGTCTGAATTTGTCCTGTTCATTTTCATTTTTGATGCACTATAATAGATTAAATTCAATTTACATTACACAAATACCAACATTCCACTAGGAAGTGCGTTTATTTCAGATATCGTGGAAATGCTTCACATGTGTGACAGAGAAATATTCAATGGATGGAAGACCTACCAGGTAAATATTAATATTATCAGTAGCAAGTATAACTCCATGAACATTAGATTGTCAGTACAAAATAAAGAACTGGAAACATATTTAATGAGTAAGACATTTTCATTCTAAAAAGCATTCTGCGATACAGATGCAATATAAATAAAATATATAATAAATTCAGGACTACCATTCAGTCGTATTATATATCTTACCCTCTTTCTACTGGAAAGTTTGTATGTTAACGCTCTTTGTAAATGTTGTTTGATTCATTTTAAAACTTGACCGATCCATAGATGTCACTTCTTTCCAAAAATGTGCGCAATAATAAAAACAGATTCAACCCGTTAGATAATTCCCCAAAAATAATAAAAGAATATTAAGAAAGAATGTAAAACGCAAAGCAACAAAACGCATTTGTATATAATTTACTTACTGTGAATGTATGACAAGTAACTTTGTCATCCTATATAATATATAAAAAATGCTGAGTTAGATTACTGTCAGATTAATACGTATTGGTTACGAAAATTCCATTGTCACACGCTAGTACACATGTACTATGTCTATCTTTATGCTTCACCTCGGTTAATGAAGCTATATTTTTATATAGCAGATTTAGCCGATGGGTCTAAATGGCTGGTCAGCCACAGTGTCACAACGGTGTAAGTTCGAATCCCGCTGAGGGTAAGCACAAATTTGACAGTATTAAAAATCTAATTCTAACAGTGTTGGGCTTAATTTGTAGACGTATAATAGGTCTGAAGGAAGCTGCCAACCAGTATACTTATTAAGTAAAGGATCGACAAACATGACAACACAGCATAAACAAAAAATAACATACAAGTCTAGAAGATTATGCAACGATACATATGACGGTGCTTTTGTCAAAATTATAGACAGACTGACAAACGAATGACCTTGGTCATTGAGTGTCAATAAAAGTGATATAACACTGAGTGACCACAATTTGGAAGACGCACGTTTATAATAAGTTCAATAGAAGTATTGCAACGTATTTAAAAGTCAGTCCACTCTGACTTCAGCTGACACATCAATATGAAAAATAATAGACAAGGCGAGCACAACAAAAACATTCATCTACAAAACAATTTTCATATTAATTATATACACACTAAGGCAAATTAACTGGCGGTTATCATTTCATGGTTTGTAACTGTTATTTTAACCACTTGTCGATCTGCTCTTCGGCAAAGATTGTTTGTACCAGACAATTAATGCACTCTGTTATTTAGAAAAAAAGAATACACATTTTAATTAGGTTAGTTTATGATAGAAATGGTTGTCACAGCAATAAAGAACGTATATTTGACATATTTACTTTGTATTGTTTACTCTCTTTGTGTAACAAGGACGCGACACTATCACAAAACATGAAACAAACTGGAAACCTAAGTTTCCTGTTTGCAATATACGGGCGGTACCAGTCCTCATCGAGATCAAAAACTGCCGTGTATCTGCGGTATTATTCCAACCAAATGAACCACTCGACAAATAGAATTTCTGTACTTAATAAATGATTTCCTGTTGGGTTTACTACATATTAAAAACAAAAATCCTACACATTACCCTAGGTAGTCATGTACTAAAAACGATGCAGTACAGTTCCAATGGATGTTTTGTTCTGATTATTTGACTTAGTAATATAAAACCTAATAGTAATGTTTTCTCTAGAAATCAGAAAAGAAATCAAATATACCAAGAGTATCCTTTAACAAACTAAAGAAATTTAGTTTCCCCGAAAAAGGATATTGGAAGCAGTGTTAATATTAATTCAATTGCGTGTTTGCTGTAGGGTATTTATCACCAAGACACGATATCAACTATGAAACATATATCAGACGTAGCAATTTCTATTTTGAAGGTAAGTTTTATTCTTCTCGTCAAAAGACAAGTGTTACACATAACGAAAGAAAATCATAGCCAAGGCTATTAAAAATGTACATTTCTCATTTCTTGTTCAAACTAAATATCAAATTAAAATATCATCAAAACTTAAAGGATATGTAGTGTTTCGGAAGGGTAAATTTGGTTTTTGTATTAGAACATCCTCCCAAGCTCCATGGAGCGAACGCGGACTCAGAACCCCTGACTTGGGAGGATATATAAGAAGGGAAAAACATTTTGTATTGCCCGCATTGCTATTTCTATATTTCTATATTACAAATGAATATCGACTGCATTGTCCAATAATTTATTATCTAGAATCCAAAAGAAGGCATGATTGTCCTAAGCGGTTGTGGTACGTCAGGAAGGATTGCTTTTATGGTATCTGTAAGTTGTAATTATAGTTTTACAGCAAAATACCTAATAGGTATCTAAATGCAAATGCGTATGACTATCGAAATCAAACAAACAATTTTGTTTTACCTTTCTGTTTGCGTCTCACAATCGAAACTAAGTTTTTTGACATTTTTTGTCTGATTTCTTCTTTTTTGTTTCTTTCCGTTCTTAGAGAAACGATGTCTGATCGACACTAAACTTTTTGAACATGTTTTGCTGACCTGAAGTTGTGCAATCAAATTTTACAATTTCCAAACTAACTTTAAATTCTTTTTGTAGAGATATGTGTTTACACATCAGCACAATTATTACAAGCCTTAATTATGGTTCTTGGTTGGTTAGTAAAAAATCTATGAGATATGTATGTATACTCTCTCGAAAAAGAAACGGAACATAAGCAAAATTACGTTTTAACTCATAAATTTTAATTATAAATTACAACAGAAATAATACACAGTCACATAATACTAACATTTTGACACAATGTTGTCAAAAGGTCACTTTAACCAAAAATGTTAATTTTGTCCATCGGGATGCAATATTTTGTTCAACAGCAGTCAACATCTGTTATTTCCTCCGCTTGCCTGCAGAATAGCTCTTATACGCCAGGGAATAAACTGCATTAATCGCAGTACTCGAGCCCAAGGTATTCTTTGCCATTCAACCTGAAGTGCATGCTGTTATTCCTGCAGTGTTTAAGGCGGCGTTGGTTGACGTTTACGTATTCGGCGGTCAAGTTCATCCCACAGATGCTCAATCTGGTTTAGATCTGGTGACAGTGGAGGCAAACGCATAACATTTACGCTCTTCTGCTCCAAAGACAACAATGATCCTTGCAGTATGGTCTGGCATTATCATATTGAAAAACCGCCCTATGGACATCAATTGCGGACAATAAATAGGCTGTAGAATCTCATTGCGATAGTGAACTGCAATCAAGTTGACCGGAATATAAACCAAGGGTGTTTTATTGGCGTAAAAAGATGACATCCCACATCATCAGGCTGACTCCGCCGAAATTGTCGAATTCAACTACACAATTGTGTGCAAATCGTTCGGTTTTTTCGTCTGTAGACCCTAATTCGGCCATCTCCCTTTTCTAGCAAAAAGCGAAATTCCTCACTGAACCACACCCTTTTCCAGTTCCGCAGATCCCATCCTCGAACAATATAACGCCTCTAACCCTTGCCTGGCAATGTTGTCGTCTCAGAGTGGCTTCAAGGTATGGTCGTCTGGCGCGCAACCAATGGTATCGCAATTTATTACGAATGGTATTGGCAGAAAATTCTCTGTATGTCAGAGATGTTATTGGCAGAAATTGTTGCAGGTCCTGTGGCGTAGATGGAATAGCATGATGTATTGATCATGGGTGTTAGAAGTGATGCGTTGATGTCCTGTGCAAGTTCTTTTTTCTGTAGTGTCAAGCTGCTGGTACCGCTCTCACAGGCAACAAATCGTGCTGCAGTGAACATTGAAGTGTCTCGCAACCTCAGTGATTCACCGGACTGGAGTCGACCGATAACGATGTTCGGGCTAGCAGCGTGTAACCTCGGCATAGCGTTTCCTTTGTCAGATGTCAATTGGACGATTGCGTTGGAGAACTTGACTTGGGGAGTTTTTTTATGTCCTACACCGACAACTTAATGCCCTTGGTCGGACGGGTTGGAGAAAAGAAGTACTGAGTTTTTATACCCGCAGTACATGCTAACAAATCACCCATGAATTGCACGTGCAAAACAAACTGATTTTTCTGCGTACCAGGTTTTCACGCACCCTTGAATTTAAATGTGGTCCTCTGTAAAATGTAATATGGGGTTTACATGTAATAACCAATATTTATTATCTCATTTAGCCAATTTTACATCATTTTTAAAATTAAAAAAGAAATTGTTGCGTTTCAGTTTTTTGTGAGAGTACATGTATATATATACTGCTAATGACCCAATAATAGTACTCGCGAAGGGTTTACCCTTCTTGCTCTGTACTTCATAATAAAACATAATTGGTACAATTATATGTTCGTAAGCGTTAATGCACCAAAAAATACAAATTACTATGCATCACATATTTGCAGAGAAGCTTCAATGAAATGTTGAGGAGGTTGGGAAGAGAGCCTTGTTTCAAGTACTTGATAGCAGGAAGAGATAAGTAAGGCTTGGATTAGTTTGTATGAATGTTTTTTGGAAATCTGTCTAAAAGTCGAGTAGTAATTTGCTGGAATAAAATATTTATAAATCAAAATCTCTGCATTACCAACCATAAACCATATATTTATCATACACGTTTTCAAAACCGCTTCTGATATTCATTTTCGATTGATTGATTAATGGTGTTTAACGCCCGAGCAGCAATATTTCAGCTATATTCAGGCGATGAACATGAAATGGATGATAAAATGAACATGAAATGATGATGAATGAAAATGGGATGGGACACAATGAAAAATAGGGGTAACGGATTTTAGATTGCCACTGGCAAATGGGAGGATGGATAGGGTCTGGCAATTTAGCCTCCTGTAGCGGGGTCGAAATCCCTACTCATATCGAATACTACAGCAGCGTTCTTTAACGTGCGAGGAACGTGGCATTTTTCCCAACACGGTGCACTAATATGGTTTGCGGTCAGGTTTTCCGTATTATGGCCTGACAACCCCAGCTTGCCAGGGGTACCCCATTCAACCACCTGGGGCACACAACCCAGTCGGTCTTTAGGCAAACCGACCTGACACGCCGGTCAGGGTACTGGGTGCTATTTAGTCGCCTTTTACGACAAGCTAGCGCGACTGCGGTCTATTCTTTTAGCCACCCGGATCCCGCACGGGGCGATATTCATTTTCCGCTGGAGACTAAAGTTATGGTCCCATTATTCTAATACAAGTATTTATTATCAGTCCAGTAGTCGCACTTCGGTGTGGACAAGAAACTAATGAATTCTTTCAATGATATGGTCAAAGTCTAAATAAACTGCCTTGCAATTTTTTCAATTCTGAATTGTGTCTATTGAAAAGGTGTAGATGGCCGGATTGGGTACGTTTTTAGAATTTTAACGATTAAAGCTCTACAACTGCTTTATTATTTTGAATTTAAATATTTTTTAGTTTGTTAAACGACAGGCGCGTATAGCGAACTTAATTTTATAACCTTGATATCGTTGATGACGTTTATTAATACACAGAACTGTTCATGTTGGTTTTGGATTGAAGTTTTCAATTTAAAGTGCGGGAAAATGATCGTAGCCCTTAGTGAGCCACGTGCTTGCTATTGAATTATGTTTTACATCTGTTTCATCTGACAGCATTACGAATCTGCAAGCTTTCATTTACAGAGCTTTATTTACGTCACAAGAGGCACCAGAAGATGACCCACAATGTGGTATCGAAATGTTAAATGAGGTAAGTATTGTCTAGAAAATTGCATTTGATGCAGCCTATGATAATTTGCATTTTTGTACTTGAATGCGGTTGCTAATAGTCGATTCTGGACAATTTCATACATCAGTAAAATGAATATTTAACAATTTAACTACGTATTTAAACTTAACCGTAATATCAACGGAACAAATATAGCATGTATTAACTGCCTTGTACTGATTTTCACCATCTACATTATCTAGTTCGCACTATGTTTCAGGTAACGACAGGTAAAAGTAATGTTTTATTCATTGGCATTACATGTGGATTGTCAGCACCTTATGTAGCAGGACAGTTATGTTATTGTATAGAACACATTGATATCTTTACTCCAGTTCTTCTTGGCTTTAATCCAAGTCATCTTGCAAGGTACATAATAGATTTTATTTCAAATTATAAAATAAATTAGATGTCAAATAAACATAAGATTAACAATATACCATCCTCACAAGTCAGGGTTTCTGTGTCCACATGTGTCTGACACGTGGGCACATAAACCCTTACTTATTGTTATAATAGGTCGTTTGCATACGAATGGCACAGAGAATAATAAAGACTAATTCAATCGACAACTTTAATCTACATCTGACTACATAGCTAAGAGTTGGGCGGAAGAGAGTGTGCGCATGATACAATTAGATTGTTAACACGTGTTTTACATCAATGTCAAGTTAATACTAAAAGTAATATCTGTTACATCCTTTCTTTTTTCAAAGTTAAGCTTGGAACCAATTAGCGGTTTCGTTAAGAATATATTTCAAACTTATATGAAAATTAAAGTCTGTAGTATAAAAATAAAGAAATCAAATGTCACTGCTAAAAATCGGAAAATTAAAGGTCCCTTTCTAGAACATGTTTTTTTTTTTTTTAACTAAGTAATCTAAAAGGTTATATTGAACTATAGTCACTATTATTATACAATTTTAAAGTCACTGTTAATTCACTTAAGGTCATAGTCCTTCATCCAGGTTGGTTTTTTTATTGGTCTTCCATATCGACTATATTGTTGCGACTGGTCACGATCGGACACGGTAGGCTCAGAGTTAGTTGTTATGTTTTGTTCGACGATCGAACCCGGTTGCACATTTGAGTCTTCGATTTCCGGCTGTGGTTCAAATGTCTCTTTTGATTTACGTAAGTACTTTCTATTGCGTCTAACGATACGTCCATTTTCCTTTTCAACTTCATAAGATCTTTCGGAATGTTTATTTTTAACTATTCCCTTTTCCCATTCCGCATTTCGAGTTTGTGGTTCTATTCGTACAATGTCACCTTGTTTCAGCTCTTTTAAATCTTTAGCTGTTCTGTTGTAGTACTTTTCTTGACGAATTTTGTTACGAATAATGTTCCTTTGTACGTTTTGTGGTACTTCGCTGTCCAGTAGATTAGACTTTATTGGCAACAAAGTTCTTGTTCTTCTTGTTGTTAACTGTTGTACTGGACTGTAATTTGTCGCTTGCTGTGGAGTGTTTCTCAGATTAAGCAATGCAATGTACGGGTCACTGTTCGACTTCTTTGCTTTTTGTATGATTCGTTTTGCAATTTTTACTGCATTTTCAACTTTTCCGTTTGACTGTGCGTGTAATGGGCTTGATTTTACGTGTTTAAAATCCCAACTTTTACTAAACTTGCGAAACAGTTCCGATGAATATTGCGGTCCATTGTCGGATACGACTGTTTCTGGTATTCCCCATCTCGCAAAATGTTGTTTTAACTTGCTGACAACAGCCTTTGATGATGTGTCATACAGTCGGTCTATTTCGAAAAAACTGCTGTAATAATCTACAGTGATAAGATAATCATTACCAGATAACATAAATAAGTCCGTTCCTACTTTTGCCCACGGTCTCGATGGTACATCGTGTGGCTTTAGTGTTTCTTTTTGCTGTTTCGTTGAGTACGACTGACAAATATCACATTTGCTGATATAGTCTCTAAACTCAGTGTTCATTCTAGGCCAATACACACATTCTCGAGCTCTCTTTAAGCATCCTTCGATTCCAATATGTGTGTGTATCTGATTCATAATTTCTTGTCGCATAGCTGACGGAATAACACATCGATCTCCTTTAAAGATTATGCCATTTTGTACAGATAATTCGTCACGTACATGATAATATGGGAGTATCTCATGTGTAGTATCGGTATCGGACCATCCATTTCCGATGACCGTGATGAGTTGCTTCAATGTAGCATCGTTTCCTGTCGCTTCGGCTATAAGCTTTTGTCTATCTTCTGAAATTACAAGATAGTCCGCCATATTTATAGTTTCAATTTCTATTTCTATATCTGATCGCATCTGAAGAATTTCCTCTTTTGTTTCTCCATCTTTAGCGTTATTTTGTAGATATGCGCGTGATAGCGTATCTGCAATGTACATGTGTTTTCCTTGTTTGTACTTTATTTCAATATCGTATCTTTGCAGTCGTAAAAACATTCGTTGCAGTCGTTTTGGCGCTTGATACAGTGGTTTCCTGTACAGCGTTTCGAGGGGTTTGTGGTCGCTTTCCACATACACTTTCCTTCCATACGTGTACTGATGAAACTTCTCCATCCCAAAGACAACAGCTAATAGTTCTTTCTCTATTTGCGCGTAGTTTTGTTCTGTTTTTGTCAATGCACGGCTGGCATACGCTATTGGTTGATTGTTTTGCATTAACGTTGCTCCTAAGCCTTTTTCGGACGAGTCACATTGTAATGTTGTTTCGGATTTTGAATCAAAATAGTTCAAAACTGGCGCTTTTGTTACAGATTCCTTCAGTTTTTCGAATGCTTGGTCATGTTCGAAAGTCCATTTAAATTCATTGTCTTTGTGTGTGAGCTGTCTTATCGGCTCGCATATGTCACTCAAGTTTTCTAAAAATTTGGTCAAATAGTTAATCATACCAAGCAATCGTTGCACACTTTTGACATCAGTTGGTTTTTTCATGTTCACGATAGCGGCTATCTTTTCTGGGTCAGGCTTGACTCCATCGGCTGTCAGTAAATGACCAATATACGGCATTTCCGTAACTTTGAGCATAAATTTGTCCTTGTTTATTTTTATATTGCGTTCACGGCAACGATCAAGAAATGCTTTCAATTTTCTATCGTGATCGATTGTTGCAGCTTCGACTGTATCTCCTTCACCGTAAATAACAATATCGTCGGCAATGGTTCGGACTCCCGGCAGATTTTCTATTTCCCGTTCTAAGAATTGCTGAAAGTACTCTGGGGCTGGCGAGATCCCAAAAGGCATTTTTGTCCACCGGTACCTTCCGAACGGTGTTTCAAATGTCGTAAGGTAGCTAGATTCTTCCGATAATGTAACATGCCAAAACCCGTTTTTAACATCGCATTTCGAGAAGATTTTTGCTTTGCTTAATTCTGGAAGTAAATCTTCGATAACTGGAAGTGGATAATGACATCTTTTAAGAGCTTTGTTTAACGGTTTTGGGTCAATACAGAGTCTGATTTTGCCACTCGGTTTCTTAACTATTACTAGGCTCGAAACCCAGTCTGTAGGAGTGTCTACTGGCTTGATGACTCCTAATTTCTCAAGTCTCTGAAGTTCTGTTTTTAATTTTGGCTTCAGCGCTATCGGTATCCGTCTTAACGGAGACTTAACAGGGGGTATTGATTCATCAATTTCTAGCTTGAGTGTCCCTTTGAATGTTCCTTCGCCCTCAAATACATCTTTGTATTTGGTTAGTATGTCTTTCATTGAAACAAAGTCAGCTGATATCTGGGTTTTGTCACACACCATAATATTTTGATACTGGATCTTAATTAGATTCATAGCTTGAATTGCCTTGGCTCCTAGTAAAGGAGTGTATTTATCATCAACCACAATGAATTTAACCTTGTAACGTTTATGTGTTTTAGGATTCTTCAATCGTAACATGCAGGTGCCATATGTTTCAAGTGTTGACTTATTGTACATTGTTAGCCTATTTTCGCTACTCTCAATTTGTGATTCATTCAGATAAGACTTCGGAATGAGGTTTGTAGTTGCACCGCTGTCTAATTGAAACTTCACCTGTTTATTCTCATCTAATATTAGCATTTTGGCATAAATTTTGTTCTGGATCATATTTACATCATGTGTGTTTACTGTCATTATCTCGAACTCGCTATCGCTGTCATCTGATGAATTTGTGTTAAGCTGTCTTATTTGATTATTTGATCTACGACCTCTACCTTGTTTGTTTTTGTTTTGTCTGCATTGAGACGCAAAATGGTTCAATAATCCACAACGGTCGCATTTTTTACCGTATGCAGGGCATTTTCCTTTGGTACATTGTTTACCACAATAAATGCAGTTTCTTCTGTGCGGCTTTTGTGTGTGCTTGATTTGCTTGCTATTATATGTGTTGTTATAATATTTATGTCTTACCGCTTTGATGTCTTCTGAATCCATGCTATTTGCGGCTCCTGTCATTGTTTTCAATTTTGCAGAAGTTGACTCTAATGCGCGGCAGATGTCTATGCACTTATTTAAAGTTAGTGCGTCCTCCTGCAAAAGTCGTTTCCTTGCCGTGTTGTCTTTAATACCGCAAACGATCCTATCCCGAATTAGACTCTCTAATAATGTTCCATAGTTGCAGGTCTTTGCCAACTTCCTCAGTTTTGAGACATATGCGTCAATGCTCTCCGATTCACTTTGACTGCATATATTAAAAGTGTATCGTTCAAATGTTTCATTTGTCTTTCCTATGCAGAATGCTTCAAATTTGTCGAGCACTTTATCCACATCTTCCTTGTCCGTCTCATTGTCAAAGGCAAATCCATCAAAAATATCCATTGCATCAGGACCTATGCAGGTGAGTAGAGTTGCAGTTCGTAACTTTCCATCCTTTGCTTCTAAACCTGACGCTATTTCATAATTGTCCCAGGTACGTTTGAATTTCTTCCAATTTGTGGAAATGTTTCCTTCTAAGTCTAGCTTTCCCGGGAAGGGAATTAACGAAGGGACGCCTGCCATGATTCCTGCCACAGGTAACTCTAGTTCTGCCTCAGCTTCTCCTTCTTGGTCCGACATGGTTTACACCTGACACCATGTTATAATAGGTCGTTTGCATACGAATGGCACAGAGAATAATAAAGACTAATTCAATCGACAACTTTAATCTACATCTGACTACATAGCTAAGAGTTGGGCGGAAGAGAGTGTGCGCATGATACAATTAGATTGTTAACACGTGTTTTACATCAATGTCAAGTTAATACTAAAAGTAATATCTGTTACACTTATGAGAATGCAATATGCAATCACAAGGGTTTTTGATGTATAATAAGATGCACTGTATTGTATTATTCAGTCTTGAAATGCTTAGTTTAAAAAATATTGTGTAATATACATCTGCAATACCATGCAAATAGTTTTATACCAGTTTTATTTGCTTGATTTAAAATATGTTTTACTTCACTTCTTGCCAATTTGTCAGCTGTATCATCGCGCCCAATTATTTTGGGGTCAGGAATTCTGGAGTACCCCAAACCTTAGAAAGGAAAGCTGGCAATCTTTTTCAATCAACGTTGTAGTACAGCACAATTTGCTCGGTCTGGTTCTTACGTGTTGACACACCTGGTTAATCGGTTAAACTTGGACCATGCAGACTCCAGGGATCCTTGTCTTTTAAGAAAGTTTGCGGATATGCAGTTGATAATTGAACTTTGTCAAAAATATGACAGGAAAACAAAGCAGTTAACAAAATAAGTAAAGGTTTTTATTAACTGAGAAAAAGGCAAAAATAACAAAATTGTTCTCAAAACATGATTTAATATTGTAAGCTTGTCTCATTAAGTATGTTACGAGAGTGATTTTGTCATGTTATTTATGCAACAATGCACAATGACAGTATATGTTTGGTTTGCGACATAATTATAAATGTCAGTTACTGTTACAAAAATATAGTTGAATGATATGTGCGATTTTTTATTGTAGAAACATAGCAATAGAGAAGTGGGATAGAACTTTTCTAGATGGTAAGTTCAACCGCCTTTACCTATCAATAAACAATATAAGTGGAGAAAGCATGCCCATCTGGCTTCTTATTTTAACAAGTAAATGGGTTTAACTATATTCTTTTACTCTTTCATTTTAACAGTTTATATGTCACTGTAGCATTTAAAAGTGTTTCACTTATTATGTTTTGTTATATATTTTAGTTGTAAAACTTCTAGAAGAAAAAGTGGCAGCAAATAAAGCATTTATACTGAACCCTGTTGTCGGGGTAAGTGTCAATAGTGTTTGCTGTTAATGATAAAATCAGTTTTGATTAAGGACATATAGAGATTTATCATTCTAAGAATCGTATATTACCATACTAGTGTATAAATGTCTTCAGTTGTTTTATGTTATGACAATAAGTTGTTAAAAGTGACAGTTATTCAAATATATTTTATATTAAAGTGAAAGAGTATCAGTTGTACAAATATCTATATCTAGAGTTTTAACTGGTTTTAGGTCTTTCATTTTTACTGGAAAACATTCAGTTTTAAAATATTTCTTCTGAATCGTTAAAATAACACGAAACCCATAATAAAAGACAATTCAGATTTTTAGTTGTTAATTAAACATTTTAGCCAGAACCAATTACAGGGTCCAGCAGAATGAAGAGTGGTACGGCTACTAAAGTACTATTGGAAACAATATTGATGTCATCATTTCAATCTCTTACTTCTGAATACTCCAGGTAAATGTGCTGTAGAACACTGGTGGAAATAAACATACAAGTTTAGGATTCCATTAGGAAATGGAAATCTAGTATTAAAATAAAACACTTGGGATTTACTTTAATAATAAATCTGGGCACAATTCATGTTGCAATGCTGAAATTTTAATGTCACTAGACTGATCATTATTTGTTTGAAAAAACAATTGACATTTTATTTATTTTACTGTATGATTTAGAGAGATCCAGACATATTTGATGTCTTACCAAGATATCTGTGAAACTGTTTACAAACAGTCCTACTCGATAGGAGAATTGGTACATCTGGCAGGACAAAGGTATATTATTAAAAATAAACTGTCGTTTCAATTTATTATACCATGCATTAGACTATTACTTGATACAATAAAGCATGTTAATTAACATGCAAAATGTTTTTCTTTTTGAAGCTAAACATACAATTTATTCATGGAATGAAGACAGAAATTTTAATGATGATGAGTTTAAAGACACCAGCCTTTTTAAATAGTAAAACGTGCATTGTGCATTGTTCATCTCTGGTGAGAGACGTAGCACGAATATAAGTTTAATTGTTTTCATTATATAAAGAATCTAACACCGGTAGGTGGGCATTAGTAAGCCCAAGTAAAAAGATTTCTGGTCCCCACCTTTGCTCTGCTTATCAATCTTTATTAGAAAAGTTACTTTTGGATTAAATATGTACAGATATATTGTACACAGCAAGTAAACCGGTCAAAACTGGTAATAGTGTTGCATTCACGCACCAAACATAAAGGTTTATGAATTAGTCTTAATCCAATTTAATCAGAATGTTATAAGGTGTATGTGCATTAAAAAGAATAAACTTGCATGGTAACGTTTTATTAGAAAAAGATACATATTCATTGGTATTTGAATAAAGCAAACTCAAAACACATGTTTGATTTTGTTGCAATGTGTCAACTAATTTCGTTTCCTCTAGAATACAAATAAGGCATACAAAAAAATGGCACACAGCTTACATAGTACTATCATTGCCCGTCCTTGTTTTTTTGTTTTTGTGAGGTCTGTTTTGGAACTCATAACATCTGTTTCATATCTGTACAAATGTCATATAAAAACGCTATATGGCAATGTCAATCAAGTGTTCTACAAAAAAGAATCTTTCCAAAAACTTACATCTGTTGTACATGTATCAGATGTCAGAAATGGGCAGCACAGCAGTTCAAGTCCGCTTTGTATTAGACCTATTTTTTTAAACGAAAAGAAACCATATTTCTCAACAGAAGACACTGTTTAATTTTCTCAATCATATATTTCCATTTCCGTGGAATATGGAGTATATATTATCACAGATTGTAAGATATTCCCAAGTCTGCAATTTCTAGCGATTTACTTGATAGAGAATTGTTGCTTATTAACACGGAAATGAAGGATTTCTGGGAGTCAGGTAAAGGTCGTCCCAATGAAAATGTTATGATCGTCATGCAGTATCGGCCACATAAAGACATTTTTGAATTGCAACTGTGTTGGACAATAAGTAATACAACGGATATCAATAGTAAAACAAGCTGCGCTCACCATTCTGAAACCCGTGATATCAACCATGTTTCAAGGTGGTTCATGTTGCTTTTTTGTTTGTTGTTTTTTTTTAATTGTATTGCTTGTTGTGTTTATGTTTTTTTTGGCCGTGGCTTTGTTATTTTTCATTTGGAATTTGTTTTTAAAATTAGGTCTCCCTATCTTCCGATCCACCTTACTCATCAATGTAAATCGTAAGAACTTATAAATACTGTTCCAAAATTATAACACTGTGTATGTTGTTAAAACAAGTGAAACTATGCATACCGCTACATATTTAACGACAGATTTATTTTATTGCAGTCTGATTGCAGGGGGAACAATATCATATATTGGCTGGGATAGTTTAGGAATTGTTGGTATGATAGACGCGTCTGAATGCCCGCCCACATATGGGGCATGTAAGTAGATGTTTTCTCAAATATTAAATATCAGGGCCCAGCGCCATAAACATTTTCTTTGCTGAGAATTTGTTTATTCAGAATTTTATCCAATTAAATCTTTAATTATGCCTTTTTGTCATGGTAGTTGAGTAGATTCTCATGCTGAGCAAAACATTTTTACTCAAGTAGGTTTTATGGCGCTGGGTCCAGAAAGCGTTGCGAGCTGTGTTCTTATGTGATCGTATAAAAATGAGCACATTTCTGAATAAAGTGACAAGACATAAAATTTATCTTCAGTGATTAAATATATTTGAGCTTTCAAATTAAATTGCAATAAAAAATTGTACCTCAGAAAGTAACGATAATTTACCATCTATTAATGTCTGGTCTTTCAGCTCTAAGTGACATCAGAGGTTTTATTGAAGGAGGCTACAACTTACTGAACAACACAGAAGGGGATCTTTCTCATCTGGTAGTTGGTTTTGTTAATTTAGTGTATCTAAATGAGAATTGACTTATATGCAGGTATATGGATTTATTAAAGATGCCTGATTAAAAAGGGGAAACTAACAGTACTGGTATGGATTAATTTTGCATTCAACATTAAACAGTTATACATGCACAGTAAAATAGTCTATTGGGCTATAAATATACATTTTAAAACCTCATATTTGTATTGTAAAATATGTATATGTTACAATAACAATAAATTTAAATGATACCCTTTTAGAATAAATTAAGGGGAATGACCAATTATAATTGATATCATTAACATAACAAACTATCTACATCTGTTCTTCATTTACTGTCTGAATTAAAAAAAATCCAGAACTGCTAAGTACACCTAGTTGATTAACTGTTTTGCGCTCGTACATGATTTTAATAATCAACCAAATGTATCAATCCTGAGTGATCTGCAGCAGACACTAACTTAGCGATCATCAAATTCATCGTCACCAGCGGACCTCCATAGCTAAAATATAACGTAAAGGCACAGATATATTGTATCATACTAGATACATAATAAACTCCATATGGAGGGGTTGGTGAAATGATACTACAATAAAATGAGAATTCTTAAATAAAAAAATGAAGTTTTCCTATAATTCGGATCTCAATATTACCCCATGAACAGAAGTATGAAAAGAACTTAAGACCTTAAAATTAATTTGATTTGTATGGATGATTTTACTTTTTTAATAGTATATTTTGTATGTACAAGTTTAAATAAATATATGGATCTACCAAGTAGATATTTATGATTGTATTGTTCCTTTTTATACCTCCGCAAACTTGTGTTTATAATAATTGTTTTGGTGTCAGAAGAATGTTGGATAAATGTCCTTTTGAAACAAAAACACTTAAAATATTTTGCAAAAGCGTACATTTTGCAGTTCTTCATAATTTTTCATATTCGAAGCATACCAGTACGTTTTAAACAGATATTTCAATTAAAAAAGAAACTAGACAAGGTCGATCTAGCGATCACTAATACCCCCGCATTTTGTAAAAATTTCTAACGTTTTTCGTGGACTGTAACCTTGAAATTTAACCCATTTCCCCCAAAATCAATAGGCTTCTTACCAACCTGATATATAACAATATCCCAAAGTTTCATTCAAATCACATGCAAACTTTTTGAGTTATCGTCCGGAAACAACTTTTTTGTAAAAATTTCTAACGTTTTTCGTGGACTGTGACCTTGAAATTTAACCCATTTCCCCCAAAATCAAAAGGCTTTTTACAAACCTGATATATAACAATATCCCAAAGTTTCATTCAAATTGAATGCAAACTTTTTGAGTTATTGTCCGGAAACAACTTTTTTGTAAAAATTTCTAACGTTTTTCGTGGACTGTGACCTTGAAATTTGACGTATTTCCCCCAAAATCAATAGGCTTCTTACCAACCTGATATATGACAATATCCCAAAGTTTCATTCAAATCAGTTGTTAACTTTTTGAGTTATTGTCCGGAAACAACTTTTTTGATAAAATTTCCAACGTTTTCGTGGACTGTGACCTTGAAATTTGACGGATTTCCCCCAAAATCAATAGGTTTCTTACCAACCTGATATATAACCATATCCCAAAGTTTCATTCAAATCGGATGTAAACTTTATGAATTATCATCCGGAAACCAAATGTGGACGGACGAACGGACAGATGGACGGACATGAGGACCACTATATACCCCCGACTCTGTCGAGGGGGTGGGGGGGGGGGGGGTGGTATAAAAATGAAAATACTAGTTACTAGTAATGTAATTTGACAAATATATTTGTGACGACTTTTTTCAGGGTAAATACTTCAGGATATCCACTAAAGATTTCAACACGGACATTCTACCGAATTTAAACAATTCAGATTTAGTCATATTGTTAAAAAAAGGTAATCAATATATCAAGTCAAGATCATTGTATGAATCGATATGCGTTAAATGTATATTTAAAATACTAAAATAGCATAGAGAACTTGAATTTGCGTGGACATGGTGGATGGTTATGAATTATGCAGCCGTTTTTCCGTTATAACACGGCGACCAGTGTAAAAGTAGGTGTATTCATCAATCATGGGCAGTATTATGTTGCAAGTCAATGTACATTCTCTGAAAAATTGTTTGTAGTGGGGCGCGAACTCGCAGTTGAACAAGCTACAGTGAAATTAACAGGGGGTGCATTGTTTATTCGGTTGTTTAAATTGGGGTACAGCAGAGAAGTTCGAACTTGTACTTAGCATCGGAAAAGTGAAATGAACTTGACAGGTGGGCGCATCCCTTTTCCGTCGAACGAAGAATGTTGGAACTCGTGAAGCCGCCTTTATTAGCTTAATACGGTAAATGACCATCTTTTACTTTTTAGTTTTGATTCTGAATCATTAAATGATCAGGGGTATCAAGTTGTACTGTCTTGATATAGATTGCACTGAAAACAAATGAGTATATCTGTAGCTAACATGCTTACATTTTAGATGAATCCAGCGTACCATCAGAATCGTTTTGGAATGCATCGTGTAAGAAAGCATGTATTTGTTTCCATAGTCCAGAAAAGGTAATTTTCTTGTTGGCATATCTTTCGTACAGAATCATACCTAAAACAATGGCAGTGTCTGTTTTTACTAACCAATTTAAAGATATTCATGGCCCATATTCATGAAACTATAAACAAGAATACAAGCATACATAGTTCACTGTTAATTCTAAGTACTAGTATTAAATATAACAATGACCCTAGTATATACAAAGATAAGTGTCAAATCTTTGTGCTAGAAATAAACCTACCCTACCTATAACCATGATGAACAACATTACAGATTATTCCCAGCCACAGAGATAAGTTGGACTCTGTGGTATTGGTAGATATTCCACAGACCAGATTAGAGACATATATTGGAGAAGACCAGTATGGGACATGGAATCAGCTGTATCATGAAATAGCAACTAAGTGGATTCTTAATGCTGTAACTACAGGGGCACATATTCTGAAAGGGAAGGTCTATGAAAACATTATGGTGGATGTGAAGGTCAGGTAGGTTTTCATTTGATTCTTTTCGGGTATAATGGTAGTAAAACAATTTGTTCTTTTTCCTAATTATTTCTTATGTGTATTACCATTTTATTACTTATTTATGTAGTCTTAATTACACTTTCATACCCAACTTTAATTTTTACAATGATAAAATCATTTTGATGGTTAAGGGTCAAGTTATTGACTGCATGGCTCAAACTAAAATTTGCCATGTGTAAAATTCCTGCTGGCTATATGTAATGACAAACACAAATACCTATTCCAAAAAGCTGTATATTTTAATAGTTGTTATATCACAGTATTTCATTGTTTCATTATTTTCTTAGTAACAACAAGCTGTTCTTCAGAGCTGTTGGGATCATTCAGGTAATTCATATTTACAATGTTAAAATGAGGTCTACCATTGATGTAATGATTAACATAATTTCATAATTAAGAATAATAGAACAAACTCCATCAGAAATGTAGGCACAATTTTATGAACAGTAATTCTCATCTTGCTCAATACAGAAAACACTCTTATGCTATTACATGTATTATTATTAAGGATATTTACTGAAATAACAAGAAAATTGATGTCCAAATTATATTTGGCTAACCAAATTTTGTTCTCAAGTCATTAGTTTAGTAATAAATTTAAATATATCTGATTAAGTAAAAAAAATATTTTCAACAGAAATTTACAAATTTACCAAAAGAAGACTGCCAGGAATACTTACTGAAATCCATCTATGAGACAGATGATTTATCTATTGACCAGAAAAGTCTACAAGTAAAAGACCATATTTACAAAGCCACTGCCATGGATAAGGTATACTTTGTATGAGACTACAGATGTACTTTGAACGAATTGTTCAACACCTTTTATTATGATAATGCATGAAAATTACTATTGTGTTTTACTTTTTCAAAACTAAAAGTGGGGAACTGAAAACCGTGTCATGTCAATGATATAAAAATATATGAAATATAATGAATATACACATATATAATGTCTAACCATTTATGTTTTTGTTTAGCCAAATAATTATTTCTCAAGTTCTGCTGTTGAAAGAATAGTGTATTTTTTCAGATAGGTGACAATAATGTCTTTGTACAACTACATGTATTATAAAATTACTGTTATTTATTACAGGTAGTTCCTACTGCATTAGTCGCAGCCATCCTAAAATGCCAAATACAGGAAGCCAGAAAAACATTATCTAAATATCAAGTCATTAGAACTGCAATTTCGAATATTCTTCAGCAGAAATTTTAATAAACCATTTACAAAAAATTTTATTACTTGTATTGAATATTTTTTGTCAAAATATTTTGCACACAATGTGTAAGCTTTCTGTGATTTCTATTTTATTCTGATTTTAATGAGAGATATATATGGATTATGTCTCTGAGACTGCAAATTGATCAATTTATATTTTATGGTTATTACTTTAAATTTTTGGAAATGAACAATTGGTATTATTTCTTTTTCAAGATAAAATTTAAATACTGCCAAAAGCAAATGCACTTGAATATCTGAATGGTAAAAACCAATTTATTTATAATTTGATATCACACTTCAGAACTATGACAGAAAATTGTCTCAAATTATTATAGGATATTGTATATGTGATTGGTTGGCAATTATTTACATAGATCAGATAATCAAAATTACACAAATATCATATATTTATATAAACAAAATATTAAATGATAACTAATACTGTCTCTTATAAAGTTACAATCTACTGTAAAGCAAGTCAGCATTTTGTGCTGGAATAAGCTTGTCTTTCACAGATGTGCTTCACTAATCCTGCCATTCTTGTTTTCATATTTTTCTCCAAGAAATTGGCATTGAACAGAGCTCCTTTTGTTTGTGACATCAATTTGATAAGGAAATCCTACAAGAAGAAATAATCTAATTCAGTTCTTATGATTAAAAAAAGGGGTAACAAAAGTAATAATTTATTTTTTTATTTTTATTACCAAAGACATTATATTTAAAAATGATTTAATTTCATATTTCATAGTAAATCAATACTAACATTACATATACATGTTTAGTAAACAAAGAAATATGAAGGATGTCCAGTTTACAAATAATTGGTGAAAAAAAGACTCTTATATTTTGTCTTATATATTATATATTTGAGCTATGTGTGTAAAACTTTTCTTAACATAACAGCATTCATACAATACCAAACATTTCATTGTATAACCTTCAAACAAAGCTTTAAGAAAAAAGGACTAACCTGAGGTAGTTCTTTGGTCTCGTCTAGTATTTTATTTACGGCTATAATCTCATTGTCCCAGTCCAATCCAACTATTCCTCTATGTCTTAGGATTTTGTAGTGTGAGATAACATTAAGTAAAATGTCCTTATTTAAATACGAATCTTTCAAAATCTGGTACTCTTCTTCTGACAAATCCTTGAACAAATAACAATATTATTCAGTATAAATTGTTAAACTACTGTAAACTGTGTCTGTTTTCCTAAGCACACATAACTTACTATGGCTTGAAATTCAATGTATTTAATAGCCAAGTTGCCCCTTGAATATGTACAAAAATGTGATGACCTTACTACTAGCAAAGTAGCATCTAAAACAGTTTTAACTCAAATTTATAAACAAACTTAACATGGACAATACCTACAATTGGAAAATTTTTCTATAAAACAATTTCAATGGTTATGCCCTTTGCAGAAAAATGTGAAAATGTGTGTTAGCAAACAAGCCAAATAATTTCTTGACACATGCACTATGGACAATAAATCACTCGGGGTTTAGCTGATGTTCAGCCACTCTGCTTCTGCATCACTAAAATCACTGCTATATCAGTTTTTTTGTCTATTTACATGAATTCATTACTACAACAAATTTATATTTTATGAAAACACTTCATGGAAATTAATTAGTTTTATGACTATCTTAAGATGTTTGTTTTTAACTTGATATATTTGTGGGTTTGATTAATAGCAGTATCAACAATGTTGATATTGTCTGAAGAGAAATATCCTAATTAATCTGGCTGTACAAGTGTAAGACTTTCTTTATATGGTGTGATATGGTGTGACATAAAACATCCAACTCTCGTTTGTTTGTTTGTTTGATGTTGTTTAACGCCACTTTCAGCAATTTTTCAGCTATATAATGGCATCCAGTTTTTATTGGGGGAGGAAGCCGGAGTAACCGGAAAAAAACCCTTCGACCTGCAGTAGGAAAACTAGCAATCCTTTTCAATTAAGATTGTAAAAGAGTACACCCTGCCTGCAGTGAGAATCGAAACCGGAATCCTCCATGACCACTCTGCCACCGAGGCCCCTCCAACTTTAGATCAGCCTTTATCATGGTAACAGAATGACCCTACCTGGTCAGCCTTTATCACAGTAATAGAATGTCCCTACCTGGTCAGCCTTTATCACAGTAATAGAATGACCCTACCTGGTCAGCCTTTTTCACAGTAACAGAATGACCCTACCTGGTCAGCCTTTATCAAGGTAACAGAATGACCCTACCTGGTCAGTCTTTATCACAGAAATAGAATGACACTACCTGGTTAGCCTTTATCATAGTAACAGAATGACCCTACCTGGTCAGTCTTTATCACAGTATTAGAATGTCCCTACCTGGTCAGCCTTTATCACAGTAATAGAATGACCCTACCTGGTCAGCTTTTATCACGGTAACAGAATGACCCTACCTGGTCAGCCTTTATCACAGTAATAGAATGTACCTACCTGGTCAGCCATTATCACAGTAATAGAATGACCCTACCTGGTCAGCCTTTTTCACAGTAACAGAATGACCCTACCTGGTCAGCCTTTATCACAGTAACAGTATGACCCTACCTGGTCAACCTTTATCACAGTAATAGAATGACCCTACCTGGTCAGCCTTTATCACTGTAACAGAATGACCCTACCTGGTCAGCCTTTATCACAGTAACAGAATGACCCTACCTGGTCAGCCTTTATCACAGTAACAGAATGACCCAACCTGGTCAGCCTTTATCACAGTAACAGAATGTCCCTACCTGGTCAGCCTTTATCACAGTAATAGAATGTCCCTACCTGGTCAGCCTTTATCACAGTAACAGAATGACCCTACCTGGTCAGCCTTTTTCACAGTAACAGAATGACCCTACCTGGTCAGTTGTTATCACAGTAACAGAATGACCCTACCTGGTCAGCCTTTATAACAGTAACAGAATGACCCAACCTGGTAAGCTTTTATCACAGTAATAGAATGTCCCTACCTGGTCAGCCTTTATCACAGTAACAGAATGACCCTACCTGGTCAGTCTTTATCACAGTGATAGAATGACCCTTCCTGGTCAGTCTTTATAACAGTAACAGAATGACCCTACCTGGTTAGCCTTTATCACAGTGACAGAATGACCCTACCTGGTCAGCCTTTATCACAGTAATAGAATGACCCTACCTGGTCAGCCTTTATCACAGTAACAGAATGACCCTACCTGGTCAGTCTTTATCACAGTAATAGAATGTCCCTACCTGGTCAGCCTTTATCACAGTAACAGAATGACCCTACCTGGTCAGTCTTTATCACAGTAACAGAATGTCCCTACCTGGTCAGCCTTTATCACAGTAATAGAATGACCCTACCTGGTCAGCCTTTATCACAGTAACAGAATGACCCTACCTGGTCAGCCTTTATCACAGTAACAGAATGACCCTACCTGGTCAGCCTTTATCACAGTAACAGAATGACCCTACCTGGTTAGCCTTTATCACAGTAACAGAATGACCCAACCTGGTCAGTCTTTATCACAGTAATAGAATGACCCTACCTGGTTAGCCTTTTTCACAGTAACAGAATGACCCAACCTGGTCAGTCTTTATCACAGTAATAGAATGACCCTACCTGGTCAGCCTTTATCACGATAACAGAATGACCCTACCTGGTCTGTCTTTATCACAGTAACAGAATGTCCCTACCTGGTCAGCCTTTATCACAGTAATAGAATGACCCTACCTGGTCAGCCTTTATAACAGTAACAGAATGACCCTACCTGGTCAGTCTTTATCACAGTAACAGAATGACCCTACCTGGTCAGCCTTTATCACAGTAACAGAATGACCCTACCTGGTCAGTCTTTATCACATTAATAGAATGACCCTACCTGGTTAGCCTTTATCACATTAATAGAATGACCCTACCTGGTTAGCCTTTATCACAGTAACAGAATGTCCCTACCTGGTCAGCCTTTATCACAGTAACAGAATGACCCTACCTGGTCAGTCTTTATCACAGAAATAGAATGACCCTACCTGGTCAGCCTTTATCACAGTAACAGAATGACACTACCTCTTCAGTCTTTATCACAGTATTAGAATGACCCTACCTGGTCAGTCTTTATCACAGTAACAGAATGTCCCTACCTGGTCATTCTTTATCACAGTAATAGAATGACCCTACCTGGTCTGTCTTTATCACAGTATTAGAATGACCCTACCTGGTCAGTCTTTATCACAGTAACAGAATGTCCCTACCTGGTCAGCCTTTATCACAGTAACAGAATGACACTACCTCTTCAGTCTTTATCACAGTATTAGAATGACCCTACCTGGTCAGTCTTTATCACAGTAACAGAATGTCCCTACCTGGTCATTCTTTATCACAGTAATAGAATGACCCTACCTGGTCTGTCTTTATCACAGTATTAGAATGTCCCTACCTGGTCAGTCTTTATCACAGTATTAGAATGACCCTACCTGGTCAGCCTTTATCACAGAAATAGAATGACCCTACCTGGTCAGTCTTTATCACAGTAACAGAATGACACTACCTCTTCAGTCTTTATCACAGTAACAGAATGTCCCTACCTGGTCAGTCTTTATCACAGTAATAGAATGACCCTACCTGGTCAGTCTTTATCACAGAAATAGAATGACCCTACCTGGTCAGCCTTTATCACAGTAACAGAATGACACTACCTCTTCAGTCTTTATCACAGTATTAGAATGACCCTACCTGGTCAGTCTTTATCACAGTAACAGAATGTCCCTACCTGGTCAGTCTTTATCACAGTAATAGAATGACCCTACCTGGTCAGTCTTTATCACAGTAACAGAATGACCCTACCTGGTCAGCCTTTATCACAGTAACAGAATGACACTACCTCTTCAGTCTTTATCACAGTAACAGAATGACCCTACCTGGTCAGTCTTTATCACAGTAACAGAATGTCCCTACCTGGTCATTCTTTATCACAGTAATAGAATGACCCTACCTGGTCTGTCTTTATCACCGTATTAGAATGACCCTACCTGGTCAGTCTTTATCACAGTAACAGAATGTCCCTACCTGGTCAGCCTTTATCACAGTAACAGAATGACACTACCTGGTCAGCCTTTATCACAGTAACAGAATGTCCCTACCTGGTCAGCCTTTATCACAGTAACAGAATGACCCTACCTGGTCAGTCTTTATCACAGTAACAGAATGTCCCTACCTGGTCATTCTTTATCACAGTAATAGAATGACCCTACCTGGTCTGTCTTTATCACAGTATTAGAATGACCCTACCTCTTCAGTCTTTATCACAGTAACAGAATGTCCCTACCTGGTCAGTCTTTATCACAGTAACAGAATGTCCCTACCTGGTCAGCCTTTATCACAGTAACAGAATGACACTACCTCTTCAGTCTTTATCACAGTATTAGAATGACCCTACCTGGTTAGCCTTTATCACAGTAACAGAATGACCCAACCTGGTCAGTCTTTATCACAGTAATAGAATGACCCTACCTGGTTAGCCTTTTTCACAGTAACAGAATGACCCAACCTGGTCAGTCTTTATCACAGTAATAGAATGACCCTACCTGGTCAGCCTTTATCACGATAACAGAATGACCCTACCTGGTCTGTCTTTATCACAGTAACAGAATGTCCCTACCTGGTCAGCCTTTATCACAGTAATAGAATGACCCTACCTGGTCAGCCTTTATAACAGTAACAGAATGACCCTACCTGGTCAGTCTTTATCACAGTAACAGAATGACCCTACCTGGTCAGCCTTTATCACAGTAACAGAATGACCCTACCTGGTCAGTCTTTATCACATTAATAGAATGACCCTACCTGGTTAGCCTTTATCACATTAATAGAATGACCCTACCTGGTTAGCCTTTATCACAGTAACAGAATGTCCCTACCTGGTCAGCCTTTATCACAGTAACAGAATGACCCTACCTGGTCAGTCTTTATCACAGAAATAGAATGACCCTACCTGGTCAGCCTTTATCACAGTAACAGAATGACACTACCTCTTCAGTCTTTATCACAGTATTAGAATGACCCTACCTGGTCAGTCTTTATCACAGTAACAGAATGTCCCTACCTGGTCATTCTTTATCACAGTAATAGAATGACCCTACCTGGTCTGTCTTTATCACAGTATTAGAATGACCCTACCTGGTCAGTCTTTATCACAGTAACAGAATGTCCCTACCTGGTCAGCCTTTATCACAGTAACAGAATGACACTACCTCTTCAGTCTTTATCACAGTATTAGAATGACCCTACCTGGTCAGTCTTTATCACAGTAACAGAATGTCCCTACCTGGTCATTCTTTATCACAGTAATAGAATGACCCTACCTGGTCTGTCTTTATCACAGTATTAGAATGTCCCTACCTGGTCAGTCTTTATCACAGTATTAGAATGACCCTACCTGGTCAGCCTTTATCACAGAAATAGAATGACCCTACCTGGTCAGTCTTTATCAAAGTAACAGAATGACACTACCTCTTCAGTCTTTATCACAGTAACAGAATGTCCCTACCTGGTCAGTCTTTATCACAGTAATAGAATGACCCTACCTGGTCAGTCTTTATCACAGAAATAGAATGACCCTACCTGGTCAGCCTTTATCACAGTAACAGAATGACACTACCTCTTCAGTCTTTATCACAGTATTAGAATGACCCTACCTGGTCAGTCTTTATCACAGTAACAGAATGTCCCTACCTGGTCAGTCTTTATCACAGTAATAGAATGACCCTACCTGGTCAGTCTTTATCACAGAAATAGAATGACCCTACCTGGTCAGCCTTTATCACAGTAACAGAATGACACTACCTCTTCAGTCTTTATCACAGTAACAGAATGACCCTACCTGGTCAGTCTTTATCACAGTAACAGAATGTCCCTACCTGGTCATTCTTTATCACAGTAATAGAATGACCCTACCTGGTATGTCTTTATCACAGTATTAGAATGACCCTACCTGGTCAGTCTTTATCACAGTAACAGAATGTCCCTACCTGGTCAGCCTTTATCACAGTAACAGAATGACACTACCTGGTCAGCCTTTATCACAGTAACAGAATGTCCCTACCTGGTCAGCCTTTATCACAGTAACAGAATGACCCTACCTGGTCAGTCTTTATCACAGTAATAGAATGACCCTACCTGGTCTGTCTTTATCACAGTATTAGAATGACCCTACCTCTTCAGTCTTTATCACAGTAACAGAATGTCCCTACCTGGTCAGTCTTTATCACAGTAACAGAATGTCCCTACCTGGTCAGCCTTTATCACAGTAACAGAATGACACTACCTCTTCAGTCTTTATCACAGTATTAGAATGACCCTAACTGGTCAGCCTTTATCACAGTAACAGAATGACCCTACCTGGTTAGCCTTTATCACAGTAACAGAATGACCCTACCTGGTCATTCTTTATCACAGTAACAGAATGTCCCTACCTGGTCTGTCTTTATCACAGTAACAGAATGTCCCTACCTGGTCAGCCTTTATCACAGTAATAGAATGACCCTACCTGGTCAGCCTTTATAACAGTAACAGAATGACCCTACCTGGTCAGCCTTTATCACAGTAACAGAATGACCCTACCTGGTCAGTCTTTATCACAGTAACAGAATGACCCTACCTGGTCAGCCTTTATCACAGTAACAGAATGACCCTACCTGGTCAGTCTTTATCACAGTAACAGAATGACCCTACCTGGTCAGCCTTTATCACAGTAACAGAATGACCCTACCTGGTCAGCCTTTATCACAGTAACAGAATGACCCTACCTGGTCAGTCTTTATCACAGTAACAGAATGACCCTACCTGGTCAGCCTTTATCACAGTAACAGAATGACCCTACCTGGTCAGTCTTTATCACAGTAACAGAATGACCCTACCTGGTCAGCCTTTATCACAGTAACAGAATGACCCTACCTGGTCAGTCTTTATCACAGTAACAGAATGACCCTACCTGGTCAGCCTTTATCACAGTAACAGAATGACCCTACCTGGTCAGCCTTTATCACAGTAACAGAATGACCCTACCTGGTCAGCCTTTATCACAGTAATAGAATGACCCTACCTGGTCAGTCTTTATCACAGTAACAGAATGACCCTACCTGGTCAGCCTTTATCACAGAAATAGAATGACCCTACCTGGTCAGTCTTTATCACAGTAATAGAATGACCCTACCTGGTCAGTCTTTATCACAGTAACAGAATGTCCCTACCTGGTCAGTCTTTATCACAGAAATAGAATGACCCTACCTGGTCAGCCTTTATCACAGTAACAGAATGTCCCTACCTGATCAGCCTTTATCACAGTAATAGAATGACCCTACCTGGTCAGCCTTTATAACAGTAACAGAATGACCCTACCTGGTCAGTCTTTATCACAGTAACAGAATGACCCTACCTGGTCAGCCTTTATCACAGTAACAGAATGACCCTACCTGGTCAGTCTTTATCACAGTAACAGAATGACCCTACCTGGTCATTCTTTATCACAGTAACAGAATGACCCTACCTGGTCAGTCTTTATCACAGTAACAGAATGACCCTACCTGGTCAGTCTTTATCACAGTAATAGAATGACCCTACCTGGTCAGCCTTTATCACAGTAATAGAATGACCCTACCTGGTCAGCCTTTATCACAGTAACAGAATGACCCTACCTGGTCAGTCTTTATCACAGTAACAGAATGACCCTACCTGGTCAGTCTTTATCACAGTAATAGAATGACCCTACCTGGTCAGCCTTTATCACAGTAACAGAATGACCCTACCTGGTCAGTCTTTATCACAGTAACAGAATGACCCTACCTGGTCAGTCTTTATCACAGTAACAGAATGACCCTACCTGGTCAGTCTTTATCACAGTAACAGAATGACCCTACCTGGTCAGCCTTTATCACAGTAACAGAATGACCCTACCTGGTCAGCCTTTATCACGATAACAGAATGACCCTACCTGGTCAGTCTTTATCACAGTAACAGAATGACCCTACCTGGTCAGTCTTTATCACAGTAACAGAATGACCCTACCTGGTCAGCCTTTATAACAGTAACAGAATGACCCTAACTGGTCAGCCTTTATAACAGTAACAGAATGTCCCTACCTGGTCAGTCTTTATCACAGTAACAGAATGACACTACCTGGTCAGTCTTTATCACAGTAACAGAATGACCCTACCTGGTCAGTCTTTATCACAGTAACAGAATGACCCTACCTGGTCAGTCTTTATCACAGTAACAGAATGACCCTACCTGGTCAGTCTTTATCACAGTAACAGAATGACCCTACCTGGTCAGCCTTTATAACAGTAACAGAATGTCCCTACCTGGTCAGTCTTTATCACAGTAACAGAATGACACTACCTGGTCAGTCTTTATCAAAGTAACAGAATGACCCTACCTGGTCAGTCTTTATCACAGTAACAGAATGACCCTACCTGGTCAGTCTTTATCACAGTAGCAGAATGACACTACCTGGTCAGTCTTTATCACAGTAACAGAATGACCCTACCTGGTCAGCCTTTATCACAGTAACAGAATGACACTACCTCTTCAGCCTTTATCACAGTAACAGAATGACCCTACCTGGTCAGTCTTTATCACAGTAACAGAATGACCCTACCTGGTCAGTCTTTATCACAGTAACAGAATGACCCTACCTGGTCAGTCTTTATCACAGTAACAGAATGACCCTACCTGGTCAGTCTTTATCACAGTATTAGAATGACCCTACCTGGTCAGTCTTTATCACAGTAACAGAATGACCCTACCTGGTCAGTCTTTATAACAGTAACAGAATGACCCTACCTGGTCAGTCTTTATCACAGTAACAGAATGACACTACCTCTTCAGCCTTTATCACAGTAACAGAATGACCCTACCTGGTCAGTCTTTATCACAGTATTAGAATGACCCTACCTGGTCAGTCTTTATCACAGTAACAGAATGACACTACCTCTTCAGCCTTTTATCACAGTAATAGAATGACACTACCTGGTCATTCTTTATCACAGTAACAGAATGACCCTACCTGGTCAGTCTTTATCACAGTAACAGAATGACCCTACCTGGTCAGTCTTTATCACAGTAACAGAATGACCCTACCTGGTCAGTCTTTATCACAGTAATAGAATGACCCTACCTGGTCAGTCTTTATCACAGTAACAGAATGACCCTACCTGGTCAGTCTTTATCACAGTAACAGAATGACCCTACCTGGTCAGTCTTTATCACAGTAACAGAATGACCCTACCTGGTCAGTCTTTATCACAGTAACAGAATGACACTACCTCTTCAGCCTTTATCACAGTAACAGAATGACCCTACCTGGTCAGTCTTTATCACAGTAACAGAATGACCCTACCTGGTCAGTCTTTATCACAGTAACAGAATGACCCTACCTGGTCTGTCTTTATCACAGTATTAGAATGACCCTACCTGGTCAGCCTTTATCACAGTAACAGAATGACACTACCTCTTCAGCCTTTATCACAGTAACAGAATGACCCTACCTGGTCAGTCTTTATCACAGTAACAGAATGACCCTACCTGGTCAGTCTTTATCACAGTATTAGAATGACCCTACCTGGTCAGTCTTTATCACAGTATTAGAATGACCCTACCTGGTCAGTCTTTATCACAGTATTAGAATGACCCTACCTGGTCAGTCTTTATCACAGTATTAGAATGTCCCTACCTGGTCTGTCTTTATCACAGTAACAGAATGACACTACCTCTTCAGCCTTTATCACAGTAACAGAATGACCCTACCTGGTCAGTCTTTATCACAGAAATAGAATGACCCTACCTGGTCAGTCTTTATAACAGTAACAGAATGTCCCTACCTGGTCAGTCTTTATCACAGTAACAGAATGACCCTACCTGGTCAGTCTTTATCACAGAAATAGAATGACCCTACCTGGTCAGCCTTTATAACAGTAACAGAATGACCCTACCTGGTCAGTCTTTATCACAGTAACAGAATGACCCTACCTGGTCAGCCTTTATAACAGTAACAGAATGACCCTACCTGGTCAGTCTTTATCACAGAAATAGAATGACCCTACCTGGTCAGCCTTTATAACAGTAACAGAATGACCCTACCTGGTCAGTCTTTATCACAGAAATAGAATGTCCCTACCTGGTCAGTCTTTATCACAGTAACAGAATGACCCTACCTGGTCAGTCTTTATCACAGTAACAGAATGACCCTACCTGGTCAGCCTTTATAACAGTAACAGAATGACCCTAACTGGTCAGCCTTTATAACAGTAACAGAATGTCCCTACCTGGTCAGTCTTTATCACAGAAATAGAATGACCCTACCTGGTCAGCCTTTATCACAGTAACAGAATGACACTACCTCTTCAGTCTTTATCACAGTATTAGAATGACCCTAACTGGTCAGCCTTTATCACAGTAACAGAATGACCCTACCTGGTCAGTCTTTATCACAGAAATAGAATGACCCTACCTGGTCAGCCTTTATCACAGTAACAGAATGACACTACCTCTTCAGCCTTTATCACAGTAACAGAATGACCCTACCTGGTCAGTCTTTATCACAGTAACAGAATGACCCTACCTGGTCAGTCTTTATCACAGTAACAGAATGACCCTACCTGGTCAGTCTTTATCACAGTAACAGAATGTCCCTACCTGGTCATTCTTTATCACAGTAATAGAATGACCCTACCTGGTCTGTCTTTATCACAGTATTAGAATGACCCTACCTGGTCAGTCTTTATCACAGTAACAGAATGACCCTACCTGGTCAGTCTTTATCACAGTAACAGAATGTCCCTACCTGGTCATTCTTTATCACAGTAATAGAATGACCCTACCTGGTCTGTCTTTATCACAGTAACAGAATGTCCCTACCTGGTCAGCCTTTATCACAGTAATAGAATGACCCTACTTGGTCAGCCTTTATAACAGTAACAGAATGACCCTACCTGGTCAGTCTTTATCACAGTAACAGAATGACCCTACCTGGTCAGCCTTTATAACAGTAACAGAATGACCCTAACTGGTCAGCCTTTATAACAGTAACAGAATGTCCCTACCTGGTCAGTCTTTATCACAGAAATAGAATGACCCTACCTGGTCAGCCTTTATCACAGTAACAGAATGACACTACCTCTTCAGTCTTTATCACAGTATTAGAATGACCCTAACTGGTCAGCCTTTATCACAGTAACAGAATGACCCTACCTGGTTAGCCTTTATCACAGTAACAGAATGACCCTACCTGGTCAGTCTTTATCACAGTAACAGAATGACCCTACCTGGTCAGCCTTTATCACAGTGACAGAATGTCCCTACCTGGTCAGCCTTTATCACAGTAACAGAATGACCCTTCTTGGTCAGTCTTTATCACAGTAACAGAATGACCCTACCTGGTCAGCCTTTATCACAGTTACAATCTTCTGTGTATGAAGTCTGAAGTGATGCTGTGTACTCTTCATCAAGGCCTCATTCAGTGATAGCTGCTCACTAATTGAAAATAAAGATCACATGGTTGTGTAAGCCAGTACCAAATTTATAATTTTCTTGTGAGAAAATACACAACATTTAAAATTTGTTATGCTATGAATGTGTAAATTATATAACAAAATGGGCAAAAACCCACATTAAAAAACAAATTCCACATTTTTGGCAATTAAAATGTAATTCAACATCCAAAAATAAAAAGCCAAAATGACTCTAATTTTTGTGGTAATTGTTGTGGACTTGCAAGAAATGCTCATAAACTGTTAAATGTAATAAATTTTCACAATTAAACAAGGAAATTAAAATAACGATTTAACATATATTTTATAATTAAAATGAGATTAATAATAAGTGTCAAGCCTGCAATTTTTTTACACAATATTAAAGACAACCTTGTGTCCATTAAAAGGTCAAGAATAAATTTGTACTGTCCAAATAAATACATGTAGATGATTTTTCACTACATGGGACATATTCATGAAATCTTTGAGGTATATTAGTTAAAACCCTGTAGATGCAATGTACCAGATTTGAAGTTTTTCCATTTTTTACTGGCTTCATAAATACATTTAAATCACTCACCATTTTTTTTTATACTATGCTATTTCGATTTACCAGCAGAATAAAGTAAAGAAACTGCCAGCAGTCAGCGAGTAAGGCTGTTTAAAGCAACTTTTTTTGCTACTGTATGCTAGGCTCAAACAATGTGTATATTGAACATTGTTACTACTACTAATGTTCAGATGAATACAGCCTTACCTATCAATCTGTGTGAAGGTGATTTCAACATCTATTTTATCACAGGTCTGTAGAAATCTGACAAAAGTCTCTATACAGGGAAGGCAGAAACTATCATTTTTGTCTTTGTACAGGATTATGACAATATCTAACAGTGCTTTAGGTGGAATCTCTCCAGCAGTTGGATAGGTCTCTTTGCATGTGTCTGTATCAATAAACTTCTTGTATAAGGTGAACATTTCATAATATTTTTTTTTTAATGATAAAATATAGAAAAGCAGATCTGATTTTTCAGTTCATTCAAACATGACAAGTTAATGTGTACATTATCTATTGTGTACCATTTCCTTTTGTTAGTCAATTTTACAACCAAATCCTGTACATTATGTCCTTTCAATCTTGTTATAATCATGAAGATCAAAATAAATTAGATATCAGTGAGATGGTACTCTGTGGACCCCGCGGACCTTAAGGTCAAGGTGAAAGGTCATTAACCATGGTTGTGACACATTGCCTCGATATTATCTACCCACATTCCAAATATCAAAAGCCTACCTGGAAAAATAAAAAAAATACAGCGTGGACATGAATTTGTCATTCAGAAAGCAATGATGTGACCTAAGGTCAAAGTTCAACAACTATGGTATGCAATACATCGCCTTTATATTATCTACCCACATTCCAAATTTCAAAAGCCTACCTCAAAAGATAAAAAAGTTACAGCCCGGACATGAATTTGTCATGCAGAAAGCAATACTGTGACCATAAGGTCAAAGTTCAAGGTCAAAGGTGATCAACCATGGTATGCGCAATGATATTATCTACTCACATTCCAAATATCAAAAGCCTACCTCAAAAGATAAAAAAGTTACAGCCCGGACGTGATTAGTTTCGGAGGGACGGTTACATGGCCGGACAGATTGGACCAACAGACAGACTAATCACTTTAGGGCGTCCTTCACAAAGTGGCGGGGCCCTAATAAAAGATCCATATCACATTAAAGGTCAAATCTGGGGTCAACATATGTTTATTATAAGTTTCCAGCAGTGTTATAGTGTCCAGTTGTTATTGGGAAGGAAGCCTGAGTATAACCTAATAAGTGGTTAGCTTGCATGTATGTTAAAACATACTTCTTCATGAGTTGTGGATTCCACTGACCAAATGAATGGTGTCTGTGACTGAAATTTAATTTCAATTGGTGGGCGGGGATATTAGTTTTGGTAGAAAATCAACCATATCAAGTTTGGTTTGAAATTTTGCTGAGTTTGCATGTTTGTTGGGAGGACGGATACTAGAAATACAATTTTGAAAGAATTTCAAAGGAGGATCCAGGAGAACTTGAGATCCAATTTGATCAATGATGTTAGTGAAAATTTGTGAAAGTTTATAATAGTGATGGACACTGATGATTATGAAAGAAAACAGAAGCCAAATTCTTACAATAGCTCATATAGACCTTTCCTACTGGTCAGCTAAACAAGGTTGTGCAAGAAAGGCCTTATTTAAAATTTTTTAATTCAATGAATACTCTAACCTAGTTGTTCTGATGCTTCTATAATCACACCAGCAATGTCACACTTTGATATATATGCATGGACAGAAGGACATACAGAATATGGCATACAGTTCTTAACTCTTTCTTGACAGGACTCCTGAAACAAATGAAATTAATTGTGAAAATAACAACAAATGCCCCAGAATGGAAATATTTTTCTACCAGCATCCATGAAAACTTTACAATTTTAAAAAAAAAGTCTGCAGCATTTGATTTGTTCAATTATAATATTTAAATTATAACATTAATATTCTACCACTTCATTCTCATTTCAAATAAAAAAGAACATATGTCTTGATGACCCTAATTCCAGCATGGCATATATTTTGTCAACACTTAACTTTCCAAGTTCATTCAAGTGTGAAATATTTGGTTCAACCCTACAGAATTTTTGCCAGTAAAGAGATCTCATAATGTTGTAACTTTGTTGCAAGTTTCATTAAGATGTAAAGTCATTGTCATAAAAACAATTGCTTCAACACAAAGATAAACCTGAGTTGAGACCGACCAACCAACAGATTAATGAAAAGACAAACAACTGGACCGATGAGCACACCAAAAAGCTATATTTTCCTTGGCCGGGGTCGGGGTGGTCATAAAAAATACATTTACAAAAGTCAATTTTAGAAAAAAGGAAAAAACTTGGATCAGATCAACAGTTTTTGATTCTGAAGCTAAATTTCAAAGAAGTTGTATTTCATATTTGTTGATGCACATCAATATATTGGAAGAATTGGAGAATGTAGAATTGGAATGTAAAAGAAAGTGAATATATAAATATACCAAAGCCATTGGAAACTGGAGAATTTACTTCCTCAATTTTCCCTGTGTTATTTCTTAATGTAACCTTGAAAATAGCAAAGTAACTATTATCAACAACTAGTTGTGTGTTATGACAGATGAAATAGTTAAAACTGTGGTTGAGCTAGGGGAAAATAGAGGGGCCCTGCACCCCGTCCAAAAAGTACTGAACATCTGTGCCCCTCTAAAGCGGTTCTGTGTCCTGATCGTCACCCCTTATCTCACTAAAGGTCTTAAGAGTAATTATAGTGTTTCTATACCTAATACTTAATTAATTAGACTATTGTCACGTCCTTACGATTTTGATTACATAATTAGTTGTACAAAGTGGGGACTTGTACACAGTCACAGGTAATACGGTCAGGTTACTTCCAAATATCAAATATTAAGGTCTTTATTCATGTCTTAACTATACTTCACAAAAACTGACATATCTTTATATAGTTTTACATAAATTGCTACTGAAGATCAGGGTCCAAAATTAAAAGACGTTAAGACACAATTTGTGTATACAGTATATTTGAAGTTTTGCCCCTTCAGAATGTTATTATTAAAAACAGTATGAGCATCCCACCTGACTTTTACTTTATACAGCTTATAGTAAAAATACTTGGGGACCAGCAAAGCAAAGGAAAATATGGAAATCTTCAGAGCAGATAAGAACTCAGTGTTAGAAATTGCAAAAAGGATGCTGCTCATGTAGAAATAACTACTATAAAGATTGAAACACAGTAAAAATTAGAATTTTGGCAGTAACTTAAAATATTTAAATGTAGAAATATATTAATGAAATTTACTGAGATCAAAAACCATACAACAAACAGAACACTAATTCACAGAGTAATAACAAGAATTGTGCCTCAACCCCTAATCACACACAAAATTTGGCAAATATGCAAAAAAATGCCCTTCTGATGCACCCCTCTATTTTCAAATCCTTGTTGGAACACTGTAACGTGTCATATAAACATTTTTTTAACACACAATTGTAAAAATTAAAGATGAACAATGTACAAATTTCAACCATACTTACAGAAAATGGTGCTGGATCAACTTTGAGGAAACAAACAGCTAATGGTGAACTGGCGGTATTAAACAGATTAACACATTTCTTTTGTAAATCATCACAGGCTTTAACTTGGCTAAGCATATTGACAACAGGAGGTACACAAGACTGTGACTCGGCCAGTTCGTAACTTTTCACAAATTGGTCTGTATTCAGTGTTATCTCACCTTTAGCTAATTTAAAGTCATTTCCAATTTCTCCATCATTATTTCCCAGAAGGCCTATGGTCTCATTATGATGATGTCTCAAACCAAAATTACAATGATTATTATTTATGTCACACGATATAGTTAGTCCATAATCAAGGGTAATAACTCTGGACACATTTTTCTTTATTATATGAAGTTCTTCAGTATTATATGGAAAGTTTCTGCAAAAAGAACATACAATCATGAATGACTTGTTCACTTAATCTTAAAAAGGGGGCAATTTGTAACTGAACTAAGTACGGAGATGAACAGGTGGTTGTCTTTCTGTAGAAATGTGAAAAAAACACTTTATATTTACTATAATGGTAGCTTTACTGCCAATTTGTATATTATTGATGACTGAGTTATCTCTAATAACAAGTGTATCTGTGAGCTAATGCATACTAGTTGGTGATCCCCCAGTTTTCACACAAAGTATTCAGTAAACAGGAAGTAGAAGACCAAAAAGCTTAAAATTGCTATACACATTATTGTACAATAGGATAAAGCAATATGCAAAATATCAGGCTTCTGCATCCTATAGTTGCATAGAAAACTGTCAGTGAAATTTTTTGTTATGGACGGACAGATGAACAAACAGGACAGACAGATGAACGAACAGGATGGACAAGGGTAAAACAGTATACCCCTCTTCTTCAAAGCAGGGTTACAATTATTTATAATTACTTCCAAAAACAGCAGTTTAAATATTGCATTATATTTTTCTTACAAACAACTTAGTTTAACAAGTATTCAAGTTTGTATCCATAAGCTTACTGAAATTAATAACAAACTTTGATATTGGAGCTGATTTCTGAGTGGGAGGTGGTCTGGACACCAAAATGTTTTACATGCAATTACCACAGACAATATTGGGGATCAATATTAACATTTTTAATTACGTTATATCCTGGAACATTTTTGTTATTTTGGGTCTCTGTAGTCAAATTGACTGTCCATAATAAAAAATAAAAGCCATGTAGTAACTAGCTACATATTTTAACTCCAAAAAAGAGTAAAAAATGCAATGTAATCCACATGTGTATGTTTTGAATGTTCCATCCTCATTTACAATTTTTAATGTTGAGTTGTCATCTGGTAGTATACATATTTTAAATGTGTAGGAGGGGATGTTTGAAAACAGTTTTGCCACAACTAACTGACATGAGTGTGCAGTCACGATAAATCTGAAGCTGAATGCTGCAGATACACATACATTGGCTGATTACAGCTGTTTATGAAGACCTGCCCTCCTCTGTGTATGGTAGCCATTGATGTTCTAGTAAGGACAGTTATTCCATCATTGGATACCACTACTGCAAAGTTACCATGTTTCACATCGGCTGTTAGTAAATGAGGACAGGTACTGCTATCTAAAATCATAATATGTCATTTGCATAGGGAATGCTTCTGCTTTAAAACATATCTTTGTGAAAATGTTCATGTTTTATGAATTTAAATTAAGTTATTTTACTCTGCATAATCTGAACTATTATGTATTTCTTTTTAACGTGTCTTTTTATCCAGGAATGTTAAATGCCAAAAAAAACCAATTAAGGTAATTTTCAATTGTTTTGTGTTTTCCTTGTTAAAACTTGAATAGTTCCTGAATAACAGGCATTCTGTTTGTAATTCAAATTTAAAAGAGTTATTCTGCTATGACTACATCTGAGTCCTCCGATCCTTGTTTGTGTTTAAGTCAGTGTAATAATACAGTTATGGCCTTTAACTGACTTCATGTAATATCCGAATTATTATATCTCATGAGAGTTATTTTTCATCTGTTCTGCAGACCTCGGAAAAAAACCCTTTATCGATTTAATAATTATGGATATTATCTTCATTAAAGACCATAATTGATATTATGTCCCTTTTGGGTAGACATTTCAGTTTGTATGGTTATCTATGTCTGAATGGTTACGGCAGTTAGTCATGTACTGAATGGCCTATCAACACGGAGGTTGAATGTTTAAACCTTACTGCAGGCAGTGTATGCGGAACTCAAACCTTAACTGACCTGGATTGAAAATCATGAGTACTCTGGCTTCCTCCCCAAATAAAAACTGGATGCCATGATATAGGTAAAAAATGACTGAAATCATTAAACACCATATAATCAAAGGAACACAAGTTACTTGTATGTTTGTAATTTATTTTCTTCACTCAATCCCTCATTCCATGATACTGAATATTTCAACTAAATTTATTTTCACTGCACCCTTACATATTACTGTCTTTAAGACAAATAAATACATGATATCCCCAAATCACTTAATATAAAGTGAAGAAAGGGAGATCATCATGTAACGAGGTACAAACAGACAAAGCACCCATAGATGTTTCTTTGAATATTTCACAATAACCACTCTATTACCTTTCATTTGGTACAACTTTCCATCAAATGTTAGGATTTCACTCTTATCATACAACAATGCTGTTTTCACACCACTCTCTATTTGTTGGGGTCCATATCTAGTCTTTATAAGTCCATATATATACTGCTGTCCTTTAGTTAATGTGGGGAGAGACTACAAATACAACAATATTATATGGAGCAAACAAGTAATTTTCACAAACCATTTGTCAAAAAATGTTTCAGGAAAAATGGATAAAAAATTGTGCACTAAAAATCATATTAAAACAATCTAACAACCATAAATGGCTAAATAGAATAGACTTGTTGGTGAAATGCCAAAAAAAAATTCTCAAAATCCAAAGCATAATAGTCATTTGTCTATCTTATTTATTTTGATATTACATGTATTTACAAATAAATAATATTAGTGTACTGACGTGACATAAAACAATATAATGGAGGAGGCTTAGCAAATAGCAAATCATTATATTGCTTTATTTACACACATAGTCCATACATTTTTTATTTATATTTATTTTTAACGACCTAAAATTTGAACCCATATCAGGCCTCTGCATGTTACACAATGAATATTTTACCTGTAAATTTCAGCAAGCAGAATCAATTGTTACATTTTGTGACAATTTGCCACTGACTATATATCACAAACAAATATACAATCAATGCATCTTAGCTGCTTTAATAGGATGAATGTAATTGACCAAGCAATCTGTATCACTTTTAATAACAAATACAAATTTACCAGATTAAATACGTCAATCTGACAAAAATTTAGGAAGTAATTGTATATAATAAATCAGGAAATGAATAAAGAAATGCACAGACATTTAACTTCTTAATAGTGAACATTAATCATACTTTCTGTTCAGTTTTTCACAGCATTTGTTGCATTTATTGACATTAATTTTTTTATTCATTCACTCCCGATTGCAATAAGTGCCTCCATATTGTTTCCACTATATAGAAGCCCAACATTTTCAAAAGCACCAATGTCATAAAGCCTGCCCCAGTAAGTGCTTGATGTGGTTATTGTTAACTAATATTTACCATAAAATGTTTCCATTTTAAAAGCAGAGGTTGTATGAATGAAAACTTGTTAGTTCTCAAGGCTTCATGAAGATTTGGTTTTAGAACCATTTTCACCATATTTGTCACTGCTGCTGGTGGTTCAATCAACAATCTTGACATCATGTATAAAAGATTTGACTGTAACTTTGTGACTAAATCACACAGCATCTGGCCTAAAACAATAAAACTTTGATGTTACTTAAAAGAGAACTGCATAATTGATCATCCATGTTTAAAATGTATAAGTTTTTAGATTTGGTAAAATAATATTTCATTTTAAACTTGTTTCACTTTACTAAAATTGTAAAATTTTGACATAACATACATATGAATAATTAACAATAAATGAAGCAAATAACATCTAGAAACCAACTTTTGTAAAATGTATCACAACACATATATAGTTATTGTGGGGCATACAAGGTCATGGTCATTTAATAAAGTTCCATAATTAATGAATGACAAAAAAGTGAAAAAAAAACCATGAGAATAAAAGTAACGCTTACTTCAATTGATTCTGGCCATTTGTAAAAATTCAGAGAAAAGTATCACACCATGCTAGTTGAGTTACTGTGCAACACTGGAGCAAATATGTACACTTGTCCATAAATAAAATAAAAGTTATAACAAAATAACGAACACTGAGAAAACTGTCAAAAAAAGACAATCCACAAATAAAAGTCTGAGAAACGGCAAACTCCAGAACCAACAACAATAAATGTGGTCCTGACTTGGTACAGGCATTTCAAAGAAATGGTGGTTTAAACCAGGTTTTATGGCATGAATGCACATAAGATGCAAAATATAAAAACATTAGTAAGCGAGCTCAGTTTATCGTAATGCTGTATTAAAATTACTTTGAGTTACCATACATAGTGTTGACATACTGACCCATGGATGGACAGACAGACTATGGTGTAAGATAATATTTCTATGATGGTTGAGTAAAGAGTTTCAATAAGACCATAATTCAGCCTTCTTATATAGAGAAACAAAAATATTGTTTTAGACTTCACAATTAAAGACCAATGTTCAACAAGTCCAAGTAAATTATTCCTTTTCTAACCAGAATTGTCATAGATAATTGACACAGTATTTTGTAACCACTTTGCTAGTGGACTGTTTGTCCTTCAGGGTGTCACCAGTCCAATCCTCACAGATACTGACAAGAATAACAGTGAATCTTTCAGTTACCTGATCATTGTCTAAATTTACTGCCCTGAAATTCCAAAAATCATTTAAATTCTAATGTTTTTCTGTTCACAAGGTGTCAATGGCTTATTAAAGCCAGATTCAGTAGAGCATTTTGGTTTGATAACAAAAGCTCTAAAACTTATGAATTATTTGGATTTTAAATATTTTTTGGTTTTGAGTTCCAATGATGAGTCTTGATTTGACAAAGCCTGCATCTGGCATAGTAAATTGTAATACCTTGTTGATGACATTTTACTTTCCATAATAATATAATATTGTGTGTGATTATTTAGTTGATCTTCACATGTTTTCTTTTTTTAACAAATATAAATAGCACTTTTTTCACATTTGATTATAAATGTCAGTTTCAGTCTAGCTCTGGGAAAAAAAAAGTTTTGCTTAAGTATCTCTCTATAGTACACTGTAATGTAATGGCTACTATAATGGATGGACTTAGTAGTGGAGACCAATGCTACATACATTTTTCCTAATGTCAAATTAAAAAACTATTACTATCTTACCAAAGTAAACTATCCTATTATCATCATTCTGAATTTCTTCCTGTGTTCCCTCATTTTTTACTGCATTTCCCAAATTTGTCTTTGAATGCTGATGAAGATTTGCTGTCATCATAGTTTTTATACTCTTTGGCAGGGGTAAATAATGCACTACTGGTACAGCAACTTTGGAGACTACATATCCAACAGTCTGGAAATATATCAGACCAATTTAATATCATATTGTACTTTTGTCTTTAAGTACTTCTAAAACACATAATGTATTTTGTCATAGCTTACCTAATAATTTACTGGCTGCAGTACAGACTTTTTCTTTTCAAAACATATTCTTCAAAGGATAAATTTTCATTAACAGGTTTGGGGTCATGGTGGCACATTGGTTTAGGTGGATAGTTATTACTGGTGGTAGCAATAGTCATCAAGGTCTCAGGATGATCCCAACAGATATAACTTTTTTTTAATTTGTAGTCATCTTGGTTTAAGAACATATCATTTTGGCAAAACATTCAAAGAATGGCCCAGTGATTTGAGATGAGAAAATTGGAATGTAAAAAATAACATATTAATGATTAAAGTTATGACAATATCTCATGATGACTCCAGTCAGGTGAGCTATAAAGAAAAGACAATGCAGACATTTACCTCGTTTACAAACGGTATGACCATAGAACTGATGCTCTTCCCTAAGTTCTTTGTCAAGGTTTCACTAGCAGTAGATAGAGCATTTGACAGCTGTAGTTGTTTTGCTTTTAATATTTCTATCCCTCTTTGAGTAAACACAGGATTCCATTGAATGGTGGTTTCTTTACTGGTGCTACCAACTAGTTCCGATAGAAAAGAAACAACAAACACTTTTGGTCCATTTGGCTGAAAAATAAAACAAAATAAGATTAAATTAAAAAAATTAATTTGGACAATCACTTTTACCTTTGGAGATATCAGATTGATTTTCTAAATTTCAGTAAAATGCCAAAAAATTCCAATGTTGTTGTTTTTAAGGTACAAAAAAATATTACCAATAAACTCTGTTTTATGTTACTGTTCCAAGCCTGCAGTTTATGCTCTAGTATTTGTCTTTCCACTCAGTTAATGTTACAATGTCTTTAAGTAATTGTTAGGTATGAGTTTGGTTTATCTTCTTAATATGACGTATATATACATTTATCTAAAATTAAGTATGTATTTCATCAAAATCTGGAAAATTAGCGATTGATACAACCTATGTGATACAAAACCTTGTATCATCTATATATGTGATACAAGATGTACTTTTGTCGGAACTACTTCTTGACGTCACAATGAATGGTATAACCAATGATTCGGTAAATAACTTTCATTCTATGAATGAGATATGACGTCATAATACGCGTGACGTTAGGGCCTATATTTTATAAACAAATGCTTCGTTGAATGTTAAATTTTAAATTTTAAACATTCAGTTTTGTTCGACCCTTTTTATACTTCTTAATTTTAGATAAACTTATTACATACATTTAAGTGTAGGTACAACTACCTGTATCACGTCTCGACAGTTGCATACATTCCGCATCACAACTCGACGCTGCGCGTCTCGTAGTGATACGAATGTACACAACTGTCTCGACATGATACAAGTAGTTGTACCTACTAATAATGTATGTAATGTGTATTTATTGCTATTTGTTCAATTTTCCTTTGATTGTGCAAACTGAGAAAATCCCATATCATTCTACTATCGTGATATGGGTATATTGTCATCAGTTTCTAAGCCCCTGATACAGTACTTGAGATTGAAAACGCAATACTTTTATCAATCCGTCAGCGATCCGTCAGCGTTCCAAAATCCGTCACCGATCAGTTATCAATCAGTCAGATCAGTCAAATCGTTCCCAATCCGTCAGATCCGTCAATTGAGGGATTTGGAACGATTTGACTGATCTGACGGATTGATTTGGACTGATCTCTCCAATCCGTCCATTCAACTTGCGGTTAGTAAAATTAATATTTCGAAATGTGAAAATTCGTTTCACTCGCAAATATTAGAAGTATAAAAATGTCAACTGTTATGTCATCATTGATGGATCTTTTTACCTAATAATAAGGCTAAAACTGGTCTAAAGTTATAAGTAAAAAAAGTGGAAATTCCCCCAATCTATTACTAATGCATCTGTGACGAAATATAAACATTACATAGTGTAATTGTATTAACAAAATAATTAAAACAGGGTAAATTTAAAAACGTATTTTGAAAGCGGAAAACGTCTAGTCTAAAGCTATAAATGATAAATGGAAATCCCCCCTCCCCCCCGCAAAAAATCTATCACTTATGCATCTTTGACGGAATATAAACATCACATAGTGTCATTTTATTAAAAAAATAATTAAAAACAGAAATGAAAAAAAAACACACACCAATAAATTCAAAAAATATTTGACCTCGCATGCCATGGCGTACATCTCGTATTTGTCTTCGAAAAAAGTTTAAAGCGGAAAAAGCGAGAAACACGAATAACGTGATGGCGAAATCGTAACATTGTTTCACTTCGCCCTTTCGCGTTAGCATTGTATGTATGTTTTAAGTTTGTTTAACACTATTTTCAATAATTATATTAGTTAATATATAATATGACGTCGAGTGTTTATTGGGAAGACTTGGAGTACCCAACGAAACAGCAAACCTTCGACAGGAAAACTGGTTCTCTTTGCAAACTTATAGGGATGAGTCGAGCACATCATCTCGCTGTAAGGATCGAACAGACAACTCGGTGATCAATAATAGGTTACTGCTACCTTAACCTCCGAGGTCGAGGTTTTTTTTATTGTAAACGCTTAAATAGATCATTTGTCGTGGTTTGATCAGTTTTTTTTCTTTGCCACAGTTCTTATGAATTCAGGTGTATAATACTGAATAAGATTTACGACAAAAGCGAAAACATCTATTTATATATTTTATTACGGTAACTACCCCATAGTGTCACAAAATTAAATAAAAAATAATTTTTTGTGCCACAGTTCCTAAGAATTCCGCTGAATAAAATTTACGACAAAAGCGAAAACATCTATTTATATATTTTATTCACTATCTCATTGTGTCACATGAATTTACACAGAATTAAATCTCAAATAAAGAATAAACTACTGTGCCACAATTCCTAAGAATTCCGGTGTATAATACTGAATAAGATTTACGACAAAAGCGCAAACATCTATTTATATATTGTATTCACTATCTCATTGTGTCACATGAATTTACACAGAAATCTCAAATAAAGATTAAACTACTAACCGCGTTTATATATCGATTCTTATGAGTTAAATATGCGAACATGTAAGCGTAGTACGAAAATCAATTCTGCTTTCGCATTTTAGCCGTCGCAATTTGTTTATTTTACGATGTCTGTTAAAGTCATTCCACAGTTAATGATATATAAGTATAAATGGTTTCCTTTAAATTCGAAAGTACTTGAAATTAGTTACTAGGTTTAACAGAGCTGTCCAGCGCGTCCTCAGCTGGCGGACATGGGATGTCCTCTCGTTTTTTTTTGTTTTTGTTTTTGTTTTTGTTTTTTTTGGGGGGGGGTGTGGTTCAGGTCATATTAAAATTGCCGCGAACCATAGTGACATGTTTAGAGAGTGTCACGCTCCTTGCACGAAAAAAAGTAAATCTTACGCCCCAACCCATACCCCCATATTTTTTAAGTGGAATTCAAAATTGCTAGTTCATTAACTATTGATCACGTGGTCTGTCAACACTGAGGTTGCGGGTTCGAATCTCACTGCGGGCAGGGTGCACTCGACTTAATTGAAAGGGAGTCAGTTTTCCTACTGGAGGTCGGGGGTTTTATCCGGGTACTCCAGCTTCCTCCTCGAATAAAAACTGGACGCCATGATATAGATGAAAAATTGCTGAAAGTATATTACACAATATTTAAAGAAGCAAAAAAATCTAATTTATTTATATTTAACTTATTCTCGTCATGAATAAAGCTGAAATACTCTCGCTAAAAGAAAAGCAAAAAATCAATCAATACAATAAGTTATTGTTTAAATTGAATGACACTCTTTTAAAGGGCAAGTTTTGAAAAGGTTCTGTTTCATCGATATGACACTGTAATGACAATGTTAAGACCTTAAGAATTAAAGACGTTTGGTTTAAAAAAATTACTATTTTGTATTGAAACACGTGTCTATCTGTAACACATTTTTAAGCTTAACTTCAGTATTCGCAGACAACTCTCCCCCCAGCTTTATTGGGGCCTAGATGGCTGATTGGTTAGTCATCTACTAGTTATCACATGCCTGTCAACAGGTTGCGGATTTTCGAACGACTGCAGATAGGGTGCGCCCGACTCCACACTTAAACGGTTAACCTGTACTCCGGCTTCCTCCCACCCAACCCCCAATAAAAAATGGACGCCATGAAACAAATGGAACAATCCAGCGTAATTGTATGTATACTTTTTAAACAACTTTTATTGCCTGTCCAATAAAACTTGCAACAAGAATCGCTGTATATTTTACAATACAACTTTTTGTTTAGTAAACAATGCGTTTTAATTGACAATGATTGTTTAATTAACACTTCAACAATTGTTATACACAACAATTTTATAATTGTATTTAAAATGTTGTAGACTAATAAAAAACACGCAGGCATACATTAACTAATAATGATGTCAAAAAGAGGCCACGTTCTTTCCTAAATGTGAAATAAATCTGTTAATGATTGGGGGAGTCGGGTCGGCTTAATATATGACAAAAAATATACATGTAACAGGTCGCAAAAAAAATAGGCCGAAATCACGAGTCGCGGGAATAAAAATTGAGAATCAATAATACATTACGAAAAAAAAACATTTACCTCGTTTTTTACGGTTTACAAGACTCGCAGATATGTCCTGCTTTAAAGAAATTTGCTTAATTATATAATATAAAGAAAAATTTTTTTCTTTAAGTATGTTTATTTATTCATTTAGAACGAGACATTGTATTAACAATTCTTTTAAACGCATGTTTCTATTTTATTATAAAAATGGTATAATAAATGCATATATTATATATACCAATGACGCAGAATCCATTTTATCTTTAAATTATTAATTTATACGAATCCGTCAATAAACTGACCGATTTATGTATATAATTAAATGACTGATTCTGGATCGCACTGATTGGACTGATCGCACTGATCGCTGACGGTTACCAAGGTAATGACGGATTCATAATTTTGGACGGATGTAGTCATCATCAATCAGTCAGCGATCCGTCAGCGTTCCAAAATCCGTCAGCAATCAGTAATCAATCAGTCAAAGTGTTGCGTTTACGGGTGCAAGTACTGTATACAGTGTTGCGGCAATAAACAGATTACTGTTGGTTTTATTTCATTTACCTTTTGTTGCTTGCAGAGAGTTGAATAATTTTGATCTTGGAAATAAAATCAACATTTATCTATATATTTTAAATTTTGATATCATTATTTACAATGCGGTTGGCTGCATTTTATTTAAATAAATAAGTACAGTTCGTATAATAAACTTCAAAAACTGTAACTGCTCTTATATTTACAGATTACTTTAATTAATTTGCAAAATTTACCTGTTTTAGAGAAAATGAAGTATCAATAGCCTTAGGGCTGTGTACGGCTACATCCATATGATAATCCATTTCATTCCTGGTCAGTTTAACATTAACCCCTGATCTGGATTTCTTTGAAAGTGTTACTTGAGATGATATGTTAGTTCTTCCACTGAGAATAGGATACTACAATTAAAATCATGAGCTGGTATGAATAATAACAATGGTATTTTGAATTTCCACTCATATTTTGTATTTTGTATGTATTTTTATTTTAAATAATTGAATATCATTATCCATCATTTATAAGAGTGCATAAATTCACTGCTTTAAGAATATGCCATTTAACTAAATTAATTAATTTGTATACAACAAAATATTTGGATCCTGAAACAAAACAAGTGCCAAAAAGCCACAAAATGCACCAGTTGAAAATTTTGGTAAATGGTTTAAAATTTTGATAGAGAGGTGTTTCATGTTCATGTATTACATTGCAGGAATTCTTATAACCCAAATGAATTTGATAAATTATATCACAGGAACCATGTACTACTATAATGGATTTCATAACCAGTCACATTAATAGTAAGTTACAGGGCATTTAAATCATGGGAACCCATATTACCATAATGAACTTGATAACCAGCCTATTTAATACCTTAGACACCAACGATTCCACAAACATTCATGAAGATCAATGAACAACTATTTCCTTAAGAGCAAAAATCGATTTGGAATTTTTTTTTTAAATAAAGAGCCATAACTCTGAAGTATGCATGGCAATTAGGCTGGTTATCAACCATGGTCCCCAAGTTTCATGAAGATCAGACAACAACTGTTTAATTTAAAGAGCGGTCAAGGTCAATTTGCCATTTTTTTTATAAAGTGTCATAACTCTGAAGTGCCTGAAGCGATTTGGCTGGTTATCAAACTTGGCAGAGATATTATGTTCATTAACATGTTCCCCAAGTTTCATGACGATCTGACAACAACTATTTGAGGTAGAGGCAAATTTGTATATTTTTTTATAAATAAAGGGACATAACTCTGCAGTGGCTGAATTGATTTGGTTGGTTATCGAACTTGGCCGATATATTATGCCCATTAACATTTTCCCCAAGTTTCATAAAGATCGGACAACTGTTTGAGTTGGAGAACAGACATTGCTGTGCTGCCCACCTGCCACCTGCCATGAGTGTTCCCATAATACGACCCGTCTTAGATGCGTGTATACAAATTAAGTGTACATTGAAATTAAAGAAATGTAAGCTAATGTTTATCTTTGTTAAACTGTAAAATCTGCATCCATTTAACAAAAGTTGTTTCCCTTATCTTACCCTTATGTGTATGAAGCCATCTTGAACTACAGCCAGTCCAGACTCATCCTTGACAAGAATGCTGTCAAGGCTAACATCAAAAATTGCACATTTAGCATCTAAACTGTGGTCCACCCTGGATACATCCATTTCTGAACCTTTATAAACTATTACATATATTTCTGAAAATGAATAAGAAAGATAAACACATAATTGTAAAACAAAAAATGGTAAAATAAAAAAATAAAACTGCTAAATATATAGCAATTTGGTTCAACAAATATTCTAGTTACATCTCTAAATTTAACATGCAAATATTTTCAAACATGTAGATAACTAAAAAAATCATGTATTCAGTTCTTACTGCTTTTAAAGACATTCGATCTGTTATGTCAAAAAAAACAAACAAATGCATTAAAAACCTTTAGAAACTCAAACAAATATCAAAATTACTTTACATGTCTTTGTGGGTCAGTGGTCTTTTTTTCTAAATATTTATCATAGACAAGGTTTACAGCAATTGAAAACTTTTGTATGTAAAACAATAAGCCTAGAAACTTCCAAAATACTACATACCTGAATAATCAAAATTGAAAAGTTTCCACTCCGACTCCAAATGACAATTTACATTTATGTTACCAGTATTGTTTAAAAATCTGTCGGAATGAATGTCATAGGAGGTATTCAGGCCTGGTCCATTGAACAAGAAATGATAATCAAAATGGTGGCGCTTCAAATATTCAGCATTAAAGGCCATATCATAGATTTTAGGTAGTATCTGACTTGTTGATATCATAGCTACATTATTTCTAAACCAGTATCTGAAAAAAAAAATTTATGCTAAAACTGTAAGAAAGACAATAAACCAAAACTCAACATAATTATCAAACTATTTTTAGAATTGTCAAGCCAATAAATCTGGACCATGAATATGTAACTGCATTCACGAATCAATGATATTGAAGTATGAAGAGGCCTCAGTGGCCTAGATGTTAAGGTACTATTGATCATGTAGTCTGTGGGTTACAGTCCCACTACAGGCAAGGATTGCCAGTTTTCCTACCAAAGGTAAGGGGTTTTCTCCAGGTACTCTGGCTTTATCTCCAATAAAACTAGATGTCAAGATATATCTGAAAAATTGCTGAAAGTGGCATTAAACACCACAAAAATAAACAATCAAAACAGAAGTATGACTACTGTGCTGGTGAAGCATAAACAAAATAGTTACATAATGTAATGATTACAATAATTACCTAAAATCTTCAAACACATTCCTTAAATTACTTCCAATGGCTCCATCTGAAATAATCATTGATTCTGAGTTACAATCAGGGTACAGTACATCTAAATGCCAGATAAATTCTATTCCATTAGGTCTACTTTGTCCAGAGACAAAAACTGGGCTTGCATCAACTGTCAGATTTATTTCTGTCTTCCATTCATCAAGTTCAAAAATAGTGCAATGTTTTTTATTTGTTCCATCTTGTATGGAAAGGTCTCCTGTGTGGCTCTTGACAGGAGCATCTCCATCTGTCTGAAATAAAAGGTGCATCTGGGTAAAATTTGAACATCAAATATACAGTCAAGTCTGCTAAAGACAACCTGTACAGAATCTTTCTCATAAGACAATTATTTTTAGATCGCTTTGTATAAAATTTCCTGTTCACTTATGACCGCCTTTATATGGTCCCTAAAACATATAGGATTGTATTAGTTTAAAGGGTATAAAATATGCTTTTCACATCAAAGTTTCTATGATAATTTTCTCACATATCTGCCAAGGTTTTGATGTATTTATATACATCGTTTTCATTATCTTTTTTACTGTTGATTTTAAGAATGACAATGGAAGAATGGCAACTATACCATAAATTAACATGTAAAAAAAATATCCTAAGCCATTTCAAAAGTGTTGTAAACAGAAGATTCATTTACACTTGGCATATTGAGCTGATTTAAAAACAGAGAGCAAAACAAGGTAAATTTAAAGTGAAAATAAAATAACACTGTAATTCATTGTTTACCTTTAACATTTTTTTCTTGTAGTGTATATTAGTCTGAACAGAAAGTGTCTTCTTGAGGTTACCCTGGAGATGACCTTGAAGAAGAATGTCATATCTGCCCTTATGCTCCAAAGTCATGTGATAACAGTAGTGGTTATTTGATTCATCTCGTTTAGTTTCCACATCTGAATTCATTTCAATTATTTCCTGGAAAACAATTACCAAATACATGACATAATTTTAATAAAAATTCAATCTCTATACAGTCTGTTTCTAAATGGCACTGAAGGGAAAAAATGGATGTGCCCATTCTAGACAGGTGCCCTTTATAAGTGGTAAAATGCTCTTTTCTGAATCAAAGGTTATAAAACATATACTATGGAATGTTGCATCATGAACCATTCCAACACTTAAACATGAATGTCTTCGTTGCCTTGTTGCTGTGGGTCTGCATAGGCATTTTTATCTGGAGCAGATTTAATTTCCAAATAATTTATAAATGGCCACTTTTCTTTGTCAGACATTATCTATCTGTGTACAACTGACTACCATTTGTTCTGTGATTTCTCTTTTCTGATAATCTTTCATTTTCTGATTTTGTTTATAACTTCAATGCGCTGCTCTAAAGATTGAGTTGTCCATTTTGTAAGCATTTTAACCATAAACTAAATTTGTGTTTCCAAATTTGAAAAGAATTTAATGTAAATTGTACACTATATTTTATTTCTTAATAAGTGTGAGCACACAAAAACTTACCCCAAGCAACAAAACAATTCATATTTATTACAATTTAATCACTTATTGACCTCAACATTTTAATCTATTTGTACTTGTTGATTGCATTGACATAATTCTATGGTTCATTCCCAAGAACATAGAAGGGCAATTGTTTTCTTCCGAAAAAGAAAATGATTGAAAATGTTTACCTGCCACAGAGGTATTCTTGACAATTTGTACGATAATATTGTGCCGCTGCCCACTATATAAAGATTTAAATGATAGAGAAATGTGTCAGGGGGATATCAGGGTGGCTGCTATCAGCAGGTGCCTGTTAAGCCAGGTTACACTTTAGGTTTGCTAAATGCAACTAGAGGATTTCTGTGGACTTTCAATGATAAGACAAATAATAGCCAAAACATGATATTAAATATAACAACTATAACCATTCTGTAAAAACATTTTTTTCTCTTACAAGTACTACTGTGAGCTAAGCTCCCTGATGATTCCCTGCTCTATAAAAATGAAATAATACAGATTATGGAAAATGGTTATGGATGACTGATAATTGACTAAGTTGGTAAACAGAAGTATGATTCAGATCGTTCTGAAAATAAATCCCACAATTTGACCTCATCATACAAACATGACTTTATACCTGTTTATTCTCTGCTCCTATAAAAGTAATGACAGTTTTTCTGTTTGCATTGGTATCATTGGCTACCATGTCATTGGTTAGGGAAAATTTCTGACCTAAAATAAAAATAAATGTTATTCTATGTAAACAGGGGTCTTGATGGCCGAATGATCACATGGTCTGTCAACACTGAGGTTGCAGGTTTGAGTCTCACTGCGGGCAGGGTGTACTCAACTCCAATCTTAATTGACAAGGACTGCCAGTTTTCCTATCCAAGGTTGGGTTTTTCTCCGGGTACTCAACCAATAAAAACTGGACACCCAATATATAGCTGAAAAATTGCTGAACGTTAGACGTCATTCAAACAAACAAACAAACAATATTCTATGTACAATAAAACTCTTGTTGTCTATAAATTTATAGCAGACAGTAAATTACACAAAATACAACATTTAATCTTAAGTAATACATAAGAAAAGTTTTTCATTCATTCATTTTGTTATTGTCAAATCTTTATAACAGTCCGTCTAGTCCAAAAACATTCTTGAGTAAACACAGCATGATAAGTTGAAACACACAACGTGCAAGAAGATTCCCTTTAAATACCACCTTGAAGGGAAACAAATTAAATATACAGTCTTGAAACTCATATAAGATGACTGTAAATCCCTAATAGAATCCTAGAAATGTGAGAGTTAGCAGCAACAAGTTTGGACACAGAAAAATGTCTTGCCTGAATTCGGCATCAGTAACGAAAAAAAAAAATTATGTCATAAACATTACGTAAATACTATAGTATTAAATTGTTATCATTTAAAATGTACAATGCATGGTTATAGAGAAACAGACCTAACTTAGTCACTGGACCATGAAATTGAGGTCATGGTCAGTTAAAACCTACGAGACTCTCATGTAATAATCATTAGAAATCTATATACCAAATACTGTCATCCTACCATGCATGGTTACAGAGGAAGTTCCCTAATCCAAAAACTTAAACATAGTCACTGGACCGTGAAATTGAGGTCAAGGTCAGGTGACACCTACCAGACAGTCATTTACTGTTCATCAGCAACCTATATACTAAATATTGTCATCCTACCATGTGTAGTTACAGAGAAACTATCGTAACCCAAAAACTTAAATGTAGTCGCTGGACCATAAAATTGAGGTCAGGTGACACATACCAGACAGTCATGTACTACTCATCTACGCAACTTATATACCAAATATTGTCATCATACCATGCTTGGTTACAGAGGAACTGCCGTAACCCAAAAACTTTAATGTAGTCGCTGGACCATGAAATTGAGGTCAAGGTCAGGTGACACCTACCAGACAGTCATGTACTATTCATCAGCAACCTATATAAACAAATATTGTCATCCTAACATGTGTGGTTACAGAGGAACTGTCATAACCAAAAAACTTTAATGTAGTCGCTGGACCATGAAATTGAGGTCAAGGTCAGGTGACACCTACCAGACAGTCATGTACTATTCATCAGCAACCTATATAAACAATTATTGTCATCCTACCATGCATGGTTACAGAGGAACTGTCGTAACCAAAAAACTTTAATGTAGTCACTGGACCATGAAATTGAGGTCAAGGTCAGGTGACAGGTGACTGACTGGCAAGTACTCATCATAAGCTACCACTGGACCAAATTTGATGGACCTTAAGCTTACAACAAAGATATAAAGCAAGATGCCCAAGTGTTTATGCCACCACAGCTGAATTCCCATACATATGCCTCGCTTCCAGCGACTATCGTTGCAGGCGATACATACAAAAACTGTCATAATCATTTCATAACATTTTTATAATCATATTTATATAAACAGTTTGTTTGTGTTTGATGTTTTTATTGGTATCATTAAATAAATTAGAAAACATAAATGATTTTGTCAAGATATATAAATAAAAACCTACACAACTGTAATGGTTTAGAATTATAATGTCTGTTAGACAATCACATGTATAATGTATTATAAAATCAGGGGCGTAGCTAGAAACATTAAAGAGAATAGGCACACTTCCTTTGAACGGTGGTCTGGGGTCGCTCAAGGTAAGGGGTCTAAGTAGGCAATGCCATGGAAGCTACTGCTGTAGTGCATTTATTGTGTTGTAAAATTTAATATGTTATTGTGTTGTCAAGATCTTTTAGAAGCAGAAACCACAACTCTAATCGGACCAGGTAAATTCAACGCACAAAAATAAAAACATAAAAAACTGCTGAATCTGAGTGTAGGCCATGCCTACTTGGGCCTAAAGAAGCTATGCTCATGAAAATCTACTATCATCTTCTGCTGTTTGGTTTTGTACAAATATTGCACTAGTAAGAGAAGAAATAAATATTCATTCCTTACTGACCCTCATTTGTTATTTAATTATTGAAGAAACAAAATGTTATTGTGGGATTTATTTGTTAAAATCAAAGTTCTATTGCTTTAAATGTTACAATATACTGATTGATACCTTTAACTGCCCAATAAGAACATTGGCACAAAGAGATCAAAAAGTCTTTTATTTGACCACAAATGAAAATTAATGAAAGGGTCTGATAATTTTTGTTTTCATGGATTCTTACTAACCAGCTGCAACTTAATTTTACTATCTCACCTCCATGTAGAAAGAAAAAGTACCAACATCAGTGGCCAATGATATTTGTCATAACAATTGGCCATATGTATTCAAAGTATTCAATTTATTGGGGCACATAAAAAATATTAATGTGCAAAATATGCATACTGCATTGAAAGAAAGGAGTTCTAAAACTGCATAATTGTTCATCACATATTTCTGCATACAAAAAGGATATTTTTTTGGAGTTCAGCCTAAGATTTTCATGGGTTTCCTCCGGTCTTAAAAATAGAAATTAAGAAAATTAAAATGGTGAAAATCTAAATAGTTGATAAAATGTTTTCATTCTATATCAGAATATTTTGCATAAAATGTTAGCGTCCTGTATAGCTATGTTGTCATTATACAATGCTGACCTGGATAAGATATACGTAGACTGTCTTGAGCTGTCCATAATTTTTTTTCTCCTCTCTGGTACCCCATCACAGCATCATTAACAACCTCAACCTCACTAACATCATTGTTGGCAGCAGCAAGTGTTGGTCTTATGTGCAACTGATACAGAAGAGGACTATGCTTGGAACTATATACAAATGGTAAAAAAAACACAGCTTTAAACACATTAAATAACCAACATGTATAAAAGTGTTAAAATAATTTGCAAACATTATTGCTTTTCTGCAGATTGATTTGTTAAATGGCATTTCGGACCACCTTTAAGTAATTTATAAATTAATTATTGAACTCTAGTTCTTTTAATGAATAAATACAAAAACAAATATTTTCTCCATCAAGGGAAGTATAATATGTGTGCAGATTATTAAATGTGCACAACAAAAACTGTGCTATCGTTCATGTGCACAACAAAAACTGTGCTATCTTTCATGTGCACAACAAAAACTGTGCTATCTTTCATGTGCACAACAAAAACTGTGATATCGTTCATGTGCACAACAAAAACTGTGATATCGTTCATGTGCACAACAGAAACTGTGATATCGTTCATGTGCACAACAAAAACTGTGCTATCTTTCATGTGCACAACAAAAACTGTGATATCGTTCATGTGCACAACAAAAACTGTGATATCATTCATGTGCACAACAAAAACTGTGCTATCGTTCATGTGCACAACAAAAACTGTGCTATCTTTCATGTGCACAACAAAAACTGTGATATCGTTCATGTGCACAACAAAAACTGTGCTATCGTTCATGTGCACAACAAAAACTGTGCTATCGTTCATGTGCACAACAAAAACTGTGCTATCTTTCATGTGCACAACAAAAACTGTGCTATATTTCATGTGCACAACAAAAACTGTGCTATTTTTCATGTGCACAACAAAAACTGTGCTATCTTTCATGTGCACAACAAAAACTGTACTATCTTTCAATAGAGAAAATATTTTTTGTAGTTAATACTTAAAAATAACTCAACCATTAAAATAAGCTAAACAATTCAATTTGTGCAATTTTATATTGTGAAAAAAGATTAATACAAACTGTAAGTTTTCCATGGAATATTATGTCACAGGAATAATAGAATCCCTAAAGAAGCAAATGTTTAAAAAAATTTTATGTGGCAGAATTAAACTGTCTGAAAATAGCTATGAAAACACAATCAGTCCATAAAATGTTGAAATAAATGTTTTGTTGAAATCTAATAACTAATGTGGAAGATACACAACTTTCATGGAATCACCAGATGGGTGAACACAGGTAACGAGATGGTAAATCTAATCTGCTAAAACAGTAGGCATCGTTCTTCACAGTATCCATAATTAATGTTTAATTTGTTTGATATTCTTTCAAGTTTATCTTCAGCAGATTTATGGCATTATCTATTTTTTTAAATCATGAGAGGTTACCCACAGGTACTATTATTAATAAACATCATGAATATTAACAATCCAGCTTACCAGTAATATCTGAGATAAAAGTTTGTATTAATATGTGATGACAGTTTTTCCTTCAGATTTTGAAAACTAACATCTAGACTAATGCCACTGGCTGCAAACTTAAAGACTGTTTTTGTTTCAGTTTTATTTCCTATTGCATCCTTTTCTTCCTTTGGATCATAAACAACTTCTTCTGTAATATTTCTCTGTACCTGAAAGTTATTGACATAAATGGACTTAACTTAAATATAAACATGACATTTAACTCCATAAACAACAAAAATTATTTAGTTTATATTAAAAAAAAATAGATAAAAAGTTGCATATGAGAGATGGGTACCCCTTATGTCAATGACAAAGTTCATGTTTTTCTATGGGAAACAACAATTATCATTCCAATCTAAATGTTAAATATCAGGTGCACAATGGGACTATGTCACAAATATTCTATGAAAGTTTTATCGAATTCCATTTAGTGGTGTAGGTGGCATTGCAGTTAAGAGATTGGTACTCCCTTATGTCAATGACAAAGCCCATGTTTTTCTAAGGGAAACCCCAAATATCATTCCCATCTAAATGTTAAATATCAGGTCACAATGGGACTATGTCACAAAGATTCTTCGTAAGTTTCATAAAATTCCATTCTGAAATGTAGGAGTTGCGCATAAGAGAAAGTGTGACAAATGGACAGAAAGACGGAGGGACTGACAGACACCCCCATCCCTATATACCCCCCCCCCTTTTGAAGTGGGGGGTGTAATAATTATAAAACACTGTAAATAAACGGACATAAAATATCTTAAACAGTAACTTATAAGAAACAAGCCTACTTTATTATGTCATATCATGCACAGAAAGTACACATATTCTTTTAATTTAAATTCTTAATTTTTTCAAATCAATTGAAAATTAACCAATGATATTGTTTATAATGAAATTTGATCTGTCAAAATAAATTTCTTTGCATATTTTTTTGGAAGTTTTTATTTTATGAAACATCATGACTTTTAAATCCTGGATTTGTTGTATTTAAACTCTATAATATATGTATTAATCGATTTATGCGTTTTGGTATAAATCAGATGAACATTGTGATGGCTCTTGCTCGCAAAAGAGTTATCTTTCTTTTGAGGTTGACGACCTCTTATCTTTATCCGCATGTCAGCTTTTTGCTGCTGACCAAATAACCCAAATGATATCATTTCAATTTTTGTAAACTTGATTAATGTACCACAACCTAGCAAGGAGGCTGGGTGACCTCATTATGTCTTTCTGTTTGGGAATTTGCAAAGTCAAGTTGTGTTTTAGCAGTGCTAAGAGTCAATATTAAAAGTTAAAAGTTAAACAATTAAAAGTTCACCAAAAAGAATGGGACGGACGGCAAGAGTGTCTAACAGTCCTTATGCAAAAGTAAACAGGATTGGTACGAAGAGAAAACAGAGAAAATTGCATGGGAATAGCTCAGACGTCACCATCAACCAGATTGTGCAAGAAAGTAAAAATACTACTCGGCCGAAGAGGGCTCGTGGTCCGGTAGATACAGATATTTCGTTGACAGGGAGTGGGACTGCAGAGAGCAACCAGCTTGGGAACAACATTGACCAGGTCGCTCAATCAGAGGATCAGTGGTGGAAAAAATTATGCCAGAATTATACAGGATCAAATTGCCCATGCCAAGATATAGGGAGATCTCCACAGATTTCGGCAACCCCAGACACATTTCGCGAAAATGTGACACAACAACAACCTAATGCACTTTAATATCTGTTAACTGAGCTTCTGTTTCCCAGCTAGGGCCAGTCACGTAATCATCTAATTGGAATGTGAATAGTTATTTCTTCATTATAATGATAATGCTAATGACAATTATTTACCATAATAAGGACGTTTAATTTTGTAATGTTAATCGTGATTATCAACTTAATCATGATTATGCTAAAGTAATGTCTTGGACTTGCCCCTTCTAATGGCAGTCCAATTTTTGTGAGCCATGACCTTTACATCGCCATTAAAGAATTTAACTACTGTAGTCTTTTAAATTATCAAGTTGCCGCAAAAAGATATGAGTCATCATTGGTGTCTTGTACTCCATTACTAATGAACCAATTAAGATACATGGAAGGCATCACCGGTTGATTAACAAAACTTCAGTCGTACGGTCCTAATACATCTGGGTCAAATGAGGAACATCGATGAGTTCGTTTTAACCGACATTGGTCTTGCTTGTTGAATTATTTATTGTGAATCCAAGGCCAGTCACTTCTTGTAATGCCTTATCTAGGTTAATATGTTATATGTACAATATTCTTGTTATTATCAAACTATAAATTATCAATAAAATCTTATAACATAAAATAGATCTCTTAATCTGTAAACTACCTGAAACATAGTTCTAAATAAGGTAAAATTTTTAATTTTCAGATGGAAGTCTCTCTCATAATTGGTCCTTGTTTGTTTCTCAACTATGTCATCAAAATTTAAGTCTTTTTTCACCACATTAAAACTGACTCCAGTTTCAGGCATATTAATTGTAGCAACTGAGCTATCTGATGTTAAACTTTCCTCTACATTGATGTTTAATTGTCGTCTTAACTTTTTACCTAAAATACAAGCAAACTATAAATTATCAATCTTCATTAACATTCTATTTCATTATGTGTGCTTTTTGTTTGTTTTGTTTGTTTGAATGGTGTTTTTACGCCACTTTCAGCAATTTTTCAGCTATTTCATGGCGTCCAGTTTTTATTGGGGGAGGAAGCCGGAGTACCCGGAGAGAACCCCCGACCTGCGGTAGGAAAACTGGCAATCCTTGTCAATTAAGATTGGAGTCGAGTACACCCTGCCTGCAGTGAGAATCGAACCCGCAATCTCAGTGTTGACAGACCACGTGATCAATAGTAAACGAACTACCTTGACCACTCGGCCACCGAGGCCCCCTGTGTGCTTTTTGTAAATTTGTTTAAATAATGGTAATACTAGTTTTTACCAATTTTTTGCCTTTATTGTGGCCAGCATTTATAGCAGCAGAAGTGACATGTGATACTGGCTGATAAGTTTGCTAGTGGAAATTAAGTGGAGAATTTATTGTGACTTATAAAGCAGTTCTGGTAAAGAATGTATGTTAATCAATTTTTCAGCTATATCAAGGCATCCAGTTTTTGTCAATTCAAATTGATGTTGAGTGCACCCTGCCAGTGAGACTGGAACTCATATCTTGTTGACAGATCATGTGATTAATAGTAGACAAACTATCTTAACAACTCAGCTACCAAAGCCCCTCATCAATTTATAAGATACCTGCCAATGAGACCAACTAATCAAAACTTCTTAGGACAATCTGTTTCCAAAATACATTAGTTGTAATAAATACAACACAATACCATGATTTCTCAGTGAAATAAATTCAGGTAAATCACATGTGAAATTCTTTCACTTCCTGGAAGTGATGTCACAATGGATGTCCCTGACAACATCGTTATTAAAAATTGATGTGCAAGAACATTAAAAAAAAAAACAGTATCTCTTAGTTTTCATATTAAATATTTGTTGTCAATACAATAAAAAAGATAATCAATAACACATCAGGAATATTAAAAAATATAATCACTCATGCTGAAATGAATTCTGACTGAATTAGTCCACAGAACAAGTTATCTTTAGTGATAAGTGATCATAAAATTTTGTACAAAAATAGTTATTTATTGAGAAAATAACTGAATGGCTTATAAGCTTTTCAACTGAAAGTGTCTTCAATTTGTACAAAATCATGTGATCAGTATAACAATGTCGACATTCCTTGAGGACAACAATTAGATGATGAAATTGAGGTATCAATCGCCTGTGTGTGTCTCTAGTATCAGAATTGTTCCCACAGATAGGATGTATTGTACTGTAACATGTACTCATACATATATGGTCTCGTTAAGGTGCTTTCAATACTACTAAGAAAAGGTGTATTCGTAGCTGGTTTATTTAAAGTTATGCTTGTAATGTACATGACTACTTCCATGTTTATTATATCTAACAAAATCCCAAACATGTATTGGTTGACAAATTTGGTACAACTTTAAATAATAATGCCTTCTACAAAATAAAGTACAATTTTCTTTTATCACATGTTTTCAGCAACTTTCACCCTTTTGTTACAGATTTCATCAGTTCTCATTATATATCACTATAACTTTAAACTTGATTTGTTGTCTGCACCTCTCAGTAGCCATGTGCAATGTTTTGCTTAGCGTCATCATGTGGCATTAAGATTTATCACTGGAATTTGTGGGTCTAGAAGGGGCAATATTTTCATTTTAAATAAATTGCAAGAAAAGTTTATCACAGTCCACATGGCTATTGACTTCTTTCAATTTAAGAATGGTATTGATGTGTAATTTACTGCATATATTTGTAAGACAATAACCTATTTATTTTTTTACGTTACATTTTTTTCTTATACACTATTAACACTATATTAAATCAAGTGTGTATAGTTCCATAAATAGCAGAGGAACTGATAAAAACTTGATGAAAACCTGACCCTGGGTAATTATTGAACCCAGTATAAAAGAATTATTTTCTTATTTATCTACTAATGCACCAAGTTCACTGACAAAAATTAAACTATCGAAACACTTTAGACCACTATAAAAAAGTCTTACCTGGAGCGCAATAGGTGATGTCTACATGTCTTTTATGTCCATTGCTATCGTTTGTTATCAAATAATTCACTTCAAGATTAAAGTGCTTCATATCTCTGAAAGTTAAATATTCAGATTTTTTTATGATGTAAGATTTTATGATAACTTCATTTTACAGTCTAGGTACTAGGATGGCCCTGCTAAATAGACTCACAGAGCTGCTAAGCATGGCCATTTATAATTGTGAGCGAGATGTTTAGAGTGCCACATTCCTGGTATATTTAAGACCTGTCCTCGGACCTTTACTTGTTCTCTAACAATAAATCCCCACAGATGTAAATTAATTCATGGATTGGGAAAATAATAAAATATTACATTCTCAAACATTTATTCTTCAAGAATATTGCTGAAACACTGCTTGCTAAATGCTAAGCAATAATTCAGTTGATCAAATTATTCTAGTCATATCTGATAACTTCATAATTTTAATATGAAAACTGCATCAACATTATTCATTAATGTTTTTAACTGCTTTTTATTACCCATAGGTCATCTTGAATATTGATGAAATACTGCTTGCTGGACATTAATCAAATATTCTATCAATTAAAATTGAGCCTGAACCATTTGTGTGGCACTGTACTTGCAAAGATGATTTAAAACTGTGGAATGGCTTACAGTAAAAATCAAAATGTTATGTTTTCCCCTTAAAATTACTTAATATTTACTTACTTATCAATCCTTGATAACACAAAATCCATGCTGAATGGTCCTGATAAAGGGAAATAAGCATGAGTTGTAGACTCGGTTACATCAGGGTACGTAAACTCCATGCATGCTGTATTCCCTGTAATCAGTGTTGTAAAGGTCCCGGTGCATTTCTTTTTTGTTGTCTGCACAGATAAATCTGCCGGTACTTCTAGCCAATCGTCATGTAAGTGATACAGACGACTTCTATAATATTAATTTATAATGGTAAGTTTTAATTTACCCTAAACAAAAATTGGCTTAGCTTCATTCTAAGATAAATTTGTTTTTCACTGCTAATGAGGTTGTGTGAGCCATCTGTGCCAGTTTATGTAATCTACCAACTTTAAAAATTTATGTGTTACATGGTAAGTAATTTGTTTGTTTGTTTGTTTAAATGATGTTAAATGCCAATTTCAGCAATTTTTCAGCTATATCATGGTGTCCAGTTTTTATTGGGGGAGGAAGCAGAGTACCCATAGAGAACCCCAGACCTTCCTTAGGAAAAATAGCAATCCTTGTCAATTAAAGTATTAGTTGAATTTTTGTTACTATAATACAGCACTAAGATATATAATTCTACAGTTAAAAGATCAGGTTTGATTGATTGTTTGTTTATTTGTTTGTTTGTTTGTTTAAGGTAAATGCAATATGCAGCACTTTATAATATATCATGATGTCTAGTTTATTTTGGAGGAGGTGTATTAAGTAAAAAAATCATACATACATACCTAATCAGAGCCAGATTATAATCTCCATCTATATTCTTTCTTTTGAAATAAGCTGTGTAATTGGAAAGGGTAGTGTTTACATGGCTGCCTTTTTCAAGTTTAGCAGATGCTTCAAAATGGCCTTTGGCATTCAGTGAACCCAGCATCCTGCACCCTGCTTTACCAACATCTCCTAAAGTGACTATCATCTGACCAAAAAATTCTCCTGCAAATCTGAATAATATCATTATGCCATCATTACAAAATAGTAAGTAAGAAGTCACAACTAACTACTAAACAAAGCTACCCAGATTACACAATTAGAAAATGTTTACAAATTTTAAATATGTAAGAATTTATAATTTTAGAATGAAAATCAAACAGTTACCCTGTAGAGATCGCCCCATTAGCAAGCACTGGTCCTGTTCCCCTCATGTACTGACTGATGTCTGCCTTGGCTCTTACATCCAGTCCCATGGAGGTTGTTAATAAAACTGTCATGTTAAGTGGGGCTCCTGCAAGGGTGGGAATCACTTTGGTCAGATCAACAACTTTTGCAGATCTGAAAAATAATTCAATTGAATGCAACTTTTATAAAAAAATACAAACTGTCTTACATTGTTTTAAATAAAAAATTTATGAATTTTGTATCAACCATTAGTCTTTCATGTACTGACTGATGTCTGCCTTGCAGTTAGAATACTTTGGTACACAAATTATGGATATTTTTTTATACCACAATAAAGATATTGATATGTTTTATTTAAATATATTGACAAAACAAGAGGTTTTTTATATTAACCTGGTTTTAATCAACCTGTAGCCTTTAGAAACCATCATCATAATGTTTGACATAAATCCCCTCTGATGTCCTTGTCTTGACTGTTGGCTAGCCGTATTTGCCATCATCTGAGCTGGCTTGCTTACAAAGGTAGCTAGTATCTCTCCAATATCTATATACATAACCTCATAACCTGTACCAAATACAAATGAACAGCCTGAGACAATGTGGCATAAATTGTATAGGTCATTATATATTTTTTTAGTAGTTAGACTGTAGTATTGATTGATTGAATGTTGGCTTTATGTCCAGCGAGCAATATTTCAGCTATATTCAGGATAATAAACAGCAGTAAAACAACTCACAACTGTTGCAAAAATCAGAAACTTCACTTAAAAAAAATAGCTGGAAAAAACCTATGGTATAAGCAAAACAGAGAAAAACAAGTGTGGACTGTGCACGCTCACAAAGTGATACCCCCGCTTTGCTTTCAAGTCCAATTATCTCCCCTCAATGATAATCCTTCATGCACATCTACATACAATGTACTTCCTTTATGCTAAGTTTCATTAAATTTCATCAAGGGGTTTAGGAGTAGTTGCGCTTATGAGGTCTTCCACTGAATACTATATTTAAAAGTGTATGTCCAATTATCTCCCCTGAATAATATCCTACAGTGATGAAAATTCTTCATGCACATCTACATATGATGTACTACCTTCATGTAAAGTTTCATCAAAATCTGTGAATCGGTTTAGGAGGAGTTGTGCTTACAAGATCTCCCACTCAATAATATATTTAAAAAGTCTAAGTCCAATTATCTCCCTTGAATAATATCTGACAGCAACGAAAATTCTTCATGCACATCTACATATGATGTACTTCCACCATGTAAAGTTTCATAAAAATATGTGAAGCGGTTTAGGAGGAGAAGCCCTTACAAGGGATGTGGACAGACAGACAGACAGACAGACAGGGTGATTCCTATATACCCCGCCCCCCTTTACAAGTTTGCGGGGCGTATAATAATACTAATTTACTAATTCAGATTCCAGTCAAATGTCTAACTTGGTTAGGTCGTAAATTAATAATTAAATTTTATTAGTTGGATAATACTTGCTGTAGGTTTTGTTGGAATCAGCAATTTAGGAATCTTTTATTTTGTATTAAATAGGCTTTTAAACAACTTTCAGCAATTTTTCAGCATTATCATGGCATCCAGTTTTTATGGAGAAGGAATCATCATACCCAGTTAAGACCCCTAAAAGTAAAACTGGCAATCTCTCTATCAATTAAGAATTTATTCAAGTTAAATTCTGCCAGAAATCAGACTCAAACTCACAACCTCAGTGTTGGAATACAAAAAATCAATATTAACTACAATAGTAACCATTCAGCAACTTAGCGGCCCTGACCAGAAATATAAGAATCACACAAAAAATTTGGATATTACAATAAATATGTCTAGGATGAAGTTCCAAATGATTAGGACTTATTACACTCTTTTTATTTATGAAAGAACCTATTAAATATGTTGCAAATAAAACTAAATATTTTTTAAAGCAAAAAAATTAAAGTTTGGCAAATGAAAATGTTTTTATAAGTTTTAAAGGCCACTCTCTATGATGACTACAATTTTTTTTAAATCTATACAGTAATACATAAATGTTTTTAACTAATCTAGGAATGTACTTGGTAAAAAGAAAATGTTGATCTAAATTAAATTTAATTTTAAAAAAATGTCCTAAAAATATTTATCATACCATAAAATTTAAAAGTCAACATCCCATCTGGAAAAACAGAAGCAGGATAGTTGACTATCTTTATCATCGAGTTTATGGCTTCTGACAAAAGTTTGTCAAAATCGGCAAATTGTGGATTAACTCCCTTGGCTAGGGTTTCATTCACTATGGTAAACAGCGACATTAAGGAATATAATCCCTTCCCTTTACTCTGGAATACTGCATCTAGGAAATCCTCAAGACCTGAAAACATTATAAACTTGGTGATTATATAATAAACAAAAATCAATGTAGCTTACAGTAAAACCTGCTATACAAGCCCTCTTAGGCAATAACTTAGCTAAACTTAAATTTATTTTCCGTTTGCAGTAGATTTATTTTTCAATAAGTTTCTTTTAAGCATCGTGTGTCTTTTGTTAATGGGAAAATATTTCCATGTTCTTTTTGACTGTACATATTTACAAAAATTACTGGAGTACAACATTAGACTAGAGGCTCTTAAGACCCTGTATCGCTCACCTGACTTACAAAAAAACTGTTTGAATTTCCAATCAGCAGCAATTTGTAGGACAGTTTCTGAGAAGAAGCAGTTTTTACGTTTTTTCATAGGTTAGTATGTTAAGTGATGTTCCATGGTGGCAGCAATCGAGTATTTTGAATCAAAACTAAAAACTCATAATTAGTAGAGGACAATACAATATCATATATCCTTCTGCAAAGCGGTTTGTGAGAAAACGAATTTTAAAATTTCACCCAATCAGAAGGCATTTACAGTTCTGGCAGCCATGTTGAATTTACTATAGGCTCGAAAAACTTAAAATAATAACATTACTATCTAAGACTCACTTCTGCATTATTTGGTTTAATTGTGAGGAACAGTTTCAGAGAAGAAGCTGTTTGTATGGTTTTCCCATAGGGTCCTATGTTAAGCTGTGTTCCACAGTGGTGGCCATTTTGGATCTTGGATCACCAAAAAGAACTCAAACTTTGTAGAGGACCATCTAAGGTACATTAATGCAATATTTCAAATCAATCTGCCATGCAGTTTGTTAAACGAAGATTTTTGAAATTTCAGCCAATCAGAACCCATTAGTGGCCCTGGAAGCCATGTTCAATTTGCAATTGGCTCGAAAAAATCAAAATAATAAGATAAATATCCATCCATCATTTCTTCATAATTTTGCTTCATTGTGTGGAACAGTTTCCGAGAAGAAGTTGTTTGTATGTTTTTCCATAGGGTCCTATGTTAAACTTGCAATGACGGCCATCTTGGATTTTGGATTGGCACAAAAACTCAAACTTTGTAGAGGACCATCTAAAGTACATTTCTGCAAAATTTCAAATCAATCTGACAAGAAGTTTATGAGAAGAAGATTTTTGAAATTCAGCCAATCAGAAGGCATTAATGGCTCTGGCAGCCTATGTTTAATATTTGATCAGCACCCAATAAACATTCCTGCCAAGCTTAGTTCCAATTGGCCAAGGGGTTTTGGAGAATATGATAGAAATGTGAAATGTTTCAACCAACGACGACAACGGATGCAAAGTGATGAGAATAGCTCACACTGACCCTTTGGATCAGGTGAGCTAAAAATGAATGTGTTATTTCAAAATCTGCACACTTCAAGACTGCAAACCACTTGTGTTTGATTTCAAGAGCATACATACCATGGCCATGGTCAAATAATTTAATTTGAAAAAGTCATTGAAGAAACTTACAAAGATTTATTTTCCAAAGAAAATATTTGAGATGGTCAATTTAGAAAGCCATTGGCAAGTATAGTGTAGCACCACCAGAATTTAAATTCTGTATTTGAACAGAGAATTTATATGAAAAAAAAAACCATTTGCCTAATGCAAAACCTGTGACACCAAATGCAATAGACAAACCTTGTTTCATCAGAGGCATTTTGCTCCACACATAATCATATTTTTGATTTTCCATTGTTAATTGTTACTTACCCTTAATTTCAGCTGTTAGCTCAAGCAAATTAACTTTTTCTTCCTTGTAATAATTAAGTCTAACTACTGCTGACTTTATTAAAGGACTTGCAGGATCATACACCAAGTCAAACTCTAACTGGACTCCATAGTGAGTCACAGAAAATGGAAGTCTAAATGAAAACAACATTTTACTTGGTCTGAATTAATTTCATTTTTCATTCAATCTAAATTATGTGATATAAAATACCTAGTTTTGCTGTTTCATAATATCCATGGATTATAGTGTTCAATGTGAACAAGACTGTTATATATTGGAAGAAATGGCATGGATAAACATATATTATTTGCCCATCTAACAGTGTCTGTCTATATATAAAATATCCTAGCCAGGCATTAAACATAACCAATCAATATTACTGCAAATATCTGTATTAATATTGAAATTTTTTAAACTGATATACATTAGAATTAATATTTTTTATTATTTATGGGGACAATAAATAAAAACTAGAAGGAATGCACAATTTCTTATTGATTTTACGTGTAAGGAACATAACAGGGCCTGACTGTTGATCACTATTTTCTTGACACAGGTAATGAGTTACCACCTGGTATTAGGTATACACCCCTTAAAAAACATTTGCTAAAAAGTGGACTCCATTATATAGCTAAAAACTAGCTGAAATTCACATGAAACATTCAATACAAAAATAAAAACAACAATTTATATGTAATGTTTTTAATCCCTAACCTGAAATATCTGGAGAGTTCCATATATCTTGATTTTCCCAATAAAAATTCATCAACAACTGGCAAAGGTCTGCCATCTGCAAGTAAAGATGTCTGCCATGCTGTTCTCAACCTGTACATATATATAGGTTCAATTTTAATTCGAAATGCCTATAATACCCTTCAATGGTAATTTTGTGAATTTTTTTTTGAAATCAATGAATAAATATAAAATTCACTGTTGAAAAGTACAATTTTTTTTCTCTTTTTACTTTTATTGGCTGTACAGAAATATCAGAAATAATTAAGTTTGACATAAAGAAAGCACCACACCACACTACATCATTCACAAAATTTATAAAATTACCACACACAATACCATATAAGGGTTTTTTTTTCCCAGTGATTTAATTTTCACTATATTGGTGGTAGAAGTTGGAGCGCGAAAATAAACATGCGCTAAAATATTAAGACAAATGATAAAGTAATTCATTATGATTACGGACAGCGAAAATTACATTACTTCAAAATAAACTCTCACAGTTTTTTAGTCCGAGAATCCTCTGCCGTCCAACGCTTATTTTATTTATTTTTTTTCGTGGGACGTCAGAGAGCTCTCCATAAGCAAAACAGCGGATTTTGCGACACCGGTCTGGGTCTGCACATTTCATTGTGTCAGAGTTAATAAAACATTTTCATCCAGTTAATCTATATATAATTCGCTTCTTTAGATATTTTTCTCAAGGAATATAATCATCTTACCTTCTATTAAGATGATTTAAGTCCATTTCTAAGCTCATTTCCATCGATACCCTTACATTCCTACATTTCAATTTCATTTTTGAACAAAAAGTCACGTGACAACAATGTGACTTAAATTGGGTGCTTAAATTAGCTTGATTGAATGTATGATGATTATATTCCTAGAGAAAAATATCTAAAGAAGCGAATTATATATTAATTAACTGGAGGAAAATTTTTTATTAAATCTGACACGAAGAAATTTGCCGACCCAGACAGGTGTCGCAAAATCCGCTGTTTTGCTTATGGAGAGCTCTCTGACGTCCCACGCAAAAAAAAAAAGCGTCGGACGGCAGAAGATTCTCGGACTAACAGTTTTTGAACAAAAACGTTAAAATTTCTCAAACTTTGATTGGCTACAAGGACTACTACCATTTTTGATCAGGCTGATCATTCTCTAACAAACCCTCCACATAGGACACCATATATGTCTGCATGTAGTCCATCTCTTCTGTATGAATTAGGTTAATGATCTTCTGTATAACCTCTTGGTCTGATGATTTAAACAAAACAGAGAAAGCAACTGCTCTAATCACTGAAGGTCGATTAATGTCAGATATCAGCAAGACTAATTTTTCTTTGATCAATGTTGTCATCTTCATCTTTTCAAACACCTTAACATAAATTTCAATACATGTTTATTTGCAATAATTAAGATTTACGTTTTATGGTCACATTTGTTTTAATTTTAAATCTATTGCTTACAACATGTGTAATATTAATTCCATTTTTAACCAAGGAAATATTTGGCATATAAATGTAAACAAAAAATAAAATATATATGAGAACCCAAGGAAGGCATTGTAAAATTTATACTGCGGATAGATCCAATTTCTTTGTGCTATTACTAGAACATTGAACAAGTGCCAAAGTGCCACAAAATACACCCATCCAAAATTTTGATAAATGGTTGAAAAGTTTGAGAGAGAGGTGTGTACATGTATTTAGTTGCAGGAATCCCAAATGAATTTGATAACAATCCAATTTAATACCAAAGAATTATGGGGTATTTGCAAAGGTATCAATTATATCAGAGGAATCATGTTCCACTATGGATTGATAACCAGCCACAAGATTTTGCACAGTTTGACTCAAAGACAAGGTTCACTTTATTTACATCCCAAAAAAACATTTTCCCCAAGATTTATGATGATCGGACAACAACTGTTTGATTTAGAAAGTGGACAAGGTGAATGTGCCATTTTTGTATCCATAAAGGGCCATAACTCTGAAGTGGCTAAAGTGATTTGGCTGGTTATCGAACTTGGCCAAGATATTACGCCCTTCAAACATTGTCCCCAAGTTTCATGAAGATGGCATAACAACTGTTTGAGTTAGAGAGTGGACATCGCTGTGGACACCACCATGGGTGTTTCCATAATACACCCGCATATAAAAATGATATTTGTTGTTCCATTTCGGCATGTTATTAAACACCTTGAAAGAGACAAACATTTAACTAATTATTCAATCCTATTTTTTTTTTATAGCTTTAAAATCAATAACATTAAACTACAATAAACTATTAAATGAAGTTCTAAATACAATTATAATTATGTGTTTTTTGCCTGTCAAAACAGATGACTCTGCTGTAACGTAAGCTGTCCATAAAGAAACCACATATTGTGTCCTTAATTCATAAAAGTTCATTTAATATCTTCAGAAATTTTGTGTCCATAAGCTGATTTGATGATCAATAATGTGAAATTTCTACATTCAAATGAGTGAAAAACTCCCCACAAATTCCTGGGATAAAAAAAATCATTGTAATATGCACAACTACATGTAGTTCTCCTATTCATACCAAGTGTCATAAAATTCCATTAAGTAGCTTCCGAGCACTGACAAGCTGGTTAGCTGGTATATATTGGGAAATTTTTAAGTTCAAAGCATGCAACTCCCACAAATTTTAAAGTAAAAAAACTGTTGTGGTATAGACAACTACATATTGAACCCTCAATACATACAAAGATTCATAAAATTATGTTTGGTAGTTTCCAAGCAGTTGCATGGATAAAATGTGTGACAGACAGACTCTCAAAATATACCAATATGTCTTCTCACCATAGTAGGGGTTTAGTAACCAGCAATCTGTTTGACAGCAAGTTTAACAAATGAGTAGTTTACTTTACGATAAAAATGAAAACAGTAAACCAGACAATCATGAAATACATTGCACCAAATAATTGCAAAACTAGAGTAAAAAAAACTGTGAGCAATGCTCACCAATGATACCCCCCACTTAATTTTTTCTTAAAAAATGCACTTGTTCTAATATGAACTTGAAACTTAATCTAGTGTAGGAAGAGTTGCAGATAAAACATGGGAACCCCCATCCCTCCCCCACCTCAAAGAATAGCAATGTCCATTTTTTTCTGTGGGAAAACCGAAATATCATTCCAATCAAAATGCTAAATATCAGGTTCTCAAGGGCGCTATGTGACAAAGATTCTGTTTAAGTTTCATCAAATTCCATTCAGTGGTGTAGGAGGAGTTGCACATAAGAGATGGGTATCCCCTTATGTCAATGACAATGTCCATGTTATTCTATGGGAAACCCCAAATATCATTCCGATCAAAATGCTAAATATCTCCTGCACAATGGCACTATGTGACAAGGCTTCTGTGTAAGTTTCATCAAATTCCATTCAGTGGTGTAGGAGGAGTTGCACATAAGAGATGGGTATCCCCTTAGGTCAATGACAAAGTCAATGTTTTTCTATGGGAAACCCCAAATATTATCCCGATCAAAATGTTAAATATCTCCTGCACAATGGCACTATGTGACAAGGATTCTGTGTAAGTTTCATCAAATTCCATTCAGTGGTGTAGGAGGAGTTGCACATAAGAGATGGGTATCCCCTTAAGTCATTGACCAAGTCCATGTTTTTCTTTGGGAAACCCCAAATATCATTCTTATCAAAATGTTAAATATCTCCTGCACAATGGCACTATGTGACAAGGATTCTGTGTTTCATCAAATTCCATTTGGTGGTGTAGGAGTTGCAAATAAGAGAAAGTGTAACGTACGGACAGACGGATGGACACCGTCAACACTATATACCCCCCCCCCTTTTCAAGCGGGGGTATAATAATAAGTAGGGTGGAAATTATGTCAATTTTGGGTATTGCTATACCTGTATTGCTGACTTGACAACTTTATCCTGTATCAACTTCCTGTCTGATAAGTTCAGGATAGACTTAGTAAGCTTTTCATCGCCATCATATACATCCTGAACTGCCTTTCCAATATTTCCTAAAGCCTGTAAAGAATAGTTTTATTTCAAATAAACTTAAGTGCAAAAATTGGTAGTCATCACAATTACCTTCATCACTTCATAAAATTATTAATGACATCTGTAATATTGCTTGTTGGATGTAAAACAACAATCAACCAATCAATCATTAAAATTATTAACAAATTGTTAATACAGCAGAATTACAGTTAAAGTATTTTCAAGTACAAAAAAAATAGATATTTTTATTTAATAAAAGTTTAGAGAACAATTATCATGTTAAGTTTCCACAGCAATCATTAATATTTGTTGTTCATCTGTATCAGTTTATAGTGAGTAAATAGGCAAGATTTCAAGAAAAGAGTGAAGACCCACAGAAAACTTCTATTAAGTTTGTACTATTTTTTACAAGTAGAACTACCTTTAAGATCATAATAATGCGTGATACATCTTCTGATTTTACTTTGTCTCCATTTTGTAATGTTTTTTCCAATTCTTCACTCAATGTTGAAATTGTCTGATAAATTATACCTTCTTTCTACAAGAGAACTTATATATATTGTACCATATCTTCAAGATTCACAAAGTTTTGTCCTATATATTAAATTTCGAATTCACTTGCTATTTGTTAAGCAATCTCAGTATATTTATATTGACAACACAAAATGATATTCTTCCCATTAAATGAAATATATTTTACAAATTCATATTTGTTTTCAAAGGGTGTTAGTTTCAATAATGTTTCAAACTGAATACTTTGAATAATTAAGACAACTGAAAAGAACAATAAGACCCATCATATTTTGCTTATCAGGTCTATCAACAAGAGGCCCATAGGCCACAACATTCACCTAAGTCACACTTATACACCAAGACAGTTATAAAAATAAAGTTCCACCATAATTACATCTTTCGAATGATTTAATAAATAAAATGATAATCTAGCAACATGTTGAGCTTTGAAGCAGTTAAATCGGATCATAGATCATTAGCATCTCTTCTATACTTAATAAGAGAAAATTTAGTATTCTTTATCATATCAATATCATACAGTTTTTCTGTTATCTCAATTGAACAAATCTGAATTCCTTTCAATCACAATAAACATGAACATTTGGTTGTAATTAACCCAAAAGTTCCTGATAAAAGAAGATTTTAACATTTTTGTTAATTATCTCCCCTTTGAAAAAAAGGACATGACCATTCAGTTGTACAAACTTGAAACACCTTCACCCAAGGATAATTTGTGCCAAGTTTAATTGAAAAAGGACAAAATTACTGTGAGAAGAAGATTTTTAATTTTGACATCATATTTAAACAATTTCTTAATTATCTCCACTTTGAAGCGTCATGAAAAAGTTATTGAAATGCATGAAAATCATTACTTTTCCTAATTTTTACATTGGCCATTAAAAAAATTAGTTTGTTTGGTGTTTAATGCCACTTTCAGCACTTTTTCAGCTATATCATTGCGTCCAGTTTTTATTGGGGGGAAGCCGAAGTACCCAGAGAAAACCCCGGACTTTCGATAGGAAAACTGGCATTCCTTGTCATTAAGATTGGAGTTGAATGCACTCTGCATGCATTGATACTCGAACCAGCAATCTCAATGTTGATAGACCAGGTGATCAACAGTAGAAGAACTACCTTAACCACTAGGCCACAGAACGGAATGCACTGCAAAACTCAACAAGGAAAATAACTCTAGAAAAACTACAACAGGCTCATAAAATTAACAATAAATCATTGTTTCTGCAGACCCTATTATAATGGTAAATTATGGAAAATAAAGCTACATATGTATACATTTCAAATGTATATAATGTTGTACAGCTTTTATCATAAAATTTCAAAAAAATAGTACCAAATCCAGCTAAGGTCATCTACAATTTGTGTCTAGAATGACCGTAAAAATATAATACAATTTAGAAATGCTTACATATGCAGATAACAAAACAAAAATGACATTTTGAGTGCTACATGAAATATGTTCTTCAATTAATTATAGATTAGTGTGTAGTTATCTTCTTAGACTTATCTCCCTTAGTTGACAGTTTTGCAGCAGCTTATTTTATTGAAACTATTCTCAGAATATTGAAAGATTGTGATTTTCATGTATTGTAATGACTTTCAAATACAATACAGTTTTCAAGTATGCACATCTGGATGATTCATGGAAGTACCTGTTTGGTGTCCTCCACAGATGATGTTTCTGTATATAATTTATTAACCATGATACTAAGTGGAAGCCAGCAACTTTTAGATTCTGTCTTCTTACAGATGTCCTACAATAGTAAAGGCTATTATCAAGTATATGTAAACTTATTAAAGAAAATCTCTATTTCATTGATATTACAACAAATTAGTTTTTAAATTGTCATGAAGATTTAGACATAAGAAAAAAACACAATTTCAAAATATCCAGAACCTCTGTTTGGAATGCTTTCAAGTTCCCAAAAAAATCTGTTCAACAATATGACACATACTCTGGGTCAAATTTATTCTGCACAGTTACCTGATTTCATACATCAAGGAGTCAATCATAATATTTACTTCTTACCAAAACAAGCTCAACAGAATCCTCAGTGGGTGCATGATTCATGGCTAGATCATACAGAAAATGTCTACTGGTCACTAAGGAGACATGTTCTTCTTTTATACATTTTGTAAAAACTGTTATACAGGCTTCTGTGGCACAAGACAGCAAACCATCCACAAAGTATTCTTGTTCCAGCATCTAAAACAAAACAAGGCCTGCCTTCTAGAGACAATCGTTGCCACAGTAATTGTCCACTAATTATCAACCCATACATGTTACACCCTAGGATAAAATTACTTTTTCCCTGTAAAAGTTTAAGAAAAAATTGAAGAGTGTGTCCATGGGACACGGATGCCCCGCTAAATGAAGTCCCAAACAGGAAGTAGTTGTCCGACAGGTCTGAAAGTCGCTTAGGACGTACAACTTGTGATACTGAACCACCCTGCCAAATTTCAAATTGTTCTGATGTACGGTTTCTGAGAAAAGCTTGACGGAAATTTTCATACTCATGTTAACACATTTTCATATCGGCCCAGTCGCAAACAGGAAGTAGTTGTCTGAAAGGTCTGAAAGTCGCTTAGGACGTACAACTTGTGATACTGAACCACCCTGCCAAATTTCAAATTGTGCTGATGTACGGTTTCTGAGAAAAGCTTGACGGAAATTTTCATACTCATGTTAACACATTTTCATATCGGCCCAGTCGCAAACAAGAAGTAGTTGTCCGACAGGTCTGAAAGTTGCTTAGGACGTACAACTTGTGATACTGAACCAAAATGCCAAATTTCAAATTGTTCTGATGTACGGTTTCTGAGAAAAGCTTGACGGAAATTTTCATACTCATGTTAACACATTTTCATATCGGCCCAGTCGCAAACAGGAAGTAGTTGTCCGACAGGTCTGAAAGTCGCTTAGGACGTACAACTTGTGATACTGAACCACCCTGCCAAATTTCAAATTGTTCTGATGTACGGTTTCTGAGAAAAGCTTGACGGAAATTTTCATACTCATGTTAACACATTTTCATATCGGCCCAGTCGCAAACAGGAAGTAGTTGTCCGACAGGTCTGAAAGTCGCTTAGGACGTACAACTTGTGATACTGAACCACCCTGCCAAATTTCAAATTGTTCTGATGTACGGTTTCTGAGAAAAGCTTGACGGAAATTTGTACATACAGACGGACGTATTTACGTACAAATGAAGTCCCAAACAGGAAGTAGTTGTCCGACAGGTCTGAAATTCGCTTAGGACGTACAACTTGTGATACTGAACCACTCTGCCAAATTTAAAATTGTTCTCATGTACGGTTTCTGAGAAAAGCTTGACGGAAATTTGTTCGGACGTACGTACGTACGGACGGACGGACGGACGGACGGACGGACGGACGGACGGACATGAGTAAAACTTAATGCCCCCCGACATGTCGTCGCGGGGGCATAAAAATAATTCTATTGATGTTTATAACTTTTAATGTCTAAATTATTATGTTGAGTACAAATATTTATAATATATAAGTTTTGAACCATAAGAAACAGAATTGGATTACATAAGCTCTTCCCCAACCCTACTACAACCCCTGAGGAGTAGAAATAGTACCCCAACTTCCAAAGGTACAACCCCAAAAAAGAGCCTTTGTTGTTCAGGAATTTATAAATAAATAACCAATATTCAAAGGATGGGGACACTTAAAAAACCAGAATCCAATGTTGAAAAAAACCACACTCTAAGCAACACAGATGCACAGCATCAAGCACATTCTTGTTTTGCACAAAAAGCTAAATTGTCTATTGTTAAAATCCAATGTTTGATATAACAATCAATGAAGACCTTAGAACACCTGTTGTTGACAACATCACCTGTGATATAAACGAAGACCTTAGAACATCTGTTATTGACAATGTCACCTGTGATCTTAACGAAGACCTTAGAACACCTGTTGTTGACACTGTCACCTGTGATCTTAATGAAGACACTAGAACACCTGTTTTTGACAATGTCTTCTGTGATCTAAACGAAGACCTTAGAACACCTATTGTTGACAACGTCACCTGTGATCTAAACGAAGACCTTAGAACACATGTCATTGGAAACATCACCTGTGATCTAAACGAAAACATTAGGACACCTGTTGTTGACAACATCGCCTGTGATCTTAAATAAAATGCTACGAATAACAAAACAATAATTTACTTTATATATAAAAATTCAACATGAACATTTGATATGATGACACTATTTAATAATAACAATAACTTTAACTAACCCCATACAGCTTCAATATATGCATTCTTTTGTCTTGTATTATTTAATTAAGAAATAGATTATTGCGAGCGGGCTTTATGGGAATTAGAACATGGTCAGACCTTATATTTGTCACTATTTTATAACGAGCGATAGCGAGGTATAAAATGAAGACAAATATATGGCCTGACCATGTTCTAATTCCCATAAAGCCCGCTCGCAATAATCTATTTCGATTCTAATATGTCTAACAAATGTTTTAAAATTTCGAAGCGGTTCTAAGAGGATGCTTTAAGTGGAAATATTGTTTTTTGAAACTAATACGATATATCCCAAAACAGTATGTTAAAGCAAATAAAATTGACATAAACTTTTTTTCTCGTCATTTTATTGAATGTACGTACCTTTTAAACAAAAAATATTGAGAAATCTTAACGAAATTGCGTCGTTCCAGTTTGAAATTTTCAGTTCAGCGTAATATGACGTCGGAATTCTAATTGTGACGTCATATTGATTCGAATGTAGAATTATTAAACAAATAATGTATCGGGAGTAGTTTAAATCATATAAATCTCAGAATTCAGACTAAGAATAACTAAATTATTAACAATAACAATAATTATGGATAACACATAACAAACGGCATTTGTAAGTCAGTTTTTACATTTACACAAAACACCTAGTTTACGCATGTGCGAACTAAACTTATTGGAATTTTGACACGGCTTTGTTTACATAGCTAAAGCAGGACGTCATATTAGAATAATCTATAACACAAAAACTGATTATTTGTCAAAATTGGTAATTAAAGGGAAATAACACCTATAAAGAGTCATATTGCAATTTTGGACTAAGCAATGATTTGAAGGCTTGCTTTGCTGATCATTTGTGCAATTTACAGTTTCAGTCTAGCTGTTATATTTTTCAAGTTACAGGACAAAAACAGAAAATTTCATAAAAAAATGTAATTTAAAGGCAATAACTCCTATAAGGAGTCATCTGACAAGGACGACAGATGACAGACAACGGACGACGGACGCACAGTTATGGCAAAAGCTCACTAAAAACCAGATAAAAACAATAAGGCCACACCAATTTAATATCTTGTTCTTCTGATTTTTGTCATTTTAAAACTGGGCGAGCGATCGAAATAATAATTTTAAATTATTATTTAGATTTTCAAAAAATCATAGGCGAACAGAAAAATTTGAGGCGAGCGATAACTTTTTTTAATTTTTATTTTTTTTAAATAAGAAAATGTACTTTCATCAATGTATATATTCGCAAAATTCAGTTTCATTGTGATTTTCTTTCAGAATTGGGCATACTATGCTTACCTGAAGTTTACCAAAGCATGTAAATTAATAAATGAATTATATTTTGTAATTATGGGTTCATCATTCAAATTATGTACAATCAATTGCACCTTTTAACAATTCAGTATTGTAGGTCATATACAACATACTACATATATGACTTTTAAAGCATTAGAGACAGATGGAAGCAAAAGAATGCATGTCACATCTTCATTTGCAAAAATATATTTTTTTAGACCTTATATAAAATGCACAACTGACTACACTGTACATCATTTATTGATGAAGCTTTCTAGAGGAATGAATTTAAAAATGTCATAAAATAAGTTATATCCCATTCATTGTGTTTGCTGTAATATTCCCAATTAGTGAGACTTTCCCTTTTGATCGAACAACCAAAGACAATCGAAAATTATAGATACATGGTGTCCAATGTCCAATTTTTGAGAGATAAAATTCAAGCCATTTGAAAACAGAGATATATAAGAAAAATGACAATAAGACAACAACCAGTTCAAACAGTTATATGCTGACTCTTAATCAAAATTACTTTAACTTTTCCACAAATAACACTGAACAACCATTACCAGTCATTTCATTTTCTTTTTTTTTTGGACATATCACAACCCTTGCAACAATGTCAACAAATTTAATAAGCATTGTAGTTTCTGTGGTCATTTTGTTTTATCTTGATGGAGATAAACAAAAATCGAATGTGCTACATTACTGAGGCTAAATGTTCACCATGCTGTTGCAACCAAAAGTTTCGAAGTGTCAGTCGAATTAAGTTTTTTGGTCATCCATCTGGCAATCCTGCTCCAACATCCTATCTACTATAAATACAAATATTACTCACGAACTTTTATTTCACCTTTTTTATATTTAAATGTTCCTGTAACCTCGTTTTACATTTATTATGTCGACGCTAAGGTCGAAATGTTTGATTTTGACACATCGTTGAAAAAGCTGGGCCAACGCACCACCTCTGAAATAAATCGCCGTGTTTTGGACAACCATGCCTTCCTTTATGACAAATATTCACACTACTAAAATGGTATGATTGTTTCTTTTCCTTTTTCAAAATACATCAATATTTTTGTTTGTGATGCAATAAAACGGCAGTTACATTAAGCGTTCACAAGATTACGATTTTAAAGAGTAAAATAAAAAAATTCCGGATGACTTTCCTGGAGCGGGGAGCGGAAATTTTTTTTTAATATTATTTTTTCGATTTCGATAAAATATGTGCGGTCGGGTCCGTAGAACAAGAAATTTATCTGGTGTGGCCTAAATTACTGAAACTTTTGTTTCAGGTGACTTAAATATGATTAAACCTAACAACAGGTTACCAAGGCTGAAAGTTAAGTATACCTTATGGATTCTAAAACATACAACGAGCTTCATAAGCTTGTACTAAGTAACCCTCCAATTATATTTTCATCATTATACTTATCTATTTACTTTTGTATCTTGATCACAGCTTTCTTTTGGGTTTCCATGGCAATTGAGTATGTCTGTAATGGTTAACTGAAGATTTTCTTCTGTGGAATGCTTCATGAACCATACAAAATCTTGGTAAAGTTCAGGCCATGATTTTAGGTCAAGGTCATTGTATGATTTTACTAAAGAGTGTAGCTGGTCTTGGACCATTTTCTGTGAAACAGTCATCTCTTTTTCTTCATGAAATTCAAACAGAAAGTCAACATTTTTCATCTCAGAAGTTGAACCAATCGCATCATCGTCCGTAATTGAGGAGACACTGTCAAGGGTGAACTTTTGTCTGTTGATACAAAAATCCACAATCAGTTTTTGTTTTTTAACAATACAAAGATAAAAATACAGTGCAACCTTGCTATATTATCATCTTTTGGAGGAACAAATTGATATAAAAAAACTATATATTCTTCTGGAAAAATTTTCTTTGGAAATAATAAGATATAAGTGACAGGCAATATGTTTAAGAAATAATTTATTGGGTACGAATATGTACTGATTTTACCACCGGTTGGCCCTTTATGTCCAATATTTTAAAATGTGGGATCAAGGGCAAACCAGTGGTAAAATCAGTATATATTCTTACCCCCAATGAATTATTTCGATTCTAAGAGGACAAATATATTAACTTTTTTTAACAACATAAACTGAGTTGACTATTTAGGATACAAATTTGATTGTGACGTTAAAATGTGTACAAATCTTACTATGATGTCGCGATAAAGTGTTGATCGTTTGTGTTGTTGATTAGGAATATATACTCATTTTACACTTGGTGTGGACTCATTAGGCAGGTCATTCAGGAATATGACAGAATAATGTATATACATATTACAAAAGTTAATCTATGTGTTTTTCTAGACTTAAAAATAATTTTGTTTAATTATTAAATAATCTAACCACAAAACAATTTTAGTCAGTTTTCCTTTGATGGCAAAAGAAGTTCAAACCAGTAAGCTAAAACTGTTTTGTATTAGACCTGCAACAAACGTATACACTGTATTTGATGAATAAAGTATGCAGTAGGTCTGCAAGAAGTAGACTGTGCGAGCTGAAATGTCAATTTAAATTTGTTAGAAGCGAAGTTGATATATCCATAAAATGCTTAATATTTATAATTGACTTAACTATAATTTTGATATCTTTTAATTAGGATATACAGATGAGATATTTCTTAGATGCTAACATTCTTGATTATAAATTATTTCAGATATACAAATACATAGGTGACACCAAGTGATAAGGGAATTAACTAGGTTTAACTTCCAACTTACTGTATGTTTGTTATTGCTGAAGCATATATACTGCCATTATAAGCAGCTGGTTTGAAGGCTTGTTGTTGTTTGCATTCGGCTGTATCTATAACCTTGTTGGAAATTTTGTACTGACATACTAATGTTGACTTGAATGGATAAATAGGCTGGAAATGAAATTCTTCTTGATAAACATACAAACTAAAAATATTATTATAATTAATTTAGAGTTATATTTACATGCAAGTTCATTTCAGGAATGTATGCACACCATAAACATGTATGAACATAAACAAATAAACATGAGTTGAGTTATTTTTAATCTATTGACATATAGTGATCAATATAAAATAAATCTGCACACACTTTCTATGATCTGATATTTTTGACTGAAAACAGCACTTTCAGAAATTAACAAATGCATGACGTACTAGTAAACAATTGACAATCTAACTACTACCCAACTTTCAACAGGGAGTGTTTATTTTTTTATACATGTATGGTTACCTCCAATGTTTCTGTTTGCCTAAAACCTCCATGTAATTTCTTAATAACAGAAAACAGCCTCATCTGTAGTGTGAAGATTTGTGGCATCTGGCACAAAGTCAGGTCTCGACTGGTAACAATGTTATATGGAGCAGTGTCATATACAGTGTACTGCACTTTACAAGGTCCAAACATATCCACCTAAAATTTGTAACAAGACTAACTGTCATAAGAGCAAAATACACAGAACTTTTATTTTAAAATCTTCTAATAATTGGAGATATCTAGTACAAAGTAAATAAGGTATCCCATAAAACACTGATACCTTTGTCAAAATATATTTTAATTAATAAAGTCATTTTTGCTGACATTGCCCTAATGGTACGAGTTGTTTGAAAGATTCTTGTAAAAACAAATTTTTCAGCATCAAAAGCAAAATAACCAATGAAATAAAACATGAATGTGTGTTGCTAAGATAACTAACCTGTGTGACGGTTTTATTTTTTTCATTGGATCCAAGTAACTCCAGCTGTAGGGAGGACAGAATTCCACGTTTGATATTAACACTATAGACTGGGTCATCTTTATGTACCTGTATACTACTGGCATTGATCTGGTTTTTATTGAAAGTAAAGTGAAGTGGATATCTACAAATAAAGCACACACATAAAAAATGTAGATAACAATAAGGACTGTACAGAGATTTAGATATTATATTTAAATATTTTAAAACAAAACAAAATCAAACTGAAATATGTGTTAATCAAACCTAACAGAAAACTGGAATGTGGTGCTATAATAATTACAAATCCTTGCATACTAGACTCCAAATGTCTACAAACTAACACCTACATGAATCTATTATTTCACAGTATTGTGTTGCCAGTGGACCAAAAAATTAAAATAGGCCATTTAATGGGACATTAAATGATACCTGCCACATTGCATTATTTCATGTTACACAATTTTATTGTTCTCTTTATAAAAATGTTGTCCATATAAATGTTCTGCTATTGTTTTTCCCATAACTTACACCCCATCATTTAGTTAATCAAGGAAAATAGAAAGGAAATTGACCGAACAACAAGAGTGGAAAATTAAGGGACAATTACAAATCTGGATATAGATAAACACATACAACCCAACACAAAAAACACAAAACAGAAAGTGTGTAATCTGACCCCAACAAAAACCATGGGTGCACTAAGAAAGACTGGACATCAACTGTTTGAGATATAGACAGGACATAGCAAATTTCATTTTTTTATATCAAAAAGGGTCATAACTCTGAAGTGGCTACAGCAATTTGGCTGGTTATCAATCTTGGTCGAGATATTAAACATTTTCCCTAAGTTTCATGAAGACCAGACAACAACTGTTTGAGTTAGATAGTGGAAAAGGTGAATTTGCCATTTTTTGTGTAAATAAAGGGCCATAACTCTGAAGTGGCCTAAGTGATTTGGCTAATTATTATTAACTTGGCCGAATAAAAGAACTAACTGTGGTCTCCTTAATTTAGTTTTTAGTTTTTAAATTGCTATGGACACTACAAACATTCTGAAATATTGCTGAATGGCTACAAACCTAGTCTGAAAGAAGCAATCTAAAATCAGAACCTCTAACTAGATTTCTTAATTCGTACAATAAATGCAATTATAAAATGGGGCAATGTCTTAAATGATAGTTATGAAATATAAACCAATGCATTTATTAATAATTCTATTCATGCTGTAATTTATTTATATTAAGTGTTTTGATTGGATAAATATAGGATCTTACATTAGCACAAGTGGATTCTAGGATTTCTCCAATCGAGATAGTTAAATTATGGAATTTTAAGTCAGAGCCTTGGCGAGGACTTAAATTTCCATAATTTAACTATCGAGATTGGAGAAATTCGATAATCCCAGAGTACTAATGTAAGATTCTGTTTCTCTGATTTTAAAAAGTAGTAAATTTGCTAAACGAAGTACAAATTCTCCTCACCTCAATTTTACGTTAATGACTTGAATATGCGGTAAATGGGAGGTGTTTTGTTTATGACGTCATTAGTTCTTATTGTGACGTTATTATTTTTAACCAATCAACTGCTGAGAACAACAAAATTCACTAGTGACGAGAACTATATTTTCCACACCGGTCAAGCAGGTGAAAATATTACGTCAAAATTAGAGAAAAACACTTAAATGGCGTCTTCTCAGATAATTTATATATTATCGATATTTCCTCTGAGCGGACTACTTTCAGTATCCAATGTAAACAAGATGGCGTCCTCCTAGCGTATCGTTAGGGAGAGGGGATAATGTTTTATCTGCCCCAATGATTTCCAATTAACGATTATTTCACAGAATTATAAGGATTAAACACTGTGTTTTAGGAAATTATCAATGTGTAATCTCAGGCGACTCCCTCACAAACCTTCGGACTTTATTTAGTTTGCGAGTGAGTCGCTGGAGTTTACACTTTTATAATTTCCTAAAACTCAGTGTTTAATCCTATAATAACCCAGTATACAAGATTGATGGGTCATCATAAACAAAATCAGCATATGTTTCCTATTGCCTGTAATCCTACTTTTATCTTCACAGGAACAGAATATTATAGCAGACTATAAAATAAGTATGATCAATCCCTTCAAGAAATCCTTAATAAAATGAAAGTGAAAATATTTAGTGAATGCTGCTGCAGACACTACATAACAATGTCATGTCAGCAACAAAATTATATTGGTCAGAATTTGATGTATCAATTGACATCTTAATAAATTCTTTAATTTTAAATAAATTAGTTTTAAATACCATATGAAAATAAACTTTAAATTAAATTAATAAAATTGGTTGAGAACTTTTTGAGTTATGGTCAGGAAACCACTAATTCAAGAATTTTTCTAACGTTTTTATGTCACTGTTACCTTGACCTTGAATGGATTTACCCCAAAATCAATAAAGTTCCTCCTATTATGGTATGTAACAATATCAAAAAGTTTCAATAAAATTGGTTAAGAAATTTTTGAGTTATGGTCCCGAAACCACTAATTCAAGAAATTTTCTAACGTTTTTCTGATGCTGTGACCTTGACCTCTGAACGGATTTACCCCAAAATCAATAGGGTTCCTCCTCTTATGGTATGTAACAATATCCTAAAGTTTCATTAAAATCGGTTCACAACTTTCTGAGTTATGGTCCGGAAACCAATTGTTGACGCCTGACCGCCCAGCCGCCCGCCATCATCATAACAATAGCCGAGTTCAACTTCGTTGCAACTCGGCTAAAAAACACATGTTGCGGATCTACAGCATTTTAGATAATTTTTACGCCAGTATTAGGTAAATGCATCCCCCAAGTTTTGAATAAAAAATTTCCCAAAATTTTTCCATTATTGTTTCATTTATTTATTAATCCATTTTCAAAACGAAATAAAAGGTCAGAATAAGGAAATAACATTAATTTTCATTTACTATGTTCAAACAATAGAATTATGTATGACTACATACGGTACCTGCATTTTCACATGTATTGACATTATTTCACCTATATATTGTTGATTTAGATACAGTAAATTGCAAATAATAAAGGAATATTTTCAAGTATTTTTTGGTTCTGTCACTAACAACCCTAAATAAAACCCTGGATTAAAAAAACTGGAATATAAAGCAATTTTTAGCTGCATATAAGTTGAATACTTAAATTACCCCATTATAGAAGATCTTAATTATTTTCATAATCAAAGAGTGTGAATTATCACCAATACTGTAAAAAATGGTGACTGCATTGTTTAAATGTGTGTACTGAGGATAAACATTTTGAAAAAATATATGTTCACATACTATGAGGACAGCACATTTATTATAAAAGCGATTTTGTTTTAAAACTTATCTTCAAAGACAGCTACTGGGATGGTTCCCAGTGCTCGAGCTCGTCCCCGGGTAACGTGTTTGGAGATCGAGTGCCACGTTCCTTGCACGATAAAGATCCCTTTTGTAGATTTCGAAAAATAGTAGGCTGACCCTACCACATACTCTATACTTTTCCAGTGGCAGTCAAAATTTTGTTCCCTGTGTCCCATCCAACCCCTTTTTTCAATTTATCTATTGTGTGTTAACTTGTTTCAGTCCTGAATATAGCTGAAATACTGCTCTCTGGACTTAAAGCAAAAATCCAATCAATCAATCAATCAAAGACAGCTATAAATTATGACAGTAAATGACCACAGTTGGAATGCAGAATTACATTACTATTGACAAGCTAGCTGCCAATCTGATTATGAATAGGTAAAGTATGACCAACTTTTTCAATATTTTTTTGACATGAAATCTTGACATGAATATTTTTTTAACAAGTATCGCGATACTTTCAACTTCTATCGCGTTACTTCTTCAAAGTATCGCGATACTTCTTGAAAGTAACACGATACATTTTAAAAGTAACGTGATACTTTTTAAAAGTAACGCGTTACTTTTGATTTTCATTTGTAACGCTATACTTTTCAAAAGTAACGCGATAGAAGTTGAAAGTATCACGATACTTTTTAATTTATCTTCAGAAAGAACCAATCAATACACCTACCAACGATTGTTGACCGAACGAGATTTCATCCTCTTGTCAAATAAAATGTTTCGAAAGAACTATATCTATTTTTTTTTATTTTAATTGTTTTCATAAGTTGAACGTTGAAACAAAGTAGTATACCTAGTCTGAATGTGAAATAATACTCTAAATATTTACGCAGGACAATCACCTATAGTCATTAGTGCTGCCCTAAAATATATATCTCCAGATTTGCCGACAATCGAATATTACATCTGTAAGGCTTTTTCTGATTGGTTCTTTCTTAAGAGATGAAATTCAAAAGTATTGCGATACTTTCAACTTCTATCACATTACTTTTGAAAAGTATCGTGTTACAAATGAAAACACAAAAGTAACGCGTTACTTTTAAAAAGTATCGCGTTACTTTTAAGAAGTATCGTGATACTTTGAAGATTAGTAACGCGATAGAAGTTGAAAGTATCGCGATACTTGTTAAAAGTAACGCGATAGAAATAACGCAATTATGACATGAACGGCCACTCATAGTTGTGAACACTTTACATTTTTAAGTAGAGTTGCCCTAGGTGACTATTGATATATAAAATCTTGTCTAATGTGTATATAAGATATATACCTGCTAATATCTGACGCAAACTCTTCTGACAAGACTTTGGTATATCGCTCTTCACGATCCTCATCTCTGTTAAAAATCTGACAGTTCTCTACCTGTAAACCAATTAAAAGAAATTGACACAGTTAACTGTATATAAATTACATATAGATAAAAGGATTGACAATTACGTTTTTCTACAAGTAATAATCTGTCAACTTCAACTGGCTGAAGGTAATGTCAGATCATGTCACGTACTTTTCTCTGCCCGCGTGCACATTTATTTAAAGTTAAAGTGAAGATGTGCTAATAACCAGTGATGATAAAATGGATCGAAATGGTGGACTTTGATAATCAAAACAAAATAAACAATATTCTTTGTTGTTGCTTCATTTACTAAGATAAAAAAATATTTACATTTTTAAATTCAATAACTGTAGATGTAGGTGCTTGTTTTGAAAGAGGTAACCGAGTCATACAACAATACTGAAAGAATTCTATTACATAATTCCGTAACTTTGTAAACAAACGTAGCTGTTTGTCTTTGTACCATTTCTGTTGTTTTTATTTCTAAAGTTGTGTAATCTTCCCAGGCATAGTCTAGTGATGGTCTGACCAGTGATTATTTATTCGTCCTTTTACCCTATGTTAACCTTAATGGCAGTGATGTTTTAAGTTTCTTTTGAGAATAATGAGGGTGTTTGTGGTTTTGTTACATATATTATTTACATGGCTATTTCATTAGATCCGATTGGATCGTGACACCAAGGTATTTTGCTTTATTGACATGTAGAGTATGTTCATGTATTGTGAAGGTGTGTTTGATTGGGTTTTTACTTTTGGAGAATGTTACATTTTTTTGGATGAAAGCCATGCTTGTGCTATTTTCCCATATACTGTTACCAAGTTTATATAGATCTGTTTGTAAGGTCTTAGTCTGTAATTAATTTAACAGCAAGGTAAACTATGGCGTATTATTGGGTTTATGTTTAATGAAATAGCGTTGATAAAACAGAAACAGCCTTGTCCCAAGATAGAACCTTGGGGCACCCTTGATTTTACATCAACATAGTCGGATGTTACTCCTTCAAGGATGGTTTGATATAAAGCTATGAATCCATTTGTTTGTTTTGCCCTTCTTACCAAAACGTTCTAGTTTGAGAGTAAGTTATGACTGACTTTATCGCGAGCTTTACAGACATCCATGATAAGTACATCTGCCTTAAAGACGGTTTTCTAGGTATTTGGAAATAAAGTCAATACATTAAAAGTAATTGAGTCTTACAGGATCTTTGTCTGTGAAGACTGATTGAAATGGCTATTTATAGTATTTGATTTTTTGTTTTTTGTCTGAAAGCAGTTGTTCATTTGCCATTTCTTTTAATTGGTTCCACTCCCACATAATGAGTTATTTGTATGTTATGTAAGACCAGAATTTTTATAGCTTTTAAAGCTTAATTTTCTTTTTGGGGTGATTATTTGTTTTATGTGTTACCCTTGGCAGTTGTTGACTTTGTTATTTCTTTGAGATAACTTCTGCCATACTTTTTTATTATTATTTGTTTAAGGTTTGTGTGTAAACAATCTCCTGATTTTATGAGTTTCCGTATGTCATTTGTTATACCTGGTGCTGAGTTGGATTTCCTTTTTTAAGAGGTTTTTGTGTGGGATGCATTTTTCTGTCATAAAGTTGTGTTTTAAATTCTGTCCAAAGGTCTTGTACTGATACAGTTTCTATTTTGACTATGAAATGTTAGTTCTGATTTCATATTTTCATAGGTTGGCTGTCCATTGGTTATATTTATGGGTGTTTGGTTAAGCCGTATTGTTGAGGCATTAAATTCTATGAATACAATGTCGTGGACTGATATTTATGTTATATATTATATTGAATGTTTAACCTTGGTGTCTCATGACATGTCATTTGCAACCACTTGGTTGATGCCTATGCTGGTGAACTGTTCGTCTCTAAAGTTATCACAAGCTCAGAATCACACTTTGGTAAAAAAAAAAATCACTCACTAGCTTCACAAGTAGGCTGTACAGGAGTTCATCGCCTTATCTAAAAAAATTCACCAACAGCTGTATATTATTTTGCATACCTTTAAAACTGATCTGAAGTCTGAAAACACACCAAGCTTTATATCACAAGTAAACTGAAACCCTGATTTTGAAGGTGTGGTCCCAACGAACGAACTTTCCACGCTGGATGTGTACTTATACGTGAACCTGCTGTTTTCATTGAAAAAAGTATCTGAAAATGGAAGCTAATTGTTAATGCAAGACAGACTATCAATGCACATGTATAAATACAAGACAGAATATTAATGCACATGTATAAATACAAGACAGGCCATTATTGTACATGTATTATTATCATTTAAGTGCTATATATAGTATATTGTCTGCAGACATTTTTAAGTTCTTACAGTCATGACATCTTAAGAACATTGAGATTGTATGCCAATGACCATCGAAACTTAAAAATTACCCTAATGATCGAGTACGCTGTTCGCACGAATAGTGTAACTTGGTTATTTTGGACGGATGCGATTTCCCAAAACTTTGTAGGTGTTACCTATATTTTAGACAAAAATCTCCCTTGCATTACTACTCTCAAAACCTGATTGCCTGTGGCCGGGAATTTTATACACTAAGCGCTTAATATGTTAAAATATCAATATTTACAATACATTGTACTTTCATAACCTAGCTCTTTTAACTATTAGGATTTGTTACAGCCACGTGGTTACAGCAGACATTTTTATCATAAAAGCGCCGTTTTACTATTTATTTAATATTAAAAAGTGATTGTTTACATCTGAAATTCCATTTTTTTTATGGTAGTATTGGAAATTATTTCTTGATTTCAGACATTCTATCTGTATATCAATAAATTGATTTATGTTTATATTCGGAATTCGATTTTTTATATACAAGATTTTTCCACATTTCTTGATTTTAGTATTTCTTGACATCAGAAATTTGATTTGTGATATCAAAAATACATGTTGCTGATATCAAGATATTTTAATATTAAGATATCAGACTGATTTTCATAACTCAAATCATTGCATTGTATCACACGTGGGGTTATAACTAATTTCAGGTACGGTTTACTGAGCTATTGCGCGATAATATAGTTCGATGTTTGCATTTACCGAAGTAAGTACTTTCTATCTGTAATATTGTTTTGATTATTTTTCAGGTGAAAAACAGTATGTTTTGTATTGCAAAATGTAATAATTTTGTTCTTTGAATTTGAATAAAAATATAATTCTGTTCATATATTCTTACGCGATCAAGCTGATTTATGCACATTCAATCTGCTTTCATCTGAATTGTTAATTATATAATTAACGCATAATAATAATAATAATAATAATAATAATAATAATAATAATAATAATAATGATCTTCTTGCTACTGTTTTTAATGGTGTATTAAACAATTTTCGTGATGTAAACAGTTAATATTCAATGGCTGCCTGTGCTGCTGCAGCTAATCATCATGATGAATAACAGTAAACAAGATTTGCACATGTACAACTTTGATCATCTTTGCAAAATAAAAATAACACATAAATCAACGTATTAAATGACCGACCATTTAACTTGCAAGGGGGGCCTTGGCTTTTTCCTAAAAAAATATTTTGGAAGCAGAGGGTAAGAAAAAAATATTCTGACGAAGGATTTCTGCTATATAAAAATAATGCTAATAATGAAAAAAAAATATTCTGTCACGACGCCTTCAAAAATTTTCTGACCAAAACAAAAAACCAAGGCCCCCCTTTCAAGTTAAATGGTCTGTCCCTAAGTATTTCGAATATATTTTTTAAACAAGCGATAACCAGTCCTTTATCCAAATTGGGATTGCAGATTTAACAAACGGTACAAATGTAAATAATTTGGGACAAAGATGGCACACCTACTTAATGAGAGAAGTATTACGAATCTGTAATTCCTGTCGAAATTTAAAATGATGTTGTTGTCGCATCAAATAGAAATAAATTATTAAAATTTTTAAAAATACAGGTCTCAAGTGCAATTTCCTGCATCTTTCTTTTACTTTCAATAATTCAAATGTCCAAAAATGTTAACTGGTTTATTTACTATGCATGCCTACTATTTTTATACAACCGAAAAAAAATTGCAGGCGTATTATGGTATGATGCTTTCGTCTGTGTCGTCTGTAACTTAAGTGTTCCCCACTAACTTTTGTTCTAGTTATCCAATTGCTTTGAAACTTTACAGTGAGGTTTCTTACAATAAAAGGATGGATGGGATTGATTTTTAGGGTCCCCCCATTTTTCTTTTAGAAATTAGGGACCCAAAGGGGCCAAAAATGCCACTATTTTGTTTGTTCCCACAATAACTTGTGTTCTAGTCATCAAAATGAAAATTTACAATGATTTTCCATACCATTAATAGATAGATGGATGAGATTGGGTCCCCCCTTTTCTAGTTTAAAAATTAGGGGCCCGAAAGGGGCCAAAAATGGCACTTTTTTAATTATTCCCACAATAACATTGGTTCTGGTTTACAGATTGCTTTGAAATTTTACAATAATTTTTCTTATCATAAAAGGATGAATGAGATTTAGTTTGGGGCTCTTCCTTTTTCCTTTTAGGAATTAGGGGCCCAAAAGGGGCAAAAATGAGTTGGGTTTTCATATATGTTTTAACAGATATGCCAAATATCATTATTAATATAAACATATATTTTACAAAATAACACTAAAAATACATCTAACACAAATTTTTCTGTAATATATTTTACTTTTTATGTCTGTATTGTATTATTTAACTCGTTTCCTTAATATCTATGCATTATTATTTAAAGAACCAAATGTTTAGAACTCTGATGTCTCGGATGGTCATTCTCTTATAATTCTATTCATGCTGTAATTCATTTATATTAAGTGCTTTGATTGGATAAAAACACTTAAATGGCGTCTTCTCAGATAATCATAACTCAAATCATTGCATTGTATCACACGTGGCGTTATAACTAATTTCAGGTACGGTTTACTGAGCTTTGCGCGATAATATAGTTCGATGTTTGCATTTACCGAAGTAAGTAATTTCTATCTGTAATATTGTTTTGACTATTTTTCAGGTGAAAAACAGTATGTTTTGTAGTGCGAAATGTAATAATTTTGTTCTTTGCATTTGAATAAAAATAAAATTCTGTTCATATATTCGTACGCGATCAAGCTGGCTAGTGTTGTATTCATTACATTATGTGCACGTGATTATGTGTCATAACCATTTATTGTAAATCACGTGTTGTAAATGTGTTGAACAAATAAACATTTCGTACTATTATCATAAATGCACATTAAATCTGCTCTCATCTGAATTTAATTATATACCAAGAAAAGGTATGCGTTAAACCCATATCCAGAGATGTTCGATTTATATGTTATAGGTGTATCCCATTTGGTTTAATAGTTTTTTTTCAATTTGTTTTATTTAAAATTTTATCATGTGCTGTAAAGCCGATTGTGAAAGGCAAGAAATAATCATCTTGATTATAATATCTCAACTTTGAGAAGAGTACTGTAATAAAAAAAGCAAAGTTTTCGAAGAACATATATATATTGTTTACCAATAAAAATACATTGACCATAGTCAAGTGGTTCTGTGGGGGAAAATGTGAATGTAAGATCGGCAGTTATCGCGTCCTCGGAAAATCAAAGAAAACATACCGACAAGTTACAATTTTTATTGATTTAATTTTTACTGTAATTACAATTGTTTCAAAAGATTTGCAATTAAATGTATTTTAAACGTCAAACTAGCATTCATGTGCATAAACCGATTGCTAAGAACTTTATAAAATTTTCAGAATCTAAAATAAAAAAAAAACAATTAGAAGAAGAGTCTTATTTTGCAAAACAATTGATGAGATTATTAACTTCTACAATTATTTTCAACAATATAAACTGTTGATGACCTTTATCAAACAATCAATCTATTTTCTCTATAAAGCATGACCAATACACGTTTATTGACGTTCTTTTATTGGTTTTAGATCAAGTTGAATCCAATTATCATCATAACAAATGCTTATCTATGTTTCATTTAAATTGTTGTCAGCAACGAATAAAACAGCGAAATTTATTGCGTCACGTTTAATAAATTAAGGTCCGTAACACCGTTTGTGAGCGCTAAAACACTTAAAGACATTTAATTAATGTGTCATAACTGCTAAAATACATTGAAAAGCACTTCAGAACATCATTAATATATTACTTATATTTAGCACCTAAAGGCAAAATAATTTAAAATGCAGTGCCTTTATTGTACGTAACATATAATGTACGTAATGTTAATGTATGTAACGGTAATTTACGTTACATTACATGTGATGTTATATATTATTTTCCATTACACTATTTATTGTAGATGAGTTTGAGCCAATAAAATTATTTATATTTGTATTTGTATTTTAATAATCTCTCATATTACAATACAAAATGGGTTCCTGTTTTAATCCTCCATTTACTTTAATTGAGTTTCCCCGATATGGTTCAACCATATCTTCTCTTGTTTATATATCGATATTTCCTCTGAGCGGACTACTTACCGTATCCAATGTAAACAAGATGGCGTCCTCCTAGCGTATATCGTCAGTCATGAAGAGGGATCAATGTTTTCTCTGCCCCAATGATTTCTAATTTAATCGATTGAGATTTCAAATAAAATATAATATAAATACAATTTAGTGTTTCATTTTGTTTTTTTCCTATCAATATTCTACAGAACCGCGATTCCTTTGGTACTATGTTTTGCATATCCCTACGCTTTCAGGCATAGATACGTTTTGAGGTCTAGATGGGTTTCTGTAACTGTTTTTGCTGTTTTAAAAATCGCAACGGTTATTTGACAGAATTATAGGATTAAACACTGGGTTTTAGGAAATTATCAATGTGTAAACTCCGGCGACTCCCTCACAAACTTGACATAAAGTCCTTCGGACTTTATTTAGTTTGTGAGGGAGTCGCCGGAGTTTACACATTGATAATTTCCTAAAACCCAGTGTTTAATCCTATAATATCAAAGAAGAAAAAGCAACACCTGGCAAAGAGAAATCATAAAAAATTTTATTGTATTAAATGATCGTGACTTGGTTAAAGCATATTATAGAATATCATAAGTACGTTATATTTTCACAAGCTGTAAACAACAATTAATCTCTCATATTACATTACAAAATGGGTTCCTGTTTTAATCCTCTAATTACTTTAATTGAGTTTCCCCGATATGGTGACAACCATATCTTTTCTTGTTAATTTTTCAATACGCAGGAGTCATATATAACAAATAATGACCCACCCCTCAATACCCAGGGGCCATATATGATGATTTATGACGCAACCCTCGCTTCCTAGAAAATATATATAACGGGTTATGACACAAAACCCCTTCATACACAGGGGCCATATATAACGAGTAAAGACCCACCCCTCGCTTTCTAGGAGATATATATAACGAGTAATGACCCACCCTCACTACCCAGAAGCCATATATAACAAGTAATGATCCACCCCTTCATAAAAAAATAATAATAAAAATAAAATAAAATCAATAATAATAAGAAATAAAAATCAATAAAAAATGATATTTAATAAAAAATAAAAACAGAAAATTACATAAACAACTTAAGTAATTTAAATATAACAATAATAATAATGATTAAAAAAATAATAATTATAGAAAGGAAAATAAATAATAGTTAGTTATCAAACACAAAAAGTAGGCTCCGTACAAAGTAAAATAAATACCAGTAAGGACACCTACCACCTTTACCTTAAAAATGAATTATATTAAATGATAATGGTTTTTTGTCCAAAACTCAAATTATTAAATAATTCTAAAATAGCCACATTATTAAACCCCCGAAAATCCATGTCCGTAAGGACCGTCCGACCAAGGGCATTAAGTTGTCGGGTGTAGGACGTAAAAAACTCCCCAAGTGAAGTCAAGTCACCCCTTCAGACACATGAGCCATGTATAACGAGTAATGACCAACCCCACTACCTAGGAGCAATATATGACGAGTAATGACCCACACCTAACTTTCTATGAGCCATATATAAAGAGTAATGAAACACCTCTCACTACCCAGGAGCCATATGTAACGAACTAAAATTGTTTCACTGTTGACAGGAATATCAAATTAAATTGCTATATGACAAATCTATGCCATAAATTTATTTCAGTCTACAAAACCATCTTCACCATTTTCAAGAAAGCAAACAAAATATCATCCTCACAAGTCATGGTTTCTGTGTCCATATGTGTACACGAAACCTTTAGTTTACACATGTGGACACAGATGACAAATTATGTGATACCACACTCTTTATTACCTTTTACATTATTTCCTCTGTTCTGATCGGTTTCTTCGCAAGACATGTGATGTAGAACTGAAAATGAAATTTCAGACATTAATTTGTTATAAATGTTTTCTATTATATTGCATAATAAACATAACACAGTATAAGAATGAAACAGATTCTGCTTTCGATGTGTGCATGCATTACATTTGCCCAAGCATTTGTTATACACCACAGAAAATGACCAAGAACTATTATTGAAATATATCATACTAGTGAGTGATATTTTCCACAAATTACTGCTGGGGCCTCGGAGGCTGAGTGGTTAAGGTAGTTCGTCTACTATTGATAAAGTGGTCTGTCAACATTGAGGTTGCGTGTTCGTCTCACTGAGAACAGGATGTACTCGACTCCAATCTTAATTGACAGTGAAGTCAGTTTTCCTACCGAAGGTCGGTGTTGTCAACGGGTACTCCGGCTTCCTCCTCCAATGAAAACTGGACGCTATGTTTGTTTTGTTTGTTTTATGGTGTTTAATGCCACTTTCAGCAATTTTTCATCTATATAATGGCGTCCAGTTTTTATTGGGGGAGGAAGCCGGAGTACCCGGAGAAAACCCCGACCTGCGGTAGGAAAAACTGGCAATCCTTGTCAATTAAGATTGGAGTTCGAGTACACCCTGCCAGCAGTGAGAAAAGTAGCTGAACAATTGCTGAGAGTTGCGTTAAACACAATTCAAACAAACAAACACAACGGCAGAAAAAAAGATATACTGCCACACAGAGAGAAAACATTAAGTCATAAAATTTTCAGAATGTCCTTATCCAATGAAATCCAGCATTTTTATTTAAGTTTGTATTCATTTTAATAATAAAACTTTACAAGACTTTACAAACCTATTGGTTATCATTAGCTTCATGCAAATTCCACGCGGGTTTAGGTTTTTTGCCCGTATATTTTTTTAATGCATGTTATACAAAATAGCAAACCAAAACAAAAAAAAATTCTCAGATACATGCGTATTAAATAGTATGTCTGTCAACACATCTTCATTGGACTATAGATGAGCAAGCTTTGTTGGAATTGAAGCGGATTAAGCCATATAAATGTGTCAAACAGAGGCAAGACAAACAACCGTAGCTACCTACACAGCACGTACAGAAAGGGGAAGACAAATAACCGAAGCTGCCTATACAGCACGTACAAACAGACGCAAGACAAACAACAGTAGATACCTACACAACACGTACAAACAGACGCAAGACAAACAACAGTAGCTACCTACACAGCACGTACAAACAGACGCAAGACAAACAACAGTAGCTACCTACACAGCACGTACAAACAGACGCAAGACAAACAACAGTAGCTACCTACACAGCACGTACAAACAGACGCAAGACAAACAACAGTAGCTACCTACACAGCACGTACAAACAGACGCAAGACAAACAACAGTAGCTACCTACACAGCACGTACAAACAGACGCAAGACAAACAACAGTAGCTACCTACACAGCACGTACAGACAAACACATGACACACAACAGTAGCTACCGACACAGCATTTACAAACAACGCAAGACAAACAACAGCAGCTACCTACACAGCACGTACAAACAGACGCAAGACAAACAACAGTAGCTACCTACACAGCACGTACAGACAAACACATGACACACAACAGTAGCTACCTACACCGCACGTACAAACAACGCAAGACAAACAACAGCAGCTACCTACACAGCACGTACAAACAAACGCAAGACAAAAAACAGTAGCTACCTACACAGCACGTACAAACAGACGCAAGACTAGCAACAGTAGCTACCTACACCGCACGTACAAACAGACGCAAGACAAACAACAGTAGCTACCTACACAGCACGTACAGACAAACACATGACACACAACAGTAGCTACCTACACCGCACGTACAAACAACGCAAGACAAACAACAGCAGCTACCTACACAGCACGTACAAACAAACGCAAGACAAAAAACAGTAGCTACCTACACAGCACGTACAAACAGACGCAAGACTAGCAACAGTAGCTACCTACACCGCACGTACAAACAGACGCAAGACAAACAACAGTAGCTGCCTACACAGCACGTACAAACAGACGCAAGAGAAACAACAGTAGCTACCTACACCGCACGTACAAACAGACGCAAAACAAACAACAGTAGCTACCTACACAGCACGTACAAACAAACGCAAGACGAACAACAGTAGCTACCTACACAGCACGTACAAACAGACCCAAGACTAGCAACAGTAGCTACCTACACCGCACGTACAAACAGACGCAAGACAAACAACAGTAGCTGCCTACACAGCACGTACAAACAGACGCAAGACAAACAACAGTAGCTACCTACACAGCACGTACAGACAAACACATGACACACAACAGTAGCTACCGACACAGCATTTACAAACAACGCAAGACAAACAACAGCAGCTACTTACACAGCACTTACAAAAAACGCAAGACAAACAACAGTAGCTACCTACACAGCACGTACAAACAGACGCAAGAGAAACAACAATAGCTACCTACACCGCACGTACAAACAGACGCAAGACAAACAACAGTAGCTACCTACACAGCACGTACAAACAAACGCAAGACAAACAACAGTAGCTACCTACACAGCACGTACAAACAGACGCAAGACTAGCAACAGTAGCTACCTACACCGCACGTACAAACAGACGCAAGACAAACAACAGTAGCTGCCTACACAGCACGTACAAACAGACGCAAGACAAACAACAGTAGCTACCTACACAGCACGTACAGACAAACACATGACACACAACAGTAGCTACCGACACAGCATTTACAAACAACGCAAGACAAACAAAAGCAGCTACCTACCCAGCACGTACAGACAGACGCTAGACAAACAACAGTAGCTACCTACACAGCACGTACAAACAGTCGCAAGTCAAACAACAGTAGCTACCTACACCGCACGTACAAACAGACGCAAGACAAACAACAGTAGCTACCTACACAGCACGTACAAACAAACGCAAGACAAACAACAGTAGCTACCTACACAGCACGTACAGACAAACACATGACACACAACAGTAGCTACCGACACAGCATTTACAAACAACGCAAGACAAACAACAGTAGCTACCTACACAGCACGTACAAACAGACGCAAGACAAACAACAGTAGCTACCTACACAGCACGTACAAACAGATGCAAGACAAAAAACAGTAGCTACCTACACAGCACGTACAAACAGACGCAAGACTAACAACAGTAGCTACCTACACAGCACGTACAGACAAACACATGACACACAACAGTAGCTACCGACACAGCATTTACAAACAGACGCAAGACAAACAACAGTAGCTACCTACACAGCACGTACAAACAGACGCAAGACAAACAACAGTAGCTACCTACACAGCACGTACAAACAGACGCAAGACTAACAACAGTAGCTACCTACACCGCACGTACAAACAGACGCAAGACAAACAACAGTAGCTACCTACATCGCACGTACAAACAGACGCAAGACAAACAACAGTAGCTACCTACACAGCACGTACACACAGACGCAAGACAAACAACAGTAGCTACCTACACACCACGTACAAACAGACGCAAGACTAACAACAGTAGCTACCTACACCGCACGTACAAACAGACGCAAGACAAACAACAGTAGCTACCTACACCGCACGTACAAACAGACTCAAGACAAACAACAGTAGCTGCTTACCCATCACGTACAAACAGACGCAAGACAAACAACAGCAGCTACCTACACAGCACGTACAAACAGACGCAAGACAAACAACAGCAGCTACCTACACAGCACGTACAAACAGGCGCAAGACAAACAATAGTCGCTGCCTACACAGCACGTACAAATAGACGCAAGACAAAAAACAGTAGCTGCTTACCCATCACGTACAAACAGACGCAAGACAAACAACAGCAGCTACCTACACAGCTCGTACAAACAGACAAAAGACAAACAACAGTAGCTGCCTACACAGCATTTACAAACAACGCAAGACAAACAAAAGCAGCTACCTACCCAGCACGTACAGACAGACGCTAGACAAACAACAGTAGCTACCTACACAGCACGTACAAACAGTCGCAAGTCAAACAACAGTAGCTACCTACACCGCACGTACAAACAGACGCAAGACAAACAACAGTAGCTACCTACACAGCACGTACAAACAAACGCAAGACAAACAACAGTAGCTACCTACACAGCACGTACAGACAAACACATGACACACAACAGTAGCTACCGACACAGCATTTACAAACAACGCAAGACAAACAACAGTAGCTACCTACACAGCACGTACAAACAGACGCAAGACAAACAACAGTAGCTACCTACACAGCACGTACAAACAGATGCAAGACAAAAAACAGTAGCTACCTACACAGCACGTACAAACAGACGCAAGACTAACAACAGTAGCTACCTACACAGCACGTACAGACAAACACATGACACACAACAGTAGCTACCGACACAGCATTTACAAACAGACGCAAGACAAACAACAGTAGCTACCTACACAGCACGTACAAACAGACGCAAGACAAACAACAGTAGCTACCTACACAGCACGTACAAACAGACGCAAGACTAACAACAGTAGCTACCTACACCGCACGTACAAACAGACGCAAGACAAACAACAGTAGCTACCTACATCGCACGTACAAACAGACGCAAGACAAACAACAGTAGCTACCTACACAGCACGTACACACAGACGCAAGACAAACAACAGTAGCTACCTACACACCACGTACAAACAGACGCAAGACTAACAACAGTAGCTACCTACACCGCACGTACAAACAGACGCAAGACAAACAACAGTAGCTACCTACACCGCACGTACAAACAGACTCAAGACAAACAACAGTAGCTGCTTACCCATCACGTACAAACAGACGCAAGACAAACAACAGCAGCTACCTACACAGCACGTACAAACAGACGCAAGACAAACAACAGCAGCTACCTACACAGCACGTACAAACAGGCGCAAGACAAACAATAGTCGCTGCCTACACAGCACGTACAAATAGACGCAAGACAAAAAACAGTAGCTGCTTACCCATCACGTACAAACAGACGCAAGACAAACAACAGCAGCTACCTACACAGCTCGTACAAACAGACAAAAGACAAACAACAGTAGCTGCCTACACAGAACGTACAAACAACGCAAGACAAACAACAGCAGCTACCTACACAGCACGTACAAACAGACGCTAGACAAACAACAGTAGCTGACTACACAGCACGTACAAACAGACGCAAGACAAACAACAGTACTGTAGCTGCCTACACAGCACGTACAAACAGACGCAAGACAAACAATCTAATGCATAAAGAAATAACTTCGAACGTTCACTGCTTGTAATAAATATGAGATAACATGCTGCTGCTCAATCTAATAACAACGCAGCGACTAATAACAAAAGGGGGAAGCGAGTGAAAGATTTAATTATAATTAGACTCACTGCTGCTAAAAATTTGACTATAAGCGAGTAAACAGTTAATGTCATATATAAAATATTCCAAGGATATAACAGAACGTAGGGCCGAATTTTACTGCCGTTATAATCCGACGTTAGTTTTGTGATTTGTCGGATTAACCTCGCCAAAAAAGCGAAGGTACGATGATTATTCGTTTTAAACAGAACGGTCCTTGAATCGTTTAAAGTTTAGCAGACGTCGGTCTTTTAATTTTCATCATATGGAATGAAACCGATCGATTGATTGATTGATTGATTGATTGATTGATTGATTGATTGATTGATTGATTGATTGATTGATTGATTGATTGATTGATTGATTGATTGATTGATTGATTGATTGATTGATTGATTGATTGATTGATTGATTGATTGATGTCCAGCGATCGGTCAGGAGGCAGTTAACACACATAGAACAACTACGGTAAAAACAACTAAAATATTGAAGATTGCAAATAAACCGAGAAAACAAGTATGTCAGTATACCAGGGCGATGTCATTATACTTGTGTTACTGCTTTATGATCTTTGCTTGTGAACTTAACCAACTCTGTTCTTTGTTATTACCTTATGTTTACATAATATAGAATGTTTAGTTTTTACAATTACAAAGGGACTATTATCTCAATCTTTCCACTTTACATGTACAATTTCACATCCAAGGTCAATCTGATGACTGGCAACTGTGATAACAAACAAGAAATGCAAAATGTTGTTTTTTTTGGTAACCTTGAAAAAGGAGATAAGAAAAAAGAGTTGAAGATACTGGAGTATTCGAAACGTTATGTCAAGGACAGACAATATCAAGGTTAAACAAATAAAGGGAGAACAGCAACACAAAAAGACACACAACACAAAAAACAAAAAATCGACCGAATTCTCTGGAATGTGAAGCAACTCCAGATCCACGTGGAGGCACCCGTCGTGTCCGTAAAATTTGCCTTGGTTAAAGTACCATTTTTTTTAACAGACACTCTCTGTCAAAGAAATCTGGATAGGAAATACAGCTCTGGAGTACCTGATCAATTGATAGATGTATACAACATATAAAGATGCTGCAGGGGCGTTGCCACACAAAAAATAGAAATTCACAGTAGGAAAATTGAAATTGCCCTTTTTGTCGTATATTTTGGTTCTCAACTGACCTTCATTATGAATTTCTAGACGTCAATGTATACGTCTAATCAAGATATACGTCTAATCAAGGTATACGAGACATGCCTAACCGTCTCCGAGTGGTCCCTAATTTTAAGCTCAATAAGGTACATGGATAGATGCTGCCAACATAGTCACAGAACTTTTGATTATTCAATGAAAGCATGCACGTCATCTATATATTGGACGTGGCTTACCCTTTATCCTTATTTTTATGAACCCTCTGTATAAAATCCGCCCAATTCGTATTGAGGAACAAACAAGAATGCGGACGGTCTGCCATTTTTTTTTGGAAGTTTTTTTATTTTTATTTTTCTGTAACTTGATTATGGGAATAGTAGTATTGAGTGTTGAAAAGTAAAACGTTCTGTTTCATGAAAAGAGTGACCCAGACCACACGTTCTCTACTGATGTAGTAGCTAATTTTACAGCATCTCTGATACCAGCTTAAACTGCTGACAAAATAGATATCACAAGCCTGGGTAGAGGTTAAGCGGAGCAATTAGCAGGTCAAGAAATATATAGTTGTTTATATGGAGACTTGTGTACTTTAACTTAGGATCCCAGTAGAGTAAAGGAAGATCCAGTTCCTCATCTTTGGTCGAAATTCCTGAAATGTATTGATTTGCAAGCATTAATTGGGTGTTAGATGGTCGCAAATTGAGTGTACTGGAGACGCGGATGCGCAGGGAGTAAACACATCAAATCACAAGCTAATGCGGCAAAACACATTAGGTTATTATAATGTTACGGCAGTATATAAATTCGGGCTATGCAGAGACGGTTTTAAAGGGATTAGGACATCATCCGCAATTTTTCTTAAAACCTTTTGATAGTAGAATTATTTATAATTTCTTTCATTATCTATTCTTAAATTCCATCAATGTGTAAAATATTTACGATAGACTGTACCTATACTATCTTGTCAATTAAGTAATGGTTAAAATACAAATTTGTAAGGAAAACTTATTATAGGAAACATAATTAAACAAGATAAATTGGAATTAAGTCTGTAAATTTATCTAGATTTTTACTAGGTTTCACTCATTTCTCCCCAAGAGACGAAGATATAAATTAGAGACATCTATATTTTTTTCGCATTAAACTGTATATCGACTGTTTAAAATATAATTCCAGAAGTTGTATTTGTTATAATTTTGTCATTCAGGTGTTATAACGCCTTTTTAGTCGCATGCCTATTCAATCAATACAAAATTAGGAAGCTTTGATGGTCATCTTCAAAAATTAGCTCCAGCTATATCATTGCGTCTAGTTTTTATTGGGGGAGGCAACAGTACCCGCTGACAACTGTGAGCTTCACAGGCATTCGTTGTCAATTAAGGGGTCGGATAGTCGAGCACAGTCGGCCGACAATTGCTCAAACACGCAACCAACGTGTTGACAGGCACGTGATCAGTAGTATTTGACCAACGACTTCAACCACATACGCCCTGCGACTATTTAAGCCAAGTTTGACAACAATGTATACGTGGCTTGCTCCCCTTAATTTGCTGAAAAAAAACCAGTTACGTTAACATTCAACAGCATGAATCGAGGAATTGGTGCTGTGAGGTAATTGACATTGTCAAATAAGAATCGATGTTACATCAAGCGTTGCATTCGAAAGCAGGATACGTCTTCAATGGACAAACCTAATTGTTGACGAACTTTTCAAAAAGTCATGTAAAGTTTTATTTTCCATCAATGTCTAGAAGTATACAAGTTAGTGTATAATGTCATCTCTAAATAGCGTTGTACTATTGTTTGCTGCTGACATTTATTACGTGGATATATAGTTAAAATTTTGTCCAGCTAAAGAAAGAGTTAAATATTACAACACTAATATAGATCAATTTAATTTTATTGATAAAACTAGAAAACGTACACCTTCTATTTTGTACAACTACACTGCATGGGAAAAAAAAAGATCCGTAAACATTAGTAATATGGCAGAATTAAAATGGATCATATTAAAACATTTTATTGCTATTCAAACGCTCGGGTATATGGCAATTTCAACTTTGAAATCTCGGATCCTCTACTGAGAAATTTATGTAATGAATTAGATTCAGAAGTAATTTACACATGGTTTACTTGGCAAAGAACATACTAGAAGATAAAGATTAAGTAGAGCTTTAATGTAAAGATAAAAAAGTTATCAAAGATTAGGAATAGAGTTCAAAGAAAAAAAGATCATTTTTATATGAAATTAATATCTGATAAAATAAGCAAATTGAATGAAAATAATAAAATATTTTGTTATACAAAATCTAAAATTTGACGGACAAAAAACAATTAATTATTACATCAAAATTTTGAATGTAGAAAAATGTTAACAAAATTCAGATTATGTGACCATCAAATATCAATAAAAATGGAACGCAAAAATCCCCACTCTTAAAAAATCTGTTTGTTGCAAATGTAATGAATAGATAACAAGAGTCATTTCTTTCTTACAGAACTGCAACATAAATATTAATCGACGCAAAACACTGTTTGGTCATTTTTTTAATAAGATGAAAACTTTAATAATATGAACAATTTTGAGAAGCTTAAAACATTTCCAAATCATGAAACACCAGAAGATATACAAATTATGTGTTCCTTTATTAACCAGCCATTAGAACTGAGAAAAAAATTACGAATTAGAATATACTGCTTTTATTAAAATGTATATTCACATTTACTTGAATGTTTTATGTATATAAAGGTATGCAACAAGGCCGAATTTTACTGCCGTTATAATCCGAGGTTAGTTTTGTGATTTGTCGGATTAACGCCACCAAAAAGCGAGGGTACGATTATTCGTTCTTGTATGAAACGTGTCTCTTAATCTCTTTTATCAGTATTTATTAGTTAAAATTAGTTTGCACAGGACCTGTCACCAGTCAAGTAGAATTTCGAAGCACTTTCAGTTAAATGACATGGTGTAACAGAACAACATAAACAGAAACGGTTATTTTAATATATTTTATATATATCCGCGCACCTTAGTTTTTTTCTTTCTATTGTCTCCGTATTTTCAGAGATATGGTTTTGTTTTATCTTTTATGAAACGAATTAAACTATGTCTGGAACAGATAATAATGGTACTGGAGCTAAATGAATATACAATATTTAGTTTTTTGTTTTGTTTGTTTTTTAAACCTCGTAATATTTTAAAAACTTAACAATCAGCTGTTTTAAAATTGTAAACTGGCCAAGTCACAGCATGACGTTAGAAAAATGATTGAAATTAAAAACTAAATATTGGGACTTGAGATAACAGAACATATGCATAGACAAATAACCCTAGTAACTGTTAACAGTTTAACATAAACTATAGCCATTATTACGTACACAATATTTCTGATATGTTAAAACCCAGTTACACTGATAGCTGTTGTAGATTTCTTTTTGTACATAAAATACTGGACAGTACTTACGTAGAAAGAAATGGAAAGAAACAAGTAAAATCCACGTAATCATAATTCTCAAAATTAATTGTGAGCAAACGAATGAACGGAAGGTCAAAGACTGCCTTAATACTATACGGTTTCAGATGATAAGAAATCACTTCTGTTTGTTGGAATGAAAAACAGCTTTAAATTATCAAGAGAATTGACTTTTGTGAACTCAACAAATTGCCATGAAGCTTGAATGTATTGTAATGGCTATGAAATGTGTTTGAAGTAATTTAGTGTTTTTACAGAAAGATTTTCTGAAGTAGAGATGCGTTGTGTTTTTTTCAGTATTAAAAAATGCTGGAAACAACAGAACAATATATATTAAGAACGAGTTGACAAGACCCGTATTGGTTTCCGGAAGTTATAAGTGTGCATTCCTAGATAAAATTGACTAAAATAGAAAAAATATCAATTATATCTACAGCTGTTATATAAGAAATTGCGTGCACAATATAAAAATATGAAACAAAACGTGATTTGCATTTAAGTTTAGAGAGAGAGAGAGAGAGAGAGAGAGAGAGAGAGAGAGAGAGAGAGAAAGAGAGAGAGAGAGTCGGCACATTGGGTTAATGTTGTCTTTACGTGTAGATTCAAAACATTTATTTTAAGATTAAAATGTGTGTCTCAATCGTCACTATTTAGATCCATCTGCTTTCTTCTGCTAAAAAATGACTCGATTTTTTTTTACTCCTCATAGCAGTTCACAGGAATTAAACCAAATCTGCGCACATTCTGTTGTGCACAAGCTACATTTCCGCCAAATATATTGTTATATTGTTATAGAAGAAAAAAACTATAAAAAAAACCAGAGATTTGTTGCTGTATTCAATTATTGCAACTTATCAAAAGTATCATTGTTAGCATCCTCACAAGTCAGGGTTTCTGTGTCCACATGTGTCCACGAACCCCTGACAAACTTAGCATGGAAATTCCCGGGCTAGAAGATTTTCGTATGACGTCAATCCTTTAAAATATCAACTAATGAAATTGCTTGAAAGAAGCAAGTGTTTGGCAGTAGTCATTCTTACTCATTCTGGAGTGTGAAGAAAACGTAACGCAACTGAATAATAACGCGGTAATAACAAGCTATTAACACTACTGTACAAAATACACTGATTTTCACATGGTCTACGCAACACATCCGTTTGGTTTATTTACAATCGACATCGGGATATCCCCTAACCAAGTCGTGAATGAAAGCGAGCTTTCGATTGGCTACATTAAGGTACGATGTAGCCAATCAAAATAGTGACTTCTAGCCCGGGAATTTCCTAGCTAAGTTTGTCAGCGGTTCGTGGACACATGTGGACACAGAAACCCCACACCGTATTACCGACTTGAATCTTTTTTTTGACACCCGTTGGATACGATCAACACCCACTGGATGTTTGTTTGCCGTTGAAGGTAAGAAGCTATTTTTATTTTCATTTTTATTATTTTTGAATGAAATTAAGGCTGTGTTTGTAGATAAAGGGTAGATTTATTGGTCCATTATAGAAATTTATTACATGTGTCAACGAGCATCGCATTTCATTTGGTCATATTTGAAAAATTGCGTTTTTTCAACTTCCACGTGAAATCGCACGCTTATAACCTTATATTTTAAGACAAATAACAGATATATAAGATGTCCTTGCATCTCTTCTTTGACACATTCCATCCCCATAGTGATATTTAAAATATTTTTAATGTTATAAGCTCATTTTTCGAGGTACCCATTTATTTCAATGATACATCAAAACCCGTAGTAGATTAAGGTAATGATACGGGCATATGCTAACGTATGATACGATCAGTGACCGTCGTTCATTTAAGTTTTTAGACTTAAAAACTTATTATTTCGACCCTTTTCTCAGTTTTCTGTATTATAAAAGACAAAAAGAAATGTTATCATTTGACAATAAAAATGAGCGCATCATCATACATATTTTTAGTGGTCATTCTCATATATAAAATGTTACGACAAAAGAGGATTCTTAATGTAAAACTAGAAATGTTCTTAGTTTGAAAGGTAACTTCCCTACACCTCCGTTACATGTTGTGTATACGATGAGCTTGCCAATGCAACCATTTTGACTTTTAACTCAAAACCTAACTTTTTCGCCGGGAACTTTGTTGTAATTTTGTTTTGGACTTGATTTTTTTATTTACGTCGTTATACGAACAATTCTTTTTGTCGATACTTAATATCTTGCTCTGGATGTCTCTGACAGAGATGGTCAATCAATTTTTCATATATAAAGAATGGGGAAACGCAGTAATAGCATATGTAATTATCACATTCCATCACAGTCTGAAATTAAACAAAACACCTGTTTTTTTAACATATACAAATTTGTCACCCTGCATCTAGTCATATGGTTAAAAATACAAACTACCGAAACTTAAATTAAAACTCTATAAAGTGAGTGAACAATTTTCTTTTTTGCTGGTAAACAAATCAAACTTATTTCTATACCTGCCTTACTAATCGATTATGAATATTAAACAATGCTGTTTATACACAGTGCATTAACAAATAAGCAAAGAATAACCATTTGCAACTCATCCGTCACATTGCGAAATACAAAACAATTCTACCCGTATATATTTGTTGTAACCTTACCAAAAACCACCCTATAACGAGCCACAATGCATTTTAACCTCGTTCTAGACTTTTGTCTTCATTTTTACTGTTGGTTTTGATCGTATCATTTGAATAGAAAATACAGCATTTGATCGTATCTTCCGGCGGGTTTTGATGTATCATTGAAATAAATGGGTACCTCGAAAAATGAGCTTATAACATTAAAAATATTTTAAATATCACTATGGGGATGGAATGTGTCAAAGAAGAGATGCAAGGACATCTTATATATCTGTTATTTGTCTTAAAATATAAGGTTATAAGCGTGCGATTTCACGTGGAAGTTGAAAAAACGCAATTTTTCAAATATGACCAAATGAAATTCGATGCTCGTTGACACATGTAATAAATTTCTATAATGGACCAATAAATCTACCCTTTATCTACAAACACAACCTTAATTTCATTCAAAAATAATAAAAATGAAAATAAAAATAGCTTCTTACCTTCAACGGCAAACAAACATCCAGTGGGTGTTGATCGTATCCAACGGGTGTCAAAAAAAGAGATTCAAGTCGGTAATACGGTGTGAACCCTGACTTGTGAGGATGCATTGTTAGAAGTTTTTATAATAATCACAGACACCGACTCACACCAAAGTTTTGGATACAGAAGCCTGGTATTGCGTTTATTCGAAATGAGTCCTTCATTTGACATCATAACTCGTTTTTAGCATCGAAAGTCCCTATTTTAATTTTCTATTTTTAACGGTATAGTACTACCTAGTCTTATAATCCGAGAAACCTCTGCCGTTCAACGCTTTTTTCACGGCAGAGGTTTCTCGGACTATAGGTCTTGGTAGTAACTGTTTACTATCAGTGATCACTCCTTCAGAAATACCACAATATAAATTAGACCATCCTCCCAAGTCAGGGGTTCTGAGTCCGCGTTCGCTCCATCATCACCCCTGACAACATACATATATATTTTTTTCGGGTCGGAAGTAAAGTTGCTGTGATGATGGAGCGAACGCGGACTCCAAACTTCTGAATTTGGGGGGGGGGGGGGGGGATGAAATTAGACGAGAATATTGGGCTATGTGCAAAACTTGGCATACGCATGTCTTTATTTCTTCAAATTAAAATTAAATTTATAACCCATTATTATTTGGTTGTCATCAACAACAAATACATTTAAACAATACAAAGGAGGATAGAAACCATATAAAAGGGTTCATAGCCATCATTATTCTGGTTAAACATGTATACTCGAATTTCGTCCACAATCGAATTTCTGCGATTTTCATTCATTCAGCGATGTAAAAATCCAAAGCGAAGTGTACTGTTAATATACGATCGTTATTAATACTAAACATGTAATTCAAATTAATTACCGACCGTAAAAGCAATACATTTTTAGGGATCATATTAAATGTATAAACGTTTAATAATTGAATATTTTAGATTCTTTTTGTTTATATCTATATTTAAACTAGAGGCTCCCAGGAGCCTGTATCGCTCACCTGAACCTGAAACCAAACAACCCTTTTTTATCAAGCTTTTCTTTGCTATAAGGAATTGCCCAACACTTCTGCAAAAGTCATTAATTTTGACCGTTTAAGATAAAGAATTCCTATAAGGAGGAGCTTTTGATGCTTAGAGGGAGAAGGGAGGTTCACTTCAAATTTGCTGTACCTGTTATACTTTTTTAACTATCAGTCGAAAACTCTCTTGACTCCCCCCCCCCCCCAGTTTCTATTTTAAGCCAACGTAGCTATGTAGGTAGTCAGGTGTCATGATTTCCACAATTTTTATAGAGACCGTCCTAAAGATGATGTGTTTCAAAGCAGTCCTTTAATGGGTTAAAGAGGAGAAGATTTTTTAAAAGCAAGTAAAATTGATTAAAAAATTGTTCAAGGAGAATAATTCCTAAACGGTTCATCAGACAATCTTGAGTCATTTTTGTAGCCCTCATAGAGCAGAACAATGAAGCAATGCTAACTTTTTCTCTAGTTCTAATAATTTTCAAGATTTTGAGGCAAAAATGTAAAAAATAATCAATTTTGACAATTAAAGGGCAATAACCCCTATAAGGAGTCCTGATACAACTTCAACCCAATGGAATGTTTCGCAGAGCTTTTGATGCAGATGAAGGCATGTCTCTTCGGTTTTCCTGTATCTGTTACACTTTTTTATATATAAGCCAAAAACTGTATTTTACCCCCCCCCCCCTTTTTTCCATTCTATTTTTAGCCATGGTGTTTTGTAGAGCTTTTGATGCTGAAGAAGGAAAGTCTCCTTGGTTTACCTGTATCTGGTATACTTTTTGTTCGCCTGAATATAGCTGAAATATTGCTGCTCGGGCGTTAAACACCATTAATCAATCAATATACTTTTTGAACTATAAACCAAAAACTGTATTTTGACCCCCTGTTCTATTTTTAACCATGGCGACCATGTTGGTTGGTCTGAGGCCATGATTTGTGCAAACTTGGCAGAGAACATTTTACTGATGATGTGTGCAAAGTTTCAAAGCAATCCCTTCAGTGGTTTTGGAGGAGAAGATTTTTAAAGAAAAGTTAACGACGACGACGACGGACGCCAACTGATGGCAATAGCTCACCTGACCCTTCGGTGAGCTAAAAAAGGTAAATTGTTCAAATCAATTGGAAAAAAAAAACAAATATTTTCAATATTGAATTTTATTTGTTCAAAAAATATCTAGATCAAAAACCAATTTGGTTGTCGTACTAACTCAATCGCTGTGAAATTTCGTCAAAAAAGTACAGTGATGCGCGGATCGAACAGGACAAACTTTTGGAAAAACCGGCTGCATTTTCTTTTCATCTTTGTTGGTGTTGCATGAGCGTGATTACCCACCATGAACTAGATGACTGCTGTCGCGTACCAACGTAACCAGGAATCAATAACCTTAGCAAGCAATTAGATTTGGCACACATCGTCGGAAACTCACATCCGGTCGCATTTTTCTCGCTTTGCTACCACTTGCCGACCGCGGGAAAACTTGTATCTGTTTTTTTCGTTTTCTTGCACATGTAATATCCTATTTTAATTGGTCGCTTGTACTTCCGGCGAAGCGTTAAAACTAATCAAAATAGTATTATCCAGTAAACGTCGTTCTCACTGGCTAATTAAATTTAATGAATATTCATGAAAACGAGAAAATATCTTGTAGTGTACCCACAAAGTAAATGGTAGCAAAGCGAGATCGCGACCAGGCGTGGGTTTCCGATGATTCGGAACCTAAATGGAAGATTGACTAGTTTTATTCAAAATAATTTCATATTTTACATATTTCTTTTGTGACCATTTCAACTTACATCCTAGAAATATGCGATTAATTTAAAGACGGCTTCAATTAATGGCTTTTCGCTCCTAGTCCACAAATTGCCACAGTATTTTGAGTTTTCTCGAAGTAGTGGTGTGTGAATTACTGACTAACCAATAACAAAAATGTCTTGCATGTCAAAGCTTAATTTATCAGTTTACCAGCTAGTAGAGGAATATTTTTTTACTATGAATTTACTACGAGGGCTCCTATTGCTCTCCAACAGCGTCCTTAGGTGGCATGTAGGGTAGGTTGGTAATAGACAGCATTTGGTAGTGTATGAAGTGATAGAAATGGTATTCTCCTGGCATGATCAAGACCCTTTTGTCCATTTCGAAAAAGAGTAGGCTACAACATAAGGGTACATTTTGCATCCCTACACAATATTATCCGATTGTCCAGTTTCAGTAAAAGTTGTGTTCTTGTTGGCTCATTCGTTTTCCTTCCTCGATTTTGTACTCATTGTAAAAATTATAGCAGCATGGACGTTTAGCACACATAAATCAATGTATCAATGTTATATAAAAGGTCTGCAAATTTGAACCTTCAAATTAAATCGGTTTTAGATACTGAACAGCTAACAAAATTAAGAGCCATCAGGATGTATTTTTTATAACGTGTACCAGAGACATTTAATTACATTTAATTAAACATTATAATTATATATCTCTGCACGTACATTGTATTATTATATTTCCATTTTAGACTATGTATTTGTTCAATATGGTTTATCTGTGGTTCTTACTTGGGCTAAAATTACAAGTTTTACAAATGGAAACCTTCGACAGTAAGCATTCACTGGCAGTTCATAACCATAAATACAACAAAACAATTTTTAGACCAAAGTGTTTTTTATTACCATAACATCAGGCCTGAAAACAATATATCAACCAGAATACTCAATTTATGACCCAAAGAAGTTATAACAGTAAGAATAAAGAACATGATTTTTATATATCCCCTACATTAACATACATATATTGTAGCTAAATAAATAGGCTCAAAACATTAAAGTAAATTGTGAACTCTGGTTGAAATTAAATAGGTTAGTTCCCTCTTTTCAACCATACACATTTAACACATGTAACTCGCAACTTTTAACATGTATTCATCAACAAACATTTATACAACCATTCAACTGCAATCATTCAGTACCTTATAAACAACTCTTAAAACACAAATAGAAAATTGACTCAGCAATTTGATTTACACAACACAGCTTGCAATTATCCCAAGTTGTCCATGGATTATGTCCCTTGTATAAAACTTGATCACACTTTTAAAAGACTGCCATACGAACAGAGGAAGATGATTTTAAAAATAATGTCCTAAAAATCGTATTCCTTATAATTCATCATGATCGTGTTCATCCTGAAAAGAAATAAAATAACAGTTATTAAATACTTGCAATGCTAAACAAAAAGTAACATACTAGATTTGCACCAGTTTCTTAAATTTTATGTTTTCCAAAATCTAAAGCTGAAACAAATAAAAGTATTTCACAATTCATTTACTACTGAAATTACGTAATTGCAATTTGTAACTGCTGACACATCATTCTATTTGAATTGCTACCAAAAAATTGAAAACATACTTTATCATCATCTTTTTCTTCTTTGTCATCCTCTTTTTCCTCCTTTTCTTCTTTGTCATCTTCCTCCTCGTTGTCATCATCTTCTTTATCCTTCTTATTTTTCTCTGTACAGAAAAAACAACACAATATCAATACTGTCACTATCAGTGGAATCGATGACTTGCTTTCACAAGAACATGCAAAAACAGTTTACAACTGAAATCTTGAAACATAGTTATTTAATAAGATAGTTAGGTGGTAATAAACCACAGTACCAAGCTTAATCTGATCAAGAGATGCAAATTTATATAGCAAATAAAACAAAATACAAAGTTAAAAACATATTTGTAAGACTTCAGAAAAAGATTATTAACATCATAGTAAGTCAGAGGCCCTGACACTGATAATTAATCTGGTTTCATCATTGTTGCTTACAAATACTGTTAATTTGATGGGTAGTTGGAGCAATAACAATTCATTTAATGAAAAAAAATTTTGTTTTCTGTGTAAGGAGGATCAAGTTTCTGTGTGTGTGTGCAGACTTGAGATCTTGTTGCACAGATCATTTTTCACTCTGCTTTCATTTTCATCAAACTATAAACAACTGCAGCTTTATTTTCATACCTTCCTCTTCCTTTCTCTTCTTTTCTTCCTCCTCTCTTACTTTCCTTTCTTCTTCATCTTGTTTATCTTTCATTTTCTTTTCAGCATTTTTCGTTACTTCCCATAAATCTTTTCCTACTTGTGCTGCGTGTTTTTCATCATCCGTTAACAACAGATTGTCAAAAATAGTTCCAGATTTTACCTAAATAAACAAATTGTATACTTAATTTATTTAATTTTTAAAATTGAAAAAAATGACATGAAATCTCATTACTACACACAGCTTCAGACTCTTTAGAAAGACTGAGGGTCAGAAGTAGTGGTGCTGCTCACAAAGCACAATCCATGTAAAAAAAATACTCTATTCACAAGGCTTTTTGCTACTATCTGTATTTGTCATAAGACAGCAAGCAAGAGGTACATATTACACACAGTATTGTGTTCAGTTCAATACTGAACCAGTTTTGAGGGCGTAAATAAAATAAAACATGTGTCATACCTGCCATAGATCAAATCCAATAGCACCAATATCAGTGTATCTATATAAATTTTTATCTTCTTTATATTCTGGGTTGTCAATTTCAGGATGAACCCATTTTCCTTTGTAATTTGGATTGTCTATCTGTTTTGGTTTCCATTCTCCCTAAAATATAACAAAATTATTGTTTTATTTCAACAGTTATGAAATTGGTTTTGTAAAGAATGTCCATTTTAAAATACTTCAAAACAGCAGATAATTTTTAAAACATTGCCATTTATCAATAGCAACAACAACTTTTCTAGATTAGCATTTACAACCATCAAGTTACAATATTAAAGTTGTATAATTATTTTGATACAACAAGATAGCTATTTAAAATTAACCATTACTTTATATTCTGGGTTATCAATCTGTGGTGGTTCCCATTCACCGTCCATTTCGTCATCCCAATCGTCTGGCTTCTTGGCATCTGGATCTGGAATGTGTTCTGGCTTGTCCCAGTCTGCTGGTTTTTTGTCATCTGGGTCATCAATCTTTTCGTTCTCATCCCAGTCGTCTGGTTTTTTGGCCTCTGGGTCCTTTGAAAAGAGTTTTTACAAATTATACTTCCACATAAAGTTACATCCAATATAATTCAAACTTAAATTTTCACCATTACCTTTTTACCACAACAGTACCAAAAAAAAAAGGGGGGTGGGGAGATGAAATTTGAATAAGGTTGCATTTTTTATTATTCTCAAATACTGTTTTCCACTTAGCCAGAGAATTCGTACTAAACTTGTTATAATCACAGAAACTTATCCATTAAACAGTAATCCTGAATAGGACATTAACCAAAGTGCCCATTTCCCATAAAACAACTTTTTATTTTATTTGTTACAACAGCAATGAGATACTAGTATTACTACTCATTAAAACAGTGCAAAATTACAAACCTTGATCTTTTTAGCGGGAAGTATATCCCAGTCATCTTCCAGAGTTCCCGATTCAGCCTTTTCGTTGTCTATCTTGACTTCGTATGTGCCATCTGGTCTAACAATCAGTGTATACAGATGGGTAAAAACATCATCCTGTTAATATTGAAAATAAATATTAACTGTTGTACACAGGTTTTTGTTCAATTTGGAAAAAGATGGAACACAATAATAATTAAATATCCTTAAATGAATTACTATTGATAGAACATGTGAATTATGTACATTTCTATTTTTAGCGAGATTAGACACACATTTCGGATTATGGAATCATCTTGCTTTGTTGATAATAATAATAACTTCTCTTTTACATATAAATTTGTATGAACAATGTCTATCTATTTTAATATAAATTTTTCTTTGTCCAAAATTAAAATACATACCTTGCATCTGATCTCTTTTTTGGTCAAATGATTTTTTCCTTTGTATGTGAAAATGACATGTACTTTCTTGGTTCCTGGTCCACATATGTCAGGGCCTGCAAATATTTTAGAATGTCCAATATTTCATTTTTTTATGCTTACATCATCTTTACAATCACTCTGTTTGAAGCTGGTAAAACCAATATATGAAACTACTTATTAAAAAAATATTAAGTCTTTCTGTTTATGGTAAAAGCAATAAATAAGACTAATGATTAAATGTATATTTGGTTTTTCCGTTTACAATGCACTTACTTTACTAACTGACTATCAATTTCTACGTATTTACAACAGCTTATCAGTCCAAAAAAGAATTTGCTTACAAGTACAAGAGAACACTGGCATTAAGAAACCATAACAGCAAAGTACAGACTGAAAAAGACAGAAGGCATGTTTGTAATATTTTCATCAATAAAACATCCTTCAACTTACCAAACATTATTAAATATGGGGAATCTCCATGAAGATTTTTCTGGTCCAAATCACTGGGATACAATTTGATATATCCACCACCACAATCAATGTTCTGTTCATGTTTAACAGTGAACTGGATTACCAAGGTCTTTCCCTCATTGCTGAATGGTTTCTCGAATTTGTGAGAGATTCCATAAAATTTGGCATCCTGTGAAGTTTGGATACCTTCAAAACAGAAACAAAGCATGATGAATTAAAAAAAAAAAAACAGAACTGTCACTATCCACCTTTTTCTTTCATTTCGTCTTCTTTTTGTTTTTTTAGCTTTGTATGTAACTATTTATATCATGTTGGACAAATTTTCAACTTTCAACAAGTCCTAGTTTTGCTGATAAATTAACAGAATAATGAATTCTCCTGGTTTGCATGCAATTTTATTGACATATTTATTTCATACCTTTGTCAAGCTGGGCATCTCCATAGAACTTTCCTGCTGTCCATTCAAACTTTCCTTGATCGGCACCTTTGTATGTTGAATCCACCCATCTGTCTTTCCAATCAGCTATAATTAAATGAATTTAATTCTTATTACAAGATTAACGCTTCAATTTTAGTTATGTCAAACTTGCGGTTATACTGATCAGCAAACAAGCATTCCAGATCTTTTTGTTAACAGTTGTCAAAAAATGTCAGTGCTATTTTGGAATTCATATTGTGAAATGTGTACTGGTCAGTACTTTGAAGTATGGCTTCCATTAACTTTTTATGGAAATGTATATAATAAAGATTTGCACAGGTTGATAGGATTTATAACTTTATAGGTTTTGTAGGGCTTACAAATAACTACAATTTAGTATTTACAGGGAATTGAGAGGATCAGGACTCAAGGTGGACTATTTCATCATAAACTGCAGTTTTTATTTATTGTCTACCTATACTGTATATAGTTGACATTAATGTTTGCATATAACTGGTGACAAAGTAAGACTATTTTATAAGAGTTACTTGTACTACGGTACTACCACTCCAACCCAGCCCCTGGCCCTTCCCCACCCCTTGACACAAAATTGGCATAAAAATGATTGTTCAATTAAAGGAAATAGAGTTTAATTGAATAAAAGAAAAAGTTTCATCTCAATGTCACTGAAAGCATCGTCTTCGAATGTAAAGACATTCGTGCATCGAGTTTGACAGTTCCGACAGACATGTGTTTTTCTTACTCTGCAGCCAAGTTTAAATCTTGCAGGAAAAAATGTGCAACTCACCTGATGAGAAACCCTCTTGGAAGTAAACAGTTGGATCTGAAAACACGACGCCGAAAACGGCGACAAGTGACAGGAATAGTCTCATTCTTTTTCTTGTGTCTCCAAACTTCTCAGTTGTGATGTTTGTATTAATGTGAATAAGGATGCCGGCTCCCACGTGACTAGCCAGATGGAAGTCTTTCATTGGACAATATGATAACTTGGTGGACCAATCATTTCGCACCACGCGCCCGGCTATTTACGTATGTGTTCTCGGTTCTTTCCGTATGGTATGAAAACTGACGATTTATTATGCTTATCCAATCCGATCTTGACACTTTTTGCCTGCGGATGGGCTTTATTTTTCAACTTGTGTTTCAATAATAGTAACTTTTTATTAACAAAAATGCCGGTTCCTCATTAATAATTACCTCCATTAAATATGATTTTATCAATCCCCCGAAAGAAAAATAATAAGCCGTTAGTATTTCCAGGCTTAGAAGAAATTCAAGTTACTCGATCTAGGGCTGTGGATTGAAACTATATATAACACAGAAAATGGTTATACTAATTTAAAGGCAGATATCTGAGTGATAATATAGTGCAGATTTTTAGTTTAAACCGAATGGTGGTTTTATTTAAATAGTAATCATATTAAAATTAAATCTTTCGTTTGCTCCCCCTTTTTGATATGGTCACTGCATTATAGCAAAAAGGGAGGAGCAAGTGAAAATTTAAGATTGATTTAATATTTGGGCACGAGTATTTACTAAATATTTGAAAAACCATTCTCTAACAGTGCTTGAATACTAAATACAATTGGTATTTAGGAATTAAACAACTAGTGAACATATGCATGCAGTCAATTTAAAGTCTTTTTGACATAAATCTGCCGCATTAGATATGCTTTAGAGTCTACTGATATCAAATACTCGTCTCTCTGGACAAACTTCTTTGCCCATATGTCGGTTACTATGACTTCATTGACAAATGATTTTATTATATTTCTTATCCCCCACAATAAACACTATCTTGCATATTCACTATCTTTAACTGTGTTGTAAACACATAATTATAATCTACCTGGTGTAAACAAAGTGAGGAGAAATTTCGATTAGGTCCTTGTCCAGATTAATTTAGAACATGTGGTAAAAATTCAGCAAGAATTTTGTTATTCTCGGGTTCGAATTATTCATTATTTGTTTTCTATTTGTGTTGTCTAAATTCGCACTGGTAATCCCCTAGTCCGAGAATCCTCTGCCGACCAACGCTTTTCTTTTTTTTTTATGCTCTGCATATGCATGCAAAAAAAAAAGGAAAGCGTTGGTCGTCAGAGGATTCTCGGACTAGTAATCCCCCTTACCCCGACTTTTGACTTTTGATTGTAGAATGTATTTATACTTAGCTTTTTCAATACAAAGGTGATTCTTGAATAGTTGCTTAGTCTAAAAGAACAGTATTTCAATTTTTATCCAGACAAAAACGAGTTAACAAACATGCAATAAAAAAAAATAGATGGATTAAAGGGCAGAGAATTTTTACTGCCACTTGGAAAAAGTATAGAGTCTGGGGACGTGATGTTACCTATTTGTAATGGCTACATTTTGCTTGCACTCAGGTGAGTAGCTAGACTATATATAATGTGGATTCACAAAATACTGGGAGGTTTAATGTATACCCCTCCCCTCGAAAAAGTTTGAAAATTTTTAAAACAATGGTGCAATATGATGCATTTTTGATATTTTTAAGGTGCTTTATTTCGTACTGAAAATGGATAGTTTACTGATTTCAGGGATAGATTGCAATTTGTTTGTCAAAATCATGAGTATTCAGCCGCGTACTCGCGTATAGGCAGCTACGCCCCTCACCCAAAGCCGGGCGTGACACTTCAAACACGTCACCCACTATACACGGAGGCTTTCGTAAAAGATCTGAAAACCTATAACGCACAGACGAGGGTACCTCGCCTTTCAGACACATACGGACACACAGAAAAGTTCTGAAGGCCTAGGAAAACCTACCTATTAGTACCTGGTGTAAAAATAAATCTCTCCTATATGCATCCTATTCCTATTTCGAATTTCTGGATATAGGATTGCTTAATTCTGGCAAGAAACTTTAACTTGGCATTTATAACAGATTCTACGTCACCACCTTGTAATGGTTTAAATTCGTTGATGCTCTCTACGACTTTACCGAGTATCACGGTGTGTTTTAACATGTATAGTAGCAGCTGCTTACACATCTAAACAAAAGTCATCTCTATAATTTTAGTGGAAAGCTTGTTGTATTTGCTGGTTGCTCTGTGTTCGTCGATTTTTCTTATGTATACAATATCTATTACCTCTTATATTATATAGTGTCCTTTGCTGTTTCTTCTACAGGACCCAGACATCTATATTTTTCTTATACCATTTAATATAACAAGACTGTGAAGACTGGAGAGTAGAATAAAACCGGTAAGAGACGATCGCTAGGAATTTGTTTCATGTATACGTCTGAAAGCTCGTTGAAATTCAATGGTCAGACTCAAATACAAATTTATCCCAAATTGGAAAAACTGCAAAATCTTAAATAAATTATGTCCTTATTAACATTATTGCAAAACAAGTAGAACTCTTTGAGTAAAACACGACAATATTCACATTTAAGAGGTCTCACACAGTTTTCGTTTGATTAGATTGGTTTTCCCCACGTTTAGGGGTAGGTCTTTATATTTTATATATAGTAATTACACTCCTTCAAAGTAATCAATACTTTTATATATCGTATGCATATATGAAACAGTGTATATACAGTTCCACAAAAAAAAAAAACAAACAAACAAAACAAAACAAAAAAAAAAACAAAAACAAAAACAAAACATCAGTTTAAACAGTTTTTAAAAATGACCCTTCTCTTTTAATATACAATAAAACCAATAATTTGTACATGCCATAACGACTGAGTGCTTGTAACAGTCATGTTTGGGGTTGAAAATGGTGAAAGCCATCGTGATATAGTTCCTTGATGGTCTTGCTAGCGGGATCAGATACCGTTTAGTCGGAATTGCCTCAAGGTTGTTCACAATTTTATATAACCAACAAAGTATGATGTTCTGTCTTCTGACGTACAATGTACAATGGAATCCAATTAAGTTATTGTATCATTGATGATACACTAGATTCTCGCTTATAATACATATCTTGCCGATCTTTTTTGCACGCCTTCTAGTTTGTTTATATTTTCCTTGATATGAGGGTCCAGATAGCTGCAGCATATTCCACTTCTTGTCTCACTTAGGTCTGCTTTTTGCATTGCTTTCTGTCTGCTGAGGAGCTCTGTTGATGTTTCTGTTGAACATACCCTGTATTCTATACTAGCACTTGAGACAACATTACTTATGTGTTCATTTCATTTTAAATAATATGTGATGGTAACGCCGAGATATGTTCTACTTTGACTACTCCCAGTTGCTCACTATGCATTAAATAAGGTTACATCTCTGGTTTAAGAGCTCTTGTATTAGACTCCATTTTCCATTTGGCTTCCCATATGGTTTATCTCCTTAGGTCTTCCGACAGCGTTTTCAGTAATACTTTTGATGGTTCTGTACATAGTGTAATTAGCAGCAAATGATCTTAGAGCCGATCTTATGTTCTCAGTAATGTCATTTATGAATACCAAGAATAGGACTGGTCCTAGCACACATCCTGATTTAACTTCCACCTTAATAAAGTATCTGTTTTCAGACACTACTGCTTGAGTGGAAAGATGATATCGACTGGTGTGTTTTACCTTGAGCTCCATAGTGTTTTAATTTGGGTAGCAGTCTACTGTGGCTAATTGCTTTCTGTTGTCCATGGTTGATGCTAGGTCTTGTATGAGTCTAAGCTTTGATGTCATCCAAGAATACCCTTTATGATGTAACAAGCCTCTGTTCTGTGGTATGTGTGTATCAACCATCATGTGGATAAAGGATTTAAAGTTGCTCCATGTTTGATTTATATCAGCCATGTCTTGGTGTTTGTGATTGAAGTCTTTTGTGAAATTGATTGTCTCCTCATTCATTTTATTATAGTCTGCCTTCTTACAAAGATGAACTTTCCTTGGTGCCCTGTGCCTGTTTGTTTTAACAGGTGTTGTAGCCAGTGGCATAGCTACAATTTACTCAACGACGTACCTGTGTGCACAAACGAAATGGCATTTTTTTTTTTTTTTTTTGTTTTTGTTTTTGTTTTTGTTTTTTGTTTTTTGTTTTTTATTTTAAGGAGAAAGAGTTATACTCATTCTATATGTTCTGGATAGTTTTCAATTCAAAAATTCTCCAACCCGTACTCATTCTATTTGTCTGGGTAGTACTCAGTGTGGAAATTCTACTTTTAGTCCGATGTTACAGGCTTTCAAGCTAAAAAAATAAGGGCTTTTTAAAGGGCTAAATTCTAAAAAAACAAGGGCTATTTTAGGAATTTTTTGGGGGTTTTAAACAAAAATAAGGGATAAAATGTGCTATTTTCTAATGATTTAAGACTAAACAAAATATATTTACTCACTATTTTGGGCACAGAACAATAGTACAAAAGTTAATTACCAATTCAGAAGACCATTTGGATGTCCTGGGTGGCAAATGCATATTTCTGAAAGTATACTAAAGCTAGATTCATTTAACTTTAATCTATTTTATGTGTATTTTTTATTTTTATTTTTTAAATTTTGAAAATTACAAAAATTAGAATTTTAACCAAAAAAGTAGGGCTTTTTTACGATTTTACAGCTTTAATTAGGAATTTTAGGGCTGTTTGTAAAAAATAAGGAAAATTAGGAAAATAAGGGCCCGCTTGAGAGCATGATGTTACTACATGACGTAATTCCGCATCACACAAAATGAAGAAGGCAGCTGAATCGTGTCGGAAAATTTAGTCTGATCGTTCGTTCACATAGATCATTTTCTTTTTCGTTTTTTTAAAAATTTTTTCTTGGAAAACTCGCGCGATTCATACCATTTTGTCTTTATCCCTTCAATCAATCATTGGAACATCCCTGGCTGGAAGATTCCAAATTCTTACAAAAAAGTATTATGAAAATTCATTAAAATAAATGTTTTTGAATGCTCGTGACTGGGTCAATTTCATTGGAAAAAATAAGCTTCCAAACACTTAAAATTTAGTTCTGAAAGGCTATATCCGCGGAGTTTCGGGGGGGGGAGCCCCTGGACCCTTTACCAGGACCCTGTCGTAAGTTTTGCGTGCACTGCAATCAGAACCTATAGCTACGCCACTGGTAGCCTCAATATATATATGATGGCAAGGTCTGAGATACAAGGTAACTTTAGTTCTGTAGATAGTAGATGGGTTTTGTGCGAAAAAGGTTCCGGGTGTTCTCACCTCTGGTTGGTTTGTCGACTTGTTGAACAAAACCTTTATCAGTTGCAAAAGTTAAGGAAGTCTTTGTGTATTTCCAGTGGCGTAGCTACCATTTACGCACCGACGTACCTGCGTGCACTAACGAAACGGCATTTTTTTGTATAGAAAAGAAAGGACAAGGGAAGAGGAAGAGGTATACTCATTATGAATGTTCTGAGTAGTATTCAGTCCGGAAATTCTAATTCTTAAATGAAGCTTTCATGACATAAAATACATCTAATTTCAACCGCGAATAGATCGCCAACTTTCAAATTGTTGCCGGATATATTGTGTTTTTGGTCTTATCGTCCATTCACTTAGATCATTTTCTTTTTCATTTTTAAAATGTGCTTTCTCAGAAAACTCGCGCGATTCATATCATTTTGATCATTTTGTCTTCGTTCCTTTAATCAATCATTGATAAATCCCTGCCTGGAAGATTGCAAATTCTTACAAAAAAGTGTTATAAACATGCATTGAAATAAAAGTTTTTAAATTGCTCGTGACTGTGTAAATTTCATTGGAAAATTAAGCTTCCATAACTTAAAATATAGTTCTAACAGGTTATATCCGCTTAGCCAGACCCGCTGGGGGCCTGGAGCAGCCCCCGGACCCCCCTGTTGTAAGTTTTGCGTGCACTGATATCAGAACCTAGCTACGCCACTGGATATATTGGTATGTTTTCGCAGCCTATATATGTGTAACCATGTGTCACACTTATCACACATGACAGCTTTATTAATCGATTTTACACCTTTGTTACAGATACCACATAGAAAAATTTGGGGGTCCTTGGTCCCGGATTTGGGACATAAGGATAATGGGGCCGCACAGTGTAATACTCTTCGCATCGTTCGCCATCCCCTCCAGACATATACTAGATCTATTAGATCTATATATAACACTAACTACAAGCTTAAAATAAATAAATAAATAAATAAATAAATAAATAAATAAATAAATAAATAAATAAATAAATAAATAAATAAATAAATAAATAAATAAATATGACGTTTTTGAGCAAAAAAGGCAGCTCATGGAAGCTTAAGCTTAGGACGGTCTTTGTACAAAACTAAAGGCAAATTTGTTAAAGCAAAACTAATTTAGGTTTAGGTTTCAGGTTTTAAATTGGTTTCAATGAAGTTTTCAAAGCTGGTTTTGTTTTAATTAATAAGTACTAATAATTGGTTTTCGGTTTAGGTTGAATAAATGAATTAAGAAACATTCTTTAGTAAATTTGGAATTATAAATTTAGAAAAAAAAACAAATTCTAATGCATTGCGTATTTGTTGCATATTTGTTGTATAATAGTCAGATTTTGTTATGGCTAATATCGAAATCCTCAAATGTCCAAGACTTTGACAATTTTAATGTTTTTCTTTTATTTGTATTTCTAGAAAAACCCAGCAATACAATGCTCTAGTAATGATTTATCTTGTTTCTTTTTTTGTGTCAAAAGATTTGTTCGTTTATCTTTACAACATCTCCACGCTGCAACACTAGTGCAGCCATTTTTTAAGACTTAAACCTAAAACCAAAACCGCAAACCACCCCTGTATGTGGTTTGCGAAACGGTTTAGGTTCCAAACTAGTTTCGAACAGTTCTCATCAACAAATAGAAAGTATTAATCAACTGAAACTGGTTTTGCTCTAACAAATACGCCATAAAAGGCAAGTTTTTTTAAAGAAAATACATTGTCAGAACCACCATAAAACAGTGTACAGGGGCGGATCCAGGATTTCGCATGGGGGGGGGGGGCGGAAAATCGGCGAGGGGTCTGGGGACCGTTGAAGGTCCCCAGCAGGTGCAGGGCAGCGCCCTGGTAGGGGTCCAGCAGAGATTTCAGTATTTACTGGGTGTTTTTGATAGTCATTTTTAGTACCAAAAAATTTAATCACTGTAAATAGAAATTTTGATGAATTGGGGCAGGACGTCAATAACAGTATAAAAATAAAACTAGCACTTCTTTTTTTTTCCTGCTGTATAATACTTGACCCACTTTTCACATATTATTTTAAGTTGAAACTCACACATTTTTATTTTCCGCTGTAATCATTTATAAAAGTTAAACAATTAATTTCTCTCTCTTCCTTTTTTTTCTTTTTTTTAGGCGAGGGGGCGGGCGCATGCCCTCCACGCCCCCTCTAAATCCGCGCCTGGTGTATATAAAGCGTGAATAGGTTCATGGCGTATTTGTTAGCGCAAAACTAGTTTTAGTTTATTAAACTTTTTTTTGTTGATGAGAACAGGTTTGAAACTAGTTTGGAACCTATCCTGGTTTGCCGTTTGTTAAAAGCAAACTAAACGGGTTTCGCAAACCATTCAAAACTTGTGGTTTAGGGTTTATGTCTAATTCTTAGCAAATGCAATTGCATGCTTTGCTAATGCTGCAGTGTGGAGATGTTGCAACGATAACCGAAAAAAAATCTTTTGAAAAATCAAAGCAACAAGATGAATCCTTACCAGAACATAGCTTTGCTGGATTTTTCTGAACAGAAACATGAAAAAAAAAAAGAACAATTTAATTGCAATAAAATTTTGTACTTGCACTTCCATTTCGACAAAATCTTTGACAAGACGACAAGACGATATGAAAACACACATTTTCGGAGAGTCATCTGATTGGAAACATGCAACAAAGTTACCCCCCCCCCCCCCAAATGAATCTCTGCCTCTTTTTTACTTTTTAACCAATTTTTAAAACTTCATTGAACCTGTTTAAAAACCGTAAACATAAACCTTGCTTGGCTTGGGGATTTATTTAAGTCCTACACCGACAACCTAATGCCCTTGGTAGGACATAAACCTGCCGAGTATGTATACACTCGCCTAACCCTATAGTATTGGAAATCACGTGACCTTGATAAAACCAGCTGTTCAAGATGGCGACAGTTCGGATTGATAAGCTTTTGTTTATTTACACATTTTTGTCGCTTTCTTCAGCGACAGGAATATTTGATAGAGTATTAGATGATATTTCAACATGCTCTGATAAATGCTCAAATACTTATACACCACATACTTACGAGAAGGTATTCATCAATTTTCTATTTGTATATTAAGTATGCTACCTATCCTTCATTCAATTCATTTCATTTTCTACCCGGTCGATATACAGTACCAGAAACATGTAAAACAATTACGAATATTAAAATTTGCTTTCAACAATGTGACAATGAAAATTTTTTTTTTAGATACATTTAACTATAGTAAGGCTTTAGTTATTGTAAGTTGTGAATTCATAATGTGACCTGGAGGTTGGAAATATCCTTGACTCTTAATGATCAAAGCAATCCACAAATTTTACAATATTAAATGATATATACTGGTAAACTTATATCATGACATTCTTGTGCTCTGAACTGTTTAGTAGAGAGTCTTGAATGCATACCTGTAAGCTGCCACAGAATAGGTATGAATACACAAACAGCTTCACAGAGTTGCCCAGGTGCGACCTTCTGATTCTGATTGAAAGGGTTTTTGAGCATAAAATATGGAAAGCCTGACAGAGACTGCAATGAGTAAAGTGCTTAGAGACTGGCATGTTGCACACTGAAGAGTAATTTTGTTGTAGCCACTACAAAAGGCCTTATTTCCCCCCTACCTAATGCTCCTTGCTTTTACATTGGCATGCAGTATTATCAATCTTATAAGTCCTCATGTTTTCTCAGTTGGTTTCTTGTTTTTTAACTTGCTCTAGTCCCGAATCTACTGAAATACTTCTCTCTGGATGTAATTTAGCTAACATTCACGATTCAGCCAATCAATCATGAACCCAAGTGTGGTGTGTAAATGTAATTATTGGCTGGGTTTAAACATTTCATTAACCATGATAAATAATCGGGTACAACTGTATGCCCATTTCAAGTTATTGCTAAGAACATGTGGTCCATTACAAGAAAAATCTGTGAATCTAAATTGAAATGGTTCATAAAAATTGTTCATGGTATTTATAAACATGACTTGAATCCTTTCAATAAATGCAGTAAATAAGGCAGGTACCAGTTTATAGATAGCTTTGTAAGACCTTACAGCATTACAAGTTTAGCCATGATATAGCTGAAAAATTGCTGAAAGTGGCGTTAAACACCATCAAACAAACAAACAATACTAGTTTAGTAATCAGTTTTCATACCCTTTTCCCTTACACAATGTTGGTCATGTCTGATATCTAAAAATATAAATAATTCCAATATGAACATCCCTAAAACAGGGCTCACCACACTGGGCGAAGTGGGCGACAAAGTCACCCCACTAGGACCTGAAGTCGCCCTAAGGCGCCTCAAAAGCGAAGTTGAAGTCGCCCGGTCATTTCCCTCAAGTTGCCCGATGGTTCACATAAGATACTTGTAAATCTGGTGCAAATACTTCACCCAGACTACCAATTTATCAGTAAACATGTAATTCCAATAAAAAGCGGCGAACAATATGCGTATTTAACACATTTTCAAAAGATTTAGGTCTTTCAATTGTATTACGCACCATTTGTTTATTTACCGGATGTGACTAATCACCGGAAGTGAACAACGAAGAAAAGTAATGTACAACGGCCCATAATGATAAATCGTTTTTTTTTATAAACAAACACTTTTAATTGGTTTCAAACTTCAGTTCTTTCAAAGAGTATTGTTCTTTAACAATTTTCTTTGATAAGTATATGAGCTCCACTTGAAAGAATAAAGATGTATAGTAATTATTGACATGGGTGTCCAATGAAGCAATTTGGATCAGCACAACTTTGTCCAAGTGGAAGTGTGCTGAACAGAAGAATTATTTCTGGGTTAAATGTAATGTTATTCTATCTATCTTCTTTGGAAATTTGCTCAGATAAACATGGCATGTTCATAACAAACTGTTAGGAATATTATGATACAAGAACTCATGAATGAAGTTTATGCCTACACATATACAAATATTTTTGTTGATCTATTTTTATTTGTGAATACCTTGTATGGCTACAAGTACTGAAGTAGATAGAAAAATAGTCCCTATATCTGGTGTTTTTTCATTTATTAATGAAAAAGGTTATGTGCTGTTTGATATTGCATACCATGAATATTGAATAATAATGAAAAAAAAAGAAAAAAAACTGAATCTAAGTGTGTTATGGTTTTAAAACACTAGAGAAATAATCCTGGATATTGATGTAAATAATGAAAAATGTATGAAACTACTGTGAAATTAATTATTTGTACGGTCCCCCCTGACTTCTCCCTAGTGTCTCATGAAGTCTCCCTATCAGGGCCTGACTTTTCCCTGTTTGGCCGCCAGGGAGAAGTCACTTCTCCCTACTTTTTTAGAGTGTGATGACCCCTGCCTAAAATGCTTTGAGTCCACACCATGTGTAAAACAAGTATATATTCCCAATCAAGGTCATAAACGATCAACGCTCTTTATGGTGATATCAGTAATAGTTTTCAGATATTTTAATGAAGTTACAATAAAAATTGATGTCCTAAATGATCTACAGACAATTAGTCCTGCAACTGAAAGGTTAAGTTGTTAAACAAGTAATATATATATGTCCTATTAGAATTCAACAAATTCGTTTGGGGCAAGAATATATACTGCTTTTACCACAGGTTTGCCCTTTATGCCCACATTTAAAATATAGGACTTTAAGGGCCAACCGGTGGAAAAATTAGTAAAATATTCGTGCCCAAAAAAAAATATTGTGAAATTTGAATATTACAAAAAAAAAAAAAAAAATTCTGACATCACCGGACAGTAATTGAAATTTTATAGCTTAGTGCAGACCAACCCAAACATTGTTGGCTGGTCATGACTGGTAAAAAATTAGAGGTTTGATGTTTTCCAAAAAGTGCGTGACCTGATGACCTGTGACTTTTTAACCAGCAGTACTAGTATTATACTTAAAGAAAGAGAGAAAATGGCAAAGTTTTTTATTTTACTGTTTTTTTTTCAAACGTTTTGTTTATTTCCAGGATACATCCTACATGTATATCATAATCTATCCATGAAAATGAAGTAGAGTACAATAGTCCTAAACCAAATATCATAAATGATAAATAATATTCACTTTCAATTGGATTACCTTTCTTCAAAATAATGGGTCTTGTAAAGCAATGAAGATTCAGTAAAATTCTTTTATCACTGGACCTCCTGTCTGTCAAAAGAACTCACATTTGGCATAGTCTGTAATGTCCATTAAAAAGAAAAAAAAATCAAAAGCTACTTTTAAACAAGTTTATTAAGGACCAATAGTTTTTATGTCAAATTAATCCAAAACTTTAATCTGCCAAACTTTTGCAGGTTAACTATTCATATCATCATGATGCACAATTTCACTCCTAAAGCTAAAAAAGAAAAGGTTAAAATGTACTCGTCGTCATTTTAAAAGATGTCTACTTTAAAACAAAGAAAAGTATTGGCACATTAAGTGATGCCAACATGCAGTAACTGTATTGAAAAGAGTGTTAAGTATGTACATATACATACTTGGCTGTACTTCCTAGGTATTGTAAAATCAATTTTCATAGGTAGAATCATTCATTTTTTTGAATGGACCCATTCTTCAGTGTTATCAGTACTAGATTACATTTTATGAGTTTAAAAAATCAAGTAATGAATGCATTTCATTCCAGCCTTTTCTTCATCTTGCATTTCTGTAACATTCGACTATCCCACCTAAATCATGAGTACTTTTGCTGTATTTTAAACCAGCACTGGATATTAGGGTGTTGATCACTTTGGAATTACCTTTAAGTTTTAGTGTAATACATGTATGTCCATTACAAGGTTGAAAATCTAAGACCATGTTCATGTACATAAACTGATAAAGGTTCCATAACTAAATTGTTCAGGTCCCTTAAAATAGCATTATATGAAGTTACAAGATTCAAGGAAAGCTAAAACAATAATTGTGACATTGTTCAGTACAGTACATGCACAGTCTGGGTTTTTCCTACTACACTGCAGTATGTTTGTATACATTTGTATACATGTATGTTGAAACTTCTTAGGGACTAATAAAAATTGCAAGATGTGCATATCAGAATTATTTTTTTCATTCAAAACAATTCCAGTTCAGGTTACATGTATATAGGAAAACTAGTTCATTTAGTTAGTTTCAAGAATGTTTTAAATAACATACCAGGTTTAGATTATTATGTTACAACATTGGTGTATTATTTAATGAGATACATAGTCATAGAACCAGAACTAAACCATGTATCATATGCAAATTGCATACTATGAAGAGACATTGATAGTTTAGGCTTTTCTTTATATTAATCGGAATAAATGTTAAAATTTTAGGAATGACCTAGAAATATTCTGACATACTATTGAGATAGGGTATTAACAATATTAATGAATAACAACACTATTTTTAACTTATACACCACTCTATATTGTTAGAGTATATTAGACAGTGTTCCCGTGGGCTCTTCTCTGTTTATTAAGTACCAAGAATCATGTTGATTTAACAGTGAACTGTTGTGCAAGATACCATATTTCAGTACAAAAAATACATACATTGTACAAGAGCTTTTATGAAGATTTTTTTATCTTGTTTATAGGTATGTTGTATTGCATGACATCTGGTGCCTATAGTTTACAATCAATATAAACATGTATACATATTTTATGGTTTTTATATATATTTGTGTTACAGTTCATGTTGGAATTTTGTGGAAAGCTCTTTAGTATTCTTAGTATTGAATTTTTTTTAAAATAAATAAGATTATGGGGGAAAAATTACACATAGTTATACATACTTATGTCATTTAATTTTTTAATCCTGATTGTTTGTCATTGTGTAGAATACTTTAATAAATTATAATTTGAAACTAATCTCTACTGTATTACATAAATCCCTTAGACTTTTTTAATGTAGTTTTATCTTGTTAAATGACAGAAATTGTGAAACATGTGGTAAATAAATTAGTGTGTGTGTGTCAGATTTACTGAATGATATAGACTTATAATATGTACTTGTAAACAATTAGGATGTTGTCAGCAGGAAGTAGGGGCTTACAAGTATTAAATATATTATTTATAACAAGGTTTTGAATAATTGAATGTCATAGCTATAGGCTCATTTTTTATCATTTTCCTGGGAGCAGTGGACATTGGCTGGAAGAAAAAATGTGAAAACCAGTTTTCAAAAAATTTAAAGATTATTTATTACCATTAAGTTGTACATGTAATGACAACAATACATTGATGTCCACAGGGCATTTTATGCAAACTTGCATATCAAATTGTATTAATTTGCAGGTTTAAAAAATGCATGTCATGATTTGATAATGAGGCTATTATTAATAAGTATCCTTCATTATTACATGTACAAATGACAGCCAGGAGCTATCAATAAATTTTTGAATATTGAACGAAATAAAAGGGGGTAATACTAAATTATGGGGTTACTATAGGAGTCGACCTAGTGAATATTACATTTTTGTCTCGCCTGCGACTGGAGGCGAGACATATGTATGGGAACCCTGCGGCGGCGGCGGCGTAAACACTTGACATCTTGCTTCATATATTTGTAAGCCCAAACCTTAGGTCCATTAAATTTGGTACAGAGGTAGCTTATGATGGATACTTGCCAGTCAGTCACCTGTCACCTGACCTTGACCTCAATTTCACGGTCCAGCGACTACGTTAAAGTTTTTGGGTTACGACAGTCCCTCTGTAACTACGCATAGTAGGATGACAATATTTGGTGTATAGGTTGCTGATGACTAGTACATGACTGTCTGGTAGGTGTCACCTGACCATGACCTCAATTTCACGGTCCAGCGACTACGTTAAAGTTTTTGGGTTACGACAGTTCCTCTGTAACCACGCATGGTAGGATGACAATATTTGGTATATAGGTTGCTGATGACTGTCTGGTAGGTGTCACCTGACCTTGACCTCAATTTCACGGTCCAGTGACTACATTAAAGTTTTTGGGTTACGACAGTTCCTCTGTAACCACGCATGGTAGGAAGACAATATTTGGTATATAAATTGCTGACGACTAGTACATGACTGTATGGTAGGTGTCACCTTACCTTGACCTCAATTTCACGGTCCAGCGACTACGTTAAAGTTTTTGTGTTACATGTACTGCAGTTTCTCTGTAACCAAGCATGGTAGGATGACAATATTTGGTAAATAGGTTGCTGGTGAATAGTACATGACTGTCTGGTAGGTGTCACCTGACCTTGACCTCAATTTCACGGTCCAGCAACTACGTTAAAGTTTTTGTATTAGGACAGTTCCTCTGTAACTATGCATGGTATGGTGACCATGGTGACAATATTTGGTATACAGGCCGCTGCTGATATTTAATGCTATTTACGTAATTCTTATGACGAAATTTATTTTTGTTACTGCTGCGGAATGCAGGCGAGATGTTTTTCTGTGTCCACACTTGTATGTAATATCTGTAAAGTGTTCAGCATTTTCTATGCACAAATGAAATGTATTTATTTATAATACATGTACCAGTAGGCTTACTTACTTATGAGGGTTATTAATGTCCTTGACTACAGTAAAACGGCCTTGCAGACTTGAAACATGTAGTCTACAGCGTAAGTGTGTTTATATACCATCCAGAGCTCTCAGATTTATCATTTTCCACCCCATCAAAAGCTGTCAGATTTATCATTTTCTACCCCATCAAAAGCTGTCAGATTTATCATTTTCTACCCCATCAAAAGCTGTCAGATTTATCATTTTCTACCCCATCAAAAGCTGTCAGATTTATCATTTTCTACCCCAACAAAAGCTGTCAGATTTATCATTTTCTACCCCATCAAAAGCTGTCAGATTTATCATTTTCTACCCCATCAAAAGCTGTCAGATTTATCATTTTCTACCCCATCAAAAGCTGTCAGATTTATCATTTTCTACCCCATCAAAAGCTGTCAGATTTATCATTTTCTACCCCATCAAAAGCTGTCAGATTTATCATTTTCTACCCCATCAAAAGCTGTCAGATTTATCATTTTCTACCCCATCAAAAGCTGTCAGATTTATCATTTTCTACCCCATCAAAAGCTGTCAGATTTATCATTTTCTACCCCATCAAAAGCTGTCAGATTTATCATTTTCTACCCCATCAAAAGCTGTCAGATTTATCATTTTCTACCCCATCAAAAGCTGTCAGATTTATCATTTTCTACCCCATCAAAAGCTGTCAGATTTATCATTTTCTACCCCATCAAAAGCTGTCAGATTTATCATTTTCTACCCCATCAAAAGCTGTCAGATTTATCATTTTCTACCCCATCAAAAGCTGTCAGATTTATCATTTTCTACCCCATCAAAAGCTGTCAGATTTATCATTTTCTACCCCATCAAAAGCTGTCAGATTTATCATTTTCTACCCCATCAAAAGCTGTCAGATTTATCATTTTCTACCCCATCAAAAGCTGTCAGATTTATCATTTTCTACCCCATCAAAAGCTGTCAGATTTATCATTTTCTACCCCATCAAAAGCTGTCAGATTTATCATTTTCTACCCCATCAAAAGCTGTCAGATTTATCATTTTCTACCCCATCAAAAGCTGTCAGATTTATCATTTTCTACCCCATCAAAAGCTGTCAGATTTATCATTTTCTACCCCATCAAAAGCTGTCAGATTTATCATTTTCTACCCCATCAAAAGCTGTCAGATTTATCATTTTCTACCCCATCAAAAGCTGTCAGATTTATCATTTTCTACCCCATCAAAAGCTGTCAGATTTATCATTTTCAACCCCATCCAAAGATCTCAGATTTATCATTTTCCATCCCATCAGGATCCAGAACCGTCAGATAAATCATTTTCCACCCCATCTATATATGGAGCTCTCAGATTTAACATTTTCCATCCATCCAGAGCCTTCAGATGTCCATTCTTTTTTATCATCTATTGTGTAAATGCTTTTTTGCTATTTTCAATGGATTATTCTTATGATAAACTAAAGGAAAAGCATGGCCACTGCAAAGGATGTACAGGAGCTATTTCAGACTGACACGGCAGGTCAGCCAATCAGATTGATAGAATACAAATTATACAATTAGGACATACAGATCAAAACAATGTTTTAACATTAGGCGTACAGATATTAAATAAATCTGGTTTTCAAAACAGTTCAGTTTAGGTTAAAGTCTATTAAATGATAATAAGGTATAATCAGGAGAACAAAATCCGAATACACAAATTACAAATCCAGGGCCAACAGAAAACAGGCACACCCACATCAAGTAACAAACTGAACAAAAATATAATGCATGGAAAACATCATAGATCAATGTTTAAAAGATAACTATTATCTTTTTCAGAGTTACCTAGTAGATGTATGTAAAAGAGGATGTAGATTTTTTACAATCATGGAATTTATATATAACCATGATAACCTGAATATGACCATGAAAGGCTGTACATCATGTAAGTATATAACCATGGTAACATGAACATGACCATGAAAGGCTGAACATCATGTTAATATATAACCATGGTAACCTGAATATGATCATGAAATGCTAAACATCTTGTAAGTATATAACCATGGTAACCTGAATATGACCATGAAAGGCTGAACATCATGTAAATATATAACCATGGTAACCTGAATATGATCACGAAAGGCGAAACATCTTGTAAGTATATAACCATGGTAACCTAAAAATGACCATGAAAGGCTGTACATCATGTAATTATATAACCATGGTAACCTGAATATGACCATGAAAAGCTGTACATCATGAAAGTATGTAACCATGGTAACCTGAATACTTATAAGTTATATCATCACTTCCAGACCAGCTTAAAAACCATTAGTTGACTGGATTCCAGCCAAAAACGAGTTGAAAAAGTCAGTTGGTATGGAGGGATTTTTTCCCCAAAATTCCAAAAAGGCATTTTTTAGTAAAAAAACATTATGAAAATAAGTTAAAAAATTAAAATCCTGATAAATGTTAAAAATAATTAGCTGTAAAATAAACAAGTTTATGAGTTTCTGATCAAATGCCAAATGTTTAAATAGTTTGGTGGGTATGTCGTGAAAATGAAGAAAAAAAATGACCTCCAAAAAGTGGAGGCAGAGATAAAGCTAAAATATACTAGTAAGTCCCATTTAATCCAATATAATCCATTCAGTAGCCTCCATATAACTTTTACTATGAGTACATTGTAACAAGTAATGTCTCATTCACCTTAATACTGACAAGTTATTTATTCAGAAATAACATGCCTTTTTATATACATGGTACATTTTTATGGAAACTTTAAATCATTCATTTGTCTTTTTTTACAGCATGCGAGGAAGCTTATAATACTACAGAAGATGAAAATACCTGTATATTTGGTTGTAAAAACCAAGTTCCACAATTGAAGAAATTTTTTGAGGTAAAATATTTAACACTGGGGATTTTATGGAATAAATTAACTGTCTTTTATATTAAATGTAATGATAATGGTCGTGGACTTTTAAATAAAAGAGTTAGCTGTAAAATAAACAAGTTTACATGTTTTTGATCAAATGTGAAATAAAACACCAGCATACGCAAAATAATGAACAAAAAGGAGATAAGACATCATTTAAAATGGTCAAAATGTAATGATATAAAATCTTGTGTGTTTTTTACAGGATCCATTAGATATGAGTATGATTAACCCATTCTTATATGTACACAACATGTACAGTAACATGGTAGATAAAGTCTGGAATGGTTTGTCTGTTAGATGGTCATTCTACATGAAGTCTGGGGATGGCTCGGTTATTATTGTCAGATCTGAACCACAGTTTGCACCAGAATTTGATTCTTTGGAAAATGAGGATGGTTAGTGTGCATTGTTTTTTTTGTGTAAAATAATTCTTAATCATTATTGTATTTTGTTGTTAAGTCTTTTTGTGTGCAGTAGTATAGAATTTTTTTTGGTTTTGGGGGTTTTATATCACTTTTTAGTTTGAGCAATGTTTAAGCTATCATGATCCAGTTTAAATAAAGTACCCTGTAAAAAACAGTGGATAATGAGAGGTAACTCTTATTAGCATTAAATAAGAAGAAGAAAATAATATTGAATGAACACATTTCATAAAAATTAACATTAACTGTATTACTGATACTTTATTAAGATTACAATACAGCTCACTACTTAGAAACCAATCTGGAAGAAGTTGACAGATCTGCGACTCCAGTCATTAAACGATCCCAGATACCAGGAAACGATGAAACAGATCTTGCATATAATATGGACAGTGATAGTGTGTCTTCCAGTGACTGGTTAACATGTGTGTCAAAGAAGACTGGCATGTCACGTGTCTTTCTCAGTATGTTGTTGTTTATGTCGGCAATTATGATGATCTGGTTGTGTCTGACTGCCATGGTTACTGCACCAGAACAGAGAGTTAGAAACAACCAGGTAACTGTAGATTCTTGAAGCAGTATAATATTGCATTAAGTATCCTCTTGTATGCCTTATTAATGCAGAAAATTGTGTAGTACATTAGTAATGATTGATTGGCCCAAGATGAAAATCAATAAATTAAAAATAATGCATCGTCATATCGTCAATTTTGATCGTTGTTAAAAAGGATACCCACACATTTCGAAACCAAAACAATTTACTTTTATCAACGAAAACAAAGAAAACAAAAAGATTTAATATTACACATTTTATTTTAATCCCTCAATGAGTGTAATCAAAACATACATCTTCAACAATTTAAGCTTATATAATGAAGCCATTTACATTTTACGCAACACACATCCGCTATTTCCTATATAATTGATAAAATATTACTAAAAATAATTTTAGTAAAAATTAATATCATAACAAAGTATACATATGGAAGTTTATAAAAGAATCATGTTAGAATAGTACGAAAATACCACATATAACACAACAACCAAATGAAATTGATGTGTCTGGGAGTCTTCTTTAATAAATAAATATATTGTACAAACATCAATGATTGAATTCTATATTTTCAGAGGTTAAGCATAAACGGAGATCTGGAATGTATCAATAAAATGAAAGCCTTAGGAATGGAAGTATCATACCCTCAGATATCGTGTGACGCTGGACCACTTCCTACTAAAATCAGAGTTGAAAGAATATAATTTTATCTACCGATAATAAGGACATGTTGAATTTAGAACTCTGCTAATTGTGCAGCAATTGATATTTAAGAAGGGACTTATTTTATGTGGGTTATAAATGAGTATTATATGTTTATTGATATATGGTCAATTTTTTTATTTAATTTAATAAACTGTTATTTTATGTATTATATTGTTATGACAAAGAACAGGTTTAACGTTCAGATCAGAAGTATGAGATTGAAAAAGTTATTTTACTCGACAAACATTCTAGAAATTCTTACTGTATAAAAATATATTTTGGTATGATGTTTTGTTCAATTCATAGTTTAAGGAATTATTTTTTTATTTTCTAAAGCAATAATATTTTATTTATTTAGAGGTCAAGCTCAAATAAAGAAACGACATTAGCAATATAATAATCTATATTATGTACACAACATTTTTTGTTAAAGACCTTAAAATACATTTCAAGACTTAGTTAGAATTCCATATTTGTTATGTGATATTATGTATTTGTGTTACTTATATGATATTATTCATTTTATGTATGGGTTTCTGTCATTGGCATAAATGATTTAAGTATTAGATGTTAATTTTCAATTGTGGAGTTAATGTCAATAGTAACATAAAGCACTAATTTCTATAATTTATTTAGATTTTTGCCATGGAAGTTTTAAATTTTGAGATGGAACTGAATTAAATTCAGGGTAACAAGTTGTCTCAGCAGTAAGGATCTCTGTCTGGTATTTGATGTGGGTTTCTGATTTGTTTACATGTGACTTTTGTTTTCTGTCCTTACTCTTTTTGCCTACAAGAATACTTTTTACCATACTGTTATTTTTCATTTTGCAGGCAAAAAAGGATATTTATGTTCTAGAACTCCTCAGAATGAAATGTACACTACATGGTGTAAACAAGTGTGCTGTAATGAGAAAAAACCTAATGTAACATTTACAGTGTGGTAAACCTTTAAACAGACTATTTCATCCATAACACATCTCTGCTGTATATAGCCATTGTGTAGGGAATTTTTATTTTCTTCAAGAATTGCACCTTTTTCTTATAAAGAAGAGAATTTTATTTACATAAAATAAAGATAATCATATAAATTTTTTGAATTGTGATTGGTAATGGTGTGGAAGTTTGTCATGTTAAGTCCCAGTGTGAAGCAAGTTGTTCATTGGGTTTTACTATGACTATTAGGAAATTATGGATAAGAGTTATTTTAATGCAAAATGTCAGCTCAAATCCAACTAAAAGTTCTTCTGTATTTATAATGTTAATTATAATTTAAAAAAATATAACTTGTTAAATTTTGTAAAATAATAAAATACATTTGTCCAGTCTTGATTTACAGAGACACATTTTATCTCATGTCACCAAATCGAGATGTCCCCTAACAAAATATTCAGTAAAAAAACTGTTTATTCTTTAGTTTAGAAAACCCTATGAACAACATCGATGTTAATTTTTCTTTGCCTTTAATATTGTTGTAAGGAAGATATGTGTTTTAAGGAGTACAAAACACTCACAAGTTCTACCACAAGTGGTGAAAAACGGGCTTTATATATAGACAAAAACAAAACTTGGTGAGATATTACATCAACATTTGTACTACATCATTGTGGAGATCATTATTGTATTGTAAATATACATCAGTTGAAACAGTTGTCTAGTGAATTTTATACATGTATCCTGGAGTATACCTTGAATGTTTAAACATGCATGTTTTAGACTGTTGGTCTACTTTTTTAAATAGTAAAAACACAAGTACAATCACATAGTTTAATCAACTGTATATGTCTTGTAATTATGTTTTATTCAATGAATTTACTTGTATGCTAACTTGGCAGGTATATAAAGCATGTAAACTAAAGCTGCTTCAGCTTTGGAAGTTGGGTATATTACATGTAGAGTGATTTCGGAGAAGAAATCTCATAGCTGTTTGAAATATTAGTGTTTTTTTTCAAGTACATGTAAATGGTAAAATAAATTTTTCTTAATTTGTTGGCTCGGTAAAAAGATGATAATGTACTATTCAAATAGGTTTTGTTTATGAAAAAAAAGCTTCTGATTATGTATTTTTGCAAAAGAATAATATGTTTTGTGTAATTCATGTATACCAGTATACATTACTGGTTATAGCTTAAGACAAGCATTTTGCAGTCAATTTAATGACTGTTCAGTGATATTTATAGTACATATGGTTTTGCTTTCATATACAACAAAAACTTATGTACATGGGATCATTTAAAATAAAAATTAAAAGATTTGTTGTTTCTTTACTAATGAATAAGTATTATTATGAATAATAATAAATTTTGGAGAACTTAAACTGCTACTCTGATTAAACCAGGTTGCCATCATATCAAGTAGATAAAAACTGGAAATAAACATTGGAAATAAATTTGCATCATTCTCATTAGTATGTTGGTTTAGAATATTGATTTCTGCCAACCATTAGTGTTGTAGACTGTAAATAAACTCATTATGGCTCTCTGCTTTGTTGGGCATATCTACCTGGTCAGCTTACTAGATTTTGTGTTTTTGTACTGCTTGTGGGATTGTAGACAGGTGCGCTTGACACATAATCTGGTGTGAAAGTTAACCAGCTACTGCTCTTGGCCAGGAGTATCCTTTCTTGCCAGGAACTGGTTCTTATTGCATTGTCTGTCAAGGACTGGTTCCTATAGTATTGTTGAATAATGGGGAATAATAAATAGAATTATATATTTATATATATATATATATGCAGGCAGGTTGTACTTGTACTGATGGTCCCGTGTTTTCTCCGGGTACTCGGGCTTCCTCCCCCAATAAAAACTGGATGCCATGATATAGTTGAAAAATTGATGAAAGTGGCATTAAACATCACAAAAACAATCTTATTGGCATAGAAGACCATCCAATAAATAAACAAGGCACAACTTTAGTTAAAATAAATGAAAATGGCAGACTGCTGGTTACTTTAATCAAACAAAGCATCAATACTAGGGAGGATTGTCTACAGTACACTCCTAATGTACATATATATGGTAATACAATGAAAAGGACATTTTTGTGTATACTAAAAAATAACCAATTTTTTTTTAAAATAATTTATTTTTGCATATTTAATAATTTAATTTCTATATTGTATGTTTGTCATGAACTCTGCAGAGCTGTTTTCTTAAAAGATTCAAAAAGATGATATAAACTATGGTCTGCCGATGTTTGTCCATATTCAGATTTTAATTGGTGAAAGTTGACTCCAAGGTCATGTGACAACATGGCAGATCTACGCTCTTCTGCTGCTTCTGAAACTTCCTGTTAAAATACAATAAAAAGTTTTGAATGCAAACCTGTATTCATGAGCAAAGCTGGCAACAAAAAATCCCCAAAACCCAATGGTTTGAATATAAATCTCACTACAAATCTAATATCTCTCATCAAATTGAGTCCTGTCTACCTGGCAACAGAGAAATATCGTTTGTATGCTCATAGGTACAGCATTAAACCAGGCAGATATTGGATAAATGGCCTAGGTGTGTTTTATATGATCAACAGGTACATTTCACTGAGAATATAATTGAATCTCTATATAGATTGTGTACAAATTTATGGTGAAGCTTTGACAAAAAATATTGTTTGTTAGCCACATTCACCAATTTTTCAGTTATATTGTGATGCCAGTTTTTAATAAGGGAGGAGCCTGGAGTACCTAATGAAAACCTTTGGTAAGAAACTGGCCATCCTTGTCAATTCAGTGAAGCTCTAACATACAACCTCAGCAGTGTTGACAGGCATGTTATCAAAACTATAACAGTGTTCGACAACTGGGTTTTAGGGTACAAATATGGCAAGCAGATCTCAAATGACTGAGAAAAAGGACACAAAATATAATGTATATAACTGGGTATTAACTTGCCTAGCACATTTTAAATCAATTCACAATGCTAAGAAATTCTAATTTTTCATGAAACACCATGGAAAAAGTGATCTTGAAGTTACCTTTTACAAAAACGGTTGTTTGATATTATAACACAAGTTCAGGTTTATTTGGAAAGATGAACACACATTCTTATAACTTACTGTACATACTCGCACATAAGTCGGGAAATTGGGAGTTAAAATTTGGTTTTAGAGAAGGTTTGAAGTTTGAAGGCCATACATAGATCGCCAACCATAAAGACGAAAACAGACAGATACGTGATTAGTTATGCTAAATAAAGTATATTTAAGACATTAATAAAGATTGTTTTTACTTGTGTCTTGTTTATTTTATCCAGTTTCCATATTTCCATTCGTATTTACCACTGTTTACACAAGTATCGATTTATTTGTATGTATTGCATAATACATCCGGTGATGTCATGATACAACTAAAACCCGAAAATCAAGATAAACTAACTAATACATATATGCTACAGAATTCGTTTTTTCATCAAATATTATTTTAATTTACAAATCATATTCCTTTATATTTGGTATTTTAGCTTTGGTTTATTTTAAAAAAAAACTACGCTTTAACTATTAAATAATTAAGAAAATGAATATTTGTATATTTACTTGTGTTTGTCTTTTTTATGGTTTTTAGTCATAGCAAATTCAGGGAGATAATTACGCAATTACGTTTACATTTTCAAAACACGTGTACACTAGTGTAAACAAACCACTTACGATAAATGACAAGCGATATTTAACTCATAAAACACGAGAAACAAATAATAAACAAGAAGTCTTACTGATATAATGATTTATATTCACAAATTTGGAATGTTTATTTGATTCTGACCACATGTCAACACGTCTGTCTTCCTACCGACTTATACGAGGGTCAACAGCAAAACACCAGATTTTAAGGCCCAAAAAGACCCCCCGAATTATATGCGGACCGACTTTTAAGCGAGCATCTACGGTAAAATGCTCACTGAAGGAATAAGTGTGGACTGTGAGCACACCCATTTCGCTTTCAAGTCCAATTATCTCCTCTTAATGATATCCGAGGCCAATAAAAATCCTTGAGGCACATCTACATATGATGTACTTCCTTTATGCTAAGTTTCATTAAATTTCATCAAGTGGTTTAGGAGGAGTTGAGCTTACAAGGGATGAGTCAGAGGGACAGACAAACAGGGTGATTCCTTTATACCCCCCAAACAAGTTTGCGGGGGCATAATAAACCTTCTATAAATGATGAATGTTTTCTTACTTTAATAATTGCTGCTTTTTGTTGTTTAGCCATATCTCCACCTAATCCCAGTCCTCCTTTGTAAGGTGCATTATACAGTAGTTGCAGTTTGAGAGATAAGGAATGTGCTCTGGAATCATTCAGAGATATTTTTACCTACAAAAGAAATTATCATACTAGTATATTATTATTATTGGATTATTGTACATTGAATAAAGTTTCTTCCCTTTTGTCTATATCACCCTGGAAGTCATAAACCTGATCTCTATTGCATACCCTATACAGTATAGCTAAACCTGATCCCTCTATTGCATACCCTATACAGTATAGCTAAACCTGTATCACAAAGTTCCACCTGTACCATATCCTGTATCATACCCAGTTAATATATGATAAACATTACATGGCAAAATCAGTATCAACACTCAACCAATATCAACCGTGGGGCCTAAATGCCCTTGAGGCTGTTAATGGTTCCTTAATATGTATTTTGCTATGTATTATTCTATGTATACACAGTACATACTGTTCTTATATAGAGATCAATTATTTTATTTACTTTTTTTTATGCCAAACCATAGAAACAAACAATATCTTGCAGACTGACATAAATAATTGCCGTGTGCACCCGTAGTTTATACACTATACAAATATTCCATAAAATTGTGGTAAATGTACAATTTAAGTACCCGAGGTACCTTGATTTGTTTTCTTTTGTTTGTTTGAATGGTGTTTAATTTTTCAGCTATATTATGACATCCAGTTTTTATTGATGAAGCCTGAGTACTCTGAGAAAACCCTTGACCTTTGGTAGGAAAACTGGCAATCCTTGTCAATTACAATCTGAGTTGAGCCTTGAAATGCATGTATGTTATAATATGGAATATGGAAAATATTCTTGTATATTGAAAAATATCACAAGGAATATTCAGTATAGTTTAACATGGCTGACAAAATGAATCATGAGGCAACATTTTATTTTGGTATTTGTCTATGTACATTTGGCCATTAGTTTGTTAGTGTCTACATTAGAAACATCTGAGAATCTTCACAACATTGTTCTATGTTGTCCTTCTTAAATAAGTGTAATGTATTCACTGTTTATGTCACATGATTACCCAATCAATTGCCTGATAGTTTGAATTTTAGATTTTGTTATGAAAAATAGCCAATGATATTTTATTTCTTATTTCTAACATTATATAAGATATAATATAATAAATTATTACAACAGTTAGTCTTGGCATAAAAACTGGCAATTGAAGGATTTCACTGGTAGACAAGGAAGATCTAGGAAATATTTTTTGCACATGTACACACAAACATTTATTTCTTATGGTAACATTGATTTCAATCGATCATACTAACATAATGTTTATTTTTCTAAATAATAAACAGTATACATATTTAAAAGTGAATAAACAACCAGATGCTCGCATGAACCTGTAATAATTCATTGACAGACCATAAATTTTGACAAAAATTGACAAAATGGTCATTAAATCACAACAACTTCAACAAGAAGACAATTAACAATTTTTGTCTGTTGACCTATTTGTAGATCTTGGCTACCTGATGTTCTCCAGGTTGTAAATACAATGAAATATACAACTTACTGTAATATGATCTAGTAGAGTATATGTCTGTGTGTCATACATGTTGTTTACAACAATGGAATGCTCTGTCCTTTGTATGGTACCCCCTGTCCACTCGGGATCCACTCCTGGCTGTACAAAGATTACCTGACCATCCTTACTTCTCAGATACACAGGTCCTTTGATTCCATATCTATTAATTAAAGTGCATAGCTTTGATATCTTTATTTTTCAGAATATTTAGACTTTTAAATATATATTTATATATTATGTTTTTTTATGGCAATGAAAGAAAAAAACAATTTATCAGTTTGCTGTCTCTTGAGCCACAGTTTATGAGGTCATTAATGTTGTTGTTACCCTTTTAAATGAACGAATTACAGTCATTTCGTACCATAACCAAATCGTACCATTGCCATTTCTTACCCAAAATTACCATTTCGTACCATCGAAATGCCGTATCGTACCATAACGTATTGCCATTTCGTACCATATGTAAACGATTTCGTATCATGCTTAAAATTGAAATACTTTAATGTATAAAACTAAATGAATACGTTTTACAACTACACTGAGTAAAAAATCGTTAAAAATCGTTTAATCAAACTAAAGAAGATATATTCAATATTATTAATTTTAAAAAGGTTACTTGTGTATAATATAAATATTTTAAAAATATTTTTGTACAAGATTATTCTTTGCCAGCCATTAATCGCCTGCAAGACTCAACGAAGACGCAGTAAAGCTTTAAGAGCTAACCACAAACATTAGTGACACGTGGTTACACAGCACTGTATGGTCAATTTCATGCTGGTCCGTATTTTTGAGACCACCTCGCACAAACAATGACGTGAAGGGATGAACAGGAACAACAAAGGTCTATACATGCTAGCGCCACCTCTTTAAGAAGAAGCATCCCTGCTGCGGCTGAATTCTCGACTTGTGTCCCAAGGTAAATTGAAAAAGCTGCAGAGAAAATGCTGCAAAACCACACAGAAAGTTTTGAAAACTGGACCAAGTATGCAAATGACGAAATATCCTTAAGTAGACTTTGTGCCAGACAAGTGTTTGTGCCGGATTCATAATCCTCAGGTCAATCGATTGTGATATAATAATAATAATAATAATAATAATAATAATAATAATATTGAAAATAGCAGATAATGTTTAAATAGTTGCTAACCTTCACATATATTTATATCTGATTCATTATTTTGTTATATGATATGTTATGATGTAAATGATGATGTTATTAAATTAAAAATAAAAAAGTTTTTATTTGTATTTACCACTTAAATGGTCAACAGAGCAATATTATGTTGCACTGTCCCATATAGTACGAAATGGCTATGGTACGAATGGTTATGGTACCAAATGGTTTTAATTATGGTACGATTTGGATGGTACGATTTGGTTATGGTACGAAATGACTGGTTACCAAATGAACATGATCTCTCCACACAGGTTGAGCTATATTCTTTTTTGTTTGTAATTCTGATCACAGACTTCAAGTCTTGAATATATACCTTTTTAGTTACTTACCGGTTTTAAGCATACAGGGTTAATATATTGACAAGGGCATGCATATAAAAGATACTAAATTCTAAAACATGACTCCAATAATTAATGCAGGATTTTCTTATAATTCCAGGGGAAGATTTTATTCTCAAGTTTTGTCATAACAAGCCATATTTGAATATTTAACAAAACTGACAAAAGTAATAATTTTAAAAAATACACTGAATATTTGTTCCGCTATGCATTGAATGAAGGTACAATTCAAATCTGAACTAAATTTGCCATAAAATTGAAGCAGTGTTAGCCATTTCGGGAAGTATATTTTTGTAGTTGTAGCTATCTAGTATGGATGATGACAATGTCAAAACAGTACAAAATCAACGTTCCACATTTTTAAATTTTCAATTTCAAAAGAGCTATTAGGTAATTCTTCACAGTTTCAAGTTAAAATTGACTGTCAATCTCCCAGATTAGTAATAAGACTCAATATTGTAATATTAGTAAAGGCAAAATCCATACAACTATGAAACACATTGCTGCCACAACTGATAAAGTCTAAAAAATATCTCTGGGGGTACTTGAAAATTTTTCTTATCTCACAGTAATGAAGCAGTTGAAGCAAATTTTATATGGAGCTTAAAGCGTAAAAAATATCTATGGATAATTGCACATACATAAAAATGCCTTCAAACAGCCTTAAAAAAGACTGATTGAATGAGAATATCAAATTATTAACACATTCCATTAATGTTTACCTGGGCACAAATACATAAACACCATTATTTCTCAGTTGATAGATCACTGCATCAACAATACAATTTTCATTATTCTCATCCTTTCCTTTGAAGAACAAACACTGGAAAAGTTCTTGTGAATCTCTCTGAGCATTCTGGGAAGCCTTTACATACCAGAAAAAAATCAATAATCTTAATGTAAGTGAATTTAAATAATCACCCTCTGAATAATTTGAATTTTATGATCATTTAGAATACTTTCAAATATTACAAATCCCATAAAAATAGAAACTCTCAAATCTATATAGATAAAGTAATTTCATTATATACAGTTTGTTTTCTTACACTATATGTTGGCAAGTTATGAATATATTTGATACTGAAAATTCACCACAAGCTCTTTACTTGTAAATCTTAAACATGAACCAGTAAGTTACCCTATGCTTTTGGTTGATGTGATCACTCAATTCATTCAATTCTTTATTGCCTGGTAGTTCTAGCTTGTCTGTTGCACCAACAGCTGCTATTAGTTGTCTATGAACCTACAGAGATAAATATTGTCGGAAAATATGCATGCATGATGACACTATAAAGCAAAAGTAGAATTAGAATTTTAAGACTACATGTCAAAACTGGTTTGAAGGAGTCATCAAAAGATTGCCTAGTTTGTTGATAGTTGGAGGGTTGGCTATCAAAAAAGAACTTTAAGCTTTATTTTAAGAATAATTAAAATTGGTAAGCAGTTCCCATCCCTAGTAAATAGTTTTTATTAATAATTAATTAATTAATTAATTAATTAATCTAATTTGCCTAATTAAAAGATCATCAGAGATACAATGTATTCAGAAAAACTTGCAACATATGTCAAACTACTTGCCTTTGTGAAAGTTCCATTCAAATTTAATCAAGAATAATGCAGATACATCAAAATATTTTTAATAATGACAACATCATGGTTGGATGAGGGCAGATTTCAGTAGAGGAGAATTAAAATTGATTTTTTTGACAAAATAAGCCTATAAAATTTGCATATTTAGTGAAAAAACCAAAATTTCCAAAAAAACCCACAATAAATGTTAAACTACCCCTTGTTGTAAAGACAGTTGCAGAAAAATAAAATGAAATCATCCAATGAAATAATGTTCCATTTTTAGCAATGGTGGCCATCTTGGTTACATAGTTGGGATAGAAGATAAAATTTAAGTATAGAATTTAATATTTTGTCTTACCTACAACACAGCATTACTTACCATAACATCAGCATATCTCCTGATAGGTGATGTGAAGTGTGTATACAGATCGAGGGCCAAACCATAATGGAAGAACTGATCCCGAGGTAAAGTTCCAGTAGAAAAGTATGAGGCATTAGACATGGCTTGTGTCGCCAAAGTTCTCAGTAACTGTAGACAAATAAAAAAAGAAGTATACATTCTATCAATTATATTGTTCCTGTTAAATTAAGGATTAAATGATACTCCACCATGATGCATTGTTTTTAATATTCATGAACACATTTTACTGAATTACAAATCAGCCGTCAACTGTTGACCATTAAAAAAAATGAAATTGGCCTCAGTCGAAAACTACAAATTGGATTGTGCTGAACATTGATCTTCTCTAATTTTGACGTAATATTTCATCCCCTTGACCTGGTGTGGAAAATATAGTTCTCGTCACTAGTGAATTTGTTGCTCTCAGCAGCTGATTGGTTTAAAATAATAACATCATAATAAGAACTCATGATGTCATAAACAATACACCTTCCATTTACCGAGTATTCAAGTCATGAACGTAAAATTTGGGTCGGGAGAATTTTTACTTCATTTCGCAAATTTAATACTTTTTTAAATTAGAGAAACAGAATCTTACATTAGTACACTTGGATTATTGGATTTCTTCAATCGAGATAGTTAAATTACGGAAATTTTAAAATTTAACTAATTTAACTATCTCGATTGGAGAAATCCAATACTAATGTAAGATCCTATATTTCATTTTAAAGCACATAACAGCTATGCAAAGTTTAAAGAAAATCTGTCGACACGCTTTCAAGTTGTCATCTGGAAACCACCAAGGCACAGACAGACGGATGGACACTCATATTCATATCAGGGTATAAAAACTGTAAATCATTTTTATGTAGAACATTGTTAATAGTATCAAAGTAAAGAAGTTGTGTGTATACATACATATGTATGTTTAAAAAAACCTAATGAAATAATGAAATACATATACATAATTATTTTAAACTTGAAATTGTTTTTTTTAACTAATGAGACAAGGTGGTATCTATTTTTAGCCCGTTGAGATATCCTTATGTCAACCTGTGGGTGAGATAAGAATTTCACGCTCTTTTCCCATAAAAATGTATTGTGACGTCAACTGTCGGTTCAGCAATAAAAATTATAAAATAATTGCTTTAGTTGTGTTGGTTTACTATTCCTGTTTAAATATTAACATGAAAACAACATATCTGAGCTTCCATGACCCAATTTATGCCACAAAATGATAGCGGTAAACATCAAAACAAACACGGTGACGCGACATGTGTACACTGCAGTACACTCTATTTGTTGCCATCTTTCAATAGAACAGAACCAGATTTTTTTTTTACTAATTAGTGAGAAATAGAATCTAACACCGGTGGTTGGACAAGATAGGAAAATCTCAGACACCTGTGTGAAAGATTTCTTTTGGGTGTCTGAGATTTTCCCATCTTGCCCTCCCACCGGTGTTAGATCCTTTATATCTTTACAATTAGTTTACATACAGATTTGTCATTCGCCAAGATCAGTCCATATTACATGTACCTTGTTTACAACTGTATCAGATGGATCAACACATCTGTCTAACGATTCTGCTAAAGATTTGTTAGATTTGAAGTCAACAAGAAACCCTTTGACCCCAGCACAACTCTTCAAATTACCAAACTGGTCATCTCTAGGCAATGGATGATGTCGCAACTGAAAACAAAAAACATCCCGAATACATTAAATGAAAAGAATTATATATTTACACATATTAACTAAATTACACACCTTGTCAAAATTAATTGTTATTTTTAAATATTAGAATTTACAACAGAAAAACATAAATTGAGAAAAAAAGATTTTTTTTTCTGTGTTCTTAAATCTACATGAACTAAACCCTGGCAATCATCTGTTGAGGAGGGTCGGAGTTCAGAGGACAAACAGTCACATGTGGAGGTTGGTTACCAAAATAAGTTTATAGTTACTTTACACATATTTATTATTAAATTATCTTACTAAAGCACACTGAGGAAATGTTTCAGCAATCTTTTCGGCCACCCAATGGTTAGCAAATATCATACATTCAGCTATGGTGTCGTGTATTTCCATGTGCTGAAAAGAATATATATTTTAAATAATAACATATTGTAAATAACTGATTCTTGCAGAAATATCTGGCCATAGAATTCTTAAAGAAGTCTAAGCTGAACTTGAATTTAAATCCTTGTTTGATTAAATCAGAACTTATTATGTTGCTGTACATGGTAACTGAAAAACATACTTTTCATGGATGCCAATTAGATGACACATGAAAAAACTGTATGAATTAACAAACCAACAAAGTAAAAAGACTTAAAAACTTTTATAAAATGATACATTTTTGCTAGATAAACTTTCACAGTATGTAAAGTTCTCCAAATAAAGTCATTTATTCATGTGCCTCAGAAACAGAAAACACCAATGTTTTGTTCACAGTTTTTAACTCAAAAACATTGTCTACCATATAAATCAATGCTCTTTAATATAAATTATAGAATGATTGTACACGTAACAGAATTCCACAAAGTTATGGCTTTAAGAAATGATACGAAAAAAAAGAAAAACTCCAAAGGAATCATCTTTCTCTGACATAGTAATAATAATTATCCAAACAACAGCATGACATAGAGCTACACCTCTGATACTAGATATCAGTGAGATGGTATCCATCTCTGTGGGCCCCCCGACCTTGAGGTCAAGGTCAAAGGTCAACAACCTTGGTATGGGACACATTGCCTTCCAAATATAAAAAGCCTACCTCAAAAGATAAAAAAGTTACAGCCCAGACATGAATTTTTCATTAAGAAAGCAATAATGTGACCTTAAGGTCAAAGTTCAAGGTCAAAGGTGATCAACCATGGTATGTGACACATCGCCTTGATATTATCTACCCACATTCCAAATATCAAAAGCCTACCTCAAAAGAAAAAAAGTTACAGCCTGGACACGATTAGTTTGGAGGGACCCACAGACACATGGATGCACTGACACACGAATGTATAGACTGATCACTATAGGGTGTACGCCACAGTGGTGGGGCTCTAATATATGGATATATATATCAGAGAACTAATTAACATGTGAACTTTGAACGCTTTGGTATTTACATCTTTAGGAGTAAGATCCTCAACACTTTTAGTCTCTGTCAACTGAAATTGTACTTCAACACTCTCCAGTTCTAATGCCCCACCCTTAGATCTTTTACTCTTCAGATGTCTTGCTACATTCATTAGTTGATTGATAGCTGATGTTAACTCATCTATTCTGTAAATAATATATATATATAGAAATTAATAATACACAGATTAAAAGTCGCTGTTGAAAAAGTTTTGTCTGAGCAACTTTTACTTCTAACAATTAATTGCAGCCAAATTTTAAATTTGTATATTTCAATAATTATTTTTTGTACTGATAACAGAGACATATTATTACAGAGATTGGCAACTTGTTGTAATATAGAATGCATAGATTTACTGCATTAAACATGTTTTTGTTAAACTGTATAATACTGCAAATGTGAACTTTAATCGACAGGGGCGTAGCTGCCTTTACGCAAATACGCAGTTGCGTACTTTCGGAAACAGTAACAAAAATTAAAAAGTGACAAAAATGTCTTCATGCAGCGTTAAATTTATACTTTTCAATTCAGATAATATAAACTACAATCCTATAACTCGTCTCCGCATTTATAAACACCATCAATCCGGAAATTGTACTCTTCCGACCGTATAAGTTTGCGTTTTACTTTTTTAAAAGTTTGCATTGCATAAAATTTAAAATGACCTCTTCGTCAAGGACTGAGTTTCTCGAATCGTCAACACCTTATCCAGACATATTGAAGCTCGACGGCGAGCATCATTCCATCACCGATGATGTCAAATATAAAGTGTTAACTTTGAAATGGGAAAACGTTCACCTATTCAATTTTCCAATATATCTACCTTATTTTGTTGAGCCAAAAGTAGATTTGGTTTTCCGTCATGTCATAATCATATTTGAAGCCCAGTTAAGGTCTCTCAAAAAGTGGTTCAAAACTGTTCAAAATCGCTAAAATCCGGGAGCTTCAAGGGGGGCTTTACCCCCCTGGTCCCCCACCAGGGCTTTGCCCTGGACCCACTGGGGGCCTTGAGCGGCCCCCAGACCCCTCGCCGTAATTTTGCGTACATCAAATTTAGGTCCAGCTATGCCCCTGATCGATGTACGTGCATTACGTCTGTATCTTATATAGTTAGGAATTTTGACTGACCACATCATATAGTTGTGTGGCAATATTTGTTGTTTAATATTTTATTTTTTAATATCTTTGTTCACAGTATTATTGCTTTAACATTTTTTAATTATTTGAGCCAATTGGTTATGAGATTGTTGGTAAACATTGTGTTGTGCATTTTCAGTCTGAAAAGAAGGGGGGGTGCAATGGCTAGTATTATTTTTTTCAGCAATTCACAAAATCAGATTGTGCTTGTTGTGTTAAAATATATGTATTTATTTATATAGTTTTGTCAACACCAATTCCAAATGTAGACTTAAATATTGTAATTAATTCAACAAAAGCCAGATTTTTTTTTCTGTCAAAATTGTAAATAACACTAGCATGACTTTTGCAAAATCATTTTTCACCTTTCAGTAAAAACACCAAAAACATCTATTTGTATCTTTACACCATATACTACATGGTATAGAAAGTCATTATTCAATTAAAACATGTATTTTTCTATATTTTTACATATGGAAATCGGGGTCTAGAATATTGATATTAGTAATTATATGTCTGCTGATAATAATCATGTTTAAATAAACAAGGTAATCTGTTACTTTGTCACTTTAAACTTTTGCATTTTTAACCTAAGTTTAAATCATCACACTGAATACATTATTTTTGTTTCCCCAATTTAAAAATTATTTTAAAATATTTTAGACATTTATATAATACAATATTAGTTATACATGTTGCCCAAGTAATAGAAGTTTTATCTCATAAAATAATCGGTTTTGAGTTGTCTCCCTTTAATTTACAGAAAATTAAAAGTGACGAATTTTGGCATGAAAATTTACAGGAAAGGTATAACTTGTTGAAAAATATTATCTCATGTAGACTTTAACATATTATTTTCTTTGCCAAAAGTAAAAAAAGTAAAATAAAATAGAGATTGAAAAATATTAATTAATAACAATACCATTGTTAATGAAAACATTTCAAAACTACTAGTTCCATCAAACAACTTGAGCAACTTGTCATCAGGTAGAGTTAATTCTTACCTGTAGGCCTTCGGGCCTTCAGACATATGATGACAATGGGTGATGAGTTACCTATGACTTACAACCCACAGGTTCACTGGGCCCTGCAACGACTCAGTGAATCTAGTCTGATCAACTACCTGATGACATGACCAGCAAATTAGACTCCATGAATTTAGAATGATCAGCTAACTGATCACAAAACCAACTAAATTAAACTTAACTAAAACTATGGATTAAAAAATGGAACCTTTACTGGATCACTGATGTGCTAATCAACATCAAAATAGTTTCAGTAATATACAGCACCATTTAGGCCATTTTAGCATATTGTTTAATTTTCTGAATGTATGATCTACATCCTGTACCATGTTCTGTCATATTTTTTTTTAGAATTTCAACATGTTGATTCATTTTCAAATATTTAGCTCAGTATTCTTAACCATAATTTACATAATGTAAATTTCAACTCTTTATCCTTAACAACATAATATTTTTTATATCCCATACCTAGCATTTTATGAGGTTCAACTATATATTCTGTGACTGATGGTGAATAATCAGCCTTTTTAATATTAAACTTCTTATTGTAAAAATATTAATATGTTAAGGGGATGCAGGACACCATCTGCTATTTTTTTGTGAAAATTTCTAAATAAATAGAACATTTATGGTAAATTTAATAATAATTTCTTTCATTATTAACTCTGAATTTCCATAAAATTTAAAATAATAATGAAAGTCTTATACCTTTATTATTACTTCAATTTATAAATGGTTGGACTAATAAGTTTTTTGCATAAATGAGTTTGGTATTGGCAAAAATAATAAAAATACCATTTTAGCACTTTTTGACCAGTTATTTCCCAATGGACAAAAATTTATCTCAGAGACCCTTATTTTTCTTTACATCACTAAAATGTATACCAATTGCTTGACATTATATAAAAAATTCAGAAAATTTCATTGGACAGAATTTTTGTAATCTTTTATTTAAGTGCATTTTTATTCTCTTCTCTGTATAATCTATAAATTTCAGTGCTCAACCCATCAAAAATAAGCTCCAAAACCCCTATTTTTTATACTGAATTATGATAACATTAAAAAAAAACTAACTATATGGTGAATTTAAAGAATATACATTGAAAAATTACTTTCAGTGAAAGTGTCCTGCATCCCTTTAAAGAATTATAATATCCTTTTTCTAATTGTTTTCAGTGTGACATATCTGCATGGTACAGTTGGGACGTTTCGGTCATAAATCTTGAGAGTTATTCCTCTTTATGTGTATAGATGATGTTATCCATAATGAGTTTGGATTGGTCTCTGTGATGTTTGATGTTTTTCATGTTGGACATGTTTTTGAAAGTAAACAAATAAGCATTTACAGACAATCATTTTCTAACTTTCTTTTTTTTTTCAAGACTGCAAGAAAGACCCTAATTAACACTTTCAGTACTGGATTAATCTGGTAAGCACGTTCACCAGGACGGGCTTATTTAGCACGCGACCTTTTGTGGCCGGTGTCGTATTAATATCAAGCTACCCATGAAAATTAGCTACCGGAAGTCATTGGTAGTAAATTTTAATACCGCGAAGATATTAAAAATTGACTACGCATGAAAACAAGCTACCGTACATAAACGTATAACATTTATCTCCCTTATACCGTGAGAAGAAGTTAGATTGGTCGAGCTATTACAAATTTATTTTGAAATATTTATTTCAATATCCATAATGCCATAAAGTTAGTTCTGTTGTTAATTAATTCATTTAAATTTGTTCTTTTCCAGACACATTTTCTAGTCTGTAGATTTATAAATACAACACTACACAACTAAGGGATTTATGTCGTGGAATGAGTCAAAATGATTGTTGGAAATTGTTTCTTCGAGAATATTTTGTTCTCCTATAAAAATCTCATAATACAAACAAATACATATGTATCATTAGCAACCTTATGTATTAGTATGTTCACCAAAATTTAACATGCCAAGAATTAAAGTTTTTTTATTAAAAGTTATCCCGCCGTGTAATTAGTATTAGTTATCATGCAAATGGCTTATCTGTAGCAAGACATAAGTGTTCGTTACGCCACAGAGCAATAAATCCCCCCCCCCCCCCCCGATGCACTTCTTTTTATGGGTTAATTGATGTTTAGTTTTGACATAACTAAAAGGAAAATAAAACATAGTACAAACTTTTGGGTGTATATTTTTTGAGTGATAATCAGAGTTTTAATTAACTTACAAAGTTTTAAGTTAAACAGCAATCAGTTTATGTTCTTTATAGGACATGGTCTACTTGGTACACTTTCTAAGAAATGATATAAACAATAGTATATTAACAAGTACTATCTTTAAAAGATAGTCGACGCATTTTTTCTTAGACAGGACATATAACGTAGAAAATCAACTATAAGTAAAGACTTTTAAAAATCAGTGGACATTGAAGTTTAAAGAAACTATGATAACCAAAAACAAAGTTAAACTCTAAAAAGTTCTGTAAATTTATTAAAATTATTAATAAAAAAACTAGTCTTCTTGACTATCTGTCTGTCTGTTTGTTAATTACACTGTATTAGTATCTATCTATGTTTATGATGTTTTCGTTTGTAATATTGTAAATATTGCATACAGTATTTCTCTGTACCTCTGTAATATTGGTTAATGAGAATAAAGTTATTATTCTATAAAAAGTATCGAAACGGAAAAAAGAAAACATTAATTAACGTACTATTCTGACACTTGAATATAATGGAGAATTTATGTCAGTTTATTAAAGATTCATTACTGTAGGGAGGGGTCAATAAATAATTAAAGGCTGCAAATTGTATCCAACAAAAATACATTTTACTAAATATAATATTTAGAGTGTATGCAAATAAAAACAAAATAAACAAAGATAAAATTATCTGTAAACATTTGATATGTTGTGTGCCTTTTCTATAATGTTCAACATATTAAAGTTAAGACGGATCTGATATCGAAACTAATCATGTTAATAACAAAATGAGCTTTTGTAATAAGAGCTTCATCTCCTGACTGCCCGTGAAT